>CM074721.1:119544095-120244352 GCA_037306005.1 Rhinophrynus dorsalis
CCCAATAATAGGCTATATCTTCAGTCTGTCTTGGATGTCATGTCCTTGGAGGTGGACATGACAGTTGTAAGCAGGACCACAGGAACTCTGCTCAATGCTGATGGTAATGTTGACTCTTTAAGGACCAGAGGGGCATTCAGTGCAAGGAAAGTTCCATTATTCCACTTCATTAAATATTTCAAATAGTTTTTAAAGACCTATTTGCCCTCCATTTTGACTTTACATCTGAGTGCATAAATAATATGTAAAGCCCAATTTCTTGTACCATTTATTAGCTGTTTAGACTGGTTACTCTCTCTAGATATGTCTCTCCCTGCTCCAGCTGTATGTGATCTATATACCAGGTGACTTAAAGAGATAATAATGTTTCAAAATAAAAGCAGCTCCAAAAAACCTTCATAGTATTTGGGCCATGGAGAGTGTTATTTCAATACTGTCAGAGTTGTAGTTCAAGAGTAATTGAATGATAAAGTATCCCCCTCCCTCTCCTTTTACCCAGTGTAAGCCACCTCCCCCATACCCCCCAAGTGTCCCTCTTTAGGAGGGACAGTCCCTTTTTTATACCCAAATCCATCTGTCCCTCTTTTCCACCCTGGTGTCCCTCTTTTTAGGAGATCAGATTGTGTGGTGTATATATAAGTGTATCACATTGCTCCACAGCAATAACATTCACATTAATGTTTATTTAAACATCAGTATATGTGTTTATGAATTAGTCTGTGTAAATAAAATGCTATGGTCTTGTTATAAGTTTAGGATGAACAAGGAGGTGTCAATAGGTCATTAAATAGCCTAAAAATTCTTGGTTATGCCCCACCCACCAGCCACTCCCCCAGTAATACCCCCTAAAACATGAGTGTCCCTCTTTGGCAGTTTGAAATGTTGGGAGGTGTGCTCCCCTCAGATGTGGAATCTGGTCTTAAGACCAAACAGCTCACAGCAAGGGACAATTTTCTTACTGTGAGAACAATTAAAACCCTGCTCCCCCTTGACCATTTTTTCAGGTTTTTCCCTTATACTAATTGAAGATTGTCCCTGTCTGCAAGCCGTCTGGCCACACCTTTCTGTTCTGAGGTGAGCAGTGTTATATCAGTAAAAGGGGCGGGAGGGGGATACTTTATCATTCAATTACTCTTCTACTACAACTCTGACGGTATTGAATTAACACTCTCCATACCCCAAATACTATGAAGATTAATTGTAGCTGCTTTTATTTTGAAACATTACTATCCCTTTAAATTAAGAAATAAATATTTCTACAGAGCTGTATGGTCCCTTATTATGCAGTTAATTACTCTACATACTGGGTCTTATGCAGGAAGCTAAAGAGATGCAACTAGTGTCTGTAAAAATTCAACTGCATCATAGAGGGAAAATAACCATTCTCTAAAATGCCATTGATTTAAATGGGGCTTTTAACCCCTTGTATGCTGCGTGCTGCAGTCATGCACAGTAGAGACTGCCCACGCCGAGGCTGATACAGAGCTGGATGCTCTGTATCAGCCGCGGCGTGGGCAGTCTGTACTGTGCATGACTGCCCCGTGACCGGCTGGCAGTGGCACTGTGGCCTGTGTAACGAACTCTTCAACTAGTATATATATATTACATGTTACTATCCCTTTAAACAGTGGGTGATTAAATATGGTGCTTATGTCATTATCTAGAAACAGTTGTTTTTCAGACCACTGGTTAGGATTAGGAACATAACACAACTATAACATTGCTCAGCTTAGACCTTTCCTACTTACAGAGCTTTTTCTTGAAACCTAACCTGCTGGAAGTGTGAGGACAGCCTGCGTTATAGATATGACTTCTCATTTTCTGCACTTATCTGCTTAAAATATAAATCACTTGCAAAACACAACACCCTGGTGTGGCTGAATCAGTGCAAATGCTGAGACTGATGCGCACAAAAAAACTGCAGGGAGATGCACTAACATGAGATAAATGTGTAATAAAGATGATATAAACTCTTCAGTGTGAAAATGGTGCAAATTAATGACTTGACCAGTATCAGCCTTCATGCCAGAGGCTGCACTTCAGGAAAAGCAAGAATGTTATCGCTTTGGTACAAATTGGCACGTGTTCTCCTCAGTCGTTAAGACTTTAATGTAAATTCACAGCTTCCTACTCCATAGCATACACAGAAAGATGAAGTAAAGTTGAGGCAATTTTCTTTGTGTCTGGTTTAGTACATTTATTTTGAATATAATTTAATAAAAAGAGTAAAATTTGAAAAAAAACACATTTTCCCCAGGTTTTCATGTGATGATTTGTACACAATTAGCAAATCTGAAAAAGAACTAATAGGTATTTTAATTTGCTTGCCCTGAATATGGACATCCCATATATACCTAGGATTATAATCTCTTTTTCACATTTATAGGGTAAATATAACAAGGTTAGCACTACTATTTCCATGTGAGATCATAGCTTAGTTAATGATTTCAGGACCCAAAAATATCCCACAATGATATGTTTCTGAAAGATAGACAATGTGTAATTCACCAGGAGAATTTTGGAGCTTTTTCTACAGCTATTTTTCCAAAATCTGTGCCAATTTTTTAAAACATCTTTTGCAATTTTCAAATTTATATTACAATTTTGTACTTGCAGGACATTTGCAGATGCAGAAAAAAGGCTTGTTTAGTGTTCGGCTACATCTTCTGAGTAAGAAAATGCCCCAAATTAATGTGTTTGTCATGTTTTGTGGAAGCTACTGTGCCAAATTTGGAACATGTGCGTTTCCATTTTCAGACATGGAATTTTCCCAGGATGCTTTACTGGTGCCATATCTCTTTTGGAGCAGTTTAGCAATCCTCCAATTCCAATTATCCCAACAAAAGTATATGTTTTTTGAAAAGTAGACAACCCAGGATATCATTCTAGGTGCATTTTGAAACTTTTCATGCAGCAATCTCTCCTAAAACCTGCAGTAAGGAACATAGAAACAGAGTTTTTCTCACTTATATTGTTGTTGTGGATTTCAAGAAGATATTTGCAGATGTCAAAAAATTCCTTGATTAGCATTCGGATACATCTTCTGACTGAGTAGAGCAATGCCCCAAATGCATATGTTTATCATATTTTGGGGAAGCAAATAGGCCAAATGTGGAACATGCGCTTTTCCATGTTCAGACAGCCCACAATTTTATTCTAGGTGCATTCTGACACTTTTCACGTAGCCAACACCAATCTCTCCCAAAACCTGCAGAAAGGAGAAAATTGTTTTTTTGCACTTGCATTACAATGTTGCTTTGGATTTGAAGCATAGAATAGTTTTAGATGTTAAAAAATCTGTGCTACAAACTGAGTATGCAATGCCTGACATTTGTAGGTTTGTTAAGTTTTGGGGAAGCTACTGGGCAAAATCTGGAACATGCATGTTTCCATTTTCAGATATGGAATTTTCAGATTGCTTTACTGGTGCCATATCTCACATGTGGCAGTTTAGCAGTCCTTCAATTCAAATGAATACCACAAAATGTTATGTTTATGAAACATACACAACCGTGGGTTTCATTCTAGGTATATTTTGACACTTTTCGTGCAGCCATTTTAACACCAATTCAAATCCCTTTGAAATACTGCAGTACAAAAAAAATGTATGCTTTTTTGATGGACTTCTTATACAAAAAATATTTAGTAGCAGAAATCAGCCACAAATCAGCCCCCCCTGCAACTTAGAAGGGGGGGCATGTCTAAGCGGGGGTAGATAAGTAAAGGTTAGAGGGGGGGTAGGCAGGAAGTGAGGTGTGGGGGTAGTAAGGGTATATAGGGCAAGGGGTTTCTGGGAACTTCCTCTTTGAAAAAAGAAAAGGAAGCGATTGTCCCTCCCTCCCTCCCTGTTTGGTTGTTGGGTTTTGGGGTTGTGGGAATTTTTGTTATGTTTGTCACAGCTTTTGGGTGCTTTGGGCCCTTGCCAAGGGTAGAATGGTCAGTAATTGGGGGATAAGGAGGCCAGCGGCCTGGTGACAAGGACGCCCGGACTGGGGTCGCGGGTTTAATCACCGGCCCCATTGAGCTACGGGCCAGCTAATGGGGTGCGGTAAGGTGAAGTTAAAACGGGTAGAGCCGCAGGCTCTGGTAAAAGGGGTAGGCAAGTTTATGTCTACCATGGTAGGAATTGGCAAGGGCTTAAAGTAAATAGCGATGTAAATGGTGTGTATTTTTGAGAGAATAAAGCTGTGGCCTGGTTTAACACAAATTATGTGTCTGTGTCTTTACTTAATCACTGCCCCATGCTTAAGACAAGATTCTGCTATTTCTCCAGTTTATGAAGATATCACAAATGTGTAGGTTTGTCAACGATCATGGTAATTTATAAGTCAAATTTTATAAGTGTTGATTCTTTCTCTGAATGTTACGCTTTGGGCCTTTCATCTTGGCATTGACTGTTAATCTACATTTATAGCAGATAGAGCCTGAGTACAGATTTAAACAAAGCAAGGAAAAAAATTAAATTAAAAACTCAGGGTGCATATCTACCATTATATTTTTCATGTTCATGTTGTTTGATCTAAGGAGACGTGTTTTCTGAAGAATAAACAACAAACAAAATATTTAATGGGAAAAAAGTGGCTACAAAATAATAAAATGGTTGCTTTATATCACTGCTGCATTGAAGCTATGTTTTATTGTTTGAAGCAGTTGCCAATCAGCTCCCAGTTTGTGAAGGGCAATCAGGACAGCAGAATGGAGTTTCTGTCAGTTCCCAACTGCTGTAGCACAATCTACACCATTTTTGTGGGTTTTGCGTTATGCTGATTGGGGCAATTTTAAAAGGGATGTGTGCTGCACCAGTTTTCAGTTCATAAAGAGACAGTAATGGGTCATTATAACGTATGGCTTGATCATTCCTTATAGTTTGTAGTAATGCTTTTCACCATTGGTAATGTTCATATAGCTCTAGTTTCTACATAATTAAATTATAAAGTTTCCCCCCTCCTGACCCTTTTCCAAATTTTAAGCAGCCTCTCCTAAGACCTGAAATATGGTCATTTGACCAGACAGATCACAACAAGGGACAATCTTCTGTCCACCAATATACAAGGAAAACTCTTGACAAAGAGGGCAGGTTTTTCCTTATACTGACAGAAGATTGTCCCTTGTTGCAATCCATCCAGAATGGCTTTCTGATGTGAAGAAAAATGATTAACATATGGAAAAGGGATGGAAGGAAAAATATGTATAATGTAATTATGTAAAAACTAGAGAGATATCAACATTGCCAATGGTGAAGAGTGTCACTACAAACTTTAAGGAGGGATCAAACCTTATGTTGTAATAACACATTACTATCTCTTTAAGGCACTGCTGTAGTATCGGATGCATCTTGGAACAAAAAACTCATAATTGCTTACAATTGGTAACTTGAAAAATCTGTACTTTTTAGTGGGATTTTCATTTTAAAAATTAAACATGAATTATGAGTGGCAACCATTTTACACCAAGTTCTACTTTTCCTCATAATGAGAAAAGGCTGCTGAAGTTGATCAGATCCACCCACATGTGCCTGTTACAATCTTTGATGCCTACTGGTTTTCTTACCTCAGCTTTGCCATGAATTGAGATTGACACAGTGCTCTCACCATGGATGGTGGTTAGTAGGTATATATCGTTTTTGTCCCTTAACTTAATCACCAACAGCTACTCTTGCCGCAAAGCTTAGGACCCCCATTTCAGGCGAGTATTTATAACTTGTTTGGGAAACCCTTTACAGTTTTTTTCTAACTGTGCCATGGGCCACTGTCGTAACAAAAAAGTTAATTAACTATCAAGGAGTAAGTAAAAAAATGATCCACATATAAGTGAGGTCTCAAATGATCTTTGCACTGGTTCCTGGAAAGTCTGGGCGACCAGTCAGATTACAAGTGGCAGTCCTTGCACTGCCTTCATATACCCGGAAAGCCTGAGAAAAACATGTGGCACTCTCGCAAAGCTTGTAGAATTTTATTCCAAACCTGGAGCACTTAGAGGGAATGCACTGCTTGAATCCCTGTCTTCCCTTTTACTTCATCAGAGATGGGGTTGTATACCTCTGCACATTTGGCCTATAACTAAGTCATCAGGAGGTGAATTTTAAACATCCTTTCATACTGGGGATCTTCTTTAGGCAGGCACTGGGTATTATTGATGACATGCATGAAGCGCTGGGGCATATCACATCTTTCCCTGGTCATTGTTTACTGCAAAAACAGGGGTAACACAGATGGGATACGTGCTCCAATATGTGCTCTAATATGACTGATAGATTTTGAAATTATTCCCATAGCCATTGTTAGGGCCCAGAATGTTTTGAACTTGTTAATATCTGTCATTGCCTTGCAGTGTAGGATGCGGATTGGTAGTAAGATATTGGCTTCACACTCATTAGTTTGGAAGACAATTTCCACCAAAAATAAATAAATAAAAATTGGACAGGGGTAAAACCAAACACATCCACTTTATACCTTCTCAGCAATATAAATATTCTGCATGTTATGATAAGTATACCAATTATCTACCTAGCTACTTACACTAAACTGCTTAATGTTTAATTTCCACTAAATAACCACCCACCCACACTTATGAACCTACTTAACTTACCTACCTATGTAAATTGCTTTTTTGAATATTTATTTTATTTTTTAATGACTTATTTATGTAAAGCCTAATTCTACCTAATTTCCTTCTAAGTAACTATCCATCCACTCTATATAACTAACTAAAACTAAATTAAATTACCAAAAGAATTAACCCCAAAAGGTTGATTTGCCTTTGAAAATATAGATTTTTTTTAGATCTCTAACTCTAAAATCAATTGGGCACTGTATCGGATGGGCCTTTTTGGATGATGGGCCATGTCACAACTGCACCCTCTGTAGTTACAACCCTAATGACAACGTAGGTTAATTTGACCAAGCCTTCAAAATCAACTATATGTTAGTAATTTTTATTTAAAATAATAGGTTAAAGGGATAGTAATGTATAGGTATTAATGTAAGACGTAATATTTTACATACTTTAGTATAACGATGTGCACCTTTGTATCCATCCATATCGTTGCTGTTTTCATTCTGTTCTATGATAATGTGTCCCCCTGCCTTTCCATATGCCACAATGCGTTCCCTAAGAGCAGCAAGCCGGTCTGGATGGATTGCTACAAGTGACAATCTTCTGTCAGCATAAGGAGAAACCTACCCTCCTTCATCAATGGGGGCAGGGTTTTCCTTATACTGATAGACAGAAGATTGTCCTTTGTTGCGATCTGTCCAGTCCACTGACAGGATTCCAGATCTGAGGGGATGATTCCTGATGTATCAAAAAGGTGCGAGAGGGGGTCACTTTAATATAGAATAAAATAAAAACAGCAACATTATGCATAGTTACACAGGTACATATTGGTATACAAAAGTATGTAGAAGAATCAGTCATACATTAATAAATAACCATTATGATCCTTTAAATGATTTTTAGTTTTAGTTATTTGTCAGTTTATGTAAGTTAGACAGCAACAATATTGGCTGGCACAGCCATGAGCCAAATGCTAATTTTTTACTCTGCTCATCCTCATATTGCCACTGCCTTGCCCTCCTCCTTCCTCCCTCCTACTTATTTTAGAAACCTACCAGTGATGTCTAATTTGCATAAACTGACAGATAAATCTAGCTAAACATCATATAAACTACATGAAATATGTACGTAATTTTGAAAGGTCTTTCAAATGTCCCATAGTTGTCGTAACTGGTACTTCCATTTTAGTGGGAAATCCAACCCTGATACTTGTTATTTATACCATTTGCGGATAATTTTACTATACAGAACCTGCCAATGGAGTATTTATAAAGGCATCATAAAATGTTACTGAAACCCTATAATTCCTATTACTAGGAACAAATATCAGTCTTATAAATCTCTCCCAGATGTACCGAGATTTAAATGTTAATATAAGCCATTTTCAGTACACCACCTTTGTGGTCAATTCAGGGTCATTTTAAGCTATTGTCGGGGTCTCAGCAAAGTATAAAGTAACTTGCCCACTTAACCCCTTGGATGCTAAGAGACTGCCAATAAACTGCATCCAAAGGGTTAAGTAATGACTATATGCTAAAAATGTGTACTTAAGCCTACATTAGTATCAAACAATTTAGAGTTTACTTTAAATTTATAAACTGTTGTATACTCAAACCTAAGTTGACACATACTAAGCTTTTATATCTGCAGTAGCTGGAAAAATACTGCGTTATCACACCAATCTTCAGCAGTACCGAGTTTTGCAACCATAGTGGGAAATGCACTAAAGTTTCCTACAATGGCAAAATGTGCCTAGCAATGTGTGGCAATCACTTTGCCATGGATAATGAAACACATCCTTATATGTCCTTATGGAGTGTACTGAAGCACTCATGAAAGGGAGATATGAACAAAATAAAAAGTATCTAAGTGCATTATTTTATTCTTTTGATTCATATTCATCAGTATATATCATTTTTAATTACTACACTTAGATACTTTTTATTATTTTGTTCATATCTCCTTTTCTTGAGCGCTTCAGTACACTCCATAATGACTTTTTCCATTTCACCTGGGGATCCTGGTGTTTTCTACAGGAGCAGCTCAGAGAGGAATTATAAACTGTCTCAGACAGAATCTGCCAGACTGATTCATTCATCCATCATTTTCATTCATCATCTTCCATTCATCATCATCTTTTATTCATCTTATCATTAACTACCGTCTTCTCATTGACCAAAAGATCTGGGAAGCTGTGAGCAATATATATCCTATAATATAAAAGGTCAGTTGTATGTTTGTCCAAAGCAGTCGTGCGCAGTAGAGACTGCCCGAATGCACAGAATGCTAGGAGGTATAATACTTTATCTCACAGCTCCTGGGTTGCAAAAGTTAGCACAAAACAGCCCATAGCAGAAGGTGTGACGGAGCAGCTATGTTTTGCCCACTTTGTACATGTATACCATGCCCCTCTTCCTCACTCAGGTCACTCTCCCTCCAAGTGGCATCACTATCATGACAACAACAGTTGCAGCCGTCACAGCCCGTCCGTGACTGGTGAAGTCATGAGCTCGGACGCTCATGACCGTGATGCCCAGCACATGAGCATACTTACATCATGAGGTTCCTTGGTGGGAGGCAGTAAGTGACTGGGGACACTGAGGCAACAAAGACCAGACTGCAGGAAGCTGTCCAGAGACAGAGATGGTATAGACACCACCCTAACCGGAGACTGGATAAGGCGGACAGTGGAGGTACGCCACCACAGTAGCCCAGCTGGGCAGGATCCAAACACAGAGCAGGAATGTAGGCCGGTACACCACGGAGGAACGTCAGCCAGGCCGGATCGGTACACAGAGCAGGAACGTCAGCCGGGCCGGGTCGATACACGGAGCAGGAATGTCAGCCGGGCCGGGTCGATACACGGAGCAGGAATGTCAGCCAATCCAGGTCGGTGCACAGGCAGAAGCGAGATGCAGAATGATCAGACAGTCCAGGTTGGTACACAGCCAGGAACAAGATGCAGAGTCATCAGGCAGGCCGGGTCGATACACTGAGATCACACAAATAACAGGAACAAGTGCTGGTACTGATACACCATGAAAGGGCACCGGAGAAGTGCCAGAACCCAGTATTTAAGGACAATACTGGGCGGGACAATAACAGTGCAGCCAATAGGCGTTAGGCAGCAGTGGAAAATGACAGAATGTCACCAAATAGCACGGGCACCGTGATAGAAGTTTAATTAGCTATTGGTACCTGTCACACTTTACGCATTTAGGCCAGTGTAAACAGGCTTTTACACTAGTTTTAAATAAACTCTCTTTATTTAGACTGAGACTGAACCTTTACATTTGATAGAAGTCTGAAAATAGATTTGTATATTGAAATGGTTTATCTATATATATAAAAGAAGACTTGTGACTGGCAAAACACACCCAGGGGCGGCAGTAAGGAAGAGTTACTGCTCCCATTGGGTGCTTCAATGGGGGCGTGATTTTCACACGAGTTGCAGGGGCCTAAGGCCCCTGCTACTCCTGTGAAAATCATGCAGGGAGTTGGCCCACCCCCACTATCCAGCCCGCTCAACAATATCCAAGTCTGCAAAAAAAAAAAATTGCTGCCGCTCGCTCCTACACCACAGACACACACACAAGCCTGCCCCCCTCACACACACCACACACACATCACTGACCACACAACTTTGCCCTCACTTTATAAATGTGCCCATCAATTATTGTACCATTTTACATTTGGTTTACTTTTTTTAATGCGTCCTTTCATCCTCTCTTCCTCAAATCCACATGCGCATAAAAAAACCTTTTAAAGTTGCCCTCGTGATGTCAGCAGATCACAGGCAGCGGGTAAGGTTCCAGCCCTCAGCCTGTCAATCTATTTAGTTTGCCCTCCCCTTGTACTGGGTCATCTCTTCCTCCTCTGATGACGAAGGATGACGGCATCTGACCTAGCACGCTGTTGTACATACACTCGTCCAGGTCAATGTGCCCGCATAGACAGAACACGTTCATGCTCTCCGTCCCTTATAATGAGTGGCAGTCCGCTTGCCTAAGTTAAATAACCACAGAGGCAAACGGACTGACCGTCACGATACTATTTATTGGGCATTTCAACCTAAGAAACATTTGTGGCAGGTATGTTTCAATAGGTTAATGTTATCACTGAGTAGGCAATTATTACAATAACCCCTTCGGTGCCAGAGATGATTCCCCAATGTCCAGGGGACATTTCTGGCACTGGTGAATGTAGTTAAAAACGTCAATTTTTCCCCAAATCTGTTAACCCTTTCAGTGCCAGATACATTTTCCCCATATGCAGGGGACATTTCTGGCACTGGAGAATGTATTGTCAAAAACCTTATTTATTTTTTGCCCAAAATATTATTATCTGTCTGCTTTAGGATCTATTAATTACTTGAGTGGCAGATATGTTTTCCCCATATGCAGGGGACATCTCTGGCACTAAATGGGTTAATAGAACCAAAAGCACATAGATAATATTATTTTACTCCAAAAAATAAAAAAAGTTTTTTTTAACAATGCATTCATTGTGAATGTATTGTTAAAAACTTAATTTTTTTTGCCAAATTAATATTATCTACAAATTGATCTATGAACCCCTTCAGTGCCAGAGATGTTTCCCCCATATGCAGGGGAAATTTCTGGCAGTGGAGAATGCATTGTTAAAAAAAACTTTTTTTATTTTTTGGAGTAAAATAATATTATCTATGTGCTTTTGGTTCTATTAACCCATTTAGTGCCAGAGACGTCCCCTGCATATGGGGGAAACATCTCTGGCACTGAAGGGGTTCATAGATCAATTTGTAGATAATATTAATTTGGCAAAAAAAAAATTAAGTTTTTAACAATACATTCACAAGTGTCAGAAATGTCCCCTGCATATGGGGAAAACATCTCGTGCACCGAAGGGGTTAATCGAATAATTGCCAACTCAGTGATAACATTAGCCCATTGAAACATACCTACCACAAATGTTTCTTAGGTTGAAATGCACAATAAATAGTATGTTGACGCTCAGTCTGCTTACCTCTGTGGTTATTTCAAGCGGACTGCCACTCATTATAAGGGACGGAGAGCATGAACAAGCTCCGTCTTTGCAGACACATTGACCTGGACGCGCGTATGTACGACAGCGTGCCAAGTCAAATGCCGTCATCACCACTCTTTCTTCTTCCATATTTCTATATCTTTATACATTCCCTACATAACACGACGGGCAGCGCCGTTCCACATTACTAGTGTTTTATAATATCATTCAAGAGCAATATTTTTAATTTGTGCATATACACATGAACTGTATACCATATCATTAATAGACATAGACACAATATATAGACGTGCCTCCCTATGTTGCATGTATAAATATTATATTAATAGAACAGTTTTCTTTTTTCAGTAGCAGTGTTTATAGAAAATAATAATACACTTGTGTTACTATTAGAAGGAACAGGGGGACACTAAATAAGTTTATAATATTCTAATTTATAGTTTGGCATTTGTAATAAATTGGACACATTCTTGAGTGCGTGAATAACACATACCTACTAATTTATGGCTCTTTAGACTCGTACATCATCATATGCACTAAGAATTATTTATGCAAGGGGAAGGGGAGAGAAATTCATCATTAGAATATAGGGTTGGTGTAATGCTGGAAGCATGTTGGGGAGGGCAAGTGGGTAGCTGAGGGGATGTGCTCAAGAACACCCCTGCCCTCCATTAACTCTGAGTTCTATGCAATGTGTTGCATGCCCCTGTTGTGCTCAAAGGGTTAT
The DNA here is from genome assembly GCA_037306005.1 of Rhinophrynus dorsalis. Classification (NCBI taxonomy): domain Eukaryota; kingdom Metazoa; phylum Chordata; class Amphibia; order Anura; family Rhinophrynidae; genus Rhinophrynus; species Rhinophrynus dorsalis. The sequence continues at coordinate 119,556,403 of CM074721.1, forward strand.
AACACAAACCATAAGAGGAATCATGTGACAAAGAGACCATACAAAAACCCCAATTTAAGAGACCCATTAAATTGAGGCACACTTTAATGGTATAATAATCAAATATTAAATATTTTGTATTCAATGCAAAAGAATTTATTTGAAGGCAGTTTTGCAAAACTGCCTTTTGCATTGAATAAAAAATATTTAATATTTGATTATTCTACCATTAAAGTGTGCCTCAATTTAACGAGTCTCTTGAATTTGGGTAATTATGTGGTCTCTTTGTCCCATGATTCCTCTTATGGATTGCGCCTTAACTATTTACTTTAGAAAATGTATTGGTATAATTAATTTTACTGGTGCGATCCCTGTTTTGCTTGTGTTACAAAGGGTTATAACACACACAATTTTCTGCCCTACTTCACAGATAGTTCAAATGCACACAATAAAATGCAGATCAGGTGTTATATGTAATCTGCTCTACTGGTTCTGTGTTTACCTGAAATTGCTGATCAGCTGTTTCATGTACATTGTAGACTATCTGCCGATCAGCTGATTCAAGTAAAATAGGACTCTGTTACCCCTTGAAAGGCACTCCTTTTGTCTTGCAGAGTATAGCAGAGTCTTATGTTTACATTAAGTAAAGTAGTAACTAAGATTAACCCCTTAAGGACCATTGACGTGGCAGGACCGTCACGCTGGTCCGGCACTTAAGCACCAGTGACGGTCCTGGCACGTCACGTAGCACGTGTAGGAGCACGGTGAGTAATACTGGGGACTGAAGTTGGTCGCTCCAAGACCGGAGCGATCTCTTTCAGTCCCCCCGTTCGGCGTGCCACCCCACGTGATCAGTCACGTGGGACGGCACATCAAAGTTTCCTATCTGGTCCTTAAAGGACCGCACACCCCGGGACCGCTGGTCCTTAAGGGGTTAATGACCAGTGATGTGATAGGACTGTCTCTGTTTTTTTTCCTCCTGAAAGACCAGTGATGATCCTGGCACATCCCATACTTTGTGCTTACAGCACTCTGGCTGAAGCACTGTATGCACAAACGGGGTCTGAAATTGACCGCTCCAAGAATGGAGCTGTTTCTCTCAGACCCCTGTTCAGCGAGCTGGTACACGTAATCAGTCAAGTGTTCCAGCACGCCAACAATGATCAAAGCAGTTAACCTGTTAATGACCCATGTCATGCCAGGAATGTCACGGGTAAATTTCCCTTAAGGACTCATGACGGTCCTGGCATGTCATGGGTTAAATGATAGCAGGGCTCCTTGGTGCATGATGCTATCATTCTGCTGAAGGTGAAACTGAGCTCTCTGGACCTGAGCGCTCAGCTTCAGTTTCTTCTGCCGGTTCACCTGATCGCTCTACTAGGAACAATCACATGTACCGGCATTTTGATTGAAAAAGGCAGTGTGCTTGACACACTGCCTTTGTGTCTTCTCTGTGCCTCTCTTTTTTTTTTTTTTAATACATTTCAAACAGAGGAAATATATTATTAAGACAGCAGTTTTGTTTTCTAAATCCTACAAGTGTAAAAAGAAAATATTGTGATTTTGACTGTTGTGGAGCAATTCAATAGCTTATATACACCACCAAATCTAACCCATAAAAAGTGGAAAGAGGAACATGGGGATTTTCACCCGGGAGGAAAGTGGCCATTTAAAATTGTCCTTTTTGTAGGTACAATGGACCAGTTACACCTTTCATGCAGGACAGTGGCCATTTAAAATTGTCCTTTTTGTAGGTACAACGGACCAGTTATACCTTTCATGCAGTCTCCATAAAATGTAACCCGTTGCTCCCAAATGATCCCACGAGAAAAAATAAAAATGGCGTTTTTTTTTAAATTTTTTAACTGTTTTCTTTAATTTTAATAAAGTAAATGGTTGGTATCCATATAAGTGTGGTATCAAAAGAAAGCCCTATTTATGCATAAAATACAGTATATAATTTATGTAGATGGAATAAAAGACTTAGAGGGAAAACATTGTTGAACAAAGACATAGTCAAAAAAGGTCAGAATTGCTTCTTAATCCACCTCAGATTTTCCCAGTCCTTAAGGGGATAAAGTGGAACTATCATGATAATAACATTACTAACCTAGCGATATGCAAAGTCATACTTTCATTATGCTGAATAAATAAGTGTTATTGCAGAAAAACAATTTCATTGGCGTGAACCAGCCTCACTGCTGTTACAAGAGAAGCTCTATGTGACTGACCCGTCAGTAACTTCTGTTACCTTAAGGTAACCAATGAACGTCACTCACCAATGCTGGCAGTGAAAGTGACAGACGGTGCAGACTCAGAGGTCTACTTCCTCCAAAATGTCTGCACTGATTTCCTTTGGTTCCTGCCAAAGAAGTTGTTTTTCTGCAATAAAGCTTACTTATTCAGATTAACGACAGTATGGCTTTGCATATCGCTAGGATAGTAATGCTTTGGGGTGGAAATGTTATTATCATGATAATAAGGGAAGGTAACTTCCCTGGACTGCTGGTCATTAAGGGGTTAAAAACCAGATCCAGATAGTTCCCAAGTATGATTATGAACATGATATGTGGTACTAATAAAAATCAGTTTTGGAGAACCAGTCCATTCCACATTACTTTATAGTGACCATTAAGATTTTCCACCCATATTTAGGAAGTGGAAGATTATTATTATTACTAGTATTATTATGTGTGTTCCTTTAAGCCTTTTATAACAATTTTATTTGAATTGTTTTAGAGAGATCTCGCAGTTCTAATTATTATACTATTATTAAATAAAATTGTCTTTTTGATCAAACCCATAAGACAACGCCCTTGATATTGTGTGGTGAATTTAATACCAATCCGAGTTCTGCAGTAACATAAACAAAGCAATGCAAGGTCATTGACCAACTCCTGAGAAACCTAGTATGTGTGGAGAACAAAGCATGGCTTGGCTATGTTTGCTACAGCAAAAAAAAAAAAAAAAAAAAAAAAAAAGACTCATTTTAAAGAAGTGCAATCCTGTAAGAAGCCAACTGCACCAGAGAGGACTAAGGATAATTCAGACAAATGACAAAGCAGAAAGGTTTCCAACACATTGGTTACCTCTCTATGATTCAAGAGTTAACCATCTGAGTGCCAGAGAGGTACGCAATGCAAAGTAATGGCACTCAAAGTAACCCTTTGGGTACCATTACTTTGCATTGCATACCTCTCTGGCACTATGGCACAATGCTCCCATTTTTAATCAATGAGCATTTTTGGAAAGTTTTGTTCACTGTTTTACAGTTGTTTTTCCCCCAAATTACACTTCTGATTATTGCTGAATAAGTCACATTAAATTAAAATGATGGCGCAGACTAACTTAATGTAGCAGGCAAATATACATTCCTCACATTCCCTTTGATTTAAAAGGGGCTTTTAATCCCTTCAATGCTAGAGAGTTGTCCAACGCATAGCGTTGGAGACCTCTCTACCATTCAAAGGGTTAAAACCATAATGAAATCAATCTAATGTGCAGCTGGTTTGCCCCAGAATCTTACTGGTACATCAGCCTCAAAAAATGCCTGTGTACGAGCAATATGAACAATAGCATATAGATGAATCCACTAGGGCTCAGATCTTCATGCAAACCCTTTACCTTCCTACTTATGGAAGACCTCAGGCACCAAGAGGTTAAATCTAGAACTGACATGCAGCTTACAGAATGCTAATTGCTGTATTCATTTTCATCTGCTTTTACTTCTAAATAACAGCAGGAGATCCCCCAGATGTATCAGCAGAAGGGCTATTTGTTATAATCTGAGCTAAACCAGGCTGTCTTAATTTATACTGGGATGGAATACAGTGTCAGATATAATGAACTGTGCAGCAGTGTAATCAGTTAAATACATTGGCTGTGTACCTATATTCATGCCAATGTGTACTGTACAGTATATACACATAGAGCCGCACACAAACACATAGAGCTATATGCACAAAGACAATGGAGCAAGTCTTGGGCAAACCATCTGCATCATAGGGAACAAATAAAGCTTCCCATTCATTTAAACAGAGTTTTTAACCCCTTGAATGCTAGAGAGATCTCCAACACATTGCCTTGCAATGAATTGAAGACTTCTCTATCGATCAAGGGTTAAAAAATGGAAACGTGGGGATTTTTTTTTTTATTTGTTCCCATGGTGCAGTTGGTTTGCTCCAAATTGTTCTACGTTTGCATTGCTCATATGGCCCTTAACCCTTCAAGTACCAGGGAAGTGTGCACAACTCTCTGGTCCTTGAAGGGTTAAAGTCTATGGGACACTTGTTGTAGGTGCAATTCTGGAGCAAACCAAGTGGTCGTTAAAGGATACATTTTCATTTGTTTAAATGGGGCTTTTAACATCTCCAATGCTAGAGAGGTCTTGGATGCTTGCAAATCACTGTGTTGGAGGCCTCTCTAGCATACAAGAGGTTAAATGCGCCATTAAAATTAATAAGGATATTGAGATTTCAATTACATGTCTCCTATAATATGAATGGTTTGCCTAATTGCACCTCTTTCAAATACAGCCCTATGGGATTCATGCAGTTAATTAAAGAGGTGCGTTTCTGGAGAAACCAACTGTCAACATACAACAAATACTACAAAAATTCCCATTGATGTACACAGGTCTTGTTTCCCCTTGAGTGCTAAAGAACGCACCAGTTCATTTCAAAGCAATGCATTTGAGACCTCTACAGCATTTAAGGCTGGAGCTATTTACATTAATGGGACTTTGTATCCACCACCTCATGCAGCAGTTGATTTGCTCCAGAATTGCACATATTTGTCTTTCATCATCACGCCCTATGATTTTACACAAAGACACAAGAGCACTTTGACATTGCACATTTATGACAATGAATGGGAGAAACTCACAGTATGCGAACAAAACTACAGCACTCTAATACACATACACAGAAAATGACAGACATTATTGGTTTGAATACATTATCCTGTTAATAAACCAAGTTGTGCATATATTTATATGTGTGGTTAAAGCATCCTTACCTGCTTATGAGCTCTGCCTCAGATTCCCTGCGGAATCTCCTTTCTTTTCTCCCAGATTCCAATGCTCATACCTCACAGACAGCCCAGGCAGGCTCTGAACTGTCACATGGTGTTCGGAGGCAGCCAACAGGATGGCAGTGATGGGCTTTGCTCCTGTTATCTTAACACCTGCAGTACTGAAAGGGCCTGCAACACATTATAGAACAATGAAATCCTAGCCATTTCTCTTAAACCTATGGATGTAAGTGAGGTCTTCAATGCAGATTCCAAAAGCACTAGTGACTACTTAGCATCCAAAATGTTAAATATTACAGACCAGAATTATGTGACTAATTGAGAAATATAGACATATGTACCACAGTGTCAACAATTAAAAATAAATTACAAATGCAATTGAGGATGATTTGGACATAGCTATTAGATGGACACTTTTTTAATGAACGTTTTATTACTAGGAAGGATACATTGAAATTGTATCCTGTTTTAAAATATGCCCTGGGTACTCATTTTAACTACCTCAGAAGGGTGAAGGACTGAGATGACCTTTTCAGGATTAGGACCTGCGCCCCTGAGGTTTGAACAGATTCTACAGCTGGTGTATAATCCAACCAAACTATCTTACCCATCTGGCACTCAAAAGGTTAACTTTACAAATGATGTAAGTGCATAATTTAGTCAAATTGCCCATACTGCTCATTTTTTTTAGTTTCCTGTTTAAGGCTGAACTATCACTCACCTCCAATTCATTTTTACTATAGCGTTAAGCATATAAATTCATTTATAATCCTTATTAAATCCGGCATTATTTAGAAATCTAACTTCTTCAGAGACTCACTGTCAGGCATCTTGCCGAAGAGGCATCTGTGCTGCTGCGCTGTCCTTCCCTGTCTGTACCTTAAGGTACAATCCAATCACTGAGGAGACAGGAACGGCCAGTGCAGGCGCACAGAGTTGTCTGCAGTGAGTCTCCAAATAATTTAGATTTCTAAATAAGAATTATAGAATAATTTATATACTTAATGCTATAGTAAAAATTAATTGGGGGGCACTTCTATATGAGTGATAGTTCTGTTTTAATCTTTGCCTTTTTTTTTTTTTAACAGGGAGCTGTCTGAATGTTCTTCCAGAGAACTTTCAGCGTGGGCCTGTGAAAGCAAGGATAGTGATACAACACAAAAAAGATATAATGTATAAAAGACAGTAAAACAATGTAGAAATGCCGGCTTCTACAGCATTGTGGAAGCAGGGCAGGCAAGCTGAAAGTGGCTTGCACTGGGGGAACATAAATAAATACACCCACTTCACATAAGGTGAAGAGGGGCAAAATTGTGTGTATTATACTCAAGATTTTATGGTATGTTTTAAAATTACAAGTCATATACATCAAGTGTTAAATCCTTTGAGTGCTAGGTGTGTGCATACCTCATCTGACACTCAAACCATTTTATTCAAATTTTTAATGTTTAACCTTTTGAGTGTCAGCTACATGCACAAAGAAAGTTGTACACTTTGTTCACAGTGAAGGTGTTAGTTACACTGGGGTTATCTGCAATGACAGTTTGATAATGAGTTGGAGGGAGACTGGGTGTTTCTCTAACAAGGAGAGCAGGAATCTCCAATGCTAAACAGCACTATGGCATTGGTGGAGGGTAATGTTACGTGCATTTGTGACCCCTCCAGCTAGATGCTGATTGGCTGGAAGGGTAGGTTGCTCCAGGGCATGTTCCACTGCCCTGAGTAACCCCACTTCCCAGGGAATGGGGGAGAGGGAAATATTTTGAACAGGGACTGGCCATATAAAGGCTAAACCTTGTTCATTTTTGGCTTATAATATCTCAGACAATGGCTCGAGCAGGATTAAAGGGAGGGGGGATTATTTTTACATTTATTAAAGGTGGCAGTGGAAATGGTGGTGGCAGGGTATTAGGGATTTTTTTTTATTTTTTATTTTAGTTATATTGAAGATGCGGGCGGGCCAGGATGAAGAGGACACCACTGGAGCTGAGTCAATGAATTTCATCTGGCAACAAAATTGTTCACCAAAATTCTGACTAATCAAACGTGATGGCAAATTAATTTCATTTCCTACAAACGGGTAAAAAGATGTTAACGAATAATTTGGATGAAATAAATTTATTTGCCATGCACAAGTTTATTGTGTATGTTGAATTTTCTAATTCAGAATACATAAACAAATCTCCAAAAATAGCAGCAGAAACATCCATTCTCCTATTACATACTATTAGAATGACTTTTGTATGGCTCCTTTCCTGGCTGTCTAGAAAAAGGCTGATTCACATTTATTTAATAAAAAACTGGAAGGGCTACCCAGACCCATTTAATCCCTTTCCACAAAATGTTGTTTTTATGATGTGTGTGTGTGTGTGTGTGTGTGTGTAGAACAGTACATAAAAGTTATTTTTTTAAAAACCCACTGCCAAACTTGCCACCACTAAAAAGTACATACTCAAGCCACTGTGAGGAAGAGAACCAAAAAACAAACAAGCAAACAAACAAAAACCCCCCAAAAATTAGCTTTTATATGGCGAATCCCCCTTTAAATTTTCCCCACACTCCCATTTGTTGGGAGATACACCGAAGTGTCTTGGAATAACCTCACCTCCCAAAAGGAGCTTCTGCAGAATTTATTTTCTGGGGTAAAGCCATAATATGACCCTCAGGGCCAAAGGCATAATATAAAAGGGGCATGACGGTGCCTGTGTTGGTGGGGTGTGAGGAAAGAATCAGTTGAACAGGGAATTTTTTTTGGGAGGGGTTGTTTACTGGGATTGGGGGCAGTTAAAAAAATAAATCCTACATACAATAAAACCCTCCCCATAAGACATGGTATAAAAGGGGTCTGAGGAGGGTGCCTGTGTTGGTGGGTGGAGTCTTAGGGGGGTTCTTAACTCGTATTGGGGGGACAGTTAATAAAAAAATAAATCAATAAAATGAAATAAGAAATTTGTATGTAAAGTGATAAATTTGTATGTAAAGTGATAGACACAGGAACCCCATGACATAAGCTGCCACTGGGGTGGACTGATACTTGACTTGATAGAGTATTTTGTAGAAGATGATTTGTTAGATTTGTTGTTAGAGGCCCAAGCCCTGAAGAAACATTGATTTGTAGGACTTAGACTTATTGATGCACAAGCCCTGAGGAAACATTGATTTGTGGACTTAGACTTGTTTGGTACAAGCCCTAAGGGAACACTGACTTGTAGGATTTTTTTTTGTTTGACTCTGTTTTTTTATTTTTTTATTTTTTAAAGCACAAGCCCCTTTTTTAAAGCACAAATCCTGAGAGAAAAAATGCCCTAGTGGCCTAGTGCCAGCAGGTCATGTTGGCCAGTGGCCACTGGCCATCATCAAATGTCCTCCTGAGTCTGAGTCTGTAATGGAAGCCTAAGTCCTTGGGCTAACTTAGACCGACGTTCTGGGTCTCTCCCTCCTAGATGCGAATACAAATGGGTAGCCTGTCTGGTGAAACAGGATGGCTAGCTGGAACACTGGAACATAGGGCTCCTGAATGGAAGTCAAAGTGGGCTCTTTAAACCATTCAGGAATGAAGATTCTGTACTGGTGCTTAGTTCAGAACAACTAACTCTTTATTAGGTGAAATCACAGCTTATTTAGGCATTTCAAACTACATTGACTTGGGTACAGTACATGGTGGGCGAGTTTACAGGGATAATGCAATCACAGTACAGTAGGCATAATACAGACATAGTGGATACAATAGGTCACAGCAAATGGTAACAGGCATCACACAATGGGCGCATTCACTGAGATAATACAATCACAACAACTAATACAAAAGACTAACAACAGAAGGCTCCGGTTTACACAAAGGGGCAGATGTGAGTGGATTAATACACAAAGATCTTGGTTTAGGGTGAACAATTAAGCAAAAGGGCTTGAGGGACTGCAATACACATTTGAAGCAGCCTTGCCCAAACTCAAATAATTAACCCCTAACTGCCCAGTCCCTTGAAAGCAATCCAGCAGGCTACGGTTTTTTAGCCTTTTTGGCATAGCTGTCCGCCAGTATAACGTCTCAAAGTTCTCCGTAGCCTGCAACACTGGGCTGGCAATTCGTATGCCTAGAGAAGAGGTGTTTCAGACAGGACAGAAATGTCCACAGTTCCTTGTATAATGGGCTGATAAGTCGTATGCCCAAATAAGGTTTTCAGTAACGGAATAGGATCCGTTACAGAGTCCATAATTGCAGAATTTACAACTGCTGTTCTTGCTGCTTCTGCTGAGTTGTTTAAGCATAAGGATGATTAGGCAGCTGAAAGGGAATGGGATCAACAATATCAGCAACATGGGTGATTGATGATGAAGGTTCCACTTGCCACGACTATCTCCAGTGATGCTATAGGGTATTCTGCAGAAGTGTCAAATATAGTAAAGGAGAAAAAAGAAGCATTTAGGAAATATAAGCAGATGTCATGGTGTCACTGTTTGTTACTGTTTGTAAAGAACACTCAGACAGTTAGGTAAGGTTAAAAGCTTTATTGAAAAATAACGCACACTAGCCCCTCTCAGGTCCAGATAAGGTCCGTACCAGGTACTCTCCAGATATGACGCAGGTCAGGGCGAAAATAAACACACAGAAATAGTAAGAAAAACAAGTGTGATGATCTTGGACTTGTAGGTAGATACACAGCAAAATTCAGGAACAAGAATATCCTCAACAGCCCCACAATGCACTAGGTGACACAGGCGATGGATAACTGAAGGGAACTTCCTTAGTGGACTAGGGATAACAGAGGCAGCACAATTAGTGTACAAGTGGAAACTAGGCGCTAGACTTCTAGGGTCAACGGAGGCAACACTGGCAAGACACTGGCAGAGAACTGACCATAGGTGAGTAGGCTAAACGGAAGCAACACGGACAGGACTCTGGCAGTGACTGAACCCTAGAATGCTAGGGTTAATCGAGGCAACAGATACAGTGTTCTGGCAACGGCTAGGCCCTAGAACACTAGGGTTGACGGAGGAAACACTGAATGGACTCTGGCAGCAACTGGACCCTAGCACGCAAGGGTTAACGGAGGCAACACAGACAGGATTCTGGCAGTGACGGAGCCCTAGCACGCTAGGGTTAACGGAGGCAACAGACACCAGATACTGGCAATATAGAGACCCTAAGCCAATAGGGTGAACTGTGGCAAAGTGGGCAAAGTGTGGTACCGACTGGACCCATATAATAGGTTTACCAGAGGCAACACAGACACTGGTGAGTGCAGGGACCGACACAAGCTCCTGGAGACTATAGGAGCGGTAAGTGAGCGGGAGAGATAGGATCGTAACGTAACCGGTCCGCAACCGGTGTCTTCCTGTCGGTACATGGAGGTAATAGGCTAGTCCCATGAACACGGAGCTAGAGGGACAACCAGGTCAGCACACACTGACTACAGCCAGTCAGGAGAACCACCAGACACTAGCCCAGCCAGATCGGTGATAACGGGTAGTCAGCCAGTCCTTAGTCAGTAACAGAATCAGGCACTCAGCCACGCCATTTCGGTACACAAGGAGTTAGTCAGCCAGTCCTAGTATCACGGTGCCCGTGATTCGTGCTATCCAGTGTCTATCACTTGCTGGAGGCTCCCCATTGGATGTCTGCTGTCAGCCCGCCTCACATTGCCTTTTTAAACTCAGTCCGGGCACCCTCTGGTTGCCCTTTCGTGGTGTCTCTGACAGCATCTTTTCTGTCCTGCCTGCCATGCTGATTGGGCCTGAGTTCCAGAGTTCCAGTGTTCCAGTGTTTCAGAGTTCCTGAGTTCCTGAGTCTATCTGTTCCTGTGTACCTGCCTGCTTGTCGTTCCAGTCGGTTCCGGATGTTCTCCGTGATTGCTGATGTTCCGGTCGCCTGTCAGTTCAGCGGTGCTCGTTCCAGTTGATCCTCTGCCTGGTCTCAGTGGTTCCCTTTCTGCGGTCGCTGAGGCGACATTGCTCATTTCGCTCCGGCGATATTACTACTGTCGGTCCCAGCGTGCGGACGCTGGTTTACTCCATTACACCTGGTGGCGCATACTACTGTTGGTTCCAGCGTGCGGACGCTGGTTTACTCCAGTATATCTGGTGGCTTATACTACTGTTGGTTCCAGCGTGCGGGCACTGGTTTACTCCATTAAACCTGGTGGCTTATACTACTGTGGGTTCCAGCGTGCGGACGCTGGTTTACTCCATTAAACCTGTTGGCTCATACTACCGTTGGTCCCAGCGTGCGGACGCTGATTTACTCCATTAAACCTGGTGGCTTATACTATTGTTGGTTCCAGCGTGCGGACGCTGGTTTACTCCATTAAACCTGTTTGTTCATACTACTGTTGGTTCCAGCATGCGGACGCTGGTTTACTCCATTAAACCTGTTGGCTCATACTACCGTTGGTCCCAGCGTGCGGACACTGGTTTATTCCATTAAACTTGGTGGCTTATACTATTGTTGGTTCCAGCGTGAGGACGCTGGTTTACTCCATTAAACCTGTTTGTTCATACTACTGTTGGTTCCAGCGTGCGGACGCTGGTTTGCTCCATTAAACCTTGTGGCCATTACTACTGTTGGTTTACTCCAGTACGCCTTGCAGTTCACAGTTCTGTCAGTTGGTCCCAGCTTGCGGACGCTGGTTTACTCCCTGACTGTAGTCAGGTACTGTGAGGTCCGAGTTGCTGTCCAGTCCCATTTGCAGTTGTCTCGCAGTTCTCTGGCATGAGACTTCTGCTTGAGTGAGACCGCTTGTCCTAGTTCCTACCTTATCCATCCTACTGTCATTGTCTCCTGACAGTCAGTTGGTTTCTGGATGGTCTCCTCTCTTGGGCTGCCCTGCCCGGTATTGGTAAGGCCGGTAGAACCTATTCACGTTGCCATCCTTAGGTTGCCTTACCCGGTATTGGCAGGGCCGGTAGAGCCTACCTATAGTATTCTCTCAGGCTGCCTTGCCCGGTATTGGTAAGGCCAGTAGAACCGGTACATTACCATCTCACAGTTGCCTTACCCGGTATTGGCAAGGCCGGTAGAGCCTGCTACTGTTAATTCGTTGGAGTCGCCTGGGTTGCCTTGCCCGGTATTATTGGCAAGGCCGGTAGAATCTATTCATTGGTCATTGATTATTTGTATTGTTTGTATGTGTATGATAATCCTATGGGAATGCCTTAACTTTTCAATAAAGTTATGTTTTTACCTAAACCTCAAGTTTGAGAGTCTTAACTAACCGTGACACCTAGTCGGCAACGGAATCAGATAGTCAAGCCAGTTCGGTACACAAGGAGTTAGTCAGCCAGTCCAAGTCAGCAACGGAATCAGATACTCAGCCAAGCCAGTTCGGTACAAAAGGAGTTAGTCAGCCAGTCCAAGGTCAGCAACGGAATCGGATCGGAGCGTCAGGCAATAAGCGTAGTCAGGCGAGCCGGGTCTAGTTGCTGGATACGGATACACCAGTAGTGTAGTGACAGGAGGGCATATATAAAGGCAAATCCAGGGAGGAGTCATAGAGCAGGACCAATAAGAATGCAGGTAGGGTAAACCCAGAAGTAATGTCGCAGGCAGAATCACGGCACCGTGATAGGTAGGCAGGCAATGTAATAAAGTGTTGGGAATGTAAGCAGTGTGCAGGGTTGTATAGCTAGGGGCATTAGCAGCAGAAAAGAGAAATGGTCATGCCACTCTACAGATCTCTAGTTAGACCTCACCTAGAGTATTGTGTACCATACTGGAGACCCCATCTACAGAAGGATATAGATACTCTAGAGAAAATTCAGAGAAGGGCTACTAAAATGGTGACTGGTTTACAGGAAAATAAATTTCAGGACTGACTAAAGGATCTGAACATGTATAGCTTGGAGGAGAGACAAGTGAGAGAAGGGATATGATAGAAACATTCAAATACATGAAGGGATTCAACAAAGTACAGGAGGGAAGTACATTTCAAAGGAGTAAAAATGTTAGGAAAAGAGGCCATAGTCTAAAACTAGAGGGACACAGGTTTAGACTTAATTCACTGAGAGGGTAGTAGATAAGTAGAACAGCCTACCAGCAGAAGTGGTAGAAGTTAATACAGTAACAGAATTAAAGCATGCATGGGATAGGCATAAGGCTGTCCTAAACATAAGAAAAGACCAAGGACCAAATAAGGTTTGAGGTTTTTACAGTAGGAAAATGGGCAGACTAGATGGGCTGAATGGTTCTTATCTGCCGTCAAATTCTATGTTTCTATGCGCCTGAGGCAGTAGCAGCACAATAAGTAGCCCCCATTCTATGTGGAGAATAGAAGTTAGCCAATAATTCTTCTCCACCTGCCCCTCCTCCAAAATTATGGGTGTGTTGTTATTACAATAGAATTTTTTCCCTTGAGAGCAGAAACTGCGGCTCTCACCAGCAACTACAATGTGCACAGTTTGTGTGGTAAATAATATCTGTGGGCATAACTGTATCCAAACACCATGACACCAGAAACCATGTACTGCCACTGTCACTATACCCCTTGTCCAGATCCCGCTAAGGACACATGACAACTTGCTGACAGTTTAATAGTAGTGATGAACCCTCCCTGCCAGCATCTTAGCATATTCTGCAGGATGGAATCTCCCCAGATGCCGCTTGATGCACTGCTTGCGATTCTCCTCCACCACACTACCATGTGTGGTCAGTGATGCGGTAGAGATGAACTGCCACATTCTAACATCAACAGAGTGGCTATCATTTGGCGAGGGAGGTAATGATGAATGAGATGGATTGGAAGAAGATGTAGTTACCCTAGAAGGCGATGGTAATGGCGAGCTAGTTGTTTCACTCATCATGGAACTTCCAGTCTCTGCTTGGGCTGCTCCACTCTTCCTCCTCTTTGATCTTCACCTTGCCTCTTGTTGCCTTTCTGAAGAGTCAGGGGGTACAGCAACAGAGGTGCTTGATTTCTGTGGTGGGTGTTTGGCTTTAACATGTTTGACATAAATGTCATGGTGTCTATATTTCATATGTGATATCAGGGCGCTTGTGCCAAGGTGTGTTCCCTCCTTTCCTCTTCTCATTGGCGCAGTGCTGTTGGTGATGACTGCACTGTGCCTGCCCCAAGAAAAAATAGTCCCACGCCCATGACTTCAGGGGGGAAGGACCAGGTAGAGAAAAATTGCCTCTTTCTTTCTGTCCTCCACATTCCCCTTCACTATCTGTGGCAGCGGATAATGTTGCTGTTGTTGCTGCTACTGCCTCAGATTCAGCACTGCAACTAGGACCAGGAGTATTGATGGTGCTGGCAAGTTGAACGTGTTCTAGTCCCGCATCACTTGTTAACCCCATTCCCACTGTGTCCTCGGTGGTCTCTGGCACACTAGTTTGCTCCTGCTGCCCTTGTAACTCCGTGGCAGCAGGAATTAGAGCAGCTGAAAATTCTGAAAATTCCAAAATCTCACTGCTAGTGGTGGTGGTGATGCCCCTCTTCATCCATGTCTCCCATTCCTTCTTAGTTTCTGATAAAAAAAGGCCATCAATGTCTCTTCCACCCCAGCTTCTCTACCATCATCATCACCACCAATACTAGTCCCACTCCCTACATGCTGCTGCATCTCACTGCTGCTTGGAGGAGGTGATGAGCAATGTGACAGAGAGTCCCCTAAAGTCACACTTCCCATTTCTTGGTGACGTGAAGAAGGCAGACTGACAGAAGTAGCAGCATGCACAGACAGCTGATCTGTGCTCCTGCTGGTGGTGGTGATATTAATTGTGCGCCTGCTCTCCCCCAACAACAGTTCTGGCCTCTCAGTCTTCAGGATCCTGTTCCACTTGGACATTTTGTGAAGGGAAGGGGAGGACTCCCAGCGTCAGAGGAATGGTGTGGGATCCCTTTACTACTAGTCTGGATGCTCTCAAGTGTTTCCCCTACCATTCCAGCTGCTTCACCATTACTGTTACTACTACTAACACCAACCACATTAAGTTCAGCCACAGAGTCTTCTTCCTCACAGTCACTAGTAATATGAGGATATTTTTGATTACCCCCTCCTTAATGCCTAACAAGCTGCTGGACCTTAGTAGTAGTAGTACTAGCACCGGTGAGACTGCTTGGGGATGGCAAGTATGACTTAGGGTCCCTTGCTGTCACACTTAACATCATCTTCTCCTTTACCCCTCCTGAGTATTACAACATACACTAGCAGCAGGTTCAGCACTGGTGTCAGCAGGGGCAGCATATCTGACTGCAGGATAGCACTAGTAGCAGCAGTGGCAGCACGTCTGACAGGAGGCATAGCAATGGTAGCATCAATAGCATGGGCAGCACATCTGACAGCAGGCACAGCATTAGTGGCAGCAGGGGAAGCACATCTGGCAACAGGTACAGCACGAGTGGCAGCAGGTGCAGTACGTCTGGCAGCAGGTACAGCAATGGTGGCAGCAGGGGCAGCACATCTTGCAACAGGCACAAGCAGCTGACCTGTCCTGCTCTCACTACTACTCTTTTCTTCCTCCCTTCCCATTAAATTCCCCAAGATCCTTAGGGGTGATTTAGGGGGACTGGACAGTATTGGTTCAGTTGTGCTTACTTCCTCCACCTCCTCAGACTCATAAAGGTCCTTCAAGTTCCTCCATCTATTAGTTTTAAGCCTACTCATAGTGATAGCAGTCACTGTGAGAGACTTTTGCCTCAATTTTACAAACAATTCACAGCAGAACAGCACAGCACATCTACCTCGCTCTGTAGCTGCTTCTATTGTGTTTCACTTCCACAAATACATCACATTCTTATAGCGAAAAGGTGAAAACCACGTAAAACAATGGGCAGAAATTTCTAGCCACTGAAAATTTGGAGGGGAATTTTGGCCAATGGGTGAGAAACGCAACCATTTTAATCGCTGTTTTAAAAGCTGATTTTCTCGCAAAAAAGTGGTCAGTAATGTGGTTTTCACAGGATTTCTCACAGGAACATGGTGACAACTTTTGCCCACCCCAACTGGTCAGCCCAAAGAAAGCATCAGAAACCCAACAGGTTTCCTTGAACGTCCAAGTATATCTTTGGGGTTGTTTCAAATAATTGTTTTAGCTCTGAAAAAGGATTCCAAAGGGGTGGTATTTGAAAGAAAAAAAAACAACTAATTGGGCAATTCAGTTCTGTCCCTCAGTCAAAAAGTGATTGCAGTATTGACCAGCTGCAAACATCTGCTGACTAGGAAAACTGCCATTCAGCATACATTTCAGACTGGAAATAACATAGAAATGTGGATTTTGATGGCAGCTAAGAACCATTTTGTCCATCAAACATGACCTTTTTCCTATCCAGATAAAATGCAGTTATGCTTACGTCTCAGAAAAGGCATATGACTATCCCAGGCTTTTCTAAAATTCCTTTATCAAATTAGCACCTATCCCTCTGGCGTCTGTTACATGAATGCAGTCTCCGTCATTGCTCCTAATAGAGCAGTTTGGTTACCTCATTATTGCTTAATTGTTTTGTGCATATGGCTTTCTATTTTCTTTTAAACGTAAGGCTTTCTGAGGATTAAAATGTGCTGGATTTCCTAAGAAGATAGGGAAATTGGCATACTAGCTGTACCAATCTAATTTGCACTTTGCCCTATTTTCTACATGCCTTTACTGTTCCTTCCCACGTGTTCCCCTATCACTGGGAATTCCCTTTTCAAGGTCAGTCATAGTCCATCTCACTCACACACCCTTTCTCACTAATATGATGTTATCATACTGTGATTAGGTTCCCATATTCATTCCACATGTCTCGACAGCAGCACAGGTTGAAGTGATACTCATATGTTTATGTTTGCATTGTAATCTTTATTGCACGGCACCTTATAAAGTGGTTTGTGCAAACTATAAAATACACATACAACCTGATGGGGAAGGGCCCCTTAGGAAAAAATAAATTATATTTTAAGAGGAGAAAATAAATTAGATTTGTGTTTTTATTTTTTCCCTTCATCTCTTAATTGCATAATAATATACCAAACTTGCATAGCATTGGCAGTCATCTCTATCTCTGCTCTGTCATTTAGGTGATGTCAGCTGCTGAAATCCCAGCTACACCTCTTAGCACAAAGCTGCTTCTTCAAATTTCCTGCAGCAGGCTTCTCTTTTCTTTCATCAGTGGAAGATTTGATGGGAGACATGAAAAAAAAGAAAGGGGAGCGGGCCACATTTATAAACCCAGAGAAATTCAGATTATGGTAAAAATATAAAAAATTAAATGTATGTTTTTATAGAGGAAATAATAACTCCTAATAACCCCTCCACTTACTATGGCCAGAAAATCCTGATGGCCCCTCTGAATTTTATCTTTGTGCTTTTTTTTAAGCGATAACATCTTCAGTCAGTCCTGCATGGCATGTCCACAGATACAGACGTAATAGATGCTGTCAGTTTTTTCTTTATGGATAGTAACATTTATAATGTAGGGTGCATCCTCCTGAGGACAACAAGGGAACTTCCACTGCTGAGAGGTGTTTTAGTCACGAGTTATTGCAGCTTAAACTTGAAATTTTTATTTGCAGTATCTCTGTGATGCTGTTGCTACACAGTACTCTGGGAGATTATGGTGAATTGACCAGAGCAGTCCATAGGATGATGTAGCAACAGCGCCACTATCAAATTACAGGTCATTGAGATATTGCACCCAAATTATTAAAGTTTGAGCTGCAATAACTTTTGAATAAAACACCTCTCAGCAGTGTATGTTCCCTTGTTTAAATAAATCCAAAAATATACTTTTTTATATATTACGTTTTATTATCCCTTGAAGCAAACAGACTACATGAGCCAATGCATTGAATACCCTTCTGGTTCTTAAAGTGACAATATTACCATGTGCAGTAGGCAGAGTCTGTGTGTCCACCTCAATAGACATAGCATTCAGGATTGTCTCAATTACACACAAACAACAACTTCAGAGCATGAAACAGAGATGCATCATATTGAAACTTCTCCCTGACAGTGTGTAAATGTACTTATGAATTTGCAGAATGGATTTCAATGCTGAGAAAATCTTGTAACATTATCACTCCAAAATACACCAATAATGGAATGTTGTCCATGTGAAACACTTAACCCTTCAGTGCCAGAGATGTACCCAACTCATTGCTCGAAGGTTTGTAGGACCTCTTAGGAGTGTGAAGTATAGGCTTACCATTGCTGTATTGATTAAGAAAGGTAATTTTTTTAACCCATAAATACTAACCACTGAGATGATTCACAATTAACAGGAAACCTTTCTATTATCCAAGGGGTTTGATATGAGCCCAAACTTTTTTGCTGAAGTGTACCTGTCATCTTTAAATTTTTTCATTAAAATCTGCCTCCCTGTCATGTTATCCAAAAGATTTAGAAAATACTGAGAATTTCTGAAAATATATATCTTTGAGTGTGGCACCATATGCTAATTGAGCTCTCAGTACAGCACAGAGGATAATCAGTATACAGTGCTGCACTGAAAAAGACTTTCACTTATCAGAAATAAAAATATCAATATCTCCACTGGTCTTTAGATTAAAATGATATGTATATAGTTTTAAATTCAAGGTAACAGGTCCACTTTAAAGGGATAGTAATACTTAAAATGTAAAAAAAAATATGTTGTAGGGTTTATCCCCCTGAGTAAAACAAGAGTACTCCCACTGCTGAGAGGTGTTTTATTCAAAAGTTATTAATTTTCAAAGTTGAATTTTTTAGGTGCAATATCACAGTGGCCTGAAATTGTACAGTGGCGCTGTTGCTACACGATCCTATGGACAACTCTGGTCAGTTGACCATAAATCTCCATAGGATGGTGTAGCAACAGCGCCACTGTACAATTTCAGGCCACTGTGATATTGCACCTAAAAAATTCAACTTTGAAAATTAATAGCTTTTGAATGAAAGACCTCTCAGCAGTGGGAGTACCCTTGTTTTACTCAGGGGGATAAACCCTACAACATATTTTTTTTTACATTTTAAATATTACTATCCCTTTAACATTTACAAAGTAAAATGTGAGAGTTTTATTTTAAAATCACTGTAATATTTTTTTTTTCTTAAGTGGTGAATAAAGTCTTTGGCAATAATTACAGTAAACAGCCTTAAAGGGGAACTACCACCCCGCAATAACTTAAGATTGATTGATTGCTCATCTGGCGACTAGCTGCTTAGTAGCGCTAGTCACCAGAAATATTACCCGGTTCTGCAGATATCGGCGTTTTACCGATGGTGACAGGAGCAGGAAGCACGGACGTCTCTTCACAGTGACATCCGTGCGCCTGCGCTTTCAGTCCCTTTTGAGCCGACCAGCTCAAAAGGGACTGACAGCGCAGGCGCACGGACATCACTTTGAAGAGACGTCCGTGCTTCCTGCTCCTGTCACCATCGGTAAAACGCCGATATCTGCAGAACCGGGTAATATTTCTGGCGACTAGCGCTACTAAGCAGCTAGTCGCCAGATGAGCAATCAATCAAGCTTAAGTTATTGCGGGGTGGTAGTTCCGCTTTAAACTAGTTAGTTTGTAGGTTAAAGGGATAGTAATGGATGCTAATAAATGTAGCTCCGATTAATGGTCCTATATTATAGTTCATGCAATGCTGTATATAAATTGTGTCTGACTCATAGTTCAAAAGTAAATCAATTTTAAAGTACTCCCCTCCTGCCCCTTTTACATCTTGAATGTGCCTCCCCGCAGATGTGGAATCTGGTCGCTTGAGTGGTCAGTTCACATCAAGGGACAATCTTCTCGCTGTGAGCATAATGAAAACCCTGTCCCCCTTGTTGAAGGAGAGCAGAATTTTCATTACACTCACTGAAGATTGTCCCTCGCTGCGTGCTGTCCGGACCGGATGGGGGAGCGCATCCAAGAGGCAAAAGGGCAGGAGGGGGGATACTTTAAAATTGATTTCGTTTTGAACTAATAGTCACACACAACTTACATAAAGAGCTACATGAAACACAATATATGAGCATTAATAGGAGCTACATTCATTCAGATCCATTACTATCACTTTAAAGGAAACATCTGTAGAACATATTCACAAACAAAAGCAGTGGCAATTCTGGAACAAATCAAATCATTACAATATAGTGAAGAAATAAAAAAAATGTAAATATCCCTAAGTTCACATGGATCTTTTAACTACTCCTTGAATGCTAGAGAAGAGAAATATATTGGAGACCTCTCTAGCATTCAATGGATTAATCCTTGGAGTACCAGAGGGGTGTCCAACATATTTCAAAAGCAATACAATGGAGAACTCCACTCTGAAACTCAAATGGTTAAAAGGCAAATTTAAATCAATGGGAAATTTTTGTTGTCCCCTATGGTACAGTTGGTTTTCTTTGTGAATAAGGCTCAGTCTCCCCATTAGCATACTCCAATTTTGCACATGCTCTATCACAGCACGTCCTGTTAGTGGTCTGTTTGAGGAAGAGTGAGACACTTCTCAGAGTCCTCTACAAGGGGTTCACTTTTAAAAGGTCTCACACAAAAGAGTATGTGAACACATCTCACATTAACCATGTCACAATTATAAAAATGGCAACCTGAGAATCATTCACTGCATGAAAGAGCTAGATTCTCAAGTCGCGCTATGAAACGTCACAATCTAGCGATACCCTGAACTTGTTTGGAGAGCTCATCTTCAGCTGCCAGAGCCTCATGCCGAGTAACACCTGCAACGATTACAGTGACCCTGTCTGAGTCACTCTGGTGCACGACTTGTAAACAGAACAGAGTAAAAGCTCAAGCAAGTTACACCTCCAGCGACAGAGAGGTAGGGTTACAATATATATACAGAACTACAATACATGCAGAACAGCCCTATTATAAACATTACCTTTGCATGTTCTGGAGAATATATGACAGCAGTGTCATACTGTTGTCCATAGGTAGTAAGATACCCTGATCCAAATGTTGATGAGCGCTGCTCCTTGCTCTCTCTCAGTCAGAGTGTGGAGAGAAAGGGAGGGAGAGCCCCAAGCAGTGCTCATCAACATTTAGATCATGACACTGCTGTCACATTGTCCAGAAGAGAAATTTGAAATTGGACATGCAAAAGGTAATGTTTATAATCCGGGCTGTTCTGTATATATTGTAGGTCTGTTTATATGAGAGCAGATGAGCTCTCCAAACAAGGTCAGGGCATCGCTAGATTGCAATGTTTCATAGTGCAACCTGAGAATCATGCTCTTGCAATTAGTGTGAGATTCTCTGGTCATCATTTTTATAACTGCAACATGGTTAATGCAAGATGTGATTGCACGCTCCTTTGCGTGCGACCTTTCGAAAGGATACCATACACGATGGTATCCTACCAGATTGTATTATTGGAACCACATAATTATACTGTTTTCTTGTGTTTTTTGTTAACACAAAGCTTTTTTTAAACATGGTCTACACTCTTCCAACCTCTGCTAAACTCTCAACTAAATATATCAGACAAATCCAATATTCTAGTTTCCTAACAAAAATATTGTTTCATCTGCACCACTGAATCTCCTAGGTCTGGTGAAGTGGTAAGAAAAAATGGTAGATATTTCCCAACAGCTAGAGAGCTGGATTTGCTGGCTCCTGGTCTTGAGTATAACCTCTTGTAATCATGGCTTTGAATCTATTGTTCATAATACCACTAATATTCAAGCAAATGATGACAACAGCCGGTGTTACCTGTATCTGTCAGATAAACAGTATGCCAACTGCAATAATCATGAATAATTGTCTGATACTGTCAGCAATAAAAAAAGGAAAAGACTGCTTTGAAAATATTTTTTTTATGATTTGTGTGTGCATGTGTCTGTCTGTGTGGTTTGCTATGGAAATGTCGGTGTCTATTTGGTGCCCCCGAAAAGGGTGACATCATAATGTCACCTGCATCAACAGGGTGACATCAGAATGTTGCTCGCTGAAGGGTCATTGTGCCTTGTAGACACACAGCCAGAATGTCATCCGCTTAAGGATAAAGTCCTTCTGCCCTCATCCATGTGCCTCTTTACAACAATGTATACATACTGGCAAGGAAAAAAATGTTGCCCTTTTCATGGGAGCCAAATAGACACCGACATTTCAATAAGATACAGTCTACACAAGTGTGTATATGTGTTTGTATGCATTTGAATGCATGTATATGTGTGCAAGTGTGTTCTTGTGTGTTTTTTCCTGTGTGTGTGTATATAAGAGCGCCTGTATTTATGTATGTGTGAGGGGGAGGTGCAAGTGTGTGTGCTTGGCAGCATGACTGTGTGTGCGTACATGTGTGCTCATGCATGTGTGTGTGTGAGATATATACCTGAACTGGACCTCCCCTGGTTTTAGCTCTGTTCCTCAATCTCGCTGCGCTTGTTTTTGTCCCAGGTTTTAGAATTTTATTTAAATTGTGTGCTGCTCTTGTCCAAACATTTTATTACTGCCAGATTCAATCCAATAGCAGGCTCATGTCTAGTTGAGTGTCTCTTACCAGTACTTTGCATTTTAACATTACTTATTTGATTTCCTATAGCATTTAGGTGTGTGTATTGTTTCTTTTGCCAAAAAAGTACAGTTTAAAATCTATTGTATATCGTTTTCTGCTAATTTAGAACTACACAGCATTATGGACACTAATGACACTGTCATGTGACTGCTCAGGGAAAACGTGCCCCTGGAAAATGTATGTGTGTGAGATATACCTGACATCTCTCCCTGACTTCCAGGGACACTCCCTGGTTTTAGATCTTGGTCACATTGTCCCTATTTTTTAACCCAGGTTTTCAAATTTATTTCAGCTTCATATTTTGAGTGCTTCTTATTAAAATGATTATGTCATAAGCTTCTCAACATTTTAATATTGCTTATTTATATGATTTCATGTAATATTTAGATGTATATATTGCAGCTTCAAAGGGATAGTAATACTTCGTTTTATCTTTATTTTATTTTGTAGGCATTAAAAAAACATGAAGAACGATATAAGTCTTATCTCTCAAACCTTTATGGTTTAAGAGATATTCACAAGCAAAGTTTCCCCCTCCCGCCCCTTTTACCTAGTGTAAACAATCTCTTCTCAGATGTGGAATCCAGTCCATAGACCAGACAGATAACAGCAGGGGACAGGCTTCTTTCTATTAGAACAATGAAAGCCCTGCCCCCCTTGACAAGTTTCTCAGGTTTTTCCCTTATCTTAATTGAAGATTGTCCCTCTCTGCAGTCTATCTGGGCCCCTCCCTTCTGCTCTGGCTGAGCAGTGTTACATTAGTAAAAGTGGTGGGGGGATACTTTATCATTGAATTACTCCTAAACGACAACTCTGACAGAATTGAACTAACACTCTCCATGGCCCAAATACTATGAAGATTAATTAGAGCTGTTTTTATTATGAAACATTACTATCCCTTTAAGTTAATTGTACATGGTTTTCTGCTGATGGTGTGTTACACATCACTATGGACGCTAATGATGCTCTGTCATGTGACTACCCACAGTACACATGTCCCTCGAAGTTTTTGAAAGAGTGTGTGTGTATGTGAAGGAGAGTTTAAGAAAACAGAAGTTTGTCAATAGCAAGCTAAATCCAAATCTCGGTCCATGACTTTAACACCTTAACATCCAGTGACGTGTCAGGACCATCACTGCTGTTTTTTCCCTAAAGGACCAGTGATGGTCCTGGCATGTCACATAGTTTTTACTCACAACTATCTTGCAGGAAAGCTGTGAGTAGTAGTGGGGTACTGAAATTGACCACTCCAAGACCACAGCGAACACTATCAGTTCCCTGTTCGGTGTGCTGGCACACGTGATCAGTCATGTGTGCCGGCATATCATACTTCACTATCTGGTCCTTAGAGGACAACACACCCTGGGACCACTGGTCCTTAAGGGGTTAATAGCACCTCCTGTTAATTCTGACCAGTTCTTCCCTCCTACTACGTACACTGGCCAAGCAGAAAATCATTCTTTTACCCAGATTCTGTTGGTAAATATCTGACTTGGCTGTCTGCACATAACACTTTGGCCATGAAAAATGTAAACTGTAATATCTATTGGAGAACAATGGGGCAATATGTGTATGAAGATAAAAGTGGAGCAATTCTGGGGCAAACTAGCAGCAACACATTCTCTAACTCTTCTGAATTTCAGTGATTAAAAATAAATGATAAATTAACCATATTAAAAATAATAATAATTTAACCATTTACGTGCCAGAAAGGTATCTAGTGCCTTGCATTGCAATGTGTTGGCTAACTCTATCTTCTATGCGTCTCTCTACTTTATCCTATTTAACTATGTCACAATGAATTGCAAAGATGCTGAACTCCTTGACATAAAGTAATAACCATGTTTTATTATTGTGATTTAGAGAATGAAACGTACATTCTGGCCTGTTCTGAAATCCATCATGTTTGAATGCATTCTTAGGGGACCATACGGCACAACCACTTATTCTGACTTTGGCATGTCCATGTATTCTGAATTGTAATTAACAAGGAAATAAATGCTCATTTATTTCTGTGGTATGATAAAGCCACATGAATATCTATAATTGTATCAGTTGTATCAATTATATTCCTAAACTTTTTGCTGTTTCAGGGCTTGTTAATCCTGGAAAATATGGCCTCGATCCTATTAAAAAAAACCCCCACCCAACAACATTTCTTCAAGCACGGTAAACAATGCAGTATCTATGAAGAGATACTGGTTAAAACCCCCCCCACCTTGGGAGATAATTTTGCTGGCATTTTCGCCTGTTGACACACATCAAAACACCGAAATATGCTATTCATTTCCATGTGTTAGGCACTAAGATATTTTAAGGGACCCACTTTAACATGTTAAAATCTGCACCCAGACTTTCTGGGTGCAGAGTCCCTTAATGTATCTGAAACGTGCAGAAGCAGGAATTGAACCTGAAAAAAAGAAGAAAAAACACGTCACCAGTGGATGTATTAATATGGGGCCCTAAGCCCCATATCAATACATCCAAAGCAATCCCAAAATATTAGTAGAATTAACCGTATGAGTGTCAGTGGGGGTGTGCTTACCCCACTGAGACTCACAGGGTTAATCTGCCTAAGTTAAAAAAACAGCCCCTGACAAACACTTACCAGTAATCCTAATATCCAGGTAAGTTTTCTTCTTTAATCTTCTTTTTTCTGTAATGTTATGTCTTCTTTCTTCTCATCTTCTTTTCAATCTGTCCTGTAAAATAAAAAAACTTCAATGAAATATTTGTTTTAAAAAACATACCCCCAAGATGTGCCTGACTTAACCCTTTAAGTGACGTGGGCACTCATAGGCTTTAATGCAGCCTGCCATATCTCTTAAAACAATATGCTGCCATTCAGATCGTTAGCTCCTTTCCATTGATGTTCCCATTATCACGCTATTTAATGTGTGTTTGGGAACTTAACACACAAAATGGACGTCTGGCCCCAAGTACGTTTCTGTGGCCCAACGTCCATTGTGGTTTCAGTTGGTAGGACTTAAACATTTGTTTTTCTCAGCCGGTAGCCAATTTTCCCCTACCACAAGCTTTAGCGGATGTAATTAGAATGAGCCCTATGTGTACTATTTTATTTGGAGAATGAACAGAACCTTTCTTTGTACTGAGTGATTGACAGTGGAATTGGCCTATCAGGATGCATTTCAGCTATACATAAATTGTAGAACACAGTGAAGTGAATGTACTAAGAAGAACTTATTTGACCCTTTGCATGTCAGAAAGCTGTGCAATACTTGTCAAGGCCATGCACTGTACAACTTTCTGGCAACTGAAGGGTTAATTCTGGGGAAAACCAACTGTATCACAGGGAGTAAGTAAACATTCACATGGATTTAAATGATGCGTTTAACCGTGTGAATGCTAGAGATGACACCAATGCATTGCTAAGTAATGTGTTTTAAACCTATCTAACATTAAAATGTTAAGACCCTCATTTAGATTAATGGAAATTCTGGGCTATTTTTGCTTCCCTATTGTGCCATTGGTTTGCTCTAGAATTGTAATAGTGCTTTGTAATACAATAGGCTAATTGAGCAGATGTACTAAGCAGAACCGGGGCAGATCTGCACCACAGGGGACATTAAAATGCTCATTGGTTTAATTGATTTAAAGGGATAGTAATGTTTAAAAAAATGAAGCTCCAATTAATCTTCATAGTATATGGGCCATGGAGAATGTTATCCAGTACTGTCAGAGTTGTAGTTCAAGAGTAATTGAATTATAAAGTATCCCCCTCCCACCCCTTTTACTGATGTAACACTGCTCACCTCAGAGCAGCAATACTGTCCAGATGGATCGCAGAGATGGATACTCTTCAGTGAGCACAAGGAAAAACCTGAAAAACCTGTCAAGAGGGGGCAGAGTTTTCCTTGTTCTCACAGTAAGAAGATTATCCCTTGCTATGAGCTGTCTGGTCTCAAGACCAGATTCCACATCTGAGGGGAGGTGGCTTACACAAGGTAAAAGGGGCAGGAGGGGGCACTTTATCATTCAATTACTCTTGAACTACAACTCTGACAGTATTGAAATAACACTCTCCATGGCACAAATACTAAGAAGATTAATTGTAGCAGCTTTTATTTTGAAACATTACTATCCCTTTAACCCTTTGAGTGCCAGAGGGGCACGCTACACTTTTCAAAGCAATGCGTTGCGTACCTCTCTGGCACTCAAAGGGTTAAATGAAACTTAACCCCTTGAATGCTAGTAGAGAGGTCTCCAATGCATTATTTTGCAAGCATTTAAAGGGTTAAAATTCCCAATGAAATCAATGACAATGTTTATTTGTAGTCTTAGGTGCAGTTGATTGTCCTGGAATTGCTCCTGCTCTGTTTACTACATCAGTCTCAATGCACACTCCAGTAACCAGGAGGCCTGATAGTGCAGTGTATTGAGCACTTCAGTTTGGGCGCAGTCATCTTCATATGTATTCCGCACACTGCAGTATAATAATTCTGGCCACAGTTATCTTCTGCTGACCCTTTCCAATTCCTGTCATTACACTCATTATTGATTAATTACACTCTAAGTTTAATTTAAATTAAGGCATTTACACACAGGACACTACAGAAGGCCTTTCAAAACATGTTTTATTTACAACTGGTTTAGTGGCTACGTGGATATCATGATTAAGCAGTGACACGCGAAACGCATGATGTTACTACTTTTCATCCGGCTATCTGAGGGGGTGTGAATATACGAGCATGTAAATGTGAAGTATTTGTTTATTTTATCATATTATCAATAAATATTTTGGATGTTTTATCTTAACGGATCAGAGTTATGTCTAGTGCTATGGATCTATTTTGCATTTGAACTTTGAATCAGTCCCGGGAGGGTTGTTAATCCGTATAGCAGAGTCATAAGCTTTTCCATACTTTGGCGTTGGCTAGTTGGTGAATATATTGATCAGGACACCTTGAGCCGCTTCAAAATTTGTTATCTTTCTATTACTGGCTACGTAAACCATTCTAAGAAATAGAGCAGCAACTTATCCATTAGTTAGCCTTTGCAAAATAATAATTATATATATATATATATATATATATATATATAAACCTTTAGAGCAATTGGTAGCACAGCTCAGAACAACAAGGTGAGCCTTAAAAAAACGGTTAGCAGGCTTAGATCAAGAAAAGTCTTGAAAAAAAATTTTGTGCAGGCAAGTCTTTGTTTATAGGTCTAAAATAACCAGGTAAGCCACCACCAGTGACACTATGGTGTTTTCTGACTTAATTCTTGCTGCTGAGTCATCTGAGCATCAGTTGTGACATCAAACAATCAGGCTGGTACTTACTCCTGGGTAACAGAAGTGGTGGTGGAAGTAGGACTGGGATCACCATCTACACAGACTGTGGTTATAGAACTAGAATCAATGATGACTTGGAGCAGATGTTGTTTCTTTTCTATTAGTGCTGATTTTAATGAGTAGCTGCAAAAATATCTATTGATTTAAAGGAAAATTAACCCTGTATTTTACACTTCATTCCCTAACTTTGAGCTCAGTGGATCTGTGAAAGCAGGGATGCTGATAAAATAAAAAAAAGATAATATAAAGTATACAGAGCAGTGCTGCCAGGATAGTGTTACATTGTATCACACTCCTGCTTTGATGGTCACCAACCAGAACATTCTCTGGAAACAGAGATCCCAGGAGGTCACTGTCAGGGATATAAGGGTAGACTGAAAAAAAATATATATATATTATCAAAAGTATAGACAATCTGACTTCACATATTATGTACTTGCAGAATATGTAAAGTCCAGATAAAGAGTTACTATTCCTTTAAATACATGTTTTAACCACCATGAATGCTAGAGAGGACATTTTTTTCGCATTCAGAGGGTTAAATGCCCAATTTAAATAAATGAGAATTGGGGAATTTGATGCAGTTTGTTTAGTTCAAAATTGTTCCTGATCTGCTTGGTACATCATCCTCAAAGAGCTGTAGAATATATCAGTTTTATAAATAAATGATAAGAATCATAAAATAATGAGGAGGTTGCAGAGTAACTCAGAGAGATCCAGACAGTCCATGGCTACAGAAAAATAATAAGTAGCAATGGCACAGGCCAGAAAATGCAATTATATCAAAATGAATAATGAGAACTTAATGGAATAGTAATGGTTTATTTTTGCATTTATGATAAATCAAGACGCTTTATTTTTATTTTCAGTTGCTTACCTTGGATTGTGGGTAAAGCATGCTACCATGTTAGCCATAGAAAATGCAGGAGAATAGTAGAGTAAAAATGATAACTTTATTGGCTGAGCGGCTCTAGGATGCAAGCTTTCAAGACAACTAGGTATTTTCTACAGGCATTATAAGCAGGGATGGGCAAAAACTTTAGCCTCAAACCAAAATCGGAGAATAATGGCACTTGCAGCTTGGCAAATAATTTCCTGTGATAAGTACAGTTTTTCTGCTTTTTTCACCTCATTCCATTGAAATCAATTGGAACATTGAATTTACACACAATACATAGCAAATGTAATTTTATTTCCCAAAGGCATAGTATAAAAGGGGTATGAGGGTACCCGTGTTGGTGGAGTGTGGGGAAAGAATCAGTTGAACAGGGAATGGTTTTTTGGGGGGTGTTGTTGGCTGGGATTGGGGGGACAGTTAATAAAAAAAAATACAATAAAAAAAACATGACATTGTATAAAAGGGGTCTGTGTTGGTGGGTGAAGTCTGGGGAAAGAATCAGTTGATCAGGGGATTTTTTGGGGGGGCTGTTGACTGGAAATGGGGGGACAATTCATTAAAAAAAATAATAATAATAAAATAAGAAATTGGTATGTAATGTGACAGAGACAGGGATACCCTGATGTAAGCTGCAACTGAGGCAGACTGATTCTTGAAGGGATAAAGTATCTTGTGGAGGATGATTTGTAGGACTTAGACTTGTTGTTAGAGACCCAAACCCTGAGGAAACATTGCTTTATAGGATTTTGACTTAATTCAGGCACAAGCCCCGAGGAAACATTGATTAATTGTAGGAAATTAGACTTGTGTTGGGCCCAAGCCTTGAAGAAACATTGATTTGCAGGACTTAGACTTGTTTAGCACAAGCCCTAAGGAAGCACTGATTTGTAGGACTTAGACTTAGAGCAGGAATTGTGCCTCTCCTTAGTGCTTCCACATATATTGGAGGCTAATGCCAATGTTGCCACAAGGACAGATCATAAGACACGTCTTACATAACTGATCACCATTTCTATCCAAACATCAATATAACTAGCAGGACCTGTGTACTGTTCTAACTCTTATAATTGTGTCAGTTTTTTATGATCTACTATTGTTTCTACTTGAGCACACACAGAGTATGTGAAATAAATCATGCAGTTGGAGTCTATGTGTGGGAACATCCTTTGAAATGATGGTCCTTGGTGTACCATATTCAGTTTTACCTAAGAATCTACTTTTTTGTGAAGTGCCAAGTACATTGGTGAACCACAGACTTATTTTTAGTTTGCAAATCGTTTAGGACCAACATAATAATAATAATGTTGGCTTGTCAGTTACTTTGATTTGTGAGCAATAACATTCTGGAAACTATCCTAGAAATTAAACAGAATCAAGATTAAATGACATGTAACATTGTTGAAAGAAACATACATATGTAATGAGATTTTAAGTGAATCTGTCACCTTAAAGGGATAGTAATGTTTCACAATAAAAGCAGTTCCAATTAATCTTCATAGTATTTGGGCCATGGAGAGTGTTATTTCAATACTGTCAGATTTGTAGTTCAAGAGTAATTGAATGTTAAAGTATGCACTTCCTGCCCCATTTACTGCTGTAACACTGCTCATCTCAGAGCAGCAAGAATGTCCAGATGGGTCAAAGAGAGGGAAAATCTTCAGAGAGTATAATGAAAAACCTGTCAAGGGGGCAGGGTTTTCCTTATGTTCACAGCAAGAAGACTGTGTCTTGTTGCAATCTGTCTGGTCAAGTGACCAGATTCCACATCTGAGGGGAGGAAGCTTACACTAGGTAAAAGGGGTGGGAGGGGAACACTTTATCATTCAATTACTCTTGAACTACAACTCTTATAGTACTGAAATAACAGTCTCAATGAAGAGTAATTGGAGAGTAATTGTGAAGAGTAAATGGAGCTGCATTTTTGTGAAACATTACTATCCCTTTAAAGGGAAACTTTCATCAAGAAGCCAGTTTTATATTTAAATAAATATGCTGAAATAACAATAGTAGTGTTGGTATTTTTGTAGTTTTTGAATAATATTAAGAGTGGGATTTAGGCTTTTATGCTAATTACTTTTTGTTTTCTACCCCTATCAAACCATTGTCTAAGAAGCTCTGTGCAGCTGCTGTAAATAACGGTTCGAATAACGGTGGGATGGTAGGCTTACATATTTATTAGTTTTCTTATTGGGTGGGTGTGGGACATTGTGTAGTTTATCAGAAAATGAAAGACAGATGCACCGGAGTGTAGAATGGTACTGAACCCTTTCATAACCCTTTGAGTGCCAGAGGGGTACGCAACACATTGCTTTGCAATACTTTACGTACCTCTCTGGCACTCAAAAAGTTAACTGAATAAGTGAACATGACAAAATGTATTTTTTCTCAATGTCTTAAAAGAAGAGAAACATACAACTCCATCAGCATAATCAATCGTATAAACTGGCGAGATACCAAAATTGAGGTCTTATTTCACCATAATTATAACCTTCCATAAATATGTTTATTGAAGATCCGTTCAATTTTATCAATATTCTCTAATTATTTATTCAGAAATCGGATATTAATTAATACGATTATGAATATATAGTCTTCAAACCAATTTGAAACATATCAAGTTGTGAACATCAAAAGGTTACACTGTGAACTCTTACACTGATTTTGATTGGTCATTCTACTGTTCAAATGTCAGCGCTATCCTCAAGCGTGCATTCAATTCTCAACTTGAGGATGGGGACTAGTTTCCCGAAATGTATAGAAGAGAAGTATATCCTAAAATATTCAGTGGACCTGCTTCGTCTGATTTCCTCACCCTCAGAACACCAAGGATCTCAAGGAAATCAATCATCATTGCATTGGCTGTAGACGTTGTACAAGGGGATGTCAAGAGAGCCCAAAGAAACCAGACACCACCTGCAGAGATTGTTTGCTATGGACCCGCAAGCAAGAATATCTTTGTTGGGCGGCTAACATTTCTATCATGCGAGACGTGCATGATCTCTAAATAGTATTTCACTGTTGAGAGGACAGAAATATATCTGATACCCCTTAGAGACACATCACTTTCTAGAGAGAAGATCCTGTCTTAATTAGCCAATTTATGTCCAATAATTTCAAATACTGAAGATTTCCTTTATTTTGAATGCTATTTTTAAATTTATATATAAAAAATATTTTAACTATTATCTTTATTTCTTTAATAAATATACCCTATTGATTAGAACTCCATTGTTTATTACTCAATGAGTATTTTAATACTACACTTAGAGGGTTTCTGTGCGCTGTCTTTCACTTTTTTCTTTTGCATTAACTGAATACGCTCCTGGAGTCACCTTGGAGGTCCCGGATTCCTGGATCAATGCCTCATCTTCACTTTCTTGAAGACCTAAAAAAAGGTAGTTAATATCCTGGACCTCCCCCTCTCTCCAGGCAATTGACCACCCCCAACTGGGATGGAATTGAGGGTGGGTCACCCCCTGACCCAGGAAGGGGGAAGAAGACAGGGCTGCCTACCATCTTAATAGTCCTCAGGGACAATTTACTTGCCTCAACCATTTTTACACCTTCTACGCTAGGCTTTGCAGTAGTACAGAGGGGAGGGGGAGAACATTGTACAAATAAAACTGTTAAAATATGAAAGGGGAAAAAGTGTTTTAGTAACCTGGCTAGGTTGATTACCGATATTGTGCAGTGTAAGAGTTCAATAAAACATTAGTTTCCTAAAGAAGTTCCCCTTTAAGATAAGTTTAGTTAATTTTAAAGAAAAAGAAAAATTGCTTTTATTTTTGTGTTAATCCTTTGGAATAAAAACTATTTTTGGAGGAACTAACCCTTATTTGCTGGTGGCATTGTATGGCACTTTATGTAATTAGTACTTGTGCTGGCCCACTATTACCACACACTGTGATATGAATGCTTAGCTCCCCTGGCTACTCCCGTCAAAATCATCTCCCCTGCCAAATGGGTACAGTGAGGACTTAATCTTTTTTCCAATCAGGTCCTTATCTGGGTGAGCTGAGCAGAATAGAGAGGACGGTTCTATACCCTTCCTCAGGGTAGGTTAATAAAGCCACCATTCTTGTATTTACTTATTGCTGTAAGTAAATATTATTTCATTCTACTGCACCATCACAAAGCACAATTGTACTGATGTACTGACAAGAGCTGGCTTAATTGTAGACCAAACCGACTAACAGTAGGGAAGAAATAAACATCTCTCAAAGACTCATTAATTTAAATGGGGGTTTTAAACCATGAATGCTAA
Source organism: Rhinophrynus dorsalis (assembly GCA_037306005.1). NCBI lineage: Eukaryota > Metazoa > Chordata > Amphibia > Anura > Rhinophrynidae > Rhinophrynus > Rhinophrynus dorsalis. The sequence goes on from CM074721.1 coordinate 119,589,308, forward strand.
AGAGGTTTCCAATGCATTGTGTTGAAGACATCTGTAGCATTCAAGGGGTTAAAAATCTAAACCAATGGGGTTGTGTATTCATCACCTAATGTTCTACTGGCTTGCATCAGATTTGTTCTAGATTTAGTACATCAGCCTCCATCTCTCTCATTTCCTTAACCCAGGGGTGCTTCAGTCTATCTTCAGCCCCCCCCACACAAACACACACACACATCAGCAGTGAACAAAGGTAAATCAATCATTCTGAAGTATCTGCCTGAAATAACAACATTCACTTCTGTGTAATAGAGGATATCCTGAAAACATGTACTGTTTGGGGGGTGGGGCTTGAGGAGAGCTTTTCACTCCCTTGCCTTAGTCAGCTCATTTCAGTGCCTAATTACTTTCACTTGAATAACTCCTTCACTGAGATACAATTTCATTTTTATTATAAAATCCATCTAGCATGGTACAGTAACCAACTATTAAGGCTCAAGCTGTCATGTTTTTCTACTTTGTTTTTCATTGGCAGAAAAGATAAATGTCATCCACTTCTGTAGATTGTCTTGTGATTGAATGCTTAGGTCTTACAGGAACATTTATGAAGTTGTCTTTAAATTATATGGATGGTATGTGTGACATATCAGTGTTTTATATAATTATGTTTCTGAACATTAGTTTACAAGTACTATGCATACAAATAAAAACTGCATTTTTCTTCTTGAATCCAGAAGGAATGAGAGTGTCATTCAGGGCATATTGCCATCTCATATGCCTCTTAGCAAAGCAACCTAGGCATCCTTAACTCCTCCCATGTCCACACCCCACACTCCTTACATAACTCAATCCAATCCATTGTTCCCTGGCACAAATAGAACACTTAGCCTATAGCAACCAATCACAAAAAGAAGCTCCTAACCCCTTAGATTAGAAAGGTCTCCAGCACATTGCACCCCTTATCAAAGTAGGGAAATCTTAGAATTCGTAAGACAGGAGGCTTCGTGTTAATCTAGTTTAAAGCTGATCAATTACATTACAAGAAATATGTTTAATGAGTTTACAATAAAAAGTTTTAAAAGTATATTCTCTAGACCAATCTGCCTCTCTGAGAATATCCTGTAACCAAGAAAGAGCTATGAACTGAGGGAGGGCAATGTCCACTGAGTGCAAGATCCATGGAACACAATGGGCCAAAGTCGCTGAAGAAACTGGAAAATGGGGTTTTCAAAATGAAAGCAGCAATTGTAGGTGATTAAAGGTTCTAAACATAGCCGTAGCTGATTCATATGCTAGCAAACAACGAACCATGCAAAGACAGGGATTATGAGTAAAAGTAGGATAAAACATATCTCTTGAAGATGATTTACTAAATCTAAAGATTGAAAAAGTAATTCCATCTGGAGCAAAGCATCTACCCTTAATATTGAGACAAGCCGAAAGAATCCAATTAAAAATTGTCTTTTGTCATTTCAAGTCACTGTAATCCATGACATAGAATGCCAGTAAGCTACAGTGTTGGAAAGCTTGAATCGATGCTGACAACAGACCCACCAACAGGGCTATAGTTTGCAATGAGATGATGTCTTTGTCTAAAAGAACCCTGATTTATTTGCAAATTAATTTCAACTTGGATTGGGGTTGTGGTCTGAGAATTGACCATGAATCCCAAAAATTCTATGGATTTTGTTGAATGCAGAACAAGTTTTTCCCACTTTATGGTGAAACAGAGTTGGTTTAATAATGTGTTTGTATTTTGAGGGTCTTCAAATCTTGTGACATCATCAGCATGTCGTCCAGATAGATGATCATCCAAACCTCTCTGCTCCTCAGTAAAGAAACCACTAGTTTCATGATTTTGTGAAACACCAAGGAGCTGAGGATAGGCCAAAAGCTAGGTAAGCAAAGTACCATCTTTTCCATAGAAACTGTAGCAGTGATTTTTGGAGTATAGAATAAGTGTCTATGAGGTCTAATTTTACAATTGAATATGATAGCAGGAATACATCTCTGACGCAAAGTATGCCTTCCATTTTAAAATGTCTGTACATAACGTGGGCATTCAATTCCCTTGGACTGACTTTTGTAAAATGCTTTGGTTGGAAGTAAGCCAACAGCAATGAAGGATGAAATGGGTGAGTCTGCCACCCAATTTTTTATTTTATTAGTTTGTGGCTTTTTGCGATTTTTACGTGTATTTCTTCTGTTTCCACTTCAAAATTCTAAATTTCAGAGATAGTTAGTTAAGTCCGATAAACAATATACTATGAGTGTTAATATTTTTATAATGCAATTTTAATAAACATTTAATTCTCTCTGGTATAAGATAGCTAGACCTGGGCTATATGGGATGAAACTATTTTATGTTTTCATCACTGATAGAGGCCTTGAATATTCTTGGATGGTATTAATTATTAACTATTAATGATATCACTCTTAAACAAACTCCACTTTTTAAAAGCTATAGTAAGGACTTTGGGTCATAAAAGAAGGAGTAAGCAGAAAACAGAGTTTTAAATACCCAATGGGCATTTGCCACTGGGCAATCATGATAGGGCCATCCAGTGATTGGTACATCTCATATATGATGTCTGTCTTGACTGCCCAATGGTGAATCCCCATTGGGTATTTTAAACTTTCTGCCGGCTCCTTCTTTTATGACCCAAAGTTCTTACAATAACTTTGAAAAACGTGGCGTTTGTAGCCACAAAATTAGAGTATTATTGGGTTATAGCTATATATTATTTGTTTATATACCATTGTACAATATATGTTTTTATAAAATTGTGATATTTTGGACAAGTGGAACCGTGCTGAGTAATATCCTGTGTGTGTGGCTCCCGAGTAGAGACAAGCTTACTTTCTCCGAATGCGTGATAGTCAGCAGATATTGAGCTGACCCATTATTATTATCGTGCATATATTGCTTTTTAAGACAGTGTTGCACTATTGGGCGGCCTTCTCCCTTCTTCTTATTTCTACATGGTTGATCTTTCTGGGGGGAGCGATTTGTGAAGGGGCGGCCTGCTTTGCACTAGTGAACTACAGATTTACTGATTTTTTGCAGTTTCAATAATCCCTAAAAGTGTTTTAGCTGTTTCCCACGTATATGTAGGAAAAAAAACAAATTTTGTGAATGTAACTCACTTGGGTGATTGGTGGAGGTTCCAGAATTATATCTGATTTAACACAAGGGGTGCCTCCGTTTCTCCTTTTCCTCTTTTTATCTGCATAATATCATCAATGAACCTAATCAATAGTCTGATTTGTTGTGTATATTTATACAGATTTTCATTAAAGACGTAGTTCTTTTCCCACCAACCTAAATAAAAATTTGCATAGGTTGGTGCACAGGTGCTCCCCCCATGCCTGTCCCACATTGCTGATGATAATATTTGTTGTTAAATATAAAATAATTTTGCATAAGCACAAAGTTCAGGATTTTGATAACCAGTTGATTAAGGTGGATGCTTATTTGATTGCATCAGTGAGGATCTATATCAATAATAAAAACTAAATAAAATGGATAGCCCTTTGATTTTCCCATTTGGTCTGGATGTAAATTTACTGAAAAGTATCAGGATCCTAGATTTCTCATCTAATTTTGTCTGATCATTTATATACCTCAGATTCGAGCTACTGTGCTTTAATCTGACTGGCTGGTATGTGTGTAAGCCACACGGCACTGTCTCTGCTGCCACTGCCTCTGTGGCACACACAGCAGCAGAGACACGTCATTAAGCTATGTATAATTATCTTTTTATATATTTATTATACCGGTACATTTTTTAAGACATAATGGCTTATTTACAGATCACCTGATGGAGGCATATGTAAATGTTCATGTGCACTGATATGTTGTTTAACCCTTTGAGCCCAGAGAGGTCTGCAATGCATTGCTCTGCATTACGTTGCATTGCGTACTCCTCTGCCACTCAAGGGCTTAAATGATGTTATGATTTCTGTACTTGATTAATAATTTTGTTTTCTATTTACAGCAAGAAGACTGAAGAGAGGAAAGAAGTTAGAAGAAAGAAGAGAGGGACAGAAGAGAAGAACAAAGGTGAAAGACAAAAGATGACCAGGAAGCTGAGGACTCAGCTGGACATCAGAATTAATGGTAAGTGTTATTAATGGGATGTTGTTTTTTTAACTCAGTCGGGTTAACCCTATGAATGCTGGCAGGGTAATTATAACCCACTGGCACTCATAGGGTTAATTGAACTAACTTTTAACTTGTTTCATATTTTGAATGTATTGATATGGGGCTTACAGCTCCATATCAATACATCCACTGAGGACTTAGGTTTTTCTTTTTACTTTTTTTTGCATTCAGATTTCTGTGTCGGCTGTTTGAAGAGCCAATAAGGGACTCAAGTTGAAAAAAAAACTGTGTCTTAACATTTCTGAGATAACTTGAGTCCCTTTTCTGGTTCTCAAGGCTAATGCAGACATTTGAATTGATATTTATGGTATTTTCATAATTTTCAGTGGGTAAAATCACCTCTTAACTCTATCATAGGACAACCTTTTTGCCTGTATTTTTTCACAGCACAGACATTTGACTAGCTGTCATGGGTTCAAGAACGAGAACTGGACCAGTACTAAAGATAACACAATCTTTATTAATACACAATGCACAGAACAACAATACAGCAAGTATACCATACAACATGAACGAAGTCAGGAGGGAAAGTATTGCTGTAATGGTACAGATGGAGGACCAAAGGCAAGTAGAGAGACCGCCACAGGTCCGCACCTGTGAAAGTACTACAGGTCAGCACCTGTATATGAAACGCACCAGAGGAGGAAACAGCGCTACAGGTCCACACCTGCAGAGACTAGGTACTGGAGAAGGGAACCATTACAGGTCCGCACCTGTATGGACAACATAACGGAAATGGAAACGGTGCTACAGGTCTGCACCTGTGAGGCACAGTAATAATAACTGGAATCAGGAGAAGTCTGTCAGAGCCACCATGGGCACCAATCAGTTATCCAATGAAGCGTTGGTATGCTGGGTGCGTAGTGGCCAACCCCAGGTAACCCCCAAGTGGGTAATCAGATGCCAGAATGAGCGCAACCGTAAACCAGAGCCACAGGTCTGCACCAGATTGGTTATCGGACTAGCCAGGGTCATACACAGAGTGGGTAGACGGACAGAGCCACAGGTCAGCACCAGAACGGGTGGTCAGCCAGGCCAAGGGTCATGCACAGAGGAGTTAGTCTACCAGAGCCGCAGGTCCACACCAGAAAGAATGTCAGCCTAGCCAGGGTCATACACAGAGCGGGTAGTCAGACAAATCCAAAGGTTGGCACCAGGACAGGTAGTCAGACAAACTAGGTAAGCACCAGACACAAAACCAACTGCACTGGACACCACGCAAGGGCGACTGAACATGGTGTCCAGGCAGTTTTTAAGGAAAAGGGGCAGGAAGAGGAGGAGTCTCAAAATGGTACACTGTACCTTTAAATGGAACGCACGTCCAAGACCCATATGTAATATCCTCATACGGAAGCAGCCCCGAGCGAGCTGCCAGGACAAGCGGCTTCCACCGCCAATGTGATGCGGCTGAAGCCGCCGGACAAGACTGCGGCTGGAGCTGCTGGCTAAAACTGTGGCTGAAGCCACAGGAGGACGCTGCAGTTGACTCGAGCAGCCACCGCTAGGATTGTGACACTAGGTTACTGTGCTTAAAAAAAAAATGCCGTTGGCAGAAAGAACAGCGGTCTCCAACATTTGGATCAAGCCCTAAATGAGATCGAGTATTTTATAGAGATCCAAGGCAAGACATCACTCTCACACAAACACACACACACAGTTCTATAGTGTACTTTACACTAAAAACACACACAGCAGTTAGTCACACCAAAGGTTACATGAACACCAGCATCAGATTCAGTACTATTAAAAAAATCTAAAACCACTGAAGATGACAATAAGTAGCATTCCAATGTCAATGACATAGTGCAAGAAGGTTTAGCAGATGAACCAACTGCTGCATCTGACATTGAGAAAAACAGGTGCAAAAGCCCCTGTCCTGAAAGTAGTAGCAAACATTATAAAAATCTCTCAAATGGAAAATGTAAAAAGAAATTGATTGAGACCTATAAAACCCTACAGGAATAAAAAAGTTGTGGGGAAGAAGAGGTGGGGGAAGCTGACCTATTGACTGATGATGATGATGATGATGATGATTATGTAACTCTACCATATATCCCTGCAGCCTCCTCCTCTTCTTCAGATAAAGATGAAGTTGAGAGTGAGAGAGATGATGAGGACATAGGCAGAAAGTTAGATGAAAGGCAAAGGCTCAATCTTCTACCACTGAAAAGGAGCACTGTGCTATTCTTTAAACTGTTTTAGAAAACAATTGGAAAGTCTGACATTGAACAAGCAAATATGTCAAAAAACACTGTCATCCTATCAATCATCATCAACATCATAACCTATTCCAAGCCCAAGTCTCACTCAGCAACACACACTGATAGTGTAGAGTAAACAGCAACATAAATTACCAGCATCCACAGCCATAGCTTTGATGAGTGCCTCTGCTGCTCTTGTAAGTACAGCTCCTGTGACACCTAGTAGTAGTATAACTTTAGCAACATCTAGCCCTAGTAGTAGTAGTAGTAGTAGTAGTAGTAGTAGCAGCAGCCTCTCACTGTCTATGAGGTCCACAGTATGGAGATACTTCACTCATTATGCAAAAGCTAAGCATGTTGTTTTGCATTGTCTGTGTAACAAGCATGTGAACATGGAGAAAGCAGGCTCACACCTAGGCACCTCCTCAATGAGATCCCACCTGAAACAAAACCATGAGTCTGACTGGGAGACACACCATCTAGAGGCCAGAGGTGCCACAACGAGCAGCAGAAGCATTCCTAAACTTTCCCTGAGATCTGGGTTACATAATAGAAGCACTGTTGATGTCTCAAAGAGTGTACCAAGGTTTTCTGCTCCTGCTGCAGAAGAGTATGACTTTGTGTTGATTTTTGGAGATGACAAGATTCATAGAGTACCTACACATACCGCCACCACCCCTACAAGTCATGTCATTAAAATAATAAAGTTACACACTTCTTCTACTATTTACTGCCATCCAAAACCTACTACGTTTTTAGAAAGAAGTCAAAGCCCACACAAAAATAATACAAAAGTACTCCTATGGAATAGTAAACTTGCCAAAATGTTGGTGGTTGACATGCTGCTCTTTTCTTTTGTTGAAAACAGAGGATTTAAAGAACTGTTGTCATGTGTTGCATCCTACTGGAATATCTCAAGCTGCAGTTATTTTCCAAGGATGGTTGTACCAATGATACTTTAGCAGGAATTTAGTGTTGTGGGCAAAAGACAAGGCATTTAACCTGCTAACAATTTTTTAAAGGCATATGCTACTGAAGGACTCACAACTTTTATTTTCAGCTATTTATTTCTCCACTTCAGCCCTTAATAAGTAATATTGCATCAGAAAATCTTGCAGTCATAAAAAACATAGGCTAAATATGGTAAAGTTTGCAACAGAACTTTAATGACAGTGGTGAGAAAGAAAACATTTTATGTATTGTCTATCTGCAGGAATTTTCTCAGAAAAAGCAGGAAATTGTTGATTTTTCACGAAAACTCCTGCTGGAAATTTCTCTGACTTTTTGCCCATCCCTATTTTTATCATTTTTCTTTTGTGCATGTATGATTTCTACATGGATTCCAATAATAGAACTGCTGTGTGGTAGTCTAGTGGCAATTATAGTGACAGGGTTATAAGTCCACCATATATAAAAGGATATAAATAGTTTATTGTTGTGACACATGTATTATCTAGGTTATGAGATGTGTTGAGATGTCATTGAAGAGCTATTGAACTATTATTTTTTAATACATATAGTATTTTAAGCCATACAGATTATTTCATTTAGTGAGAACATATATTAGAAATCCATCTAGAAGCAGTGAGGCTATATGGAGAATCCAACACTTTCCCAAGAAGGTGGAGACCGGTATATCTGAGAGACACCAGCACTGAGAGGTTGTTCAGTGTCTGCCCTCAAGTTGTGGAGGATAATTTAAGCATCTGAAAATTGTGTGTCACTCCTGTTACCGCAGTATTTAGTAAAGGCACCAAAGAACACATGAAATACTACATTTAGAAACTGCACACATCTGACTACAATCAGTACTGGTCCCTTGGCCTATCTCCATGTTAGGGGTTAATCAGCCTTGGGCTTAAGAGATGATGGTGTTTACTTTTTCTAGCATCCCCAATCATCAGTGGCTAGCTAAGAGTTGCATGTCACAATTGGAGGGGCCTTTGCTGACTATACTCAGTATTGGGGGCATTAGTACTTATGGCCAGTTCTAATGAGCGAATTCAACCTTGGTCACCCCAGATGTTGGTGCCTAGGACTTCCCACATCCTCTAAGAGCCAATACCTATCAGGGGATGCTGGAAATTGTATGCTGCAACAGATGGAGAGCCCAAAGTTTAATACACCCTGCCTCGGGTATAGGCCATATGTACTAAGGGTCCAAAACAAGGTGTAGCCAGCCATGGGCTCTCTAGCTGTTAAGGCCTACAATTCCTAGCATCAGCAAAGCATTTCAAGGGACAGTTCTGCATTGGTGTGAGCACAATATCTCAGTAAAATTATGACAGTTGTTACACTAGCATAACTATAACATCTCAGGACAGGGTTTAATGGGGCATTTGTGGCAATGTCATGAACACAACATGGTGGAAATGACATGCATTCATTTTGGCACTTGTATGAATGCAACATGTATTGCTGAGCAAAAACGCTGTGAGCTTTTTCCTTTTTTCTGTTTTTGTACACATCTCCTTCAGCTCAATTTAGCAGATACTCATTTTATCCAATTCAATCACAAAGAAAAAAGTGCATTATTACTTTATTTTATTTCACCATTCCTTTCCCTTTCTATCCCACTTGGCCTTTAAGAACCAGGCTTTTTGGTATTTTCCAATGTGTATACCCCCTGTCTGTTTGGTATCAACCATTCCTCACATGACTTGTGAGGAAGGCTATAAATGGAACATAGTTCTCTATGTAATCACTTTATTACTGCAGTCTTTCATCTACACCTTTTTTATTTTAATTGTATGTTTGCTGTTTTTAATTGCACTACACAGGGACCCACAAATAATAATAAAAACATCAAAATATAATTTAAAGGGTCCCCTTCAACGCGTTTCAAAAGAACTTCTTCCTTTAGGTTTTTAATTTAGATATAGTATTTGTAGGTGTATTAGAGTAGGACTTACCATAAAGTGAGATACCTTGGCGTGGTTGGTAAGCTTACACACGGATTGGCCAATTTGTGGGATGAAATTCTCACTTATTTCACTTAGATTTACTAAGGATTATTATATATGCCCATTACAGGGCGCACATTATTCACAGTATATAGAAGAGCGCAGATTTGTTTGTTTGTATGTGTAAAAAAAATTGTGACAGTTTCTGACAAAGAATTCACTGAATTTCTGCTTCCATAAAGCCTTCTGTTAGGGAACTGTGATAACAGAGAAAATGATACAATATTGAACTATCTTTGTGGCCCTGAGTGCTCTGTATGCTGTGTTGAAGGCATTATTTTCTACTGCAGGAATAGTGCAACATTGTATTACAATCTCTCTACTTTCAGGGAACACAATGCCAGGGATAAAAATTGCCAAAAATAGATGAAGGTGAAGAAAGAAAACAGGCAATCTGACTACAAATTATGCAGTTTCAGAGTAGGTAAAATCAAAATGGAGGCTGAGTGTCACTTTAAACACATTCTGAGCCACATATTCCTATTGATATTGTTTTCCTTTAACTATTCATCTCACAATTGGCTAAGAAATGTGTCGCTATTTGTAACTGCAATGATGTGTCAATTGCTATCAATTAACAATTAAAGGGATAGTAATACTTAAAATGTAAAAAAAAATATGTTGTAGGGTTTATCCCCCTGAGTAAAACAAGAGTACCCCCACTGCTGAAAGGTGTTTCATTCAAAAGTTATTAATTTTCAAAGTTGAATTTTTTAGGTGCAATATCACAGTGGCCTGAAATTGTACAGTGGCGCTGTTGCTACACCATCCTATGGAGATTTATGGTCCCGGGACCAGAGCTGTCCATAGGATTGTGTAGCAACAGCGCCACTGTACAATATCAGGCCACTGTGATATTGCACCTAAAAATTCAACTTTGAAAATTAATAACTTTTGAATGAAACACCTTTCAGCAGTGGGGATACCCTTGTTTTACTCAGGGGGATAAACCCTACAACATTTTTTTTTTTTACATTTTAAGTATTACTATCCCTTTAATGTGACTAAGTCTCTACACGTTCTGAGTAAGCTCTCTGCAGAATTGCAAGTTGCTGATACCAAACATATGCCTGATGCTACCAAGAGAATAACTATTGCCATGTCTCTTTTGCAGTGGGAGGCTGTTTAGTATGAGCAGCGTAAAGCAACTCTTTAGGCATGCTGGGGCCAGAATTATCTGGACAGTCTATGAATGTCTATGGATTGATTGGTCACAGTTGAAAGAGTAGTATTTGCTCTGATCTGTAACATAATTTGAATGGTATTCAGTTTAAAACAAATGATCATTTGTTTGGCAGTGAAAAATAATTTTGCTTAATTTTTTTCTTACGTTACTTTTAATCAAATTAAGACTGCAGATATGGTGAAAAAAAATCAAAAACGTTTCTAAGATATGTCTCAGATGTACCTGTTGCAATAAACTCATAACAGCACACTATTCAATCATAACACAAATATACTTATCCTTTGTATTGGAGCAATTTGTTGCACTCAGACTGTTGGGATATGTCTCAGATTTACCTGCTGTAATAAACGTATAACCATACAAATGTGTCCATCAAGTCTAGCTCATGTCAAACCACCCATGTTGATCCAAAGGAAGGCCAAAAAAACAAAAAAAAACCATTGAAGCCATTTCCAATTTATCCCCAAGTGGGTAATACAATTCCTCCCTGACTCCAAATGACAGACAGTTCCCTGGATCAACATACTATCTGCTTTAAAGCCAACTGTCATAATTCACAATATTGTTCTGTGCTAGATAGGTATCCATTACTTTTTTGAAAGCAGTTACAGTATCTGCAAGCACAGCATCCTGAAGCAAAAAAATCCATAGCTTTATCACCCTTACTGTAAAAAAAATCCCTGCCTTTGTTTTAGTTGGAAGCACCTTTCCTCTAGTCTTAATGCATGACCTTCATTCAGTTATACCACACGTACACTTAACCCTTTGAGTGTTAGAGGGGTACTCCACACATTGCAGAGCAATGCGTGGCGTACCGATATGGGACTCAAAGGGGTAACTCTTTGAATTGTGGAGTAATGAGGTGTGTGCCTCACTGGCACTTAAAGGTTTAAAGGAGAACTAACACCTCCTAATAATATACTCCCTCCCATGCATTAATATAGCCAGAAAATCCTAACGGCCTCTGTGAATTTTACTCTTTTGCCTTTGTTCAAGAGATAACATCTTCAGTGGGTCCTGGATATAATGTCCTTGGAGGCAAACATGACGGGTGCCAACAGTTTGAATAAACTGGAGCAAGCACAATGCATGAGTTTACTTTACCTGCTACCGATCACTGGAGTGCACAAAGTGTTTCTAAGGAATGTGTTGCATAGCCTTCTGGTCTTTAGAGAACTAAAATTTCCATTTGCAATGAGCAAGTTTGAGGTCAAAGGGGATTGCTATTAGAAGTGTTAATTATCCTTTAAGAATTATTAATAACTCACATTTCTTCAAAGTTGTAACTTAATACTCTGGCATTCTGTCTTTGTTTACCATACAGATCTCTGTGATCTGTAGGGCTTAGTGACTTCAGGAACATTTCTATACACTCCATTTAAGCACCATGTCAGGAAATTCAATGGGCTTCAATGGAAAGGGCAGACATCGCTTGGAAGAATTGCTGATTTCAGCCAGCAGATCATGGAGGATGAATTGATAAGTTCCTACAGTTACATTGCCTATTCCCCTGCCCCTTAAAGTACTTTAATTCAGTCCCACAATTCTCACCATTCACCCTGGATGTGCATAGAGGCAGCATTGGATTTGCACCACAGAACCCCTAGGTAAGTAAAACTAGGTGCCATTTAGCCACTCCTGTTGTCACACCCCAATTATTCACATGATACAGGCCCAGCTCCATCGATGGGTCTTCTCTAGCATGCATGGGATACAATAATGGCATCCTTTTAAAATGTCGTACTGAAAAGTGCATGATACGAAACAACGCATTCACCAGGTCGCATTGATGTAAAGGGCGACATCAGACTTCAACTCATTACCCATCTGCTGCCGAAAGGGTTAAAAAATAGGATTTTAGTCTTACCTGTTAAATCCTTTTCTCTTAGTCCATACAGGTTACTGGTAACTCTGGGAGGCGATCCGCCCCTTAGTAGGCAGGAACAATTCTCAAAGTATATGCAAGGGGGTGGAGCCTCCCTTCCCTCCTTGGCTGCAGCTAGCCAACCAGCTCCAGAAAGATTTGAGACACTATGACTAGATAGAAGAAGGGAAGAAGACTCCTGTAAGCATGACCCCAAAGGACCCCCACGGTCTGCCACAGGAGAGCCGAGCATGGTCTCTTGACAGGGTAGTAGACCAGTAACCTGTATGGACTAAGAGAAAAGGATTTAACAGGTAAGACTAAAATCCTATGTTCTGTGTCGTTACTGGTAACTCTGGGATGTCCAACCATTAAGTTTCCCAGAGGTGGGAAGAAGGCAATGACCAGGCGCAAGGCCCCCAAAGCCACCAGTGCAGATATGAACCATCAGATCAGAGATAGCCCAACAAAACAACTGAAGTGTCAACGGACACTGAACAGGGGTAACAGCACCCCAGGAATGTTACACAGCACACTGAACTAGAACCAACAGGACTCAAAAGTGAAGGAAGCACTAAAAACCAATACTGCCTCCAGGATTTTCCTCCCATCAGCCGATGCCAACACATCAACGCGGTAGTGCTTCGAAAAGGTGTGCACAGACGACCAAGTGGCCGCCTTGCAAAACTGATCAGCAGAGGACTGATTCTTGTAAGCCCAAGAGGCCCCAGTAGATCAAGTAGAATGAGCCGTGACACTGAAAGGGACAGGCTTCTTCCTCAGTTCATAAGCCTTACGAATAGTGAACTTGATCTAAGAAGCAATAGTCACCTTGGATGCAGGACTTCCTGCCCTAGAACCCTCAGGAATGACGAACAATGTGTCTGATTGCCTGATAGACTCAGTGCGATGTACATAAAACTTGAGACAACGCACCACGTCTAACAAGTGGAGATCCCTCTCCTTGTCAGTGGTGGGGTCAGGGCAGAAAGAGGGCATCACAATCTCCTGATTGATGTGGAACTCAGAGACCATCTTCGGCAGAAACTCCTTAGAAGTCCAAAGCACCTCCTTGTCTTTGTGAAACACCAAATAGGGTGGTTTACAGGGCAGAGCATGTAACTCCGTGACACGGCGAACAGGCATAGAGGAATAGTAGCCAAAGACTCAAAGGGAGGGAGCTGAAGAACACCCAAAACCAAGTTAAGATCCCACTGAGGAGTGGGAGTCTTGAAAACAGGATGAGCATGAGCAATGCCCTGGAAGAAAATCTTGACAGCAAGAAGGATGGAAATGCACCTCTGAAAGAAAACAGAGAAAGCAGAAGTCTGAACCTTAACACCTTAAGGACCGGCTGATCGAGCATGCAGCCAGCACTTAAGGACCATGGACCATTTTTTTTAATTTACGCATCCGGTTCAGGGCTCCCTGAATGGCGTGCAGCCGCACAGAGAGCCCTAAATTCCATGACGGTCCTGGCACTTCATGGGTCCTTATGGCTCACCAACCCATGATGTGCCAGGACCGTCAGTGGTCCTTTAGGGGTTAAGGGAACTCAAAGTGAGACCCTTATCCACACCGTCCTGCAAAAAGGCCAGGACCATGGGTAGATCAAATTCCTGAGACAGGTCCCTGTCAGCACACCAGGACAGAAAAGTCGACCAGACACGATGGTAGATCTTGGAAGAAACAGGCTTGGAAGAAAAAGGGCTCCACCACTGACAGATCCAAGAGCTCCGGAAACCAAGACTGACGAGGACAGTATGGAGCAACCAAAATAACTGGGCAACGCTCCAGTCATAATTTTCATAACAACCTGTGCAACATGGGAAGGGAAGGAAAGATGTAAGCCAGAGTAAAGAACCATGGAATGGACATCGCATCTACTGCTAGAGCCAGAGGGTCTCTCCACAGAGAGCAGAACACTGGAACCTTCCTGTTGTGTCTTGTTGCCATCAGGTCGATGTAAGGGTTGACCCCAACTCTGAACAATGAGTTGGAACACCTCCGGATGCAACTCCCACTGTCCGCTGTCCACTGTGTGTCGGCTGAGGAAGTCCGCCATGACGTTGTCTACGCCTGGAATGTGCACCTCGGATATGGCAGCACATGTTCTTCTGCCCAGGACAAAATAGCCTTGACCTCTAACCAAGCAGCGAGACTTCTTGTTCCACCTTGCTTGTTGACGTAAGACACGACCATGGCGCTGTCGGACTCCACTCGGACCGGACAGTCTTCCAACTGAGATGTCCAATATGCTCCAATATGTTGATTGGAAGGAGGGACACCTCTGGAGACCACTGACCCTGAGTGCTCAAGCGACCCAGGATCGCAGCCCAGCCGGAGAGGCTGGCATCCGTCGTCACCTTGGTCCAGAAGGGTACTAGGAAGGACTTGCCCTTCAGCAGGTTGGAAAGGTCGAGCCACCATGACAAGCTCAGTTCCACATGAAGAGGAAGAGAGACAAATGTTTTCAGAAGATCCGGTTGACCCTTGCACACCTGGATAACGAACCTCTGGAGCTCCCTGGTGTGCGCCATGGCAAACAGAACCTCTTCTATGGTGGATATCAATTTCCCCACCAGAGATGATAACTTCTGGACTGGAACTGGATCCTGAGACAGAATCGTTGAAACCCTGTGGGCGATCTGGTGAGCCACCTCCTCCGTGAGGAACACCATGCTCTTCTGAGTGTCGAAGAGAAGGCCCAGGAAGACCAGATGCTGGGATGGGACAAGATCTGACTTGTCCAAGTTGATGATCCACCCGTGATGGGTGAGAGCCTGAATGCAGTTCTGAACTTGCTGATGAAGAAGTTCCACAGAAGGGGCTTTTAGAAGAAAGTTGTCCATATATGGAGTAACTCTGATGTCGTTCCGGTGGAGGACAGATATCAAGGCATCCAGGACACGGTTGAAGACCTGAGGAGCCGTTGTCAGACCAAATGGAAGCACTGAGAACTGAAAATGTCCCCTGTCGCAGGCAAATCGGAGGTACTTATGGCTCTCTGGATGAATGGCAATGTGTAAGTACGCGTTCTGAAGATCCAGAGAAGCAAAGAATGCCCCCAAGACATGGCAGCAATCACTGTGCGCAGAGACTCCTGACGATAATGAGTCCGCGTCACAAAGGAATTGAGATCCTTCAAGTCCAAAATAGGACGACAACCGTCATTCTTTTTGGCGACCCCAAAGAGGTTTGAGTAGAAAACCGAACCCCTGTCCTGTATAGGTACCGGCTGTAGGACATCCTTGTCCAAAAGAGCCTGAAAACCGCCGTCGAACAAACAGCGTTTCTCTGAACCCTAAGGTGTGTGAGAAGGACGAAAGAGAAAGGGTGGAAGAGAAATTAAAGGGATCTTGTATGCTTCAGTCACTACCTGTAAAACCCATGGGTCCGCCACTGAGTCCTCCCAAATGCTGTGATAGTGTTGTAGACAACCACCGACAGCGGAGTGCGAACCCGGGTTCGGTGAGTCATGCCGAAGAAGTCTTGAAAGCCTTGGGCTTGGAGGAAACCTTGGGCTTCCATTGTTGTTTGGGCTTGGAGGAGGTACGCTGAGCTGAGGGAACCGTCTGGTTCGCCGGACGTGTCTCATTCTGAAAGGAACGAAAATACCGGTTACGGTTAAGTGGCAATTTCTTCCTGGGAACCAAGGGTAGAAGAGTACTCTTACCCCCTGTGGCCTCACTGATCAGATCCTTAAGATATGGCCCAAACAAAGAGGTACCCTGAAAAGGTAGGGAAAGTAAGTCTTTCCTAGAAGCAGTGTCAGCAGACCAGATCTTGAGCCAAAGAGCCCGTCTGGCCACCACAGACATGGTGGAAACCCTAGCCACCAAATGGATGGCATCAAATAAGGCAGCATAAACATAGTGTTGTGCCTCAGATATGTTACATAGTAACATAGTAGATAAGGCTGAAAAAAGACATGCGTCCATCAAGTCCAGCCCATACCAATAACACCCCTGTTGATCCAGAGGAAGGCAACAAAAAAGCCCTCTGGAGCAATTTCCAGTGTAGGTGTGTGTGTGTGTGAGTGTGTCAAATAGTTCCCCGGCTCAATATCCTATTTGCTTTGAAGCCATCTGTCATAACTGTCAATATTGTTCTGTGCTAGATAGGCATCCATTGCTTTTTTGAATGCAGTTACATTATCTGCAAGCACAGCATCCCGAGGCAAAGAATTCCATAGCCTTACCGCCCTTACTGTAAAGAATCCCTGCCTGTGTTTTAGTCGAAAGCGCCTTTCCTCAAGTCTTAATGGATGACCTCTTCTTCTTAGCTCAGCTCTTTGCATAAATAATTCATTGGATAGTTCTTTGTATTGGCCTTGAATGTATTTGTAAATGGTAATCATATCACCCCTTAGACGTCTCTTTTCTAATGTAAACAAACCCAGTTTGGCTAGTCTCTCTTTGTAACTCAGATCCTCCAATCCCTTTATCAGTTTTGTTGCACGTCTCTGCACCTTTTCCAGTTCAGTAATGTCTTTTTTTAGAACAGGCGCCCAAAATTGTACTCCATATTCTAGATGAGGCCTAACCAAGGATTTATACAGAGGTAGGATAATATTAGCATCCCTTGCTTCTACACCTCTTTTTATGCAGGCTAGTACTCTATTTGCTCTTGCAGCAGCTGAGTGACTCTGCACACTGCTGTGAAGACTATTGTCTATCAGTACACCTAAATCTTTCTCTAATGAGGATTTCCCAAGTTGTTTCCCATTTAGAGTATATGTAGCAAGTTTGTTTCTACAACCCAAATGCATAACCTTACATTTATCTACATTAAATGACATCTGCCACTTTTCTGCCCATTCACTTAGTTTATCTAAATCCTTCTGTAGGGAAAAAACATCGAGCTCTGTATGTATTTCCTTACATAGCTTAGTGTCATCAGCAAAGATTGAGATGCTACTTTCAATTCCCACTTCTAGATCATTAATAAACAAATTAAAAAGCATTGGGCCCAGGACTGAACCCTGCGGTACCCCACTTATAACCCTAGACCAATTTGAAAAAGTTCCATTTACAACAACTCTCAGCCATCTATCATTTAACCAGTTCTCAATCCATGTACAGATACCACCACCCAAACCGAAGCCTTTTAATTTATGCAGTAACCTGTTGTGAGGCACTGTGTCAAAGGCTTTTGCAAAATCCAAGTACACTACATCAACAGCAATTCCCCTGTCCAAATTACTACTCACTCTTTCATAAAATGCAAGTAAATTAGTCTGACATGATCTGTTCTTCATGAAACCATGCTGATTCCTACTAATGATATTGTTTGTCTTCACATAGTTCTGAATACTATCAGTTAATAACCCTTCTAGTATCTTACCC
Source organism: Rhinophrynus dorsalis (assembly GCA_037306005.1). Lineage (NCBI taxonomy): Eukaryota > Metazoa > Chordata > Amphibia > Anura > Rhinophrynidae > Rhinophrynus > Rhinophrynus dorsalis. The sequence goes on from CM074721.1 coordinate 119,607,011, forward strand.
ACTATGGAAGTCAAGCTCACAGGTCTATAATTTCCTGGTTTGGATCTTGCTCCCTTTTTAAACAATGGAACTACATCAGCTTTCCTCCAATCACAGGGCACTATGCCTGATGAAAGCGAATCAATAAATATTAAGTATAATGGTTTTGCTATTACTGAACTAAGTTCCTTAAAGGGGAACTATCACCTATGAACAACATCCCCATAATAGCTAGATTATATATCATAAACAATGAAAAGGTTTTTTTTTTTTTTTTTATTTCAAGCTTGCTGTTTAAACTTAACTTCTAAAGTCTGGGCTTCAGCTACTTCCTTGTAGCCTGCGGTTCTCTGCGGTTAAACCACAGCCCGACGCTCTGCCTCCTCTCTCCTCCCTGCTCCGATGACGGCAGCTTCTTTCTGTAAGCTGGAGTGATCTCATTGGCAGAGATCGATATCTAGCCAATGAGATTACTCCTGCTTACAGACCGAAGCCGTCGTCATCGGAGCAGGGAGGAGAGCAGAGGCAGAGCGTCGGGCTGCAGTCTATGCGGAAGAAGCTGCAGCCCAGACTTTATAAGTTAAGTTTATACAAATCAAAACTTGCATTAAAAAAAAAAAAATGCATTTTCGTTGTTTGTGAGATATAATGTAACTGTTATGTGGATGTTGTCTTTAGGTGATACATCCACTTTAAGTACCCTTGGGTGTATACCGTCTGGTCCAGGCGCTTTATTCACTATAACCCTTTCCAGTCTCTTTTGGACCTTGTCCTCAGTAAGCCATGTAGATGTTGGAGGAAATTCCATGGTTTTGTCTGTTTGCCCATAGCTTGACATTTCTGCTTCCTTTGGTAAGAAGGCGCAACTTATCAGAAGTAGGTGTATCCAGACGGACAGCCTTGGTGAGCTGTTCAGTCCAGACCACAATGGCCCGGTTCACCCACGCAGAGGGATCAGAAGGGACCTCCTGAACTAGGGGAATGTTAAGAGTAGTTAAGACGGCCCAAAAAACTGAGAGGACTCCAACACAAAACACTCCTCAACATCTGAATCCACCAGCAGTTCCTCTTCAGAGGAATCTGACACGTCAGGTACTCCCTGAGGTTTGGGCAGGGAAGGCCTGACTAAGGAGGGGGCCTGCCAAGACTGAAAGGCCCCCTGTAACTGGGATGGAAAGAGTTGCAATGTGGACCTAAGGACCCTAGTCGCAGCCTTGAACTCTTGCACCCAAGCTGGCTCTATTGCATGGCTGGAGGTCCCTGGAATGCTGTCAGGGACATCAGAACATGCTGGGCATAAGTGACCTGAGAATTCTCTAGGTAGCCCTGAGTGACAGGAAGAGCAGTGCACAATGGGGGATACAGAGACCCCAGCCTCCTTAGTCTTAGGTCTAGCCCCAAGCTCCAGTGGTATAGACATTCTCACAGTGTCGAATAACCTACTGTACAATAAATCACCCAATTATAGTGTGTAGGATTAAAGTTTCACCCCAGAAATCGCTAAAATAAACTTATCTGGCAGGGGAAGGGTTAATCTGCAGAGAAGAGAAACGTTCACAAAATGGCTGCTGCGGCGGGAGCCAATCAGAAACAAGGGCGCAAAACAAGTGCTCATGGGAAATGTAGTTTTTCCAGCTCTCACGAGCAGGGCCCTCTGATCCTTCTGTTCTCCACGTATGATTTGTACTATTTGATATCTCTATATGTTCTATCCCCTATTGTAAAGTGCTGCGGAATAGGTTGGCGCTATATAAATATAGATTATTATTATTACTATTATTTTCCCAAAAAGTACCCCAAACAGTGCCCGAAGCCCCCTGAGCCCCCCAACACACTAGAAACATGAACCGGATGATAGAGCAAGGGCAGAAAAGTAAAATGAGCCATCTCTGAAGTCGCTAGGTTAAACAGTTGCAGAAATACGTCCCAAACAGTACAGTCCCATAGAAGTGAATGGAGCAATGGCGTCTATGCAGTAAAGTGTGCCTTAAAGGCGCAGTACACAATTTTTACAAATTTTAATGTAAAACATTAAAATGTGTAAAATATCAATAGAACATGTGAGGATACCCAAAAAACACTAACTCAGTAGGAAAAGTGTTAGAAACCCCCCAAAAAGTGCCAAACCAGCAGTGCTCCAAACATCCAACAGACATACAGATATACCCAGTGAGTGCAGGAGTGTGCAACAGGAACTCCAGGAATACACCCCTGTGCAGAGGGGCACTGTGGGACAAGTGGACCTGCAGCACTCAAAGGGTAGCTCACCTTTCCTGCAGATCTTCTGTCTTCAGATTACCATGTAGCAAGAAGTACCTCAGTGGGTAACTCCTGGGGAAGCACTTGGAATCAAGATTTTCCCCCTCAGGGCTTAAGGTCCACAAAAAGCACCTGGATACTGAGCTGGCCACATCTAAGGGCATTGTCAGTCATGGTAATCCGCCTAATGGTGGTATTCCATATCTAACAAAAATAAAAAAGATTCTAAAAACTATAGGAGAACTGTTCTGAGCCTGGTGTTGTCTTCACCAAGGAACAAATCTTTCTGGAGCTGATTGGCTAGCTTCAGCCAAGGAGGGAAGGGAGGCTCCACCCCCTGCATACACTTTGAGAATTGTTCCTGCCTACTAAGGGGTGGATCTCCTCCCAGAGTTACTAGTAACCTGTATTGGACATATTTCACATGGCGGGTTGAAGCGAGTTTTAAGCCGGTAACATGAGAATCTCGCATTTTCATGTAGGGCGAGATTTTCATGTCACCCTTTTCATCAATGCGACCTGGTGAATGTGCCGTTTCCTATCACGCACATTTCAATTCAACATTTTAAAAGTGAACTAAATAATGACCAGATAAGTGGAATATAAACTAGTAAATAAGCCAGGCACTAAATGTAAAGCTGAAATCTGGTCCAGGGGCATTTTGACTCATCAAGCCATACCCACAACTCAGTGGGTGAAGTCAGCACAAATAAAATGCTACTCAAAATGTGCCATTTTAGGCCATTGTCAGCCCTGCATAATAGGAAATTTAGCCTTGCGAGGAAAATTCTGTAGGATGAAAATTTCTGTCCTTTATATAGGGTTTCAGTTTAATTCTCTAGCAAACACATACATACTCACTCATTCACTGTCAGGGATGGATTTCCTGATTAGGAAGAGTAGGCAGCTGCCTAGAGTGCCACATTTTCAGGGGTGCCTCAGTTGTGCTGGCCACACCCACATTCTGAATTGTGGGTGTGGTCAGAGCAATCTTTACAGGCTATTATTTAACCCTTGGATGCTAGAGAGATCTCCAACATATTGAGGAGCAATGCATTGGAGCTTTCTATAGCAATTAACCATCAATTAACCATTGATGTGCCAGAACCATCATCGTTTTTTTCCCCCTGAAGGACTAGTGACGGACCTGGCGTATCATATTTTGTGCTTACAGCGCTCTGGCAGGAGCACTGTAAGCACTAGTAATGTCTGAAATTGACCAATCCAAGACTGGAGCAGTCTCTCTCAGACCTCCATTTGGAGCCTCGGCACATCTTATCAGTCACATGTTTCAGAGCGTCGACAACTATCAAAGTGTTCCTGAAAGGAAAGATCACTTCCCTGGACCGCTGGTCATTGAGGGGTTAAAGCTTTTTTCATTCTTGCTTGTTATAAGCCAAGTCTATGTTCTGTGCAAGGAGGTAGTTAATGGGATTGGGGAGGGGCCATGTGAGGAGTGGGGATGGAGCTATGGGCACCTAGAGTGCTTTGCTAGAGTTGCCTCGGATGAAAATCCAGCCCTACTCACTCACTCAAGGGAAAACTGAGAAGGAGTTTCCTGCTGCCTCTTGCATTTAACTGCCCAGATCAGAGTGAGATAGACCTTTAGGATCTCAGCAAAGTATTGTTTGCTGCTCTTGTTTATTCGTTTAGGCCAAGGAAGGTCAACGTGTCTATGACTTACTCTTGTTGACTACAACTCCCACATAATGGCCAGGATGATTAGAACTGTAGTCCAACAACAACTGGAGTGCTATTGGTTTCTCACCCTACTCCACGAAAAGAGGAATAATTATACCAAACAAATATTTTTCTTTGTGTAGTATGAGTAACTTAGAATTGAGAAGTGATCTATTTATTTTTAAGACCCTGTAGGTTTCTAATGGTGTATACATGTGTTATTTTGCATATAGGTAGTGCTCAGTCTCTTTTTGGTTTAGGTTGATGACCTCTTTGTTTGTGTCTCCACCCCCCACCCTGGCAGGGGCAGTCCAGGAAATGGGTCACTTTGACAGTGGAGGATGTTTTTAAGAAAGAGATACTGTTGATCTTCTCTTGGTACACTTGATGAAATGGTTCTTTGTCCTTGAAACAAGTTGAGTGGCATAAGACATTTTCCCATACATATTGCTTTGTATATAGTTTAGTTATCTTTTCTGATTGAGATTATCCTACAATTCCTAGAGGAAAGATTATTCACAGGTTTTCCTGAGAAGGATGGACTAAATCCCCTGTGAGATATCAACTGGCTTGTTTTATCAAACAGACCAGTGTACACATTGGTGAGCATTTTAATGTTAGTTTTTCCATACCTCCCAACATTTCAAATTGCCAAAGAGATACACTAATGTGAGTTTAGTTCCTGTAGAGCAATATTAAACACTTATATACACACCACACAATCTGATCTCCTAAAAAGAAGGACATCAATGTGGGAAAGAGGGATTTAGGTCTAAAAGAGGGACACTTGGGAGGTATGGTTTTACACCTCATTGCTTAAAGAATTATTTGCACAAGTATTTGGCACCCCCTGCTGTTGTTGTTTAGCAGCTCACTTTATACGAAGAGATATAATGCTGCAATTGAACTGAACATAAACTGTAGTACCCAAAATACAGAGATCAAGGTCTACTACAAAAGACAAGCACTGTTCTGAAATTGCATTTAAAACAGTAGTGTATTCAAATAGCAATTCACCTAAGGTACCAATGATCTTGCTTCTTCTCCCTTTCCCTCACCACCTCCTCCTCCCTCCCATCAAACCACAAAATGAACCACACAGCACACTGAAATAAAAGACAGAGAACCATGTTGATGGCAAATAAAGAGGTCACAGTTTATTAGCTGGCTGACTTCTGTTTAGGAGCTGAGGGCATAAGGAACTTCCATACCCTGGCCCCCAGTGGTGGCTACCTCAACACACTGAGGAGGTGACTATCACGGTGTCCGTGCTTCCTGTTCTAAACAGCGACATTATTATCAGTGCTGTTCTCTGATTGGCTGGTCTTAATTGCTACTACTAGGGCTTGCCTTTATATACCCTGGGATGTCCTCCCTTAGGCACCCTTTCGTGGTGTACGAGTTCCTGAGTTTAGTTTGTGCTTCTGCTGATTCGTGTATGACCTGGCCTGCCTGACTACGATTTAGTTCCTGAGTTCCTGTTGCTGCTCTCCGTTGCTGACTGTATCCTGGCTGAGAATCCGCTCCGTTGCTGACCGTATCTGGCTGAAGAACCCGCTCCGTTGCTGACTGTATCCTGGCTGAGAACCTGCTCCGTTGCTGACTGTATCCTGGCTGAGAACCCGCTCAGTTGCTGACCGTATCTGGCTGAAGAACCGGCTCCTTTGCTGACCGTATCTGGCTGAAGAACCCGCTCTGTTGCTGACTGTATCCTGGCTGAGAACCCATTCCTTTGCTGACAGTATCCTGTCTGAGAACCCGCTCCGTTGCTGACTGTATCCTGGCTGAGAACCTGCTCCTCTGCAGACCGTAGTTGGCTGTCTTCTGTGCTGTGGCTGTTACCGACCGTGGATTCATATCCACGTTATTACTGTGTGTTGTCTGTGCCATTAGGTGACCCCATGAGGTCACCGTTTTCCAGGGCCTTGCAGTTCATTCTCGGTGTGCGCTGCAGGGCGCTGTTTTCTGTCGACCAAAGGCTGAGCCTTGTGCTCGAGCTGCTCTACGGCCATCTAGGCGGTGTGTACAATCGAGGTACCGGTGCAGTGTTCTACACACTGACTGAGTTACTCTGATCACTCTCTGTGTCTGCCTCCCTAGTAGCGCTGGGCTCACTCCCTATGGGAGTTGCAGTTACTCTTTGGGCTTTGTCATTAACCCTGTATGTACCTGGAGCTTCCAGGTAAGAGCACTACCGTTCCTGACTGCAGAGTCGTGGGCTCAAGAGTCAGCGTTACATTTCCACCTTCCAGGTTGAGGGACACTGGTTGCGTTCCTATTACTTAGCTTATATCGATCCATACCCTAGCGTTCCAGGATTTTCCAGTAGCAGCTGCCTAGGTCTCCTTTAACCCTTTCAGAGTTGGTCTGCACATACACGGTTGCGTCCTGCCAGTGGTCTAGGGCCTTGGCCAGTGTTGCCTCGCTCCTGTTGGGTCAGTACACAGGCGTCTGGGTTGTGCCAGTCCTCCACTGTGGGCTTCATGCCACTGTAGTCCTGTTGCCGTTCCTGGACTGTGTACCCTTTACCTTCCCGGTTCTGCCAGAGTCCTTAACTGTCAGTTGTTTCCCAGTCCATTCCATTTGCCCTTACGGGTTCCAGTACCCAGGTGTCTGGGTTGTTCTGTCCTATTCGTGGACCTCCTGTGTTGGCACCTACCCATCAGTTCTGGGACTGTACGATGAACCTCAATGGTGTTGTCAGATCCAGTCATATCTACATATATTGTTACCAGTATCCTGATTGTCTAGTCCAGTCCTATTCACTGTACCATTGTATATATTTTCCATATGCAAATTATCCTTGGGACTAGGCACCCTAAGGGTAACAGGGTAATCTAGATGTGGACCCCTTGCTCACAGTGCCTAGAGAGATCAGCTGCACCTCACTGATGAGGTCCAACAAGGTTGAAACGTATGTCTGGGGTTGGCTGCTTCTCTTGTTCAGGGAGGAATTGCCTGGCACTTTGTGGCTGGACTGCCTTTTGGTAGGATCAGTATGATGTACTTCAGGATATTTCCTCTCTGTGAAAGGTACTAGTGAGCTAAAAGAGATTGCACCCTGGGTAGGATACTTATCCTATAGAGCCTCATCACTTTGAGGGCAGGCTCGTTCCCAGTTGAGCGTCTCTGACTAGCTCTTTGCATATGCAAATTATCCTTGGGACTAGTCACCCTAAGGGTAACAGGGTAATCCAGACGTGGACCCCTTGCTCACAGTGCCTAGAGAGAGATCAGCTGCACCTCACTGATGAGGCCCAACAAGACCGAAATGTACGTCTGGGGTTGGTTGCTTCTCTTGTTCAGAGAGGAATTGCCTGGCACTTTGTGGCTGGACTGCCTTTTGGTAGGATCAGTATGATGTGCTTCAGGATATTTCCTCTCTGTGAAAGGCACTAGTGAGCTAAAAGAGATTGCACCCTGGGTAGGGTACTTATCCTATATAGCCTAATCACTTTGAGGGCAGGCTCGTTCCTAGTTGAGCGTCTCTGACTAGCTCTTTGCATATATATTTTCCTGTTCTGTATTGTGTGTCTTAGAGCCTACACTCGTATGCACTTTATTCTAATAAAGTTATTTTAACCTTACCGTTCTGTCTGAGTGTTCATCTATAAACCGTGACAGTGATTTGGACAGTGCCCATTCACCACAGCTAGCCCATCGTGTTTCCCCTTCACCTCATTGCTTCTTTGGCTTTAGCATACCCTCAGGGTTTCCTGAGACTCCTGAGAGTCAGTGTACCATGCTGACCGTAACCTACTTTGGCTAAACCACATTGTCTGGGTCCTGGAGCACCGCATTGCTGGCCATAGATGATGTGTAACCCTATTCCCTGGGATGATATCTGGACTATGCGTGACTGCCTCTGTAGCAGATGCTACTCCTGCTGCAGACACTCGGAACTGAGGAAAAATAAGAAAAAAGGGTTAGGGTGAGTGGGAAACATTAACACAGGCAAAATGTACAATTACCCCAATCCCTAGTGCCTCCTTATTTTTATGCTCCAAACCCCCTTCCCTTTTTCTCACCTGACCCACCTAACCTGGAAGGGGGAGGGAGGCCAGCCTTTGTTCACCAAGGTCTCTCCCCACAGGTCATGAGGAAGAAGAAAGGCCTGGCCGGGTCACCTTATGATGGCTTCTGGGTTCATTCAGAACCATTGGCCATTTTTAAAGGGATAGTAATGCTTGCAAATTACTAATCCTCATATTGTACCTTTGTCACAAAGAAACTTATTGCCCCCAGTGTCATCTCTCAAACCCTTATGGGTTTCTTAATGCCTAGTATTAATCTTTCCAGCCTCCTACTGAATACTCTCCCCATGGAAATGACCCTTGCTGCAAAATTAAGCAGTGCCAAAAGTGACTGCATTTGCTTCAATGACACCTTTTCCACATACAAAAACTTCAACTCACTTCTTGACCTTGCAACCTTATCCTGAGGCAACCTCACCAGCCACTTGGCAGAATCAATTTATTTTTTTAGAAATGTGATTGTTCTGGAAGGACCTACTGTTTTGTCTTGAACTATAGGCACACCCGCTTCCCTGAACCAGTCCTCCGCTATGCCCAGGGTTTGCTGACATATGCTGAACCATGCTGGACCAATCAACAGGAAGTCATCTAGATAATGGGCAATCAAGCTAGACTCTTCCCTCCTCTACAGTTCCCAATGAAGAAAGGTACCGGATGTCTCAAAAGTAAGCAAAAGATATTGTTCACCCCATGGGCAAACATTTATCCTAATAATATTGACCCTGAAACAAACAGCCCAGAAAGCAAAAGCTGTAGGTCTGCATTGGGAGAAGTCTAAAGGCACATTTAATGTCTATCTTTGCCTTCAAGGTTCCTGGGCCTGACTGCATGATCAACCCTAGTGCAGCCCCCAAACATTTGGTATTTGACCAAACATGCCTCCTCTGGAATTGCCTAAGTTACTAAGAAGCCCCTTAGATGTTGAATGAGATAAAATTTCCCCAACTCCTTTTTAGGAACTGCCCTTAGGGGTGACAACATTAGGTCTGGACAAATGTCCAAGCAAATTGCCCTGCCTTCAGTTCCTTGTCTAACTTTTCAACCATCACCTGTGGGTGCATGTAGGCAGATTTTAAATTCTTAAACTTAGTGTGCTGACACACTTTCCCTTTAACTGGAATCGCAAAACCATGAACAAAAGCATTGGACAAAAATGCTGCAACACCTCACTTATTCTGTCTGCCCATATTGGAGAAAGAACCTTTTGACACCAATCCTCAAAAGGAGGTCCTCCCTCCATTTGTGGATGAGGTCTTGTCACAGGATGCAGCTGAGTGACTAGCTCCACAAGCTGAACAAGAATGCCTGTATTTAGAGGTAAAATCCCTCTTGCAATTATTTTTATCATAGGCATAACATACCGTTTATTTTACACAACTGAAATTTTGATTTATCGGGGGCTTGAGCCACGCGCCTCTCATGCATTACCACTCTAACCTATATGTCCATGTCCCTGTCTCCAAATGACAAATTTCCACTAGTTTCCATCCTTTTATGAGATGCTCTATCATAGTCAAACCACACATCCCCAGAATAGGCTGTGTATGTGTCCACTATTAAGTTCATGTACTTTAGTACCTCCCCACCTCACTGGGGCCACGTATCCCTGTATAGACTAGCATACTCCAACAACTCCTTCAACCATTCCACCAGTGACCTAGGTCTACGCCTCCTTTACTCCATACTCTTTGACTTCTACCGGCTCCTTTGACAACTCGTATATATCTATGTACTCTGCCACCACAGTTTCCTAGATATGTGAGCATAAGGCTTTGAAATGGGACACACATACTTTTCCCTATCCATCTGCCCCAAGCCTTTTTGTGGGGCGACCTTCCCTTGTGTACCATCCTTTCAAATTTTTCCTACACATTACTTTGAAACATTTTTTCACTCAATTATATGTCTTATCGCTGGTATCGAGTTGGTATCAGAGATTTCCACCTCTGACCCTGAGACCTCAGAACCATTCCCCCCACTACCATCAGCATCAGTAGCAACATCAGAATCAGACAACTCTCTAGCTGGAGTGTAGCTTTCTCTGGAAGCGGTCCTGGCTAGTACTCCACTGCTTGATCTGTTAAGGCGCTTTCTACTTTTGTTACCACTCTGATCCTGGTGCGGTAGGGGCTAAGTCACTTCCTCCTCCATGACTGTACTTTTGTGTGTGTTGCTGTCGAGTTGGAAGGCAACATGGCAGCATCAAAACTCAGAAATGACAAGGTGGCTGTTAGTTCCCCTGCTTATGGGTAACCCCATGGCCATGCTACCCTACTCTGACCCTCCCCAACCCAGACAGCCCCCAGCCATAATCATGAGATCTCGCTCCTGCTTCGCAAGATCAGCATGTCTTCAGGTGCACCTTACACCACTGCTTGCATGCTGTTGGGGGAGGACAGAGGGAACTGGCCTGTAGAAGAATGGGGATCTAGAGAGTGACTGGTGCCATCTACATTGAATTTGTGCTCTGGCACCAGAAGAGGGTGCAGAAGATGCTCTGGCAGAGGAGACTGAGCTGCCGCTGAGAGATCTGATAGGGAAGACTGGCCTAACCCGGAGGAGGGACCAAGAGAAAGAGGTGAGAGAGACCGGCAGCAGGGAGAATGAGGGAGGGATTGGAAATACTAGCCACAGGAGACACCAAGGGGAGTGGATGTGAGGCAAGAACACTGGGGGGAAGCAAGGGGAGAAGTGGGAGCAGCACTGCGGCCTTGCGGCTGTTTCACCAGTTTTTTAAGCATGTATCTGCTTCATTACTTGTATTAGGCCTCGGGATTCATGTCTGTATGTATAGAACGGTTTATCCCTTCTAGAACACTCTAGAATGTTGTTTAGCCATATGGATCTCATCATTGAATTTAACATGTTGTTTTCAAGTGCTAGAAGGTGAGCATTTTACATTAATTACACAGTAATGCAAATTAGTCTAAGGAATATAAAGAAAAGGAAATTGTTTATTTACATCATATATTAAAGTGCTGCATTTTAAATGCATATAAGTTAACATAATTACATAAAGATTGTTTGCTTAGTGAACCCATGCAGAGGGAGTATATAAAGGTGGAGTCTAGTTCAGGGGTATGTAACCTTTAAAGGATCTCTAACAGCTCAAAATAATCTGAGGTAACAAATACTTAAAGGGATAGTAATACTTAAATATTACTAATCCCCATATTGTAGGCATGTTAAAAACAATTTAATTGTCCCCAGTGTCATCTCTCAAACCTTTATAGTTTGAGAGATAACCGCCCGCAAAATTCCCCCCTACCTCCCCTTTCCCTGAAGTCAGCGTTGTAGCTGACTGCAGGGATATCCGGTCTTACGTGCATCAGGTGGCTCTGCAGCAGAGCCGAGATCGCGTTAGTAAAAAATAATTATTTCACTGAAATGGTCTTCTACGTGTGCTTGCAAACCAAGCACACGTAGAAGATCGTTTCAATGAAATAATTATTTTTTACTAACGCGTTCTCGGCTCTGCTTCAGAGCTGCCTGACTTTCGTACGAAAGGCTTCCCCTGCAGTCAGCTACAACACTGATTTCAGGGAAGGGGGAGGGAGGGGGGAACTTTGCGGGTGGTTATCTCTTAAACCATAAAGTTTTGAGAGATGACACTGGGGACAATTAAATTCTTTTTAACATGCCTACAATATGGGGATTAGTAATATTTAAGTATTACTATCCCTTTAAATCCCCTGCATTTCAAACTAATATCTGTAAAGATTATCTTTTTGTTTTCTGAGGCTTAGAAGAATCTAGTCTTGTGTAATTTCTATGGGAGCAGCGATTCTTGCCTTTTATAGGGCTCCCTGACTTCCATTACCATAGCAAGATTCACAGTGTCTCTAAAGTGATATTGCTTTATTTCCTGTAAATGCTCTGAGATAATGGAAAAGCCTTTCTGAACATAAGAGCAGTGTGTAGCACACTCCTAATATGTCTTTAATCCCTTGGATGCTATATATGTCTCCAACCCATAGTGATACAACACATTTTAGATATTGCTAGCACCAGTGGCTTTAAAATCCTACTGTACTGCTAGCAGTTTACATTGGTTTTTGTCATAGGCACTCTTATCAAAAGAATTTAGTAATATGTACAATATTATTACAATAAATGCTGCTGTGCATTATTCAGTCTTTTTCTCATAATGTAAAAGCTGGAGGCAGGATATCGGCTGTTGATGGAGCTCTCGGGGGCGATTCATTAAGAGGTGATAAATAGGTGATAAAGTGGGGATGACTTCTCCAGTGATATCACTTCTCCAATTCCTATATTATTCTATGTAACCTATTCACTAAGATCTCCAAAGCTGAAGAAATCCTAATGAATAGGCTCAATAAAATAACATAGGAATTGGAGCAGTAATGTCACTGGAGAAGTCATCTCCACTTTATCACTTCTTTATCACCGCTTAGTCAATCTCCCCACTCATGTTCTAAGTAGGCATGGACAAAAACTTTTACCAAAAAGAGATAAGTGTGAAAACTTGCATTTTTCTCCATCAGTGGGAATTCTTGCAAAATTGCAATTTTTCTGTTTTTTCTACTGCAACACATAAGCCTTGTGCCACTGAACTGGTAGCTATAGAACCAAACTTACTGACCCATAAGACTCAGCCCATGTTAGTCTTAGAACCACATATACAAAAACACACCTGTTCTGCTCCATACAATTAACAAGTTTGGCAGCTGCAGGAGAGCGTCATGTTGTCCACCACTGCTTACTGATTCCTGACCGTGTCCCACAGTAGCCATCGAACCGCACAAACTGATCACCCTGCCTTGTCCCACTGCAACATCTGGTAGAGGGTTGGAAAATGTGAGGCTGCTAAACTACACCTTCCATTATCCTTGGCTGGTGGGAAACGTTGCAGAGAAGGAGAAAAAGAGCATGGAGCAGTTTGATGTACATTGGCTTGAAGAGTTGAAGTGGAGTTTAATACTGCTGCATGAAAATCTTGCACTTTTTATGCAGGGCGAGATTCTCATGTCTCCCTTTTAATCATGGAGACATGTTTACTGCGCCGTGTAGTTGCACGCTATTTTGTGTGAGACATTTTTAAAGGATAACATATTGTACTGGCATCCAAGTCTCAACCTTGTCCACTGCACTGGTATAGACCAGATCCACACATACTTTGTCTTACTCCCCCACTCCCGCCCACTATGAGGACTGGAAAGTTCCTATAGAAAATCTTTTGGAGTTAATGAATAGGCAAACATTTTAGGGGGATTCTTGGAATGGGTATTTTCACAGGAAAAACACCAAATTGCAGGTTTTCTGCAAAAATGTCCACAGGAGAAAAAAAATAGATATTTTTACCCATCACTATTTTTAAGCATGGCTGGATATTCATCTGACGTGCACCTTGGCAAGGCACCCATCTCTATACCCAGTATTCTGCCAATGATTCAACCCACTGATGCTTGGAACAGAAAATATACTTAGGGTCATATGCATAAAAGTAAAGAGGATCAAGTCTAACCAAATTACATCTTAATGTAATTATCTAGATGGGTATTTTAACTCCTTCATGCTAGAGAGTAGGGGTGGGAGAAATATTTTGCAGTAATTCCCACAAAAATGCCATATTTCTGGGGGTTTCAATTGACACATGTTAACCATAAAACCATACACTGCCCACCCCCAGCCTTGCCCCAGAGTAACCACAGAATCACAAATTGCCTCCCAAGCCTTGCCCACATTAAGCATAGAATCACACATTGCCTCCCAAACCTTGCCCTCATTTATCATGGAATCACACACTGTTACCCCATCCTTATTCCACAGTAACCATAGAATTGCACACTGTCCCCCCAGCCTTACCCCACAGTAACCATAGAACAACACACTGTCCCCCTAGCCTTACCCCACAGTAACCACAGAATCACACACTGTCCCCCAGTCTTATGCCAAGTAACCATAGAACCACACACTGTGCCCCCCAGTCTTACCCCACAGTAACCATAAAGCCACACACTACCCCCAATCCTTACCCCACAGTAACCAAAGAACCACACACTGTCCCTCCCGGGATTACGCCACAATAACCAAAGAATCACTCACAGTTGCCCCTTCCTTAACCCACAATAACCATAGGCTCACACACACTGCCCCCCAGCCTTACTCTGCTATAACCAAAGAAACCCAATCTATCCCCAGACTTGCTCCACAGGAACCATAGAATCAAGCTGTCCCCCCAGCCTTACTCCACTCACTGACTCAGAAACCTTGACCCCCCACCACAGAATCACACATTCTAACCCCCCTCCCCTCCAGCATTGTTCCAGATGTGATAGACATAGGACTGCACACAACTGTACTCCAAGCCATGTCTTGCTGCACTAGACTTAGAAGACCGACTCTGAGTCTAATCCCTCCGTGGAGATTGTCAAAGTTCTCAAGGAATATTCTCATGGGGTAAAAAGAATTTTCTACCATCCCTACTAGAGAGGTTACCAATGCATTGCAATGTGTTGGAGACCTCTCTAGCATTCAAGGAGTTAAAAGCCCCATATAAATCAATTAGCATTTGGGGATTTTCTGTTTGTCCTTTACGGTGCATCTGGTTGGATACTTAAATTAATAAATAAAGCTCAGCATGATCGTTGTGGTCCCAACCCCCCTCCCCTCACAATTAGTTATCCTAAGTAGCTACCTACTGTGCCTTTATAGAAATCTGGTACCAAGAGAATTCTGACATTTTTGCCATACTATGGTGAACATTAATAATATGAGATATCATCAGGTTCCCAATAGAAATGAGGCTTTCACAAAAAGACCCAGAATTGGTGGTTTTGAAACAGCTTTCAAAATCACCTATATGTTGAAATATTTTTTTTGTTACTTAGATTTATAGATTATGCTAAAGCATGCTGTGAATGCACTTCCTGTCTTAAGAATTACTTACCCCACTCACTGAGACTTTCCTGTCTTAGACATATATTACCTTCCCCACTCACTGAAACATAACCCTGTCAGGGAATGAGGGAGGTAAAGTATGGATAAAACAGGAAGTGCCTGCATGGCATGCCTTAATTAGAATAATATATAAATAAATTAATTCAGAAACTAGTTTCCTTATTTTTAGGTGATATTGTCCTTTAAACCATTTAACCCCTTAAGGATGATCGGCCGTCACTTAAGGACCACGGACCATTTTTTTTTGTGGCATCCGCTTCCGGGCTCCCCAAACAGCATGCAGTCACGCGGGGAGCCCTAAATTCCATGACGGCCCAGGACCGCCATGGGTCCTTAACAGAAAACAACCCATGATGGTCCAGGACCGTCATGGGTCCTCCAGGGGTTAAGGAGCAGAGGGGTTACCCTACACTTTGCTTTGTAATGCATTACACACTTGTTTGACACTTAAAGGGTTATGGAAAATTGGTACAATTGCATGCCCCAAGCAAGCTAAAAAAGCTTTATGCATGAGACCTAGTGCTTTAGCCCCTAAAAAAGGACCTAGCAACTTCCCTGTATATTTTTTAATAAAGCTCTTTCAATATATTGATTAAATTTCAGCTTGGATCTAGCTGCTTTAGTATAGTATATGTAATATTTAGATATCATGGTGTGATCAAGCTTTTTTTCAGTTCTTATACACACTTGATGGTACAATTCTAGTCTCTGCATCGGGGATACTACTCCAGGGATATATCGTTCCATACATATAAAACACTTCCATATTATTATACACTGTTTTTGTCCTCAGTGCACATCTTATTTTCATCAGAAGTTGGATGCAAAGAGTTCAGGTCTGAAATGGTCACAGGGGGAGTTGTGTCTTTGTTTGCATGAGTCCCATCTGGTGAGACTGCCAAGCCATTTACTGTTTGTGAATGTGAATCTGAAGAAGACTGTATCTCTGGCATTGTCAACCTGGTATTTGTATATCTAATGTCTTCACTGAAGTGTTCATGAGCCTTCAGCATATCTGGGCAGGATGGCAAAATGTTTGTAACTTCTGATACATTGTGCTGACAGATCACAAGGGAGTTATCACATTGGTCCTCTGTAGGAAGCCTGAGGAATTCTGGCAAAACCAAATCTTCTTTGCGCAGCAGGCCACGCTGGTCTTCTGCTCGGGAACTCTGGACTTTGTTAAGTAGTTCAACCAATCCTAATAAAAATATTAATGTGATTGCATGTCACTGTATGTGGAACATGTAATGCATTCAAATAAACTGTTATGCCTTGCAAAATTTGCACCTTACATTAAAATCTTTTAGTGTACATAGGACTCATAGGATGTCCTGGCAACATTACTGATTTATGTGATGCGCTGTTATACTGGTGATTCTCACTTCGTCCCACACCAGCAGGTCAGGTTTTATGGCTAGCCCTCAAAAGCATAGGTAGATAAATCACAATGACTGATAAACCGATTATCCATCTGTGAATAAGTATGGATGTCCTGAATCCCTGAAATGCTGGTGTGACCTGAAGACTAAAGTTGAGAAACACCATATTATAAAATCACATAGTACTAGAACAGTGTTTCTCAACCCGTGCCCTCAGTGGCTACTAACAGGCCAGGATTTGATAATTTCCTTTTAAGGTCACAGGTGAGTTAATCAATATGACTGAGCCTCTGATCAACAAACTTGTGTTCTAGCAGGGAAATTCCTAAGTCCTGGCCTCAGTCGGTTCCTCTAGATTGCAAGCTTTGCTGGTCCAGTTTTCCTGTTGATTGTCAGCTATGTGTTTCACAAATTATAATAGTACTTTTATTGTAAATTTCAGTGTATGTGCTGCGGAGTTAATAATAGTGATGAACAAATAAGAAATATTCCTGATTAACAATAAAATAGACAATAAACAACTGTAAATCAGTTCAGCGCCTATTTTGGTCTTGTATGTGGTAACTTATTTATATGTCCTCTTTAATGATTTAATGAGATCAAGCTCATAGCCCCCACCAAAATTCCACATACAAAAATTAGTATAAAGTGCTCTTGACAAGAGCACTTATTCACTCAAAATACTGATTTCAATTAGCATGAATTGCATAATTATAGCTTTCTTAACTTTTCATCTACAAATATTATGATAAATATATCTTCTATATCAAAAGAGATAGCAATAACCCTAGAGCTCCATTAGAGTTTGGGGCACTAAAATACCTCCCAGGCTGGAATTAAAGAGCCAGTACAACTTTCCCTAAGTCGCATCAGAAAATGAAGGTAAGATCCATATTGGAAAGTAGAAAGACTGCCCAATAACAGAAATTACCCCAACTACTTGTCCTACAAGTTTTGCTGCAAGTTATGGTGGCTTCCCTGGCACTATTCAACAAAATAGAAATTATTAAAGGATGCGTTTTACGTTTATTGATGTGACAGATTATAAAATTGTCTGTCATTTTGTAACGGGTTGTACCTTTCTTCCATGCAAAGGCTCAGCGGCAGTTATTCCCTACTCTTGGTACAAGTTCATCTTACCCCAGATATTATATTTATATATATACAATAAAGAAAGGGCAAAAGTTTCAAATATACTTAAACAGAAATAAATATGTATTATGTATATACCATAAACTGACACAAATATAAAAATATATGATTAGTAGCAATCTATATCAATAGTAACTGTGGTATTACTAAGAGTATAATTAAATAATATACTTACAGTAATAAAATTATAACATACCATTAGTCATGCATATAGCATCTCTTCTCTCTCTGTTTATAAAATAATATGTCACATCTACCTTCTTAATAGGCTAAATTATTAGTACACTTTACTACAGTGTTTCACCACAGTGCACTAGTTTATGGATCTTTATGGACATCTTTTACTTATACAAGAACATTACCTGCATCATTTAGCACATTTGTGCACTAGACCTATAGGCTTAAACAATATATTTAAACATCAGTATTTCTTAGCTCAGCTTTGTGATTCAGTCTGTATATTTCCTGTACACTGTTGGTCAGTTCTTGTAAAGATTGCAGGATCCCAATGTTTTGTTTACCTGTTATTGACTGAGCTTGCAGTTAACAGGGAAAATGAATCCTCACAGGCTGTAGACCATAGGAGAACAGATCCACATAGTGTACAATGAATACACTTATTGAATCGGACATCTTGAAATTATGTTTGAAAGTGACACTCAAAGCAATCCATAGAATTGACAAATATAGTTTATAGTATAGCTATAAATTGGCCAAATGAGCTTGCAATCCAGTCTGTATTAGCACTTTTATATCAGTGAATGAGTTTTTCAATAGATTGCATTGTGTGGAGAGCTCAGTTTAAAGGTTAAATTTACGACATTACCATAGAACACAATTAATGTAAAATATCAGTATTTTACCTTCAATGTCATATGTGTGCCGATGAGACTTGTACTTCATTTGTTGAGCTCCTCCATGTCTATATGCCGATGGTAACTGATTCACATTATCAGTCACTTGTGCCCCCTGGTGGTGGACCAACCCTGGGGTTGTTATCTCTTCTGTTTTCTCCTTTGCAGGGTCTTTCTGTCGGGAGTGTAATGTCACATTGACTTGAATATACAGCTTATGTGTCACGCTAATTAGTTAATGACCAGCCACTGGACATGTTTAAACCTGGATACTAGAGACTTCGCTAGTGCATTAGAGGTCTCTAGCATCCAAGAGGTTATAAAGACATGATTATGAAGAAAACTGAATGGTAGTGGACAGTCTGTACAAACTCACTCATTGTTAAACTATTAGAATATAGTCTTAAAGATAAATAACCTTATTTATTTATTTATCTAAACAGATTCAGTTCTGAATAACTGCACCATAAACATTTAACCCCTTGAATGTTAGAGGTATTCAGTTAATTGTCAAACAATGCTTTGGAGAACTTTCTTGCTTTCAAGGTGTTAAAAGCATGTGCAGTTTCGGTGCTGCACAAGCCATGGACACTAATGCCAGATAGTCCAAAGAAAGAAAGTGGGACTCACCAACATCACCGGAATCACCGAGTGCTGCGCTGCTGCGGCTCTCCTCCAGCTGCATATACTTGACAATGTAATGAACAAAAGACTGCAGCCGCATACGGAACAATGGAATCTTCAGACTCCATAAAAAATTAAACTTTATAGCTTCATCATAAAACAGCTTGACATATAGAAAATCAGAGTATGGTGACCCCAAGATCAGAGCCCACACCGCTACATGGTCTAATGCGTTTCACACCAGTGGGTGCTTAATCAGTGGCATGAAACGCGCTAGACCATGTAGTGGTGTGTGTTCTGATCTTGGGGTCACCATACTCTGATGTTCTGTCTTTATGTCAAGCTGTTTTATAACAATGCAATAAAGTTTAAGTTTTTATGGAGTTTGAAGATTCCATTGTTCCATATGCGACTGCAGTCTTTTGTTCATTACAAGGAGTTAAAAGCCCCAATTAAATAAAAGCAAGTTTGCTGCTGGTTTTCTCTAGAATGGCACTTGTTTAGCTAGATGAATAATGCTCACTATTTTCAGGACAATGTTTGATCAACACTTTGAGGACCAGAGAGATGTGCAACACATTGCAAAAGCATTTCTCTCCCCTCTGGCCCTCAAAAAGTTAAGAAAATTAGATAGAGGTGTCTAAGAAGTGATTGTACATTATTGTCTGTAAACTGTCAGATTAGATTAGAGGCATAAAAAATCTTCTGTGCAGAACCTCAACATGTCTTGTGTTTTGTTGTTACTAATGTTAGTGTATTTATTGTTTGTCAAACCAAAGTATAGCGCCATGGAATATGCTGGTACTAATAAATAAATTGTAACAATAATAAATCTCTGTCTATATAGTGCTTTTGTCACTGCCAATAACTCTCCATAGTCTGCAATAGCAACATGCCACCAATAAACTGCACCCATGAAATGCAGTTTTACTCTTCAATCCTTTCTGGATGAGGCATCTTCTCATAATGGAACCTCTTTTGTTTTGCAAAGTGAGAAATAGTTAACCAAATTGGTACCTGTGAGGTTATCAAACCCTACTTAATTAACCCTTTGAATGCCAGAAACATATCCTTACACATCTCACTATAGTGACTAAGATGTTAATACATTTTAAGATTAGTTCTTTATAAAAATATACAAGAAAAAGGGAGTTCTGATGATAGCACTATAATTAACTGTTTGGACACTAGAGACCTCAAGCACAAAGCTCTGAATGCACTGAAGACATTTTTAGCTGACATGGGGTTGATAAATTTGTAAAAGTACATCACCTTAATTTGCTTCTCCCCTGTATATTCTGTGGTGTTCTTAATATCTTTTGTTTCTGCAACAGAAAAAAATAAACATAAAAGCAGTATTTTTTTTCATGCAGCATCAACTATTACAGCACATGAATGAATGATCTCTCATGTGTGAACTGCAACATTGAGTATTCATCTGGACTGCAGCTCTCCAAGTCTTCAAGTAGGTTTGTAAAACGCCCAATTAGTAAAAGTTTTGTAAAATGTTTTCATCCTGACAGACCACACATACCTGCACACACCGTATAAACATGCAAAGAAACACATGCACAGACACATACATACATACACATACACACACACACACACACATACATATATATTCACCAGAAGTTACACACATACAAACTCATTCATAGATACATATACATAAATATACATACACTAAGATATATATGGACATAAATATGGATACCCTTGAAAGCACGCACACACACCTAGGGTGACCACGGGTCCCGGAACGTCCGGGACTGTCCCTTATTTCAGGGCTATGTCCCGCATCCCGGGTCCCCTTCAACCGGGACAATGAAGTGTCCCGGAATGAAGGCAAGCCGCCCTGGATGTCAGCCTGCAAGCGGTGTGTCACATCATGGACGCCGCTCGCGGCGTCCATGATATGACACACCGCTTGCAGGCTGACATCCAGGGCGGCAATGCAGCTTACCTGGAGGCAAGCGCTCTAGTAATACAGAGCGCTGGGAGATGACATCACTCCCAGCGCTCTGCATTACTGGCCATACCGCGCGGGAGCTTCAGCTCTGTGCCGGAGGAGGCACAGAGCACATTCTACGCCGCTAGACCACCAGGGACTTAAGGTATGACGGGGCTAGGGTGACCACGTCCCGGAATGGCAGAAGGGAAATGTGGTCACCCTACACACACCATACCTAGATACACATGTGTGAACTGCAACATTGAGTATTCATCTGGGCTGCAGCTCTCCAAGTCTTCAAGTAGGTTTGTAAAACGCCCAATTAGTAAAAGTTTTGTAAAATGTTTTTATCCTGACAGACCACACATACCTGCACACACCGTATAAACATGCAAAGAAACACATGCACAGACACATACATACATACACATACACACACACACACACACATACATATATATTCACCAGAAGTTACACACATACAAACTCATTCATAGATACATATACATAAATATACATACACTAAGATATATATGGACATAAATATGGATACCCTTGAAAGCACGCACACACACCTAGGGTGACCACGGGTCCCGGAACGTCCGGGACTGTCCCTTATTTCAGGGCTATGTCCCGCATCCCGGGTCCCCTTCAACCGGGACAATGAAGTGTCCCGGAATGAAGGCATGATATGACACACCGCTTGCAGGCTGACATCCAGGGCGGCAATGCAGCTTACCTGGAGGCAAGCGCTCTAGTAATACAGAGCGCTGGGAGATGACATCACTCCCAGCGCTCTGCATTACTGGCCATACCGCGCGGGAGCTTCAGCTCTGTGCCGGAGGAGGCACAGAGCACATTCTACGCCGCTAGACCACCAGGGACTTAAGGTATGACGGGGCTAGGGTGACCACATCCCGGAATGGCAGAAGGGAAATGTGGTCACCCTACACACACCATACCTAGATACACAAACATACACACAAATTCACTCCCACAAACAGATATGCACCAGCAGACAGACAGACAGACAGACACACACACACATATGCATTTATATAAACACTCACATTTACATGGGCACACAGGGTCACCCATATACACACACACACACACACACACAGTGCATGCCTACACACAAATGCATACACACATACACTTACATACATACATACAAACATATGAACATAAACACATACATACATACTCATAAACATCCATACAAACACATACATATCTACATACTTGCATACATGGACACACATACATACACACTACACATGCACAAATACAGTACACACATATGCATATAGTGAGGGAAAAAATTATTTGATCCCCTGCTGATTTTGTACGCTTGCCCACTGGCAAAGAAAGGATCAGTCTATAATTTTAATGGTAGGTTTATTTGAACAGTGAGAGACAGAATTAACAACAGAAAAATCCTGAAAAACGCATTTCAAAAAAGTTATAAATTAATTTGCATTTTACTGAGTGAAATAAGTATTTGACCCCTTTGCAAAACATGACTTAGTACTTGGTGGCAAAACCCTTGTTGGCAATCATAGAGGTCAGACGTTTCTTGTAGTTGGCCACCAGGTTTGCACACATCTCAGGAGGGATTTTGTCCCACTCCTCTTTGCAGATCCTCTCCAAGTCATTAAGGTTTTATGTAATATTAAGTGGTATTTAGCATGTGTCCGTTTAAGAAGGGAAGACTTTAACTGTAATCCAAGGCTGACAATTATTGATTTTGCATTGCATTACAGCTCAACTGTCCGATAAAGAAAAACTAAAAAAAAAAAAAAAAAAAGTATCACCGTCTATTAAAAAAATCACAATGGTGACACTAAAGTAAATGGGTTTAAAAATAATTCCTCAGTATAAGAGCACTGTGGGCATGGGCGTCTGGAGGGGGGGCAAGGGGGGCTCTTGCCCCCCCCCCAATTACCTCCTCCATATAAACAAAGGGGCTGGATGGGCTGGCTTGGGGGTCATATTATGGCTTTGCCCCCCCCCCGGAAAAATGTCTACGGACACCACTGACTGTGAGCTTTATGTACGAAGTCAAAGTGAAGTAATTTTGGGGTACACCAACTGCATTGTAGGGGACCGATAACAGATTGTTATACACAATGTAACTATTCATGCTGGGTCTGTAAAACCAGATGATTTTACCTGTAGGACTTACCCATGATTTCTTCCAAAATCAGTTTCTTCCCTGCAAAGTCATTAACAGAGCAACCTTGGTCTACTGACTCAGACTCGCCGACCTGTTTAAAAAAACAAATAGCATTCAGTAGAAAGCAGAAAAAAGACTTAGTTCTATAACATTCTCCTTTAAGCATAAGAGAAAGTACACTTAGAGCCTTAGATATGGCAAAGTGGAACAATCATGAAGCAAGCCAACTGCACAACAGGGGACAAAAAAATTCATAACATTCCCAATGTTTAAATAGTACTAAATGGGGATAAAACCCCTCGAGTGCTAAAGAGGTCTCCAATGCATTGCAAAGCATACAAGGGTTAAAAGATCAATTTTTTATGGAGATTTTTAAATGTCCCACATGGTGCAGTTGGCTTGCTTCAGAATTGCTCTGCTGTGTCTTTATAGATAAGACCCTTTGTTTTTAACCACTGAAGGACCAACCACTTGTTTTTTTTTTGTTAGTGGAATCAGAGATTCCTGAACAGTGTGCAGATGCTCGGGGACCCCTTAATTCTAGGACGTAGATCCTTTACACATGTTCTCTCCATGATGTACATTTATGTCCTTGGTCCTTAAGGGGTTAAAATATCTGTAAACTTTTATCATAGCTGGGAACTGTCTGGATCTGTCCTGGGCATACCTGGGAACTTCCTGTTCTTGAGACCCAGGAGAGGACTCATGTGCTGCCAACCACGGGGATGTAAATGGGTTGGGCTTAACCAGGTGGGTGGTTCTTTTGTCCTTGTGTCATAAAGTGGATGGGAAGTGAGCATAACAGGGTGGGAATGAATAGAAATGGGCTTCAAGTTGGAGGAACAGGGTGAGAAGGAGGAGAACAGGGCCGAGTTTCACAGGAAACTCACCACAACTTAAGAATCAGCCTCTCTCCCCGGAGACCCGGTAATTAACTTTAAAAACCAGACTCTCCAGGGCAGATCCAGAGTTCCCAGGTAGGGTCCTGGAGACTCCACTTTCAGACACTCTAGGGACAGAGGCTTGGTAAGTTCAACTATAAGCCGACTCCCGCCCCATTCTGACCTTTTTTACATGCATTTCAAGGCAAAATCCTCATTCCAACCACCCACTCCAAACCAATTAAGGCCTACCCACAATATGACGCAATAAGAGTGATTTAAACACTTCCATCCTCAGCCCTACAGTGTTCCTCCAGGAACTTGGAGCTGTAAAGTTCCCACATATGTTTATTATGAAAGAAGAACATGTATGTGGGACTTTTGCTGCCAAGTAAAACATGACCACTGCATGTATTTGATTTATAAAATTGGGGGTTAAACTGTTAGTATCATATTCTGTGGAAAATCTTAATTAGTGGCTCATCTCACCCCAGAATGCAATAGAATAGCTGTCTGGACACCATGGGGTTATGTGATAAATAGGAGATAAATTGCCCAGTAATATCACGTGTCCATTCCTATGAAGCCCATGCACTAGGATTTCTCTTACCAGAGAGTGAATGGGGTCCATAGAATAACACAGGAACTGGAGAAGCGATATCACTGTAGAAGTCATCTACACTTTATCACCTCTTAGTGCATCTCCACCCTGGGGAACTGTAGGTGATCTTTCTAAATACCTTATTGCACTGTTAATGTAAACCAAAAGAAGTATGACTACATTTTAAAGGAAGTTTCCACAGGAGTGTGATACTCCTATTTTACTGAGCAATAAAGGTGGTGAGTGTATATTTTCTTCATAATAAATATTAGGGATGGGCAAAACTTGTCGCCATGTTCCCATGGGAAATTTAAAGAAAACCACTTTGTTGTCTGCTTTTTCGTGGGAAAATCCGCTTTAAAATTAGCACTTAAAATTTTAGCATCTTTCGCCCATTGGACAAAATCTTTTGCCATTTTTTCAATGGCTATAAAGTTTCCGCCCATTGATTTACGTTGTTTTCACACTTCTGCTATAAAAAGGTGAGATTTTCGCTGAAAGCAGACACAGTAGAAGCAGCTACAGAGCGATACAGAAGTGCTGTGCTGTTCTGCTGTGATATTTTGCAAAAATTGAGGCAGGAAAGGCTCATAGTGATTGCTATCACTATGAACAGTGTGAAAAATAATCAATGGAGGAGCTGGAAGGACCCTTATGTGTCCACTGAGTTTAAGGAGGAGGAGGAGGAAGTGACTAGCAGTACTGAACCAATTCTGTCCAGTTCCCCTAAATCACCCCAAGGGTTCTTAGGGAATTTAAAGTGAAGGGAGGGAGAAAAGGGAATGGGAAGGAAGGAAGAAAAAGGAATGGGAAGGAAGGTAGAAAAGGTAGTACTACTGAGAGCAGGACAGGTCAGCTGCCTGTGCCTGCTGCAAGATGTGCTGCCCCTGCTGCCAGTGCCATCAATGCTGTACCTGCAGCCACTAGTGTTGTACCTGCTGCCTTATGTTCTGCCACTAGTGTTGTATCTGCTGCCAGTGCTGAACCTGCTGCCACCAATACTTTGCTTGCTGCTAGAGTTTCTTGTAGTACTCAGGGGGGGAAGGAGAAAATGATGCCAAGTGTGACAGCAGGGGACCCTCTGTCACATTGCTCGTCACCTCCTCCAAGCATCAGTGAGATGCCTGTAATAGAGCAGCAGCATGTAGGGACTAGTGGTGGTCATGGTGTTAGAGAAGCTGGGGTGGAAGAGACATTGATGGCCTTTTTATCAGAAAGTGAGAAGGAATGGGAGACAGGGATGAGGATGAGAATCACTACCATCACTAGCAATCAGCTTTTGGAATTTGCGGAAATTGCAACTGCTTTAATTTCTGCTGCTGCTGAGATGCAAGGGCAGCAGGATGCTGAGGAGCAAGCTAGTGTGCCACAGACCACCGTGGACACAGTGGGAATGGGGTCAACAAGTGATTTGGGACTAGGACAGGTTCCACTTTCCAGCAGCAGCAATACTCCTGGTCCTAGTTGAAGTGCTAAATCTGAGGCAGTAACAGCAACATTATCCGCGGCCACAAAAAGTGAAGGGGAATGTGGAGGAGAAGAAGAAAGAGGCCATTCTTCTCCACCTGTTCCCTATCCCTCCCCACAGAAGTCATGGGTGTGGGACTATTATTCTCTTCCGGCAGGCACAGTGCAGTCATCATCAACAATGGTGCAGTGCAAAATTTGTGACAAGTTAGTGAGAAGGGGAAAGGAGGGAACACATCTTGGCACAAGCTCCTGGATAACACACATGAAACACAGACACCATGACATTTATGTCAAACATGTTAAAGCCAAACACCCATTACTGAAATCTAGCACCGCTGTTACTGTACCCTCTAACTCTCCAGAAAGGCACCAAGAGGTGAGGTGGAGATCAAAGACGAGGAAGAATAAAGAAACCCAGACAGGCACTGGAAGTTCCATGATGAGTGAAACAACTAGCTCGCCATCAACTTCACCTTCTTCCTATAGGGTAACAAGTACATCTCCTGCCAATCCACCACGATCATTGTTATCTCCCCTGCCAAATGATAGCCACTCTTTTGGTGTTAGGATATGGCTGTTCATCTCTACCCATTGCACATTGTGTGGTGCACTGACCACACATGCCAGTGTGGTGGAGTAGAATCGATACCAGGTCATCAGGTGGCATCTGAGGAGATTCCATCCCGTACAATATGCTAGGATTCTGGCAGGGAGGGTTCATCATTACTATTAAACTGTCAGCAAGTTGTCATGTGTCCTTAGTGGGGTCTGGACAAGGGGGATGTTATTTACCACACACACACTGTGCACATTGCAGTTGCTGATAGAAGCCACAGTTCTTGTTCTCAAGGGAAAAATATATATTATAATAACAACACACCCATGATTTTGGAGGAGGGGCAGGAGGAGAAGATATAATGGCCAACTTCTTCTTTTCTCCACATATACTGGGGGCTATTTATTCTTCTGCTGCTGTCTCAGGCTCATCATTGGAGCCAGTCATGGCAAGTGGAACCTTTACCATTCATCTTCCATGTTACTGCTATTGTTGATCCCATTCCCTTTCAGCTGCCTAATCATCCTGCTGCTTAAACAACTCAGCAGCAGCAGTACGAACAACAGTTGCAGCTCAGGACTCAGGAGGACATTTGACAGTGGCCGCTGGCCAACATGACCTGCTGGCATTAGTAGGCCGGTATAGCATTTTTATTTTTTTCTCAGAGCTTGTGTTTTGAAAAAAAAATAAAAATAAAAAAAAACAAACTGGTCCTACAAAAAAATAAACAATTTGGGGGGGTTTGTTTCTAACAAGCCTAAATCCTACAAATCAATGTTTCCTTAGGGCTTGTGCCAAACAAGCTTAAGTCCTACAAATCAATGTTTCCTTAGGGCTTGTGCCAAACAAGCGTAAGTCCTACAAATCAATGTTTCTTCAGGGCTTGGGCCTCTAATTTAAGTCTAAGTCCTACAAATGCCTCTAACAACAAATCAAACAAATCATCCTGAACAAAATACTCTATCAAGTCAAGTATCAGTCCACCTCAGTGGCAGCTTATGTCAGGGGGTTGCTGTCTCTATTAACTGTCCCCCCAATAGCAGTCAAGAAACCCCCAAAACAAATTGCCTGTTCAAATGATTCATTCATTCATCAACACAGGCACACTCCTCAGACCCCTTTATACCATGTCTTATGGTTTTTATTTTATTTTATTTAGGATTTATTTTTTATTAACTGTCCCCCAATCCCAGTAAACAACCCCCCACAAAAAAATCATCCCCTTTTCAACTGATTCTTTTCCCACACCCCACCAACACAGGCACCCTCAGGCTCCTTTTATACTATGCCTCTGGGAAATTAAGTAATATTTATTTTATGTTGTGTGTAACTTCAATGTTCCCATTGATTTAAATGGAATGAGCTAGGAAGAAAAAGCGGGAAAAAGTGGAAAATCAGCACTTTTCGCAGAAAATTTTCGCCAAGCGGAAAGTGCCATTTTTTGCCGATTTCTGTTTGAGGCGGAAATTTTCGCCCATCACTAATAATTATTTACGTTTCCGTTAATCCCGCAGGGACCCAAGAGCTGTGCAAGTACAATGCATTACCTTGCAATGCATTGCTCACTCCTCTGGTGTTAACTGATTGGATGCTAGTATTATCTCCAATTAAGTGCATAGCAATGCTTTGGAGACCTCCCTAGATTCCATATTTAAACTGGGTATGTTGAAAAATCTGCACAGGATAAAGGAACATGCTTTTTCCACATCTTTGCTTGTAGTTTACTGTGAAGTTCAAGTTAATTGCTCCATGGTTGTTTAGTCAGTACATAGCAGCCAGACACTATACATATGATGAATTGCTTAACCAGAAAGTCATAATCTGTGGAGCACTGTATGTAAGGACAATGACACTCATCAGGCCTGTGCACAGTGATCTGTTTATTCTATTAATCTTCTTCCTTACACTTCTACTGCATGCTTATCTTTATGGGAATAATAATATTATAGCAGCTGACAAACTATTCCAGTGAATTCTCAAAAACTATATAGAGTCATATTCTCAAAATAAAAGTGGAAGAGTTCAGGGGCAAACCATTTGCACCACAGGTGAGGACTAAAATCCCTATTGATTTAAATTGGCATTCTAACCCCTTGAATGCTAAAGAAGTCTCCAATGTATTTTGAAACAATGCAATGGAAACCTCTCCAGCATTTAAGGAATTAAAATCGCCATTTAAATCCATGAGAAATTTTAAAATTGTTATGTTCTTCCCTATAGTGCAAATGGTTTGTGGTTTGCCCCAGAACTGCTCCACATACAGCTCTATCTGTTAGATCTAGTAATTGAACTGCATTGCAATTAACTTCTAATTGGAGTATGTAATGCTATTTATGATCTGTGGTGTGGGAGTCATTTTTTTTGTTGAAAGCTTTATTGAGGTAAAATAGTTACAAATACAACATAAAAGCAAAATATGCTCTGCAAAATAACAGAGGTATGATTACATAGCTGTCACAATCTTGTAGCCAACATGAAAGAAATAAGATGCAAAACATTGATGAAAAAAACTATGAGAGCAATTGAAACAGGTACAAAGCATAGCAATTCTAATATAAATTTTGTTCTATCATATGAGATATTGAACATAACTATACTGTAGCAGACATGAAAGAGCAATCGAAGACAGGTACAAAGCATAGCAATTCTAATATAAATTCTGTCCTAGCATATGAGATATTATACATAACTATACTGTAAAAGGTGATTATAAACAATGAACAGCTGTAATGTAAAGATGCATACCAGAACAAGACACCTTAAATGCACATTTAAAGAACCACTATGATCTGGTGCCCTGGCATGAATCCTTCAAATATATAGTAGCCAGAACAGTATGTAGGAGACATAACCATATATCATATGAGAGCAGTAAGTAAACTGGAAGTAAGGTCTAGCAAAAAACTAGAAGAGTGAAACTGGAGACCTAAGTCTACAGTAGTGCCAAATCGCAGATAACTGCGAGGCTGGTGGGGGGGGGGGGCATTGAATATTCTTTTATGAATCTGTGAACAGTTTAAGCAAAATGAGTAGAGACAGGTCACCTGCCCTGGGAGTAAAGTAGAACATCAAGAGAGCAGAATCCAAGGAAACAAAGGAAAAAGGGATGGGGTATACCACAGCAGCATATAAAGATGGAGTAGGGCAGGCCCGGACTGGCCATCGGGCATACCGGGCATTTTCCCGGTGGGCCGGTCCGGGCAGTGCCGGCCCATACATGCCCTCCGCATTAATTTAAACTTTTCCCAAGTCAGTGGCATAGCGGGGGAGCAGTGAGCACACAAACATACTGGCCAGCCCTGCAGCCCAAGACTTTGACAGCAGCCGGGACCATGTCATGTGACACGCAGCTACACAGACATGATGCATGCTGGGGTTTTGTTTCATCTATCTGGATGCCACTTTTAAACTTGCACTGTCCTCAGAACAAGTTTGAAAAGTAGCGCCCAGAAAGATGAAGAAACCCCAGCATACACCACGTCTGTGTCGCGCGTGTCACATGGTTCCGGCTGCTGTCAATGCGGACTCGAGGACTTCACAAGTGACCAGCTCCCTTCATCCTTGCATAAAGAGGTAAGGGGAAGGGAAATGAGGCACTGGGGGAAAGAGGCAAAAGAGGAGTAAAGACTAGACGGGGAGAGAAAGAAAAGGGAGACACTATGTGATAAAGGGGATAGACTATGTGATAAAGGGTAGAGACTATGTGATAAAGGGGAGAGAAAGAAAAGGGGAGAGACTATGTGATAAAGGGGAGAGAAAGAAAAGGGGGGAGACTATGTGATAAAGGGGAGAGACTATGTGATAAAGGGAAGAGACTATGCGATAAAGGGAAGAAGACTGAGTGAAAAGGGGAGAAGACTGAGTGAAAAAGGGGAGAGACTGTGAAAAGGGAAGAAGACTGTGTGAAAAGGGGAGAAGACTGAATGAAAAGGGGAGAAGACTGAATGAAAAGGGGAGAAGACTGTATGAAAAGGGGAGAAGACTGAGTGAAAAGCGGAGAAGACTGGGTGAAAAGGGGAGAAGACAGTGAAAAGGGGAGAAGACTGTGTGAAAAGGGGAGAAGACTGTGAAAAGGGGAGAAGACTGTGTGAAAAGGGGAGAAGACTGTGTGAAAAAGGGGAGAAGACTGAGTGAAAAAGGGGAGAGACTGAGTTAAAGACAGAGTGAAAAAGGGGAGAAGACTGAATGAAAAGGGGAGAAGACAATGAAAAGGGGAGAAGACTGAGTGAAAAGGGGAGAAGACTGTGTGAAAAGGGGAGAAGACTGTGAAAAGGGGAGAGACTGTGTGAAAAGGGGAGAAGACTGTGTGAAAAAGGGGAGAAGACTGAGTGAAAAGGGGAGAAGACTGAGTGAAAAGGGGAGAAGACTGTGTGAAAAGGGGAGAGACTACGTGAAAAAGCGGAGAGACTGAGTGAAAAGGGGGAGAGACTGAATGAAAAGGGGAGAAGACTGAGTGAAAAGGGGAGAGACTGAGTGAAAAGGGGAGAAGACTGTCTGAAAATGGGAGAAGACTGTGAAAAGGGGAGAGACTGTGTGAAAAAGGGGAGAAGACTGTGTGAAAAAGGGGAGAAGACTGAGTGAAAAGGGGAAAAGACTGAGTGAAAAGGGGAGAAGACTGTGTGAAAAGGGGAGAAACTACGTGAAAAAGGGGAGAGACTGAGTGAAAAGGGGAGAGACTGAGTGAAAAGGGGAGAGACTGAGTGAAAATGGGGAGAGACTGAGTGGAAAGGGGAGAGACTGAGTGAAAAGGGGAGAGACTGAGTGAAAAGGGGGAGAGACTGAGTGAAAAGGGGAGAGACTGAGTGAAAATGGGGAGAGACTGAGTGAAAAGGGGGGAAACTGAGTGAAAAGGGAAGAAAGTATAAAGGGAGGACAAGACCAGGGGCGGATTGTGGTCAGATACTTTTTTGTATGAGAGAGCTACATAAGGGGCAATTCAAAAAGCCAGAGAGTAAACCACCTGCTTTATAGGGGACAAATCAGAATTTCCAGATGATTTAACCCTTTGAATGCCTTGCAAAGGGTTAAATGGGGCTTTTAATATATGTATAAAAAAATAACGAACGCCCGCCGCCACGCCCCCCCCCCCCATGGGATGCTCAAAAAATAAAAATGGGCTGCTCAGCCTTAAATGCCCGGGCCTATTTTTTGTCCCAGTCCGGGCCTGGAGTAGGGACATTGGGTGTGATGCAGCATCAAGCACAGGCCAGTGTGGTTAGGGAGTATACACTATGCAGATGGCCTCCCAACAGGAAGGCATAAAGGACTCAAATATAGTAATGAAAAGGGAGATAATAGAGCCACACATCACAGTATGAACACAGCATCCCCCACTCGTCAGAGAGTCCCCGGAGCTGGTCCTGATCTGCACACTAGGCCAGGAGCAGCAATGGGAAGTCCGACACCAGGGCACGAGACACAAAGTTGCGATCCGTGGAGAGACAGGAAGCATATAAAAGAATCATGTATCAGTAACAGTAGAGAGCTCATGATATAGGGCAGGAAACTACTGGTAAACTATAATAAAGAATAAATATCAGACAGTAGCAATCGTCTCATAAGGCAGTAGTATTGGACTCAGGCCATGTGGCGGACCTCTCTCGTCCTGAGTATAGTCCTCCATAAAAAAAACAACAGAAGTCCAGATAATGCAAGCAATAGAACTGTAGCGTAGACGGACCCCCCGGGCCCTAGGGGGTCATCCTCACTATAGGAGAGTCAGATATCCACGAGGCTCATTGAGCCCTCTTGTAATGGTTTGTTTGACACACAGACACAGTAGGTTTGGATAAAACACAGTTTTATTGAACAGTTATAATAACAATAACACTCACGGGTTCAGTAATATATCAGCAATATAGTACAGACACAGGACAGGTTACAATGAAGTATGCCCACACGGGTCCAGTATATACAAGTAATACAGCATACAATATACTGACACAGGTCAGGCAGTTTTCATGTGATACTCAAGTTAGACAGCACAGAATGGGTAACTATTAGGCCGGGAGGACTGACAGGCCCTAATAGCGCGAGGCCCTTTAAGAAGCTCAGTCTTGAAGAGAAAGCACAATCTCGAGTAATGCCCAAGCAGTAATGAGACCAGGGCAACTTTTGGACTGCCGTGGCAGTAACGGAGGCCAGAGCAACTTGTGGGCTGCCGTAGCAGTAACGGAGACAAGAGCAACTTGTGGACTGCCATAGCAGTAATGGAGACCAGAACAACTTGTAGACTGCCGTAGCAGTAACGGAGACCAGGCAACTTGTAGACTGCCGTAGCAGTAACGGAGACCAGGCAACTTGTGGACTGCCATAGCAGTAACGGAGACCAGGCAACTTGTGGACTGCTGTAGCAGTAACGGAGACCAGGCAACTTGTGGACTGCCGTAGCAGCACGGATGGAAGGAACACACAGCAATGTCGCCTGAGTGACACTGATACAACGGAGACTAGACTGCAGAAAGTGACTGTCCAGAGACAGCGAGGATCCTGTCACAACCCCAACCGGAGGCCGGATAAGGCATAACAGGAGGGATACGCAACCACAGGGACCCAGCCGGGTCGGGTCGGTACACAGAGCAGGAACGTCAGCCAATCCGATTTGGTACATAGAGCAGGAACGTCAGCCGGGCTGAGTCGATACACAGAGCAGGAACGTCAGCCAATCCGAGTCGGTACACAGGACAGGAATGAGATGCAGAATAGTCAGGCAGTCCAGGTCGGTACACAGGCAGGAACAAGATGCAGAGTCGTCTGGCAGGCCAGGTCGGTGCACAGAGATCACACAAAATACAGGAACAAGCTCTGGTACGGAAACACCACAAAAGGGCACCAGATAAGTGACAAGGCCCAGTATTTAAGGACAAATACTGGGCGGGGACAAGTCACTTCAAC
Source organism: Rhinophrynus dorsalis (assembly GCA_037306005.1). Taxonomy (NCBI): domain Eukaryota; kingdom Metazoa; phylum Chordata; class Amphibia; order Anura; family Rhinophrynidae; genus Rhinophrynus; species Rhinophrynus dorsalis. The sequence continues at coordinate 119,640,431 of CM074721.1, forward strand.
CAATGAGCGAGATCAATAGAAGAAACAGACAGGATGTCACCCGCATAGCAAGGACACCGTGATACCTCTCAAGACAGCTACAAGATCCAATTTTTTCTATGTTGTAAAAGGCCGTGCACCGGAGCAAAGTACAGCCCGGACAAAGGAGGCATATAACTCCTCCAATCTAGCATCCACTCAGTCTATTCTATTCCAGGGTCCCAGGGTGAGTTGTCCCATCCAGGTTCTGCAGTATCCATTGCATGAAGCAAGGAGACAGGCTCCAGCCTACACGCCAAGTTACCCCACGGCAATTGAAGAGCAAGTGACCGGGACAGTCGGTACAAGCTAATGATAAGTCCCAAGGTATGCTTCCCCGGCACAATCAACAGAGAAGTTCCAGGGCATAACATAACACACTGCTTCTGGCAAATCAACTCAGGAGTATAATCCTCCAAACACAATACTCTCCTGGTGATTTAGATTGTGCTCCAGCAGAATGGGGCAGCTAATCTGATTTACAAGCTGCCAGGTTAATGCGGGGTAATGTTGTGCTGCTCGTTCGGAAGTATGGCAAACACCCGCAAGTTCCTCCTTAATAGCAGCCCTGATGTCCAGCAGCCATTCCTGGAGGTCCACTTTAGTCGATAATGTCACAAAATCATCTCTCGTTAAAGGAGCATCGGCCGCCATATTAGTAGCAAAATCGCCAAGCCCTTATAGCGTGTTGATAGAGAAACTGAAGATTCTATGCTCCCTTACACCTGCTCAGTAGCCAGTTTTGCATAAAAAAGATCCATTATACTGAAGTGAGATACAGCCACTGAAAAGGTATATTAACACATCACAGAGAAGCAGTATTTCTATAAAAATGTAAGCTGAGCCTTGGAGCTGATGCAAAAGGTGTCCATTTTCTCAAACAGTTCGCTCCTCTCCCCCGTGGGAGTCATTGTAACCCCTTGAGTGACAGAAGGGTATGCAACGCATTGCAGAGAAAATGCATTGTGTACCTCTCTGGCACTCAAGGGGATAAGGCAAACATAGTTCACACTGATTTTATAAGTGTCCTCCACAAGTACTTCTGCTACTCTATTTAGATAGCACATACATATTGTGAGTACCCATCTATTTATTTTGCAATGATCTGATTGATATTTTGAACGTACACATACAATTTTTGAGTGCTCCCTCTTGTCCATTTTGTCCTTAATCTTTGGCTTTTTTCTGACTTTTTGCATATCCTGGTAAGTTACGAGTTACGTTTTTTATGCGGTATCTATGACACCATATGTGATGTCATATAATCAGTACTGTAATTGATGTCATGTGTGATGTCATTAGTGAGATTCTGTGTGATACAATCAATGTATGTCATCAGCAATGCATAGGGGAGGAGTTAAGATTCAGAAAGACCAAAATTCCTGGTGTTTATGTTCAAGTGAACAGGCCATCTGTATTATTACTTAATAAATAAAACATATCAATAACATATGTAGTACCATAAGCCAAATCTTAATCATAACACTTAACCTGTAAATACAAAAGGATGAATGACACTTCCAAAATTAATTAAAATCACATATAGCTTTATTTGGCTTTTTAAAATTCAATGGCAAATTAAGCAGGACAAAGGTGAGACAAAATAAGGATCCCGTATAAAACAGGATAGTGACTGACAGAATGTCGCCAGTATAGCACGGGCACCGTGATATTTTCACATTGAGCATACCCCCATCCAATACAGAGGCACTCCACAAACAACAAACCACTATCATAAAACAGGGTGGGTGAGGCTCAGTTCAACCACTTTCTGCCTACTCTAACCTCACTTCCTTTTTCCCTTACTTGGTAACCTACACTCCTCCCACTCTACCTAACTTCCTGCAACTCTCCCCTTCTGCATGCTCCCTCTTCTCTATTTACTCCGGGGGACCTCGTGCAAAAGGACTAGGGTATGTGGAAATAAAGGACACCACACAAAACTTGGGTAAGAACAGGCTAACTTTATTATTACTTAATAAATAAAACATATTAGTAACATATGTAGTACCATAAGCAAAATCTTAATCATAACACGTAACCCCCTTTTAAACCATATTCCCCACTTAATAACATATTTCCTTGCATGACCTAACTGGAAACGGGCTCAGGCCTAAACCAAGTCATTAACCACATTTTAAAGTGCCTTTAAACCAGTTACCCCACTTTGTGCCAGACCCAGCCAGCTACAAATGGGTAACGTAACCACCAGTGGCAACTGCGCGGAGCTAACATCCCTAGGGTTACTTCTATAAGGATACAATCTGAATTATTTACACGCTGAACATACCCCCTATCCAATGCAGACCTTCCCCTCCGAAGCAAACTTAAGGCCTGTTCAGTACCCCCCAATCCCAACACAAGACAGGACAGTCTCCTGTTCAACTTAATCTGGCTCCAATCCAGAGCCTTAGGATCCTTAACCCCAAACCTTCCTGGGAACCGCCTTGGACAACACTATAATCACTCCCTCCTTATGTTTTCTCCCAGATACCACACAGGAAAGGTGCCCAAGTCATTCCTACCCAAATGCAACTCCAATATCTGTGGCCCCATCCCTCTCCAAGCAGCCACCTGCAACACTTCTGGCAACACCTGGTCCCACAACAGACCCTGGTGCCCACACCAAGATACCTCCACCTCAGATGCTGTGAAACCCATTTGAAGGCCATTCTTGCACACCAGCGCTCTGCGACGAGCCCAATGCACATAAGAATGCCTGAGGATCCAGACTCTCACAACCGCAGCATCTACGAAGCAATGACATGATGTAAGAACCAGCAGAAAAAAGGGGGGGACAGGAAGGAGGAGAGGGGAAGGGGGAAGGAAAAAGAACAAAAAAAACAAACAACAATCCCCCTCACTCAGCCCTACAACCAACCCCAGTATCACAACAAGTCCGGTCGGACATACGAATGGAAATGGCTAGACTCCGTTCTAATGATCCTCTGAAACACAGCATCCGGCATACCCAGTCTACCTGTCTCCGTCGCCACGGTGATCCGGAAACAATGCCCTCCGAACTCTGTGAGAGCCCGTCCCAACCGCTGCAGACATTTCCTAAACATTTTAACAAATTGAAAATGCGTGAGCAGAACCCCCCAACACCATGAACAAGAAGGGGACCAGGAACCCGTGGTCGCATGGCTACAAACTTGTCCAGCTAATGAACAGGACAACAAGAAGTAGGGGACACCCCGAACAACATTACCTACACCCCACATCCAAAGACATCTGTCTTGGAATGTGCAATGCAAAAATGAAGGGAACCCTCACCCACAAAAAAAACACGTCCTCCCACATAACACTCCCCCCGGCTGGGACTTACTTTTGCTCACCAATTCCCTAATCCTCATAGCACCAAAAATGCCAGGCTGAAAGCCAACCAAAACAAGCAGACCTCATAGGCCGAGTCACACACTTGTGGCAAAACCTGCATAAGTTGGTGCAGCAAGGCAAAGGAATCAGGCTGCCTACAATCTTGCCTCTGGGACCCCTTGAGCAGGCCACGTAAAGCCATGTGAACCACAAATTCCTTGGTCACATCCCTAAAACCCCAAAGATTAAAACTAAACACCAATCACGCAAGCTGGAATGAAACAGCCGCTGGTGACAACCCCTGCTCAGACCAACACCAGAGGAGCCACAAGACCCCGTGTAAACAACTGGTGTCATCTGCAAAGCCTCCTTCCATAGCAGAGAACACAGACCATTCTTCCCATGCCTTCTCATACTGCGCTCACATGGTCGGCGATACGGAATCCTGCACCCACTGCACTATTCACCCCTGCCAAGATCCCATAGGAAGCATGGGCACTCTGTCCCTTCCAGGTCTGCCAACGGCCGCGTATCTCGAAAAGCCTCCAACTGAAACTGTGAGAGAGCATCAGCTGCTATGTTGCGAACCCCAGGAACGTGCACTGCACGAAAACCCACATTAAGGAGCAAGCAAGCCAGCACCAAGAACCTCAAAAGCCGCAAAACCGATGGGGAAGAGGCAGTAAGGTTATTGATGACCTGGACCATGCCAAGGTTGTCACATTGAAACACTACCCTCTGATCCCACAGAGATGTGCCCCAGAGTTCTATCGCAACCCCCAAACACATCCGCCACCCACTGTAGCATCCGTAGGAGCCATGCACAGACCGCCGAGCCCCTTGGCTCCACACAAAGAAAATCAGCAAAGTAGTGAATGATGGAGGGGAAACCCACCTATAACTTCACCACCCACTCCAAAAATGAGCTAAAAGTTTCAAAATGAGAGCAAGAAATCGCCCAACACATCGGCAATGTAAGATCTACATAGAAATCCCCTTGGAAGTGGCACCCCAACAAGTGAGATCATTCAGGATGCACAGGCAATAGCCGAAACATGGACTCAATATCCACTTTCTCCATCAATGCCCCCTACCGGCACACACCACCAAGCTCATGCCTTGTCGAAGAAAGCATCCTGGTCAATATCATCATTCACCAAACCCCAAAAGGGTAAGATAAATGATGTATCATGCAGAATGTTCCAGTCTTCTTCTTTGGAACCACCCCCAGAGGGGACACCCAAGGATTGTGAAAGGGTGGGACCCGGAAGGGGCCTGCTATGTGTCCCAAAGCCACCTCCTTATCTAGCTTCTCCCGAACCACTGCAGGGTGATCATGCGCAGACCTCAAATTACCCAATGACTGACCCTCATCCCTCCTCTGGAAGGGGATCAGAATCCACACCCCGAACCCCTTCTCCAAAGTTTGTGTAGCAACCCTATTGGGGTAGCACGTGAACCATGGCCACATGCGGTCGAGCCGCACCATAGTCCATGCTCTTCTAGCCCACTTCCCCTCACTTCTTCCAACACTTGACGAATGCATGCAGTCCACCGCAACCATAGCATTCATGGTTGAAACGACAGGACTGTCTGAACTTATAGACACTCTAGTTGAATTGCCAGCAGCATCCGATCTTCCTGGAAGCAGAGGGGACCATGTGGAGCCCCAACCCCCCACCTTCAGCCTGAAATGATGCTGGCAGCGTCACGATTGCCAACCAAAGGCCGATATCCAGATGATCCCACAACATCAATGACTGAACTGCCATACGCTGCCAGAACTGCTCATCATATCGCCACCAGAACAAACCACCATAAATGCGACACTTGCTCCAAATGGCGTCCTGAAAGCAAAAAAAGTGATGAGCTCTTCTGTGGGAACCACTCCCCGATAACACAAGGAAAAATAGAAAATGCCCGAATCCAATTCCTAAAGACCTTGGGAATCCAATGATAATGGGATTGCTCCTTCTCCATTCTCTTCACATCATCCTTTTCGTCCCTCTCTGGAGGCAGGTCTTCCAACAGCAAAAGGAAAAAAGCTTGATAAAATCGCCATTCTAGATCTTCTTCCGCACCTCAGGCTTCAGATGAGCCCCAAGAGGACCGGACCAACAGACATGACGCCCCATACACTTGCTCCAAATGGCGTCCTGAAAGCAAAAAAAGTGATGAGCTCTTCTGTGGGAACCACTCTCCGATAACACAAGGAAAAATAGAAAATGCCCGAATCCAATTCCTAAAGACCTTGGGAATCCAACGATAATGGGATTGCTCCTTCTCCATGTTCTTCACATCATCCTTTTCGTCCCTCTCTGGAGGCAGGTCTTCCAACGGCAAAAGGAAAAAAGCTTGATAAAATTGCCATGCTAGATCTTCTTCCGCACCTCAGGCTTCAGATGAGCCCCAAGAGGACCGGACCAACAGACATGACGCCCCATACACCGCACCAGGAACCCCTTGAACACCCAAGACCGAACCCACCTTCCCACATCAATCATAGCTGACGAAAATGACATGCCCAATGAATCTGCTGACACTGGAGGAGTGGGAGAAGATAACCCCCAGAATGAGTAGAGGAGGGGGCCAAATTAACAAAAGGAATCAGCTCTGGGCCCACCTCTGGAGGAGAGAAACCCCCATCCCTGAGGCCCAAGATAAGCCGTCCAAGCACCCAATGCCCCCACACCCCCAGATCCCCCCCACCCTGCAGGACATGCAAAATAGAAGACAGAGACCCAACAACTTGATCAATAACCCCCCTTAGCGCAACCCCCAAGTCCAACCTACCTCCCAGACGGGGAGCATCGTCCGCAGGCAAAGACTCCATCACATGCCTCCCAGCCAAGGAGTAGTTCAGCTGACCACCAGCCGCAGCAGCCGCATCCGTCACTCCAGCTGCCGTCTACAAAAGGGGAGAAGGAAGCAGGCTAGAAACCTCTGTGTCCGCCACATGCGGCACACCCCGTGCAGCACTCAGCATCGAATCCACAGCACCATGCCTAGAGCCACCAACCGCCCCAGCCAGCGGTGCCTGCAGCCATGCACCCCTGTCTTCTTCTTCCGCCTGGCGGAGCTCAGCCATGAGGGAGTCTAACTCAGTCATCAGCTCAGCAGATACCGGCAGAGAGAATCAGTGGTAAGCACAGAAAAAACACCACACAGTAATAGCAAAGAGCACTCTGTTCAGTTCACCTGCTTTCTGCCTACTCTAACCTCACTTTCTGTTCTCCTTACTCGGTAACCTACACTTCTGCTCCTTTACCTAACTTCCTGCAGCCCTCCCCTTCTGCATGCTCCTCCTTTGCTATTTGCTCTGGGGGATCTCAATACCGAATTCAAAACACTATAACCGTAAACCATCACCTCATCTCCAATAGCAAACTTAATGTAACCTAAAGCCCCCAAATTCCTGTATGTAATCCAATGCAAATTTGAATCTTGTTCATAAAAATGATATACAGTTCAAACAAATATGATATGGCATGCATTCTGGGAATTTATCAGTGACTGCAACTTTAAGTCCTCTTCCCCTCAATTTGTTAACTTGTCCAATCAAACCGACATTATAGTCGATCAGAGAATTGTCCCTTACTGTAACCGAAAGCCCTCTACACATCACAACGCTATATTCTAAATCCCTCATACACCTATGTGTTATCAATTACAAATTTCCATCTTGTTCTTCAAAATGAGACCCAATTTGATCACCTGTTCATATTATATTAGATAGTTAGATAGATCTATCTATCTATCTATCAATCTATCTATCTATCTATCTATCTATCTATCTATCGCTCTCAATCTGTCTATATATATATATATATATATATATATATATATATATATATATATATTAGTTGAAGAGCCAGTTACACGGGCCACAGTGCCACTGGCAGCCAGTTGTGCGGCAGTCATGCGCAGTGGAGACTGCCCGCGCCGCAGTTGATACAAAGCGTGGCGCTCCTTTGGACTGCCCCGCTCTGTATCAGCCGCGACATGGGCAGTCTCTACTGCACATGACTGCAGCACGCGCAGCAGTCTCTACCACGCAGGACTGTGGAATTACGCACATTTTAGGGAATTATTATACAGGATTAATTAGCTTTCTCTGCCGAATAAACGAATGGTAATCGCACTGCTGCAAGATGCTTTATTCAAAACCTGTCCAAACGTTTTTGAGAACTTCAGTTCAATACTTTGTGCAGTCAGCTGGAACTATTGCTGTCTACAGAGAGATGTGTCAAAGATACAATACACTGGATTTTGGGTGAAAATAGAATGTGTGTGACATGAGGCAGAGTGTAATTATCTCCTCTTCCCACTGTGCCAGAGAACTGTCTGGGGCCTGCAAGAGAAGTGGGCCTGGGGCATCCTATTACCCACCACAACTCTTTGCCACACCTTAGAGTATCGGTTCTCAACTAGGGTGCTGTGGTACTTTGGTGATCAACAGATATCCACTTAGGGTTCCTGCTGTTTTCTCTAAAGACTCTGCAAATGTTAAGAGTTATATGAATATTTATGGAAATTGTTATGCACAATTTGGGGTTTTATGAGACCTAAGAATAACCATCTATTATTTATTTGTACCTTTCTTTACAACCTTGATAAATGACATATAACATTTCAGGGTGGCCCTAAAATTCTAGATTGGGTGTTAAGGGTACCCTAAACTACAAAAGACTGAGAACCACTGCCTGAGTGTATAATCTTTCTTGGTTAATTCTGATGGAAACTGACTGTTTTGTAGAGAACAAATACACATTTCCATTGATTTAAATGGGTTATTTAACCCATCGAATGCTAGACAAGTCTTCCCATTTAAATGAATGGAAAACTGGAGGTTGCAGCTGGGTTGTACCAGCATTTCTACTGTTTTCTTTCGACCACAGGGCCCTAAGTGATCGTTATAGTAAGTGATCTCTAGTGCTATGGAAGAGCTAAAGATCTTGCACAGACCATTTTAAGGATATATAATAATTTGCAGATGTAACTGACATATTTTTCATTATTTCTGAGTATGAGAAATGCCTTAGATTAAGGCAAGTTTAACTCCCTCTGTTGCTTAAAGGGATAGTAATACTTCATTTTAACTTTATTTTATTTTGTAGGCATTAAAAAAACATGAAGAACAATATAAGTCTTATCTCTCAAACCTTTATGGTTTATGAGATATTCACAAGCAAAGTTCCCCTCCCCGCCCCTTTTACCTAGTCTAAGCCATCTCTTCTCAGATGTGAATCTGGTTGTATGACCAGACAGATAACAGAAGGGGACAGTCTTCTTTGTATTAAAACAATGAAAGCCCTTCCCCCCTTGACAAGTTTTTCAGCTTTTTCCCTTATCTTAATTGAAGATTGTCCCTCTCTGCAGTCTACCTGGCCACCTCCCTTCTGATCTGGTTGAACAGGGAAGGGATACTTTGTTTGTGAATATCTCTTAAACCATAAAGGTTTGAGAGATAAGACTTATATCATTCTTCATGTTTTTTTAATGCCTACAAAATAAAATAAAGTTAAAAAGAAGTATTACTATCCCTTTAAAGTGATGGACAACAATGTGTTGACCCTTTGGGTGCCAGAGGGGTACCCACACATTGCTTTGCGTGACCTAATGTAAATTCCAAGTAGTGATAATTTTAGGCTAGGTCATGCCAGGTCAGTTACTTGGCACCTTTTTTTTAGCTGCCATTACATCAGCATACCTGGGAACCTTCTTGTCCCATACCCTAGAGTGCCAAGAAGAGCTGGGGGGGTGGAAGCATCCAAAAATGATGTAATCTGCTTCATAATGTAGGTGATGTAATAGGGTGAGAAGGATTAAAAGGAGGGAATGCAGAGTTTTTCCTCAAAAATGGGCAGGTAAGTGGTCGGAATGGGCTGGAGGTGTGGGAGTCTGCACAGACATTTTTCCAGGAGGCAAAGACATAATCATAGCCAGGAATTTGCCCTGGAGATTCCAGTTTTCCCCAGGTAGTGGGGAGTTTTTTTAAAACTCTGCTAGCTTGTACTCATTCCTAGCCTGTTCCTCCCACTACTCCTCCTTCCCCACCCAGTTCCTCTCACTTCCCATCCTCTTTGTGTCACTCCCACTGAGCCCTGCCCCCAACCGTGAGCAAGCCCCACCGTTTTTTTATGAAAATCGCATATTTTATTATCCCACAGCAGCACCACAGGAGTCCCCTCCAGAGCACAAAGTTCCCAGGTATGGACTTAATAAAACCAACCTCTGTCCCTGGAGAAACAGTTGAGGTAGCCCAAGCCAGAGGCAGAAGGGAGGCTCACAGCGTGTAGGGGATGAATGCCATGTACTGGAAATGTATTTGCTGAACTTACGTTTTGCAGGGTGGACACACACATTGGTCCAGTGGTGGTTCTAGTGATTGAGGGCTCTGGTGAAAAACAATATTTGGGCCCTCAGTTCACTGCAAACTACTAAAAATCCTAAGCATTTTGTGTCATCAGATTTTAAAATTGGCCCCTAAAGCTGTCTGTGGTCCAATGCTTTTGCACGTGCTGCACCAATAGTAGTTTAGCCCTTGCATTAGTTATGCTCTGATTTCCCATATACTGTTTACATGATAAAATAAAGACTTTTTGCTGTGATTTTATTCTGATTTGGCTATATCTATGAGAACAGTTAAAGAACCCATGGCAAATTATCAGCCCACAACAAGACATGTGCTGCAGAGATGCAGCTTCAATACCCCAGGAGAGCAGTCTCCTTTCAGACCCTGTTGACTTGCCAGGGCTCAAATTGTAGCCCTGGCTTAATCTGAAGGTCTGATGCCAGGTGAACAGATTTGTCAATATGGCAATTTGATGATAGTTGCTCTCTAAAAAGACTCATTCATTTGTTGTGACCCATGACATATGAGTCTAAATCTCCACCTTTTAGAACTCAGATCACTGCTTGTGTTCTGAATTATGATAACTTAGTTGGCCTCATCTGGATTGTACTATAAACTTCCACTAGCTCCACAATTTAACAAGCAAGCCATCCAAATCAAGTCATGTTACATCTAGATCTTTTATCTGATGGGAATACTGAAATGAAACCAAGCAGTTCTAGTATGAATTGCAGATGTAAATGAACCAAAACAGCCATTGTTAAGGTAGTGAATTATTTACGGTTTGCATGTGCTCTTAAATTCCCTTAGGTCCCCCATACAAAACACATTTTACTGAAGGTCAATCAGAGGTGGAAAATGTTCTTTTAGATAAAACAATTGGCATAAATGCAATACTCCAATACAATTACTCCTCCGTCTGCACTAAATGAATATTCCCCTGAAAATAATTAACCTTGATAAATGAATAATTAACTTGACATGAGGGTAATTAACTCTGTAGGGAAGAAACACAACTAGCAGATTTTTTTTTACATATATACTGCAAAAAAACTGATCTAAAAGGTAAAATATTAGAAATATCTTTTCAGATATAAAAAAAACAAAAAAAAACAACAACAAAAAAACACACAGTTATCTCCAGAGCTTAAATCTGATAATCTTTTGCAATGACCGCTAAATGGCAAGCGTAAAAACAGCGTGTGTAAAATGTAACAGGAATCAAAATGTGCATTTAAAATATAACAGTTTAAAATGTTCCCTTATTAAAATATAGTCTAACATCATGCCATCTAGCAGTAGTTAGGTTAAGGTTGTTATGTTAGGGTAGGTTAGGTTAAACTAGTTAAAGTAGGCTAGGTTAAGGTAGCTTGGGGGTACAGTTGTTAGGATTTGGGGGTGGTATTGGTTTGGTTTATTTTTTTTTCCAGATAGTTAGGATAGGGTAGGGTTAGGGTAGTTAGAGTATGTTACTTTAGTTTAAGGCAAGGTGTAATTTTAAATGGAGACATTTTAAGCATGCATTTTGACATTATAGACATTTAAACAAGCCATTTTGATGCCAGTAATATTTTAAGCATGCTATTTTGATGCAAGTGCATTTTAAACATGCTATTGTGACATTTGCTCACAAATCTGTAACATTTTATAGTGAACCCTTAATTTCTAAGAAAGGCATTGATGAAGTAAAAAAGCTTTTTGAAAATGGGTTCCGAAGTCATCATGCAGTGTTATTAAACATTTAGCAATTACTATGCTGTTTAGATAACCCAGAATTGTGAGGTACAATATCTTTAATACATAATTGTACAATTATGTGGATACAGTTCTTTGCGTATAAGCATAGCACTGACTCGTCAGGATTTGTCGCCTATACCCAGGGGAGGGCTGGCCACTTGTGGCCCAGGGGGTCAAATTCAGTCAAGTGGCCCTTTTCTATAAATCGAGCAAGGCCACTGTTCCAGCCCACCCCATTTTGTTAATTTTAAAATTGGCATTAATATTGTGAAATAAGGCAGAGCCACAGAGCTTACAGTTGAAATGGGTCTACACTAGTGCGCTACAACAAAGCACAATTTAAGTTAAGCTACACTAGTTATATTATACAGTTTACAAGGGAAATGGGTTATATACTAGTGTAGCTCCATTTGGATTGTAGCTCTGTGGTATCTTTCGTGTTGCTCCATTTCTATTGTAAGCTCTATCACTAGTGTAGCTCCATTTACAGAAGCAATCAGTAGATTTGGTGAGGTGCAGTGGCCCCCCAGCCCAGACATATGACCGGCCCAGGGGGCAATTGCCCCCCCGCCCCCCAGGCTAGCCCTCCCCTGCCTATACCAAACAATGTTTACTTCACAACCATCTTCTAAATATAATGAACTTTTCCTTTAGATATGGATATTGGTCTGTAAGTATGCACACTGTTTATTATGGACACTGTATAATCCTTCTTTTAGAAGACAATGCTACTGTATGACAGGTGGATTGAACTAAAATTTTTGGTGCCAAAGCAAACCAACACTTAGGTCAGACAGGACAAACATGTGGCCAGTGGGCCACATGTGGCACTCCACAGAAGGGAACTTTTTAAATGCCCTGCTACCCAACATCTTAAACTACCTTCCTTATCTCAGCCTAGGGTTGCTACCTCTCCAGGTTTCTGGCTTCTGTTTGGGTTTCACTGGCCCAGAAAAAAAAAACCCCTGGTTTCTCGCATGAGGCAGAGCATTATGGTTGTAGCAAGACTGTAGTGGACTATAGGATCTTTGATGTCTCCACTAGTTAGTCATCTGACCACAGTGTGTTGGGAGGGGCACATTAAGAAAAAAAAGCAATAAGATGAATACAAATCAAAGCAGATAACATCATTCAGACACACACACAGATTCTAGCAGCCAATGCTGCAGCCCACCTTGGAGGGAAATGTTGAGTATTCGGCCTAGAGTGTATTTGAGTTTGACTCCTGTCAGTATCCTGTAACACCTGGTGAACAGATGTATGCTCCCCACCCCCCAAAAAAATACTTTGTGTTATGTACATCACTATTCATCACTAAAATAAATGAGTTACCATACCATTTATTTTTTCATGTGTGTCCTCCACTTCTTTCTAATTGAAATTGTGACTGCAATATCAGATTTGTAAGTTATACAGTCTGCTGGTGGAGTATGTAACATCAATGAAAGTTATTGGCCTTTGAGCCATGAGTATGCCTATGACTGTTGTTTCCAGTGGATTGTTCCAGAATTGTGCAGGGTTTCTGAACACAGGGCCTATAGTTGTGTAGTATCATCAGTTCAAATACAGAACTGAACACATTGGGGTAAAAATGAAAATTATAGATGCTATTCTGATGAGTCTTGATAATAGCATTTTACCTACAGAAATAGTTATCAGAGCAGCTTTGACTGATGCAAATCACCATTGCTCCTCATAGGAAACAACTACAAAACCTGATTAACATATCAGTGTGAGCTCAACATCTCATCTCAGAGTGATAGCTTCCCAGAATGAAATCACAGGTATAGTTATATCAATGAGTAGTGCTGATTGACACTTCATCCAAGACACTGGTGACACAAGTGTAAAAATTACCCTTGTGTTGCAGAAAATTGCTGTTAAATGTGCCTCCATGTGTATACAAACACATACATAGTTTGTTCTGTAAGTATGCTATTTAGCAAACTTGGAAACTGCCTAAAAATAACCCTTCTTGCACTCTAGCTATACAACCCAGCACCCTGCTTGCATTCCCCGCTGCTTTATTACATTACCTGCCTACCTGTAAGTCATTAGAAAAAGTTACTCACAAATCCCTTTCCTCTGTTGTCTCTGACAGCACAGTACCCTTAATAGTATATTTTTTTCTTTGGATTTCCTTTGGATTTTTATGTCCCAAGTCCCACTTTGCCCTATTGTTAACAGTTTGAGTGCCAGAGGGGTGCCTAACGCATTGCAAAGCAATGCTTTGGACACTCCTCTGATACTGAAAGAGTTAAACAGCTCTGCCTGCTTGACAAGTGATGCAAGAGGGGTGTATGAGAGAGATGAGGGCTGTGAATAAGAATGACTGAGCACAGAGAAAGAATCTAATGACCTTGCACTGCAAAAGTGATAGATTGTATCACCTTTGTGGTTTGTACACAAGATACAAAGCATCACTCTGCTTTAGAGTACACAACAGGTATATCCAAGGTTACTCCTTAAGATCTTCCAGCAGAAAAGGGTTTCAGAGTTAACATAATCATGTACCCTGATTCAAGTTACATTTAAGAAGGTATATGTAAAAGGGCCAGTAAGGTTTAAAGTGAAGATTATCATATATTAAAAAATAATTTTAATATCAACATCTTTTTGCAAAACTCATCTTCACAGAACTCAGGTTTTCCAATTTGTATCCCCATAGATTTCAATAGGAAAATATTTGATAAAATGGGAGGTAACATTTATCTCCTGCATTTGAATCTAGCCCCTAGTGAGCTCTTTGCATACTACTGCAACCTCATGAGCCTAGTTGAGCAGCTCTGACTTCTTCTATCTATATGCAAATTGCTCTTAGGGTTAGTCAGCCTAAGGGTAATGGAGGGGATCTAGACATGGATCCCTTGCTCACAGATATCATGGAGGGATTGGCTGCTCCTCACTGATGAGGACTGAGAAGGCTGAAACTAACGTCTGGGGTTAATTGTTTCAGTTGATTTGAGAATAATTGTCTGGCATTTTGGCATGACCTTTGTGATATGCTTCAGAATGTTTCTTTTCTGTGTATGGCTCTTGTGAGTTAAAGAGATTACAACCTGGGTGCAGGACACAGTCCTAGTGAACACTTTGCAAGCTCATGAGCCTAGTTAAGCATCTCTGACTTCTTCTGTCTATATGCAAATTGATCTTAGGGTTAGTCACCCTAAGGGTGATGGGGGAATCCAGATGTGGACCTCTTGCTCACAGGTGCCTAGAGGGACCAGCTACACCTCACCGAATAAAGCTGAAATGTATGTTTGGGGTTAGCTGTTTCCCTTGTTCAGAAAAAAAAAAATCATTTTGGCAGGACCTGTATGATTTGCTTCACAATATTTCTTCTTTTGTATGGCACTTGTGAGCTATAAGAGATTGCACCCTGGGCACAATACATAGTCTGAGTGAGCTCTTTACATACATTTGTAAGCTCATGAGCTTAGCTGAGCATCTCTGGCTTCTTCTATCTATATGCAAATTGCTCTTAAGGTTAGTCACCCTAAGGGTAATGGGGAAATCCAGACATGGACCCTTTGCTCACAGGTGCCTAGAGGGATCAGCCACACCTCACTGGCGAGGCCCAACAAGTCCGAAACGCATGTCTGGGGTTAGCTTTTTCCGTTGTTCAGAGAAGAATTGTCTGGTATTTCGTGGCTCGACTGTTATTTTGGTAGGACTTGTATGATACGCTTCAAAATATTTCTTCTCTGTGTATGGCACTTGTGAGCTAAAAGAGATTGCACCCTGGGTGCGGAACCTAGTCCTAGTCAGCTCTTTGCATGCCATTGCAAGTTCATGAGCCTAACTGAGCATCTCTGACTTCTTCTATCTATATGCAAATTGCTCTTAGGGTTAGTCACCCTAAGGGTAATGGGGGAATCCAGACGTAGACCCCTTGCTCAAAAGTGTCTTCAGGGATCAGCGGCACCTCACCGGTGAGGCCAAACAAGCCCAAAACATACGTCTAGGATTAGCCGTGTCTCTTGTCCACAGATTAATTGGTTGAATTGTCATTTTGGCAGTACTTGTATGATATGCTTCAGAATATTTCTTCTCTGTGTATGGCCCTTGTGAGCTAAAAGAGATTGCACACTGACAGCTGTACACAGTCCTAGTGAGCTCTTTGCATACCCTTGCAAGCTCTTGAGCTTAGTCAAGCATCTCTGGCTTCTTCTATCTATATGCAAATTGCCCTTAGGATTAGTCACCCTAAGGGTAATGGGTGAATCCAGATGTGGACCTTTGCTCACAGGGTCCTAGATGGATCAGCTGCACCTCACCGATGAGGCCCAACATGGCAGAAATGTATGTCTGGGTTTAGCTGTTTTTCTTGCTCAGAGAAGAATTACCTGGCATTTGGTGGCTAGACTGCTTTTTTGGCAGGACTTCTTTGATATGCTTCAGATTGTTTGTTCTTTGTGTATGGCACTTGTGAGCTAAAAAGAGATTGTACTCTGGGTGCAGTCCTAGTGATCTCTTTGCATATCCCTGCAAGCTTATGAGCCTGGTTATGCATCTCAGACTTCTTCTATCTAACCATATGCTTTTAGATACTTCAGCAGCTTAAACTTGTCTGTTGATGGTTATAAACGAGAGGAACAGAAGAAGTAGGAGATCAATCAGTGGTCAGTTGAGCAAATTAATTAATAAGAGCAGTGTTTTCTGGTTACAGTCTCTGATCAGAAGGGGTAAACATTCTCTTAGATTCCTGGGAGAATCAAATTGCAAAATAAAGGGGCACCTCCTAATTATAACAGACTAACATATGTTTGTTACTATGGACAGACCATCTAAATATCCACAGTGAAGTTTTTACTTGTACCTTGGTCCATGAGTCAAGGAGGAACGGATAAAAGCGATAAAAGTAGTAAAGAACTTGTCTGTAAAATTGTTGCAAAGTGACATAAGGATATATATGTTTAGCAACATTTTCTTTATATACTAACGCCAATCACTTGGCTTTTTTCAAAAGTGGAGTAAACTGTCACAATGTATGTGTAAATAAATTCGCTAGAATAACAATGTCTTGCATCAGTAAATAGTCAAAAGACTGGTGTAACCAGTAGAATAGTGTATCTAGGCCTAAATCAAATTCCAAATTATACAGAAGTCCATCTAAACAGCTAAAGAATTGACCAAGAAGACCTATAAAATGAGGCGCTCCACCAAGCTAAAATAACAAAAGATAATATAGTTTATTAGAAAGTGTAGATCATAATCGAGTATACCACCCCATCACAAAAATACAAATTATTAAAAACAATTAAAAAACAAAGCAAGAAATAGAGAGACAGTATGTAGCAATTTTTTTGTAAATCACAAAATAGGTCAGTCAAAAATATGTAAACACATATTCCCCATGCAAATATAGTACACTCATAATAGCAGCTATAGAAGGAGACTCATAGTGCAAAAAAGTGTGGACGAATGCTACGTATAATCCTAAATATATGACAATATAAAGTAATATTAACAATAACAAAGTTTAAATAGTGCAAAGATGTGCAAGATAATGGATCACTCCAAAAGCAAAATATTCATCAGATTTCAAAGTGTCATAATCCAATGATTGTGTGTGTACAAAATTATAATCAGGGCAAAATTCAGAAAACAGCCAGCCTCTCCTGTATATACCCAACAGGTGTTGCTTAAAGTGGCTTCATCAGGTATAATCAAGAGTATTATCAACACTAGGAAATCGTTAGGCTCAATGTCTTACATGTAAGAGAAAATTGGTTTTAAACATTATAGTTGTTTTTATCCCTTGGATACTAGAGAAGTCTCTAATGCATTTCTGTTCATAGTAACATGGTTGGTGAGGCTGAAAAAGACATGTGTCCATCATGTTCAGCCAATGATACACCAGCCCTGTTGATCCAGCAGAAGGGAAAAAAAACTTCTATTGAAGCCAGTTCCAATTAATCCCCAAGTCGATACAAACACCTCCTTCCTGACACCAAAAGGCAACTGGATATTTCACTGTTTTGATATAAACTGTCATAATTCTCAATATTGTTCTGAGGTAGAAAGGTATCCATTACTGTTCTGAAGCCAACTACAGTATCTGCACAAAACAGCATACCGAGACAAAGAATTTCATACATTTACTGCCCTTACTGTAAACAAACCTTGCCTTTGTTGTAGTCAAAATCACTATTTTTTGAGTAAATAGTTAATTGGAGAGTTATCTGTATTGATGTTGAATATATATATATATATGTAAATTGTAATCATATCATCCCATAGATATCTCTTCTCTAATGTAAACAAGACCATTTTAACTAGTCTCTCTCTAAAACTCATATCCTCCATTCCCCTTATTGGTTTTGTGGCACATCTCTGCACTTTATCAACTACAATAATGTATTTTTTATGAATTGGTACCCACAACTGTACTCCATATTCTAGATGAGGCCTTACCAAGGATTTAAATGTACAAATATCATCTCTAGTGTTGAGCGAGCATGCTCGGCCGATGCTCGGATCGGCTCGAGCATCGCTCTGCTCGGCACATGGCGGTACTCGTACGAGTACCGCATGTGCTCGCCCGCCATGTTCGGGTCTCCTCCCCGCACGTTTTGCGGCTGCTGCGCAGCCAATAAACGTGCAAGGAGGCTCTGACATCGGTGTAATGCCAGCAGCCATGTTGGCTGCTGGCATTACACTGATTGGCTGGCCAGAACCCGTGGTCAGGTGCTGTATAGCACCTGACCATCGAGTTCGGCTCAGTCTGAGCCAGGGAGAGCTGAGGATAGGAAGGGAAAGGCAGTGTAGGGAGGAAAAAAACAAAAATTGTGAAAAAAAAAGAACCAAAAGTCCTTTTTAGGACTACTGTGTGTGGGGGCAGCAGGTTATTTGGTGTGGGGGGAAAAAAACAAAAAAAAAAAAAAAAAAAATATATATATTCTGTTTAGTGTGCAAAGTTGCAGATTAGAGCACATTCTGTTTAGTGTGCACAGTTGCAGATTAGAGCACATTCTGTTTAGTGTGCAAAGTTGCAGATTAGAGCACATTCTGTTTAGTGTGCAAAGTTGCAGATTAGAGCACATTCTGTTTAGTGTGCAAAGTTGCAGATTAGAGCACATTCTGTTAAGTCTTCAAACTAAAATATCAAAGTCACGTATTCCATTCAGTGTGCGTCGCCGCAGTTTAGCAGCACATTCTGAGTACTGTGCAGAGTTGCAGAATAGGAAGAAATACTGTTAAGTCTTCAAACTAAAATATCAAAGTCACATATTCCATTCAGTGTGCTTCGCCGCAGTTTAGCAGCACATTCTGTGTACTGTGCAGAGTTGCAGAATAGGAAGAAATACTGTTAAGTCTTCAAACTAAAATATCAAAGTCACATATTCCATTCAGTGTGCTTCGCCGCAGTTTAGCAGCACATTCTGTGTACTGTGCAGAGTTGCAGAATAGGAAGAAATACTGTTAAGTCTTCAAACTAAAATATCAAAGTCACATATTCCATTCAGTGTGCTTCGCCGCAGTGTAGCAGCACATTCTGTGTACTGTGCAGAGTTGCAGAATAGGAAGAAATACTGTTAAGTCTTCAAACTAAAATATCAAAGTCACATATTCCATTCAGTGTGCTTCGCCGCAGTGTAGCAGCACATTCTGTGTACTGTGCAGAGTTGCAGAATAGGAAGAAATACTGTTAAGTCTTCAAACTAAAATATCAAAGTCACATATTCCATTCAGTGTGCTTCGCCGCAGTGTAGCAGCACATTCTGTGTACTGTGCAGAGTTGCAGAATAGGAAGAAATACTGTTAAGTCTTCAAACTAAAATATCAAAGTCACATATTCCATTCAGTGTGCTTCGCCGCAGTTTAGCAGCACATTCTGTGTACTGTGCAGAGTTGCAGAATAGGAAGAAATACTGTTAAGTCTTCAAACTAAAATATCAAAGTCACATATTCCATTCAGTGTGCTTCGCCGCAGTGTAGCAGCACATTCTGTGTACTGTGCAGAGTTGCAGAATAGGAAGAAATACTGTTAAGTCTTCAAACTAAAATATCAAAGTCACATATTCCATTCAGTGTGCTTCGCCGCAGTGTAGCAGCACATTCTGTGTACTGTGCAGAGTTGCAGAATAGGAAGAAATACTGTTAAGTCTTCAAACTAAAATATCAAAGTCACATATTCCATTCAGTGTCTTTCACCGCCGTTTAACAGCCTATTCTGTGTACTCTGCAGAGTTGCAGAATTATAAGAAATACTGTTAAGTTTTCAAACTCAAATATTAAAGTCACATATTCCATTCAGTGTCTTTCACCGCCGTTTAACAGCCTATTCTGTGTACTCTGTACAGTTGCAGAATTATAAGAAATACTGTTAAGTTTTCAAACTCAAATATTAAAGTCACATATTCCATTCAGTGTCTTTCACCGCCGTTTAACAGCCTATTCTGTGTACTCTGTACAGTTCCAGAATTATAAGAAATACTGTTAAGTTTTCAAACTCAAATATTAAAGTCACATATTCCATTCAGTGTGTTTCAACGCCGTTTAACAGCCTATTCTGTGTACTCTGCAGAGTTGCAGAATAGTAAGAAATACTGTTAAGTTTTCAAACTCAAATATTAAAGTCACATATTCCATTCAGTGTCTTTCACCGCCGTTTAACAGCCTATTCTGTGTACTCTGTACAGTTCCAGAATTATAAGAAATACTGTTAAGTTTTCAAACTCAAATATCAAAGTCACATATTCCATTCAGTGTGCTTCGCCGCAGTGTAGCAGCACATTCTGTGTACTGTGCAGAGTTGCAGAATAGGAAGAAATACTGTTAAGTCTTCAAACTAAAATATCAAAGTCACATATTCCATTCAGTGTCTTTCACCGCCGTTTAACAGCCTATTCTGTGTACTCTGCAGAGTTGCAGAATTATAAGAAATACTGTTAAGTTTTCAAACTCAAATATTAAAGTCACATATTCCATTCAGTGTCTTTCACCGCCGTTTAACAGCCTATTCTGTGTACTCTGTACAGTTGCAGAATTATAAGAAATACTGTTAAGTTTTCAAACTCAAATATTAAAGTCACATATTCCATTCAGTGTCTTTCACCGCCGTTTAACAGCCTATTCTGTGTACTCTGTACAGTTCCAGAATTATAAGAAATACTGTTAAGTTTTCAAACTCAAATATTAAAGTCACATATTCCATTCAGTGTCTTTCACCGCCGTTTAACAGCCTATTCTGTGTACTCTGTACAGTTGCAGAATTATAAGAAATACTGTTAAGTTTTCAAACTCAAATATTAAAGTCACATATTCCATTCAGTGTGTTTCAACGCCGTTTAACAGCCTATTCTGTGTACTCTGCAGAGTTGCAGAATAGTAAGAAATACTGTTAATTTTTCAAACTCAAATATCAAAGTCACATATTCCATTCAGTGTCTTTCACCGCCGTTTAACAGCCTATTCTGTGTACTCTGCAGAGTTGCAGAATAGTAAGAAATACTGTTAATTTTTCAAACTCAAATATCAAAGTCACATATTCCATTCAGTGTCTTTCACCGCCGTTTAACAGCCTATTCTGTGTACTCTGCAGAGTTGCAGAATTATAAGAAATACTGTTAAGTTTTCAAACTCAAATATTAAAGTCACTTATTCCATTCAGTGTGTGTCACCGCAGTTTAGCAGCCTATTCTGTGTACTCTGCAGAGTTGCAGAATAGTAAGAAATACTGTTAAGTTTTCAAACTCATATATATTAAAGTCATATATATCGTGTAAGATGAAGAAGGCGGGTAAAAAGGGACTGGGAAGTGGACGTGATCCTGAAAGTTCAGGGCGCGGGTCAGGACGCGGAGAAACTGTGCCTGGTGCCAGAGCACAAGAAAGAAAGACATCCACCATACCTAGCTTCATGTCTGATTTCACAGGGCGTCGCAGGACATCACTCTCGAGGTCCGACCAGTGCGAACAGGTGGTCGGTTGGATGACAGCTGATACTGCTTCCAGTCGGTTAAGCACCACCCTGTCTTCCACCAAGTCCACTCTCAGTAGCCAAGAGTCTGGTCAACATAATCCTCACTCTGATCATCCTTCCTCCCACCATACACGGTCTGGTCAAAGAAGTGATCCCACACTGGGATATAGTGATGAGCTCGTCTCATCACCAATCCTTCATTTGACCCTCTCTCCAAGCACGCTTGCAGAGGAACATGACATCTTGTGCCCTGATTCACAACCTCTAGAGGCTACCCAATCACAAGAAGATGACAGATGTGAACGGCATTTAAGGTCAAAGGAAGTAGTGGATGATGATGATGATGATGAGACACAGTTGCCATTAAATCAACCACTATTTCCTTCTCAAGACCTTGTTGAGGAGAATGTTATACAGTTGTCAATGACTGAGTATGTGGTGGGATCAAGACTTGAGGAGGATGATCAGAGTGAGGAAGTGGAGGAGGACTTGGTGGACGATGAGGTGACTGACCCCACCTGGGAAGGTGTAGAGCCGAGCGATGACAGCAGTCCTGAGGGTGAGCCATCTGCAGCACCGCAACAGGCTGGAAGAGGCAGTGGTGTGGCTACAGAAAGAAGGCGGACCGCACCAAACCGGCCCGCAAATGTTCCACGGAGCACCCCCTTGCGTAAATCTACCTTGCCAAGGGGTAGGTGTTCCGCGGTATGGCGTTTTTTTAAGGAAAGTGCGGACGACAAAAGATTTGTAGTTTGCAACCTGTGCCACACCAGAATGAGCCGAGGCATGAACACTAGAAACCTCACCACCACCAGCATGATCCGACACATGGCATCCAAGCACCGTAGTAAGTGGGAGGAACGCCTGGATCGCCCATCTGTGTCTGCAGGCCACACCACTGCCTCCTCTTCCCCTGTTTTCGGTGCCGGCCAATCGCCTGTCGAAGGCGCAGGCCCGCATACCTCCCGCCCTGCACCTGTAGCACCATCAGCGACCACATCCACTTCCCTGTCCCAGCACAGCGTCCAAATGTCGTTACCCCAGGCATTTGAGCGCAAGAGAAAATACCCAGCCACCCACCCACAGGCCATAGCACTAACCTCACACCTTTCAAAATTACTGGCCATCGAAATGCTGCCATTTAGGCTTGTGGACACTGAGTCCTTCCGCAGCCTGATGGCAGCAGCTGTCCCTCGGTACGCGGTCCCCAGCCGCCACTACTTTTCCCGGTGTGCCATCCCCGCATTACACCACCATGTGTCCCGTAACATCACCCGTGCCCTGACCAACGCAGTTACTGGGAAGGTCCACTTAACGACTGACACATGGACAAGTGCTTGTGGCCAGGGACGCTACATTTCCCTGACGGCACACTGGGTGAATGTCGTGGAGGCTGGGAGCGACTCGGACCCTGGGATGGCACGGGTGCTACCCACGCCGAGGATTGCGGGCCCTACCTCCATCAGGGTTTCCACCAGCACCTACGTTATTGGCTCCTCCTCCTCCGTTTCCACCTCCGAATTCTCTACACACACCGCCACTCCCCCATCAGCCAGTAGCTGGAAGCAGTGTAGCACTGCAGTGGGGAAGCGTCAACAGGCCGTGCTGAAGCTGATCTGCCTTGGGGACAAACAGCACACGGCCTCAGAGCTGTTGCAGGGGATTAGTCACCAGACCGAGCAGTGGCTCTCGCCACTCAACCTGCAAGCAGGCATGGTTGTGTGTGATAATGGGCGTAACTTGGTGGCGGCTTTGGAGCTCGGCAAGCTCACACACGTACCATGCCTAGCGCATGTATTTAATTTAGTGGTGCAGCGATTTCTAAAAACCTACCCCAATGTGCATGATCTCTTGACCAAGGTGCGCCGCGTGTGTGCACATTTCCGTAAGTCATCTACAGCTTCGGCCGGCCTGTTGAAGCTGCAGCAGCGCTTACAATTGCCAGCTCACCGGCTGCTGTGTGACGTGAGCACGCGCTGGAACTCCACCTTCCACATGTTGGCCCGGCTTTGTGAGCAGCAGAGGGCAGTAGTGGAGTACCAGCTGTTACACGGTCGTCGCCTCTCCGTTCAACTTCCTGTAATCAGAAGTGAGGAGTGGGAATGGATGTCAGACCTCTGCGAGGTTTTACGCAATTTTGAGGAATCGACACAGATGGTGAGCGGCGATAACGCTATTATCAGTGTAACCATCCCACTTCTGTGTCTACTGAAACGCTCGCTGCTCACAATTAAAACCGACGCTTTGCATGTGGAAGAGGTGGAAATGGGGGAGGAAGAGCTTACACAAGGTGATAGCCAGAGCACCCTCACTTCGTCTTCTCAGCGACAATTGGAGGAGGCGGAGGAGGAGGAGGAGGAGGAGGAGGAGGAGGAAGACACGGTTGCCTCCGCTACAGAGGGTAGCCATAGAACTTTAGTTCCATCTCTTCAGCGTGGGTGGGCAGAAGAGGAGGAAGAGGATGAGGATATTGAGAGTCAGCCTCCTGGTGAGGACAGCGAAATCTTGACTGTTGGTACTCTGGCACACATGGCTGACTTTATGTTAGGCTGCCTTTCCCGTGACCCACGCGTTGTACGCATTTTAGACAACACGGATTACTGGGTGTTCACCCTTCTGGACCCCCGCTACAAAGAGAATTTCTCATCTCTCATTCCTCCGGTGGAGAGGACAAGCAAAATGGTGCAATACCAGAAGGTTCTTGTTGAAAAATTGCTCCAAAATTTTCCATCTGACAACGCTGGCGGCAGAGTACGTGCTACCTTGGCCAACCGAGAAGGGGAGAAAAGGGGAGCACACAGCAGTTCCGACAAAGGCAGGGCAACACTCTCCAAGGCGTGGGACACCTTCATGACACCCCGCCAGCACCCTCACCCTGATGCGCAGCCTAGTGTCACAAGGAGGGAAAAGTTTTGGAAGATGGTGAAGGAGTACGTAGCAGACCGTGTCAGCGTCCTCAATGATCCCTCTGTGCCTTACAACTACTGGGTGTCCAAGCTGGACACGTGGTATGAACTGGCACTCTACGCCTTGGAGGTGCTGGCCTGCCCTGCCGCCAGCGTTCTGTCTGAGCGGGTATTTAGTGCTGCTGGTGGCATCATAACAGATAAGCGTATCCGCCTTTCCACCGACAATGCTGATAGGTTGACACTTATAAAAATGAACAAGGCCTGGATTTCCCCTGACTTCTCCACTCCACTGGAGGAAAGCCCCGGGGGAACATAAACTCACTTTATATATGTTATTTACAATGATGGGAATACTCTGTATTCCCATTCACCCCTTCCACCCCAAAAACGGGTATATGGTTGACTCTTAATGTTCTCATCCTCCTCCTCCTCTTCCATATGCCCTGGGATATAATTTTTATATAGGGCCAGCTCACCAGCGTGCCCTGGGATATAATTTTTATATAGGGCCAGCTCACCAGCGGGCCCTGTGATATAATTTTTATATAGGGCCAGCTCACCAGCGGGCCCTGTTTGCCAATTTTTATATAGGTCAGCTCACCAGCGGGCCTTCTCATATAATGTTTTATTGGGTCAGCTCTCTAGCGGGCCCTCTCATATAATGTTTTATAGCGTCAGCTCACTAGCGGGCCTTCGCATATAATGTTTAGGATGGTCAGCTCTGCAGCAGACCCTCACCCATAATGTTTTAGATGGTCAGCTCAGCGCACGTTTCCCTCTTAATCATGGCCTCAGTTCTGAAAATCAAGGAAATTTTTGGGAGAATTTGCCTCTGCGCACGTTTCCCTCTTAATCATGGCCTCAGTTCTGAAAATCAAGGAAATTTTTGGGATAATTTGCCTCTGCGCACGTTTCCCTCTTAATCATGGCCTCAGTTCTGAAAATCAAGGAAATTTTTGGGAGAATTTGCCTCTGCGCACGTTTCCCTCTTAATCATGGCCTCAGTTCTGAAAATCAAGGAAATTTTTGGGATAATTTGCCTCTGCGCACGTTTCCCTCTTAATCATGGCCTCACTTCAGAAAATCGATGAAATTTTTGGGAGAATTTGCAGATGATATACAAGTAAATATACAGCAAATACTGTTTGGTAACAATTTTTCGCCTAAAGTCGTTTTTATTTTCCTTTTTGTGTGTTTTACGGTCAGTCTGTAAAAATGGCGTACTACGGGCGAAAGATCGTTCCCAGCAGCGATGTTGGAGTCCAAGGTGCATCCAGACATCCTCCCTATGCTGTCCCTGAACCATTTCTGTAGTGTTTCCATCTTTTTCTGCCCTTTTCCTATGGACCAGGCACCCTCCCCTCATCAGAGCAGGGGGTGCCTGGTGTAATGCTCGAGTCCTCCCATTGACTTCAATGGGGCTCGGGTGCTCGGCCGAGCACTCGAGCCTCAGGGGGTGCTCGGTCAGAGCACCCGAACATCCGAGCATTGGGGTGCTCGCTCATCACTAATCATCTCCCAAACCAAATCATCTAAAATTATACAGTAACCTGTTGTGAGGCACAGTGTCAAAGGTGTTTACAATACATAAACAGCAATACCGTTGTCAAAATTACTACATTTGTAGAATGCAAGTAAATTAGTTTGACATGATCTATTCTTCATAAAATCATGTTGGATCCTACTAATAATGTTGTTAGTTATCACACAGTCCTGATTACTATCGGGTAGTAACCCTTTCAAGCTCTTACCCACTGCAGAAGGGAACCTCACAGGTCTATACTTTCCTGGTTTACATCTTGCCCCCTTTCTGAATAATGGTACTACATCTGTTTTCCTGCAATCACAGTACCCTATGCCTGATGATAGTGAATCAATAACTATTAAGTATAAGGATTTTGCTATTACTACACTAAGTTCTGTAAGTAAACTTGGGTATATGCCATCATGTCCAGGTGCTTTATTCACCATAACCTTTTCCAGTCTCATTTGAACTTTGTTCTTAGTAAGCTATGTACATGATAGAGGGAATCCTCTCATGAGATCCTGTTTACCCATAGCGTGCCATTGTTTCCTTTGTAACACATACAGAAGAAAAAAATGTATTCAAAATGTCAGCCATTGCCTTACACTCACTAATTAATTGTTCTAACTCAGTTTTAAGAGGACCAATACAACCCAATATTTTTGACATTTACATGCTTGTAGTAATTTTCTCATTTTTAGATTTAGCCAGCTTAAATGATTGTTTGAAGATTCTGTTATATTCTTTATATGTTTTAAAATTATCTATCTGACAATTCTGAGTTAAACAGTTTAAATGCCTGCTTCTTATTACTCATTTCCCTGCAAATCTCTTTATTAAGCATCTTAATTTGCTTATCTAAGAGAAATATGAGCAAATTCCATCTTTCTTGTACATTTTTATCTTTGAAGATTACATTCCATTGAATGTCCTTTAATATTGTTTTTATCATTGTAAAATTATCCTTTTTAAAACTTGAATGTTTTGGATAAACCCTTGTTTATTAATAGCAAACGTCAAAGGATACCATATTGTGGTCATTGGTGCCCAAATGTTCCCTTACCTGTATATTGAGGGCTTCGGTATTGTTGAGACCAATAAATCCAGAAATGCCTCATTTTTAGTTGGCTCCTCTACTAGTTGGGACAGGAAACTGTTATTAAACATAGTTAGAAAATGATTTCCCTTTGTTGTGCTGAAAGTCATATTTTTCCAGTCTATTTCAGGGTAGTTGAAATCTCCCATTATAATTATATTTCCTGACGGAGAAGCTTCATCATATTAGGTGGCTTGTAGCAAATGGCCATCTTTTTATAATGTATTTCCCCACTGTGTATTTCAACCAACAAGGCCTCTAAATTTTCATTTGATACTTTATTAAAATCTTACATAATACTAGATTGTAAAGCATGTTTTACATATAGACATAACCCTCATCTTTTATTAACCCTATTCCTCCTAAAAAGTTAATAACATTCTAGATTAACTATCCAGTCATGTGTATCATCAAACCAGGTTTCAGTCACACCAATATAATCATACTGCTCATTCTCTGCAATCATTTCTAGTTCCCCATCTTTCGAACCAGACTAAG
Organism: Rhinophrynus dorsalis; assembly: GCA_037306005.1. NCBI lineage: Eukaryota > Metazoa > Chordata > Amphibia > Anura > Rhinophrynidae > Rhinophrynus > Rhinophrynus dorsalis. Next base: position 119,667,814 of record CM074721.1, read on the forward strand.
AGCATTTAAATGCATATATTTTATGTTACTGCCATTCTGAAGAGATGAATTATTTGTTTATTTGCTTTTTTATCAGAATGTAACATAGACATATCCCTATTACATGAACTAGCTCATCCCTCTTCTACACTGCCATGCCATTTCTCTAAACCTATTTTCTCATTTACATTGCCTACCCTGTCCTGTGTTGTGTCACCCTATCACCTTTAACCATCTTAACCCCTAGCAAACTAGCCCTCCTTCCACCAAGTTTCAATACATATATACTATAAAGATTGCCCCTAAGGCAAAAAACCAAACAAACAAAAAAAACCCTGCTTAAACTAAGTCTTTATCCAAACATTTAAGTCTCTAATCTTTCTGGTGTAGTGTAAGGTACAGAAAGCATTTCAGAAAATACTACCTTAGATGTCCTTTGCTCAAGCCTATAACATAAATCCTTGAAATGCTTCTCAATGATCCTTCATGCACCATGACAACCAGGTCATGTTTGGCCCCTCCCAACAATCTATCAACCCCATCTACTAGATGTTGAACCCAAGCACCTGGGAGAGATCAAACTGATCAATTGTAGTGATCCTGGTAACAAATGACACTATCTATTTTTATAATTATGCAGTCCCCTACCATCACCACCATCTGTCTAGGACTGCCTGAGTCCAGACTCCCATCAGCATGATAGGGGCTGCTCTGCCATTTGTTAAACCGAACAGTTGGCCTTGCTATGCCAACATCCCCAAAATCATCACTTAATGTAGCAAATATGTTTGGTTGAGTAAATACAGAGTGTCCTGCCTATTCCTCAGCCCTTTCCTATTCCTCTACCCCTAGTACTTCCTATGCAGCTTCCTTAAGCACAGTGAGTAGCAAACCCCACTCAAGGTTGGCCATCTCCCTCAGTGTTGCAACTTGCCTCTCCAGTTCTCTAACATGAGCTTCCACAGAGGCTACTGGATCACATCTGCCACAAAGGTAGACACCCTGGAATGGTTATTCCAGGAGTGCAAACATATGGCAGCTTGTACATTGAATTAAATGGACAGTTATGCTACCACTCATGTTATCCCAGTTACTGCAAGTTAAAAGGTGGCCAGCAATGTTTTAATATTCAAGTATTCATTTATTCAGTGAATGTCCCAGTTACTGCAAGTTAAAAGGTGTTCAACAATTTTTTTTAATATTCAAGTATTCATTTATTCAGTGAATGTTTGTTCCTCTTTTTAATTCCATTTGCTTGAATTCCCTGCTGTTTAAATCCCAGCATGTACCCCACTGCTGCAATAACATACACTGATGCAAGATTCACATGTTCAAATATTCACTCACCCTTTGTTTTATATAGCAGAACACCAGCAATCAAAGACACACACCCACCACAGACACAGACTACAATTACTTGTGACTCAATCTAATTCACAGGCCAAAAATATAAGAAAAATAGTTAAAAAGTATTGGCCAATTCTGGAACAAGATTCTGTATTAAAACTTTATATATCTAAAGGACCTTCTGTAATCTTTACCAAGGCAAAAAATCTACGAGCATATATGGCCAAAAGTAGAACGAAAGTGATAAAATCAGTAGCAAAAGATAAGTTGTCAAACAGGAGTCAATTTTTTGAAAATATGGGAATAAATGTTCCCTGTGTAGGAAGTTTTAGATGAGGGTCAATAAGATTTCTAACATGTCCCTATGTTATGAATAAGACTAATCAGTTTAACAGTACAGTTACAGGTAATACATATAAAGTAAAGAGTTTTATTAACCCCTTAAGGACCATTGACGTACCAGGACCGTCACGCTGGTCCAACACTTAAGGACCAGTGACGGTCCTGGTACGCCACGTACCGGGGACTGAAGTTGATTGCTCCAAGACCAGAGCGATCTCTTTCAGTCCCTCGTTCGGCGTGCCGGCACACGTGATCAGTCACGTGGGGCGGCACGCCGAAATTCCCTATCTGGTCCTTAAAGGACCACACACCCCGGGACCGCTGGTCCTTAAGGTGTTAATTGTCAATCAAAATTTGTGGTATACCTCATAGTATGTGGCTGTTGTTCCCAGTACGTAGGACGGACAACTCAAAGTAAATAGAGATAGGATTGGGGAGCACCACTGTAACATTATGAGGAAGGATAAATCCCATAGTGTTCAAAGACATGCTCAAGGGGAGGCCTAAAAAATTTCCGGATAATGGGTATAGAATCCATTTCCGAGAAAACTATTAATAGGTATCGTCATCTTTGCCTAAAAGAGGCCAAATGGATCTATAAGATGAATACACTAGCCCCATTAGGTTTAAATGAGAACGTTGATATGAGCCAACTGATGTGACTCTTTAGGGATTTTTTCCTGTTCATATATATTTTTTTCTATCTAGTTTAAAGAGTAGTGAGTAGTGTTTGAGTTCACTAAATACAAGGAGGAATTTATTGTTGCAAAACTGGGCAGTCCTGTTTTGTATTCAAGTATAATTATCCTGTGGAAGATTTTTCGTAAACCATGGAGTTACCGTGGTAACTATGCTAGCTCTGTTTCAGAGGCAAGTGATACGACCACTTGATATGTACTTTCGGTTTTGTGGAACGCATAGTGTTTCCGAAATATGGAGAGTGTGCACTTTACAGCTATAGACCACGTTGTTTAGTTGAGGGTTCAGATGGATCGATGGGAGCGTGTAGGATTAACCACTGGATGAAAATCTCTGCTTAGTGGGCTACACGCTTCTGGTTGTTTGGAAAGCATCATCCGGTGGATGAAGTGCAGCATGTTTGCCGCATATATTGTAACGAAACGCGTCAAGTGGATTTCAAGCTTTTTAGTACAATGAGTGTACATATGTTTTAAATAAATATCTGGATTAAATATAACAATTTCCTACTGGATTATTGTTTGGGCCGGAATCGAGAGTTGGATGCCAGGGAGATCGAGTAAGCTATATTTTACAACGCAAATATACTCAGATTCTGGGGTAGACTCTGTGTCTATTGAGTACCCAGCTGAAAGTGTTTCTTCTTTGTCCATTTAAAATATTGTTCCTTCATTCAAAAGAGATTGCTCTTAGATGCGCGTTTGCTCTGGGTCTGTTTCTGTTTCTTCTATAGTCTCACAGTTGGATTTCTGTGGAGGTTACGAGACCAGGTGACCTTGTCCCTAGCGGCATCGTGCAGAGAGAAGAAGGAAGCAAACAGAGAGGAGTTCAAATACAGTTGGAGAAAAGAATTGACAGTTACCTCTTGTGGAGGACTGGTGACTTTTTGGACTTTTTGTAGCGCTCTAGGCGTGGTAAAGGGGTTTCCTTATCTATAGGATATCCCCTATTTCACCTATTGTGTGTTTATTTACAATTCCTTGCATGCCTTTAGAGGGGAGGAAAACAAATATTTTGTTTTTTATCCCGTCCCTTGCACTACTAGCATTTAATGCATTGGAGATCTCTTTGGCAACTGAGGCATTACATTTAAAGTTTTAGCAGGTGATAGACCTGGAGACTGTTTTAATAAGAGTAACTGGAGCGATTGCAGGTCAAACATTAAAGTAGAAGTAAAACTTTATCACAAAATCACCTATATGCAATGTTAGAATTAAAAAAACCAAACCAAAACAATAGTTAATGAGATAGTCAACCTTATTTATTTGTCAGTGTATAAAGATTAGACCAGTGGTAGGCAACACGAGGTTCTCCAGCTACTGGCAGATTCCAACTACCATAAGTCCCTACCAGCCAACTGCTGGTGGGGTAATCTGGCAGCAGTTGGAAGGCCTCACATTGCCCATCCCTGGGGTTCACTTTTAAAAGGTTGCATGCAAAAAATGAGGAAATGAGACTCTCACACTGCATGAAAGCATGAGATTCTCATGTTGCATACTGACAGGTTGCATATATTTGTCTGGAAGCTTATGGTGCTCAACATAGTATCAGCTATGTCCGCACACAGTGGACTAAGGAGCCATTCATCTGTATAAACATCGCTCAATGACCTGTGAGGTTATCCAGTGGCGTGGCCTGCATTTGTGTCTTCACTCCATCACTGTAATCCCATTTACACTGGGCAGAGACGCCTTCCCATCAGGATGATCCCATCGCTCAGCATAATTTCCTCAGTATAATTCCCACAGCTATCAGCTGCCCCTGCTCTCTCTCTCTCTCCTCTTCTCTGCATGTTCCGCTCTGCCCTGTCATTCTGCATGCAGAGAAGGGGGAACAGAGCCGGGCAAGACTCAAATGGGTAAGGATGATAGGAGTTGTAGTCTCAGATAGAGCAGAATTATTATGAGATGGAAAGAGGGTGCAATTCGGGAGCCGCATCGCTGGTTAACCCCCACAGGTCATTGAGTGATGTTTATAGCTGGATACCCCACAGGTCATTGAGTGCTGTTTATACAGTTGAAAGGCTCCTTGGTCTGCTGTGTGTGGACATTGCTGATACTGTGTTGAGCACCATAAGCTTCCAGCCAAACAAATGCGACCTTTCAGTACTCGACATGAGAATCTTGCACTTTCATGCAGTGCGAGATTCTCATGTCGCCATTTTTATCCTTTTAAAAGGATACCATTCCTGAAGGGCCTCACATTACTTTGCACCATATTCATACGTTCCACACTGCACTCCCTCCTAGCTGAGACTCCCACACACACTTCCTTTCTCCCTCCTGCTTATTTTTGTAACTGGAGGAAGGAGAATCATAAGGCACTTCTCTACAGTCAAACAAGAATTTAAATTAGTTTATTTTTAACACTTTTAGTAGGGTAGAAAAGTAGAAAAGTAGAGTGAAATGTATCTGGCATAGATGTCTAACATGCATAAACTGACCCATAAATAACACTAAATATCTCATAAACTACAGGTCACATTTTTCAAAGCAAAAAATAAACGATTCTGGAGCAAAAGAATTGCTCCACATTTATCAAAGATTTCTTTGACAAATAGAGTCCAGTTGTTTTGCTTCAGAATTATTCCACTTTTGGTTTGCTAAACAAGACTGTGTTATGTTAAAGGGATAGTAATACTTAAAAAGTAAAAAAAAATGTGTTGTAGGGTTTATCCCCCTGAGTAAAACACGAGTACTCCCACTGCTGAAAGGTGTTTCATTCAAAAGTTATTAATTTTCAAAGTTTAATTTTTTAGGTGCAATATCACAGTGGCCTGAAATTGTACAGTGGCGCTGTTGCTACATGATCCTATGGACAGCTCTGGTCAGTTGACCATAAATCTCCATAGGGTGGTGTAGCAACAGCGCCACTGTACAATTTCAGGCCACTGTGATATTGCAAGTAAAAAATTCAACTTTGAAAATTAATAACTTTTGAATGAAACACCTTTCAGCAGTGGGAGTACTCTTGTTTTACTCAGGGAGATAAACCCTACAACATATATTTTTTTTTACATTTTAAGTATTACTATCCCTTTAAATAAAAAGTTGCTAGTATCACATAGAGGTGATTTGAAAGCTCTATTAAATGAACCTGATTTGTCATAAGGTGTTACTTCCACTTTAATTGAAATGGGCCTTTTAACCTCTTTATTGATAAACAGTTCACAAAGCACTGCCTTTGCAATGTGCTGGTGATTTCTGTAGCATTTAAAGGGTTAGAATAATGTCCCAGTTCCTCTTCTCACCATCATAGAGCAGACAATCAGTATAAGTGGCTAGTGTGAGAGATTACTGTGTACCTGTTAACCCCTTGATGACAAGGACAGTGTGCAACACATTGCTCCACAATGTGTTGTCCACCTCTCTGTTACTCGATTTATCACTAACCGTTCTGCTGTGACCTTACCATTATTGTACATATATCACACTCCTGCTGATGGTCAGTAAGACCATTGCTGCTATCTATACAAACTATTTCTTTATGTTCTAGCCTTACCCCTTTATGTTATTGAACAGGAATGTTGCTGGGTTCTGTTTTTCGGGGCTAAAACCCCAGTATCATGCTTACATTCTTGTTGCCAGCTTGGAGCATGTAATTATGTCAATCTCCCTTAATTTGATGGTTAAAACGGGGTTCACTCTGCACTATTAATGCATTAGGAATATCCAAAAAATGTGGATACTCTCAATTAAAATACAAATCTGCAACAACCAGTAAAGGATAATCACCATGTTGGCAGATTTGTACATAAAACAAACCAGCATACGCATGGGTATACACCAACAGGGATATTAGTATCCCACCCCTGTTTGGGCAAATTATTAACAAGATGGTCAGTGGAATTTAATATAAAATATTATAAAATAGTGGCAGCAATATGTTTCAAAACACTATGATTTTCATCAGGATTTTTCAGTCAATAAATGTTATTATATTAGAATTATTTTTTTTCTTCTACGAATGCATTAGGGAGGCCTAAGCCCCATATCTTTTGGGAACGTAGCAATTCCCTTGTTGTTGAAATAAGATTATTTACTGTATAAAATTTGACACTTGGGTTATAACTGCGCAAGGTCAAGTGGCTATATCATGTACTGTCCTTAATCAATGCATAATCAATTTGAAATGCTGAATGAAACCGCTCTGCTTTCCCATACTTTGCTGTGTATCTGGTCCTTGACTTGTGCATCATCTACATGATTTGATTGCATTATTTCTGGATAGATAGTCTATTTGTATATTTAAAACCCTTTAAAGGAGAACTAACAACTCCCAATACAAACCAACCTCTTATCTTACTATGCAAAAAAATCCTAATAGCCCCTGTGAATTTACCTTTTTATGGATGCTATATCTATTGAGGCAGACGTGACATCTGCTCTCAGGACTACAGGAACTCAAACCCTGACCACAATAATCCTAACCCTTTAAGGACAAGAGAAGTTTGCAACATATTGCTTTGCAACGTGTTGCTCTCCCCTTCTGTTCCTTAAAGTGTTAAATAGGCTCAAGCACTCTTTCAGCTTCATTTTGAAAACCACTAGAATCAGTCATTTCTGCCTCCACATGACATCCAAGGCTGACTCAAGAGGTTATCTCTTGAACAAAGGCACAAGGCTAAAACTCATAGGAGCCATTATGATTTTATGGCAAGTAAGTGGGATGTTATTATGAGATATGTGAAGGACAAAAGCGGTATGCAGCAGTGGTGCTGAGGAGGCTTCATCCTGCAGTGGATTGACAACTGCTGAGGACATACCTCCTAACAATTCAGATGGACAAAGAGGGACATATTTGTTTTAGGTGGCATTGCTGAGGGGAGTGGATGGTGGTGGTGGTAGTAGTGGTGGGGCATTACAGGGAATTTCTAGGTCATGAACCCATTGACACCTCTTTGTGTACCTGAATAAATGATTTAGAGCAGGACCAAAGTATTTTATTTACACAGGCTATTTTATAAACACATATACTGAATTTTAAACAAACATTAATGTGAGTTTTATTGTTGAGCAATGTAATACACTTATACACACACCACACAGTCTTACCTGCTAAAAAGAGAGACACCAGGGTAGGAAAGAGGAACAGAGGGATTTGGGTCTCAAAGAGGGACTGTCCCTCCTAAAAAGGGACACTTGGGAGGTATGTGAAAATGATGATGATATAGCTCTCTATAGATAGATACATAGATGTAATGCTGCAGCCATTGTCAGTCCACTGCAGGATGGAGACCTCCTCAACAAGCTGAGGGTATGGCCTGTAATCTGCCACATTGGTCCAGTGCAGGCTGGCATATGGTTGACCCCGTCTGAGAACCTGTGACCGTGAGGTCTTTGTGTGTGTATCTGGGCTATTCTGAAACTTCCCCAAGGAAACTCACTGACGGTGAAGATCAGAATGTCCTTCTTTACAGCTCTGCTGTAGAACCTCCCCTCCTATAGGAGGCAGCAGATATAATTCATACAACTATCTAAACGCAAGCAGAAAAGGAAGTATAACTTAACCCCTTTGATGCCAGACACATCACTGTCTAGCATCCAAGAGGTTAAAAAATGATGTAATTGCATTATTTTATTGTGCTACACAAAAAGAAAAGGTCAAAATAAAATTATCTTGAAAAATAATTTCCCTATAATGACCTGGATATTAGAAAGGTTGCCAAAGCTATATGAACTAAAACACTGGATATGTCTTTGGCATACAAAGGTTTAAGCATCTGAAAACTGAAACATGCACACATTAACTATTTGAAGACCAGAGGGGTAAGCAACACATTGCTTTTCAATATGTTTAGGACCACTTTAGTCCTTAAAGGGTTAAAATGAATAGTTTAACTGTCATGTGATTACGAGATTCAGTAAACACCACATAATGTGACCGCTTTAATGTACTTTCAGCACATCAGAAAGAGCACAGAAAGGCACAGAGGCATACAAGGAAGAAATGTCAGAACAAGGTGTTCTTTTCCTACCTTAGTAAGTATGACTTGTTGGTTTTCTAGCCCATACTTCTTCAGGACAGGGTGCAGAGCTTCTCCTAGAGTCTTTGTGGATTTTGCCACAATGCGCACACTTTTATTTATTGGGTCAATTTGTAATCTGCAAAAACATCAAACTGCATTTCAGATTTGATAAAACAACAGCTATGAATTGGCTTTTTTTGTATGATTTGAAAATATGCTTTCATATGGATTTGAAACAGGTCAAGTGTCCCCTGTAAATAAGTGTATTTAAATATTTGACTTCATGTGCACTAAAACACTGGAGCAGTATGCCATAGTACAGGTCTAGGCAACCTTTGACTCTCTAACTCTTGGGGATTACAATATTAATCATACGTAACCTGCCTGCGAGTTGTAGTTTCTAACAGCTGGACAGTAAAATATTGCTTACTCCTGCTATAGTAAGTGCCTTTAATAAAGAGCCAGAGACCCAACAGGGTATTCTATACTAGAAGGAGAATTCCATGTTACTCTACCACTTTATATCACTGATGCAGCTGTCATCAGTTGAAAGAGATCCTTATCCTTATATAAGTCCAATAAGGATGTGGTATTGCACTATAATGGCAGCCCTGATCACTGGACGATCTAGGACTGTCGGACAGGGTTTCTCTCTTCCCCCATCCAGGTACAAGAGGGGATTCCTCTGGGTATTGGCCCCACCGAGCACTGTCTCCAGGCGTGAGCAGACCGTCATCGGTACCGGATGGCGTGAACCCGCTGTAATGACCTCAGGGAAAGAGCTGCAAGAGAGTAGTCCCCAGGTCAACTTTCTATGCTGTACCTCTGAACGGGGATCCACTAGACCCGTTCAGGAATCACGACGGGACACCAGAACGACTAACACGTTATTGTGGCTGAATTCAGCTCTTTTATGCAGAGTTACACAATTAACACAATACTTAACAAAGTTAACCTACACAGCACAATGGGTTGAGGGAAAATACAATGGGACCCCTAGAGTTGGGGTAAACATAGGTACAATGGATGGACAGACTCAGTGAGGCCTTGGTAATTTAATCTGGCTGCGTTACCCCGTGGGCCAATGGAATAGGGCGCGATGAACTTGAGCGACCAATCCGATGACCTCCTACCTTCTCCATGCAAAGTCTATGGAGGGTCTTTAACTCCAGCGGCTAATAAGAAGGCAAGCTACCGACTCGGGTCAGCCAGTCCTGTGGCCACCGACATTTCCCATGTTAAACCTATGGAGTCCCTTTAACTCCTGACCGATTGATGGCATCCGGCCACCCATTCAACCCCCCCCAGTTACGTCCCACTTTCTGCAGATACATGAATCTCAGTCCTTGGGGAATACGGAGGGTCCTTGTTCTTGTGTAGTCCTCCAGTAATGGCCTAGGGGTCCGTTACATGCACTAAAACAGCAAATGTACTAACTGAACAATATATATGAACACCAGTTGGGAGATGCACTAAGATGAGATAAAGGTGAGATAATTTTTCCACTTTCCATGTTATTCTATGGAGAATATGCCCTACGACAAATATTATTGGCTGAAACCCAAGTGGACTGGCTTTTCACTGAAGGATGTCATGATCATCATAACTACCAATGTTGTTTGTGGTCAACCAATGGCCCATTAGGCCTTTGTGGTGCAATGTAACTGTGTTTCTGCATAAATACAGTAAAGCTGCAGCTTGCTGAATTGTCGTGCATTCATGCAACCTGATAGTCCTATGTGTGAAATGCATCACAACCCAGTATCAGCTTTCAGCGTGGGAAACATTACTAACACAACATCGTTGTGTTGATGTTGACCCACTAGAAAGGGGGCCATAAGATGGACAGATCTTACTGTATAGACCAATTGGAATAACATAGGAATAATAGGATTTTAGTCTTACCTGTTAAATCCTTTTCTCTTAGTCCATAAAGGTTACTAGTAACTTTGGGTAGGTGACCTGCCCCTTTAAGTAAGACAGGAAACTTTCTTGAATGAGAAGTGCTGGGTGGAGTCTACCCTCCCTCTCAGCCTGCAGTAGCCAATAGTCTCCAGTTAGATCGATGACGCTAACTATTGTCTAGATAGCCAAAGGGAAAAGAAGACTCCTGTGAGCGTGAACCCGAAAGGACTCCCACGTTCTGCCACAGGACAGCCAAGCATGGTCCCTTGACAGGGTGGGAGACCAGTAACCTATATGGACTAAGAGAAAAGGATTTAACAGGTAAGACTAAAATCCTATTTTCTCTGTCATCTAATATAGGTTACTGGTAACTTTGGGATGTCCAACCATTGAGTTCCCTGAGGTTCCCTGAGACGTAAAGGAATGGTAGCCAAGGACTCAAAAGGTGGACGTTGGAGAACACCTAAGACCAAATTGAGATCCCACTGAGGAGTGGGACTCTTAAAAACAGGGTGAGCATGAGCAACACCCTGGAAGAAAACCTTGACATCAGGGATAATGGCAAGACATCTCTGAAAGAAAACAGAGAGTGCAGAACTCTGAACCTTCAAGGAACTCAAACCGAGACCCTTATCAACCCCATCCTGCAAAAAAGACAGGACCGTAGGGAGATCAAAGTCATGGGAAAGATCCCTATCAGCACACCAAGAGAGAAAGGTAGACCAAACCCAATGGTATGCCTTAGAAGAAACAGGCTTCCGAGCACGAAGCATAGTAGCGATGACCTCAGAAGAAAAGCCCTTCTTCTTCAAAATTGAGGATTCAACCTCCAAGCCATCAAACCCAAATGTTCAACGTCTTCCTTCCACAGGTATCCCTGTAGAAGACGATCCGGACGGTGGGGAAGTCGAAATGGATCTGCCACCGACAGATCCAGAAGCTCCGGAAACCAAGACTGGCGAGGCCAATATGGAGCAATCAGAACGACTGGAGATCGCTCCAGACGAAGCTTCCTCAATACCTTGTGCAACATGGGAAGAGAGGGAAATATGTTACAGAAGAAAACTCAATGGACTGGACATGGCATGCAATGCTAGAGCCGGAGGGTTGTTCTAACGGGAGCAGAACAGCGGGACCTTCCTGTTTTGTCTTGTCACCATCAGGTCGATCTAAGGAAGACCCCACTTCTGGACAATGAGATGGAACGCCTCCTGATTCAGTTCCCTTTCTCCTCTGTCATTGGTGTGTCGACTTAAGAAGTCTGCAAGGACGTTGTCCACGCCTGGAATGTGAACTGCGGAAATAGCAGGGACATTATCTTCTGCCCAGGCCAAAATAGCCTTGACCTCTAACCAAGCTGCAAAACTTCTTGTGCCGTCTTGCTTGTTGATGTAAGCCACAGAGTGGTGTTGTCTGATTGGACTCGAACAGGACAACTGTCCAACTGGACCGTCCAATACTGGAGAGCATGGAAGATTGCTCAAAGCTCCAATACTTTGATGGAAAGGAGACTCTTCTCTGGAGACCAACTGCCCCGGACATTCAGGTGACCCAAGACTGCATCCCATCCCGACAGACTGGCATCTGTGGTTACAGTAGTCCAGAAGGGAATCAGGAAGGCCCTGCCTTTCAGGAGATGCGAGAGGTCGAGCCACCATGACAGACTAAGTTCCACATGTAGGGGGAGAGAGACTGATATCTTCAAGAGATCCGTCTGACCCTTGCATGCCTGGATCACAAACCGTTGAAGTTCCCTCACATGAGCCATGATGAACAGGACTGCTTCAATGATGGAAATGAACTTCCCCACCAGAGACGTCAACTTCTTGGCTGGCACCAGATCCAGCTCTAGGACAGTGGATAGTTTGCGTGCGATCTCGTGAGCTACCTCGTCCTTGATGAACACTATCCCCTTCACTGTGTCCAAGAGAAGTCCCAGGTAAACAAGACGCTGAGATGGAAACAGATCCGACTTGTCCATGTTCAAGATCCACCCCTGATGGGAGAGAACGTGAATGCATTCCTGGACCTGGTGATGCAGAAGCTCTGGAGATGAGGCATTCAGCAGGAGATCGTCCATGTAAGGAGTAACTCGGACCCCGGTCCTGTGCAACAGTGATATCAAGGCACCTAGGACCCAATTGAAGACCCGTGGAGCAATAGACAGACCAAAGGGAAGAGCAGAAAACAAAGTGCCCTTGGTCACAGGCAAACCGGAGGTATTGCTGGCTCTCTGGATGAATGGCAATGTGCAGGTATGCATCCTGAAGATCCAGGGAGGCGAGAAACTCTGCAGGAGACATGGCAGCGATCACCGTCCGCAGAGACTCCTGATGATAATGAGACTTGACCATGACAGAATTGAGATTCTTGACGTCCAGGATAGGACGACATCCATCTTTCTTCTTGTTGACCACAAATAGGTTGGAGTAGAAACCGAAACCCTGTTCTGGATCAGGAACCGGCTCCAAAATCTCTTTGTGCAAAAGGGTCTGAACCTCCCCGGTGAAAAGCCGAAGCTTGTCTGCCGCCTGAGGAGTGTGAGGCGCAAGAGAGGTAAAGGGGATCTTGTATCCCTCGGTCATGACTTGAAGAACCCACGGATCCACCAGGGAGTCTGTCCAGACAGAGTGGTAAAAGCGCAGGTGGCCACCCACTGATTATTGGGAACCGGGGTTCAATGAGTCATGCAGAAGAAGGCTTGGCAGTTTTGGGCTTAGCTGAGGACTGCTTGGATCTCCACTGCTGTTTAGGCTTGGAGGAGGTACGAGGTGCCTGGGGAACCACCTTGATCGCTGCACATGCCTCAGTCTGAAAGGGAGAAAAAAGAGGATTCTGTCTGGACTGCGGCTTCTTCTTGGGGAGGAAAGGTAACAGGGTGTTCTTCCCCCCAGTAGCCTCACTGATGATGTCTTTCAGCTCAGGCCCAAACAGAGAGGTTCCCAAGAAAGGCAAGGAAAGAAGAGTCTTCTTGGAGGTAGTGTCAGCAGACCAGATCTTAAGCCAAAGAGCACGTCTGGCCACCACAGACATGGTGGAAACTCTTCCTACCAAACGTATGTAATCAAAAATCCCTGCAGGCAAATAATGCTGGGCTTCAGAAATATTAGCTAAGAGCCGCAACAACTCAGAAGTTGGAGTGCCTTTGTGAATAGCCACCGTTAGCTGCTCAGTCCAAACTGCAATGGCTCTATTCACCCAAGCGGCCGCAAAAGCAGGATGCAAGGAAGTACCAGCAGCAGAAAAGACTGACTTCAACAAGGCCTCAATCTACCTATCTGTCCAATCCTTGAGAACAGATGCATCCGCCACTGGCAGAGCAGTGGAGTTGGAGAGTCTAGAAACTGGGGCATCCACCTTAGGAGGTTGAGTCCACTGTACCAAAGCAGCTTCAGAGAAGGGATACATTTTAGCAAATTTTCTAGACACAGCAAGCTTCTTGTCAGGAAGCTTCCACTCATCCAAGACCAGACGGTCAAGAGTGGGATTGGGAGGAAAACAGGTAGACTGTGTCTCAGGCTCCTGAAACACATCAAAAGGGTCCTTGGGATCTTCAGATGCCAAGGGAATATTCAAAGTAGTGAGGATTGCCCTGATCAGGCCCTCAGCAGAGGGGTCAGAGTCAGCCTCAAATGGGTCCCCAAAAAACTGGGAAGACAGATCCACAGAATTACCCTCGTCATCTGAATCCATTAAGAGTTCCTCTTCAGAAGGATCAGACACATCAGGTATCCCCTGCGGTTTAGGCAGGGATGATCTGATGGATACACGGTGTTGCCAAGCCTGGAAGACCCCACTCAATTGAAATGGTAACAGTTGTAAGGTAAACTTCAAATCTTTAGTAGTAGCCTTAAACTCCTGTAACCAAGTTGGCTCTAATACATGGCTGGAGGTCCCTGGAGGTGACTCAGGGGCAGTAGCACATGTAGGGCATAAATGGCCTGAATATTCTCTAGGTAACCCTGACTGACATAAGGAACAATGAGTTACAGACGTCCCAGAGTCCATAGTCTTAGGCCTAGCCCCAAGTTCAGACGGATTACACATTCTCACAGTATCACAAACGTCTCAGTATATCTGGTATATGCTAAACAGTGTTTAAGATTAAAATTTCACCCCCAGAAATCTCTAAAATACACTTATCTGGCAGGCGAAGGGTTAATCAGCTGAGGAGAGAAGGAAAGCTCCAGCCCTTCATAGGATACTCGTGAAGGGATGAAAGAAAATGGCCACTGCAATGAGAGCCAATCAGTAACAAGCGTGAGAAGCAAGCACTCATGGGAAATGTAGTTTCCCTGTACAAGTACTCCAAACAGTGCCCGAAGCCCCCCTGAGCCCCCCAAAACACTCAGAGCAAGAACCGGATCATAGTACAAGGGTAGACAAACAAAATTAGCCATCTCTTCAGTCGCTACGATGAGCGATTGCAGAGATATGTTCCAAACAGTAAAGTCTCATAGAGGTGAATGGCGCATGGTGTCTATTCGGTAAAAACATGCATTTTACAAAGTTTACACTGAGGTAAAAAAAATTAGCAAATACACAGAAAACATAGTAAAAGTGAAATAAACACTACCCCCAACAGGGAAAGTGATGAAAAGTACCCAAAACATGTCAAAATAGCATACAAATTGTTAAATTACCACAGAAACACTGCTCCAAGCCCCCCAACAGACATACAGACAAACCCAATGAGTTAAGGATATGTAATAGGAACTCCAATGGAGAACTCTGTGCAGAGAGTAAGAGTGGGACAAGTGGAGCTGCAGCACTCAAAGAGTTACTCACATTTTTAGCAGGTCTTCTGTCTTCAGATTACCATGTATTTAAGAAGCCTCCGTGGGACACTCCTGGGAAAGAACTTGTCCAGCAAGATTTTCCCCTCAGTGCTAAAAGGTCCACCATAACACCTGGAAACTGAGTTATCCACATCTAAGGGCATTGCCAGTTATGGTAATCCGCCTAAAACTAAAGTAGAACAGTTTCTTTGTCTTTACTCTTCAAAGGAAACTATCTAACTGGAGAGTATTGGCTACTGCAGACTGAGAGGGAAGGTAGGCTCCACCCAACACTTCTTATTCAAGAAAGTTTTCTGTCTTACTTAAAGGGGCAGGTCACCTACCCAAAGTTACCAGTAACCTATATTGGACGACAGAGAAAAGACAGTTTTTCTCACTAGAGAATTTATCTCACCTTTATCACACCTTACTTCATAATCATAATCCCGATCTCTCAGGAGCAGTATTGTGCTCTCTTTAGGTGCAAAAATTTGTCTATGATGCTAATGTGTGGCTCAACATGTATTTTTCCTGCTGGCTCTGTGTGTCCAGATGGTGCCCTGGTTACCTGGGAAAGGAACAGACTGTGGCATGTTGTGTTAGGGATTCAGGACATCTTAGGACATGTCAAGTGCATTTAAAAACATGTGAAACATTCCCACAAAGGAATGTGGCTGTCCAGTGTAGTATTTACAGACTTGTCTCAATGCACATACATCTACTGATTTAGGGCTCGATTGAAATGTTGGCGTTAAAACCAACGTGAAGAAAAAAACTGCCTTCGCTCGTTAAGCAAGACCAGGTAACGTGAGATTCAAATCTTCCTTACCTAGAAAGCCTAACGAGTAGTGATGAGCGAGCGTGCTCGGCCGATGCTCGGATCGGCTCGAGCATCGCTCTGCTCGGCACATGGCGGTACTCGTCGAGTACCGCCATGTGCTCGCCCGACATGTTCGGGTGAAGGGGATCTGTGCCGGAAGAGGCACAGATCCGAAGACGCTCCGCTGGACCACCAGGGACTGGAGGTACGGGGGCATTGCGGAGATGAAGGGGGCATTGCGGAGATGAAGGGGGACATTGTGGAAGAGGGGCATAGACTCTATGCCCCTCTTCCACAATGTCCCCCTTCATCTCCGCTATGCCCCTCTTCCACAATGTCCCCCTTCATCTCCGCTATGCCCCTCTTCCACAATGTCCCCCTTCATCTCCTATGCCATAGAGGAGATGAAGGGGGACATTGTGGAAGAGGGGCATAGCGGAGATGAAGGGGGACATTGTGGAAGAGGGGCATAGAGTCTATGCCCCTCTTCCACAATGTCCCCCTTCATCTCCGCTATGCCCCTCTTCCACAATGTCCCCCTTCATCTCCTCTATGGCATAGGAGATGAAGGGGGACATTGTGGAAGAGGGGCATAGCGGAGATGAAGGGGGACATTGACCAGGCACCCTCCGCTCATCAGAGCAGGGGGTGCCTGGTTTAATGCTCGAGTGCTCCCATGCTTTTCAATGGGGCTCGGGTGCTCGGCCGAGCACTCGAGCCTCAGGGGGTGCTCGGTCAGAGCACCCGAGCACCCGAGCATCGGGGTGCTCGCTCATCATTACTAACGAGCGATAACCAACAAAATACACGTTAATCTTAAACCTGCGTCGCATAGAAAATCTTACCTAAAAACACACGATAAAAATGTTACCTAGCACCACAGCCAATCACAGCACTGCAAAGTATCAAGTTCAGTCAGAAAATCCAAAACCCACGTCTCCAGTTCTGAACAGCTTTCTCTGTGCTTCCCTACCCAGCCACTAGGGGAACACAGAGAAGGCTTTCAGCACCATGGACAGCTTTGAATGCCATAGGGATGTGCACTGCTCACCCCTGTGGCATTCAAAGGGTTAAAATCAATAAAACTAGTACACCAAGCACTACACAATGCCCCCTTCCACATCCCCCCCTTAGTATGTCACATTTATTGCATATATGGGACATACTAACCCCATCCACATCCACCTCATGGACTTCCATGTAGTGGATAAATCTGCCTTTTATTCCACAATTAACCCTTTGAGTACCAGAGAGGTAGGAAAGCATTGCTTAGCATGTTTCCTACCCCTCTGGTACCCAAAGGGTTAATAGGCAACGTATGGACTACATACCTTGCCTATATATATATATATATGTGTGTGTTTGTGTGTGTTTTAACCTTTTTTTAATTAAAATAGTATTATTAGACAGTTTAACTTAGATCTCATTCATTGTTAACCCCCTACCTCCTGTGTCCCATTGCTATTAGTACTTTTGCTCCACTCTTCTTCAAACTGAGAGTGGAGCAAAAGTACTAAAAGCAAAGGGACACAGTAAGTATGGCATCATTAATGGTTGAGATCTAAGTTAACCCTTTGGGTGCCAGAGTGGTTCGCAACGCATTGCAAAGCAATGCGTTGAGTACCACTCTGGCACTCAAAGGGTTAACATACAACTGAGGGAGCAGCCTGCACTGTGAATGCAGGGCTTCCCTCAGTTTTAATTATACATTCGTTAATTTTTAATAATGTATTTATTGTTCATATTTATTTTTTAGATGAATTATTTATTTATTTCCTTGCTGCGGGCGGCTGTGAAGCCCGCAGCATAATAAACCCTTGTGCAGAGAGGCATTGGCGACAGCGGGAGGAGGGGACAGAGACATTGGAGGAAGCGGGTGGTAGGCTTGTACTTGCTGCCCGCTTCCTCCAATACCTCTCCTCTAGCGGTGGCATTGTGCCAGGCTGCCTGATCGCCTTGTGCAATTCGTCCCTTTGCACAAGGCGTTGTACAACGTTGTACAACGCCTTGTGCAAAGGGACGAATTGCACAAGGCGATCAGGCAGCCTGGCACAATGCCACCGCTAGAGGAGAGGTATTGGAGGAAGCGGGCAGCAAGTACAAGCCTACCACCCGCTTCCTCCAATGTCTCTGTCCCCTCCTCCCGCTGTCGCCAATGCCTCTCTGCACAAGGGTTTATTATGCTGCGGGCTTCACAGCCGCCCGCAGCAAGGAAATAAATAAATAATTCATCTAAAAAATAAATATGAACAATAAATACATTATTAAAAATTAACGAATGTATAATTAAAACTGAGGGAAGCCCTGCATTCACAGTGCAGGCTGCTCCCTCAGTTGTATGTTAACCCTTTGAGTGCCAGAGTGGTACTCAACGCATTGCTTTGCAATGCGTTGCGAACCACTCTGGCACCCAAAGGGTTAACTTAGATCTCAACCATTAATGATGCCATACTTACTGTGTCCCTTTGCTTTTAGTACTTTTGCTCCACTCTCAGTTTGAAGAAGAGTGGAGCAAAAGTACTAATAGCAATGGGACACAGGAGGTAGGGGGTTAACAATGAATGAGATCTAAGTTAAACTGTCTAATAATACTATTTTAATTAAAAAAAGGTTAAAACACACACAAACACACACATATATATATATATATAGGCAAGGTATGTAGTCCATACGTTGCCTATTAACCCTTTGGGTACCAGAGGGGTAGGAAACATGCTAAGCAATGCTTTCCTACCTCTCTGGTACTCAAAGGGTTAATTGTGGAATAAAAGGCAGATTTATCCACTACATGGAAGTCCATGAGGTGGATGTGGATGGGGTTAGTATGTCCCATATATGCAATATATGTGACATACTAAGGGGGGGATGTGGAAGGGGGCATTGTGTAGTGCTTGGTGTACTAGTTTTATTGATTTTAACCCTTTGAATGCCACAGGGGTGAGCAGTGCACATCCCTATGGCATTCAAAGCTGTCCATGGTGCTGAAAGCCTTCTCTGTGTTCCCCTAGTGGCTGGGTAGGGAAAAGCACAGAGAATGCTGTTCAGAACTGGAGACGTTGGTTTTCTACTCTTACTTGTGGGCTGTACTCCAAAAAAAATAGGCGTTAGATTTCTGGAGAGAAATGTTGCAATTTAACGCGAGTTAGCCCTAACTCCAACATTTGAATAGCTTTTGGCGTCCTTTGTACATTATCCTCTATGGGTGAGATCTTGCTGTTCTGGCGACAGGCGATGTCTGTTTCAGAACTGGTGTCGCTTGTTTCTAGTAGAACATTTGCATTGCTCAATTGACGTTAAAACCAGCGTCTCCAGTTTTTTCTGGCGACGCCAACATTTGGATCGAGCCCTTACTTCTCTGGCAAACAGCATGTTGCAGGTCTATGTACATTATACACTGGACATTACACATGTGACAGGACCTCATGTTCAAAAGAAATGGGGTGTTATTCTAGGGCAAACCAGCTGAATCACATGGGACAAATAAAAAATTCCCAAATCCCCATTAATATAAATTGTGATTTTAACCCTATGAATGCTAGAAAGGTTTTAAAAAATTGCTTAACAACTTGTTTAAGACATCTGTAACATTTAAAGGGTCAAATTCCCTGTTTTAAATTAATGCAAACTTGTATTTTCCCATTGGTGCAGCTGGAAAGTATTTATGTGTTATACGTATGTGAGAGAGAATGTTTATAAGTGAAAGACTGTGTGTGTGTGTGTGCGTGTGAGATAGAGAGTGTACGTGTAGATGTGTGAGTGTGTGAGAGAGAGTTTGCATGTGCTCATGTGAGAGTGTGTGGGTGTATGTGAGAGTTTGTGTGTATGTGTGAGTGTGTGAGTGAATATATGCTCAAGTGAGAGATAGAGTGTGTGTGTGCGCATGTGTGAAAGAGTATGTTTGCATGTGAGTGTATTTGTATCTATGTGAGAGAGTATTTGTGTATGCATGTGTGAGAGAAAGTGTGTTTACACTCATGTGAGAACGTGTGTGTGTGTGAGAGAGAGTGTATATGTATGTGCATTGTGAGAGATAGAGTTTGTGTGCATGTTTGAGGGTATGTGTGCACGGAAGCATGTGAGGCAGTGTAGGTATGTGAAAGTGTGTGTGTATGTGTGAGAGAGTATGTGTGTGTGTGTGCATGTGTTAGAGTGTGTGTGTCTGTATTTGTGTGAACAAGCATGTGAGAGAGAGTGTAGGAGTGTGTGTATGTGTTCACGTGTGTACTTGTGAGAGAGAGTATGTGTGTGAACATATGTGAGTATGAACATGTTTTTGTGCATGTGTGAAAGAGAGCACGTGTGCGTGTATGCATGTATGTGCTTGTGTGTTTGAGAAAAAGAGAGGGTATGTTTGTGTGTAGGTGAGAGAGATGTAGTTTGTATGTGTGTGTGAGTGTTTGTGTGTGTGCTTGTGTGGATGAGAGAGTGTGTATGTGGCACAAAGGAAGAGTGTGTTTGTGTGTGTGTTTTCATATGTGTGTAAATTAATGTGTGTTTATTGTATGTGCAAGTGTTGTGTGTATGTGTGTTTTTGTGTGTGATTGTGTGCATAAAGAAAGACACAGTGTGTGTGTGTCTGTCACTGTGTGTGAGAGAAAGTGTGTGTCTGTATGTGAGAGTGTGTTTGTGAATGAGAGATGGCATGTATGGGTACATGAAACAAAGAGAGAGTATGTGTGTGGGAGAATGTGTGTGTTTGTATATGTATGCATGCATGTGTTTATGGAACAGAGGGAAAGTGTGTGTATGCATGTGTGCTTATGTGAGACCGATATGGAGAGTTTTTTTATATGTGTATTGTGTGTATGTGTGTGTGTTTGTGAGATAGTGTGTGAATATGAGACAGTGTATGTATGTGTGTATGTGAGATAGCATGTGTGTATGTTTTTGTGTCTGTGTGTGAGAGAGTTTGTGCGTATATGTGACATTGTGTGTGTTAACATGCTTTTGTATGGTGTATATATGTGGGGCTGGATTCAAATGCAGGTGTTAATTTTATCTCTGCTTTTATGTCCATGTATCCCCATAGACTTCAATAGAAACATTTTTGATAAAATGGAAGTAAAATTTATCTCCTGCATTTGAATCCAGCCCCCAATGTTGTGTGTATATATGTATGGGCATTGTATAAGTGGTGTTGTGTGTGCCTTTGTGTTTGTGAATGCGTTTGTGAATGTGTGTTTTCTAATAATACAATCCCATAAATGTAATAGACATAAGAAAGAATGAATTTGAAGAAACAATGTAAATTAAATGTAAAAAAAAACTCCCACTAA
Source organism: Rhinophrynus dorsalis (assembly GCA_037306005.1). Classification (NCBI taxonomy): domain Eukaryota; kingdom Metazoa; phylum Chordata; class Amphibia; order Anura; family Rhinophrynidae; genus Rhinophrynus; species Rhinophrynus dorsalis. Next base: position 119,688,928 of record CM074721.1, read on the forward strand.
AAATTAGCTTCTTTTTTTTTTAATACACCCTTTAGGATTTGATAGGTAATGGTGTAATACCACAAACAATCTGTTTAACCCTTTAAGTGCCAGAGAGGTATCCACTACATTGTTACGCAATGTGCTGGATACCTCTCTGGCACTCAAAGGGTTAAACAACAATGGAACATTTAAGTAGCTTTAAACTGACAACAGATACCCTACAAGGAGTTTTGTATATGTATCTACTCAATGTTTTAATGTGTGTAGTATCCAAGTCTTTAGAATCCCTTTGTCTTGAGTTAATCTGTTTTTGGCTAATTCCAACTTAAATATGAACAATTCTCCAACATCAAATGATATTCTGTCCAAGGGAAGAAATCCAAACTCACTCAAAGCTGATCCTGTTTTCCAGTCTCACCTCCTGGTTTGTGAGCACCAAACACTCTTGATCTAGCGCCAGGGCTTTCTGTGGGGGAAACAATTCAAAGAAAATATGGAAAGTGTTTAGCATTAATAGAATAACCCTTTGTACGGGCACTGAAATAGTGAGGCTAATACACTGAGACGGACTGAAGTAATTCTGGGGCAAACCAACTGGGGAGGGAAAAATCCCTTTAGTTTGAATGGGACTTTAACCCCTAAATGCTAGTTATATCCCTAGCACTGAAGGGGGTAAAAGTACCATTTAAAGCATAACTTTCACCATAGGTAAAGTCGCCCTGCAATAATTAGGCAGGTGGCGACTAGGTTAATAATAGTTCTATTACCTCTCAGGACGACACGATTCGACAGAAATCCTTACTCTTCCGAGACTGGAAGCCAGGCATCAGCGTAGACATCTTGACTGCGTACCTGCGCTGTCAGTCCTGGTCTGCAGTGTGCCACAAGGTAACCAGAAGGGACTGCGCCGGTCTGCATTAAGAATGATTGCAGTGTGCCTGGGGCGTTCCCGACTGCTGGAGGAGATGGATGCATGAGTCATGAGCTCCCAGACCCGACTGCCCTTTCTTAACCAAATACCCACTTCTGCTCTTTTCTACCCAATCTACCTCCTCAGACTATCTCCCCTGCTCCTTTACATGCCAAACCGGCAGAAGGAAAAGCTTCCATTTGGCGACAAGAAACCTTCTACAGTTGGATCTCTGATGCCATATCTACAGAGACTTTCCCACCAACCATCGGAGTTGCTTGCCTCTGACCGTGCTGGTGTTTCTTCTGAGGACCGCGCATTGAGTCCAGTGATCTCAGTAGAGATGGATTCTCACCCGATATTTGCACCTGGTGTTCTTGAAACACTTATCACTAAGGATGATTTGAAGGCCAATCTGCTATTTCAGAGCTACGTCAAGACCTGATTTCGCTGTCTACTCGCATTGATGCAGTGGAAGACGCTAATACAGAGTTCTCTGACACTTTGCTTAACATTGAAAATCATTTTAAAGCTCAGCAAGACACAATTTCCACCCTCCAATATCGATTAGACGATCTCGATAATTATAAGAAATAATTTATGCCTCAAGAACGTACCAGAGTCAGTGCCCCAAAAGAAGTTATTGGCTTTTCGCCAATCTTTTTTCGCCCAGGTTCTACAACGCCCAGACCCTATGGAGATACTTATTGATAGGGCCCACAGAGCTCTCAGACCTAGGGCCCCAGGTGACTCTCCCAGAGACATCATCTGAAGGCTGCATTATTATCAGGACAAAATTTAATTGTGCAGGTCTGTAGAAACCAAGCCTCGATCCCTTATTCTGGGGTTGGAATTCAATTATAACAAGATATATCTCCACATACCCTCTATCTATGGAGACAACTAAAGCCTCTCACTGAACAACTTTGCTCCCCAGAGGTTAAATACAATGGGGTTTCCCATTCAACCTCTCAGCTCACCACAATAACAGTTCAGCCATTCTGAGGGACATTACTGTGTGTGCAAGATTTTGGCTGAACTCTCAATATCCCTCAACCCCCTCTGTATACTACTGCTCCCGATCGCCCACTGCTGCTACCCTTGGAGAAGAACCAGAGGCTGCGCTGGCACTTGGTTGCTGTGTCCCCCAAGAGGAAGAAGAGGAGAGATGGTTCTGACTCTGCTTCGATTGCGGCCTCACCTGAAGCCTAGACATTGGGAATTTCCGTGATCCAGATAATTTGGAACCCTGTTCTCATGACAGTTCTTCTAGTTCTCAGATTTGGAACTTTTGCCTTCTACACCCCCTCCTGGTACTGTTTCTCCCATGCTGTTCAGCAAGACTGTCTCCTTGCATGAAGACCAGGTTTCTCTTATTGTTAATGTTCATAGCTAATGCCATTTATATTTGTTTAGTTTGCTTCTGCTCTAATGTGACTCCCTAATAATACTTGCCTTTTGCTTTTTGTTTGGCATCCAGCGATTTCCATCACCTTGTTGGACTTTCAGACCCCTGACTTCTCTTCTCTCTAATACACCCTTCTTCTTCATTTTTTCTTTTAACTCTTGCTTTCCTCCTCTGACTGGTCTTTCCACAAGGTGATGGACTTGTCTTATGTAGACACCGGCCTTCTACTATCTGGCACAAATTGTCAGATTCCCTCCCTTTCGTACACCACTTGTGGGAGATTTATTTGTCTCCTACTGTCTCACAATGCTCATCTCCTTCTAGTAGGCCCTGTTTTTCCCCTCCGCTGGTATGGCTTTCTATGTAGAGATAATGTACACCTCTGATGCCTATTTTCTCTAGATGGAACGACATGTGTGTTGGTATCATAGGGCTTCTTCCCTTTGTATCCATGATCCGTTTGCTACTCCACCTTGTTTTGTAGTCTGCACTTTTATTTAGTCTGCTCAATGTTCATGTGCTCCTTATAGTGGAGATTTTGTGCCCTATTATCTGATGGGAAGATGAGCCTTGTGCTCAGAGCCTCAGGTTGCATGCCTTGATGCCTTTTGATGCTCCAAGTTTGATCTCTACTACCTGCCATGCAGATGACCCCTGGCCGCAGACATTGGGGGAAGTTGATGGTCAAAATACAGGCTTCCTATCTTCTCACTTGAGTCTGTGGGTCATCTGTAATGCTTTTTACCTCGACCTTTGTCCAATATTTGCTCCTCTTATGTATCATTGGGGGCGTGCCATATGTTCATGTTGTTTGTGTATGCCTAGCACCATTGTTCTTTCATAGCGCTGTTAGGTTTAATTTTAAGCACCTGATTGATTTTGGATATATTCCTGTCTATGCTCTCTTGTATGTTATCATCATCCCCATCTCTCTTTTTGTGGGTATTTCTTCTATTCTTCACTCTGTTACTACCACATTCAATTCTGTCCTCTGTACCTATTGCTCCATTTCCTCCTTCTCTCGAGATTCTCCCACTGCTTCTTTCTCCAATCTTGCTGCGTACGTCTCTTCTCATGCCTTTGGCCCTCACCGCTCGAGCTATTTGTGGTTTCTCCTTGTTGCTCGCAGCAGGAGGAGCTAAAATAGCAGCATTCTTGTTTTCTCACTTTTTCTCTTCTTGGCTTCTTTTTCCTTCTCTCTATCCTTCTTTCTCCTGTCTTTCCTACCCCCTTTCCTTTGTTTGTCTCTCTTCGTCTCCCTCATTACGGACTCCCCTTAATCCATTTAATGCATACAGCTTGGCTGCTTCTACTCACTTTTCTAGTGCTCTTCCCTTCACAGCTGACCTTGATTGTTCTACATGCACGCTTACTGATACTTTTTCTCCTTTAGGGTTTCTTTTCCGTCATCTTTTTGCCATCTCTCTGCTTACTAACCATCTCCTCACACATGGCGACCACAAATATTACATTTACCTCTTATAATGAGAATGGCTTTAATAGCCAGCAGAAGCTTTCTGTGATTCACAGCAAGCTCATTTGTTTTCAGTCTGACGTAGTATTTTTACAGGAAACCCACTGTGCCTCTTCCAATCACCCCAAACTAACCACCAGGCAAAACCCTCATGTGTGGTCAGTTCCTTCCCTGGAAAACAAGAGAGAGGTTGCGATCATGATAGGCTGTAAGGTTGCTTGGTCCCTGATAGACTCCCTGGCTGACCCTGACAGTTGTTACCTTTTCCTCAAAGGCAAAATTGCTCACATCCCCTATACCCTAGAGAATATCTGTGCCCCCAATATTTCTCGGTTAACGTTTTTTCCAATCCACCCTCCGCCGCTTGTCCTCTTTTGCTGAGGGTTATTTAATCATTGGTGGTGAATTTAATGTTGGTCTAACTCCCTCTCTTGATCTTTCTTCCTCTAGACCTACTCATTCTCCTCTTATGGGTCTCAGTATTCTCTGTTTGTTCGGAATCTTCTGTCCGTTGATGTCTGGTGCTCTCTAAATCCTGGCGTTAAGGACTATACTTTCTTTTCCCATCCTAATTCCTCCTATTCCTGCTTGGATTACATTTTTGTCAGTCAGGCACTGCTATCGTCGGTTCGCTCTGCTGATGTCCATAGTATTTCTTTTTCAGAACCTGCTCCTGTTTCTGTTACGCTCTCTACATTTCCTGCCTCTGCTTACACTCGCTCCTGGATGCTTAACACTACCCTTCTTTCAGATTCTACCATAGTCTCTCACATCTCGGATGACCTGACCTTCTATTTCACATCCAACACTACCTTGGATGTCTCCCAGACGGCAATATGGGAAGACCATAAATGCTTTATACCGTGGATCCTTCATTTCTTCTGGTAGCTGGTGAAACAAACAAAGGCGCCACACTATCAACACTCTCCAGACGTCTATTAGTCATCTTGAGTCCATTCACAAGAACTCTCCTTCTCAATCTATCCTTTGTAAACTCACCTTCCTACAAGGCGAATTGTCTGCTTACCTTCACTCACAATCGCTTAAATCACACACATATATCAGAGATATATATCTAGGGTTAAGTGCGGGAAAAATTTAGCCCATCTAGTCCGCAGAGATCGGATGCGCTCGCATGTCCGCACTATTCAAAGTTTGACATCTTCTTCAGTTCCCACTCATAAGCTGATTGCAGATGCTTTTCGTTTGTTCTAGTAAGAACTTTACAGCCTGCGTGACCCTGCAACATACTCTCTCTTGTCTGATTTGTCCATTCAAGACTTTCTGTCTCACGCAAATCGGCCTTGTCTTCCTTCTTCGGCTATTTGTTCTCTAGAAGCCACTATTTCATCCATGGAAATTCTTAAAGCCATTCAGTCCACTCCAGTTGGTAAATGTCCGGGCTCTGACGGCCTACCTACATTAAATTATAAAAATTGTTTAGAACCCTTACTACCGCACCTGCCACAGACATTTAATTCGGTGATAGATGGCACCCCCTGGCAACCTTCCTCTTTGCTAGCCCACGTTACTGTATTAGCTAAACCGGGTAAAGATCCAACTATATGCAGTAGCTATAGACCAATCTCGTACCTTAATACAGATCTTACATTATTCGGCAAAATCCTATCCTATAGACTCCAACCTTTTCTTCCATCTCTCATTGGCCCGGATCAGTCAAGGTTTGTTCCTGGGCGAGAAACCATGGACAATATCATTAATGCCATTTCTGTCCTTCATTCCGCTGCAGCTTCCTCAGACCCTTTTCTTCTTCTCTCTCTAGATGTAGAGAAGGCCTTTGACCGAGTGAACTGGGCATTCATGGAAGCTGTGCATTGTTGGATTGGAGTAGGACCACAAATTCTTGTGGAGATGATGTCCTTATATTCATCGCCATCGGCGAGGATCTCGGTCAATGGCCTTCTCTCATCGTCCTTTTTCATCTCTAATGGGACCCGCCAGGGTTGCCCCCTCTCACCCCTTCTTTTCGTCCTTGTTTTGGAACCCTTGCTCGCTTCTATTTGGAACCATCCGCACATACATGGTATAAAGATCTGCTCTGCTTCGGTCAAGTTGACAACCTTTGTGGATGATATACTAGCTTTTCTATCTTCCTCCCACGAATCCCTCACCATGTTGACTGAGCTGCTGTTGTTTTATGGCTCTGTCTCTGGGATGAAAGTGAATCATTCTAATTCTGAAATTCTACCGCTCTCTGTCCCTGATTCCTTGCAGGCCTTCCTACAAGCTGACCACCCATACAAATGGGTGTCAGACTCGATCACATCCTTGGGGATTCGCCTCATGCCTCATATCCCTGACATTATTCCCCTTAACCTAGATCTCCTACTCTCTTCACTTCGCCAAGGTATTTCCTCTTGGAAGCACATTTTTGTTTCCTGGGTTGGTCATATCAACTTGGTTAAGATGGTTCTCCTCCCCAAAATCTTGTACGTATTTAGATCCTTGCCTTTTCATATCCCTTAGCCTTTCTTCAAGAATCTCAAATGTCTGATTCATTCTTTCATTTGGGACAGGAAGAGGCCCCGGATTCACCAGGAAGTCTTATTCAGGGTCCCGATGTCTGGTGGTTTGGGCCTTCCTGATTTCTCCAAATATTATCTTGCTACCTCATTGTTGACCCTACTGGACTTTACTCGTTCCCCTCAGGACAAGGACTGGGCAGCTCTTCTCCAATCCTCGGCTCCTCATTTATCTTTTTTGACAACTCATGTGGTCCAGACCGTGCAACTCACCTGGTCTTATAAAATCCCACCCCATATTTCTCCACTTACGTCACACCTGGAGATAATGCTCTAAGTCAGCTACCTTAAGCCCATCCCCCTCACTGCTTTGTTCCTTGTTAGGCAATCCTGATTTCCCCCTGGGTCAGATTGGTACTTCATTTGCAGCTTGGTCCGCACTGGGTTTACTGGATTTAGATCATCTCCCGACTCAGGACTTCCCTTCTTTCCAAGCTCTATGTTCCCGGCTTTTCTTTACCACAGAATGAATTATGGAGATATCTCCAAGTGAGGCATTTCCTATGCTCCCCCTCCCCTCGATCTTACAAGCCCAGGTATCTCACTGCTTTTGAGTAGTTGCTTTTTCTAGACTCTCAGTTTCACAAATGGATTTCAAATATTTATACTTTACTTGCAGATGCTTCTGATTCCTATACTGTACCTCTCTCTTACACTCTAAAGTTGCCTGGGAACTTGAACTTGACATCATAATTACTGATGACTCTTGGCTTTCCTCCTTTAAATTTGGCTGGACTCATGTCAAGTCTACTAGATTTTGTGAAACCAATTACAAAGTGCTAACCAGATGGTATAGTCCCCCTCTATCCTCTCAAAATTTAGATCTTCTTCATCGGACTCTTGTTGGAGATGTTCCTCTCCTGCTGCTAATCTAGCACATATATGGTGGTTTTCCCTGCTTATTCGTCCATTGTGGTCAACTGTCCACTCGAATATTTGCTCAGTTCTAGACCTGCATGTTCCTCTATCTCCCCAACTTCTATTCCCTAACGTTTTTCCAGCTCACGAATCTAGTCCCCTGGTACCTAATTTGGTTTTGGGCCAGTGGTTAATGCTGACCTCCATTGCAAGGATATGTATTCCACGAAAATGGCTGGACCCGAGGCCCCCTACTGCGTCAGACTGGGGACGGGAGCTGTCTTATGTTTTTGAATTAGAGCGGCTCCATCATTTGTCTCTTAACAGGCCCTCTGCATTTCAAGATGCCTTTGGCCTATGGTTCAAATTACTTGAATTCAATGTGTTATCCCTCACTCCCACTGCAGGCAACTCTATTTCTGATGCCTGACCCACTATCAATTGGCGTTGTCTTACTCCCCCCATTCCTTTCCCCTCTTCCCGTTCCCCCTACCCCACCTACTTCTTTTTTCCAACTCTTCTTTCTCTATACTTCACTCTATTCTATCTTCTTTCTTCCACTTCTCTTCAGTAGTCCTCACTTCCATACTTTCACTTCTCTCTTTCCTTCCTTTCTTTCACCTCTAATCTGCTCACATTTCTGCTTGATTCTCCTTTCCTTTCCTCTCTTCAGTTCTTTCTTTTGTCTCTGTTGTCATGTGCTTTATCTAGGTTCTGTGTTTCACTACAAACTTGGTTCTTGATCTTTAATTGTCAATACTAAGCCTGATTTTTTCCATTGTTGCCTTTTTTGTACCAAGTTTGTACATTGTACTCTGTGATTCTGCTTTCTTTTTGTACCTTTCCCTCTCATCTTCAATAAAACTTATTTGAAAACAAAAAAAAACAACAAAAAAACAAAACAACAAAAAAAATAATTATTGCAGTGTGCCACAAGGTGACCAGAAGGGACTGACGGGGCAGGCGTGCAGACTGCACTAACCTGGCCATCAATCTCAGAAGGTTAAGAATTTCTGTAGAATCGTATCTTTCTAAGAGGTAATATAACTATTATTAAGCTAGTCTCCACCTGCCTAATTATTGTAGGGCAATTTTACCTATGGTGAAAGTTCCGCTTTAAATCATGGGAATTGTGTGTTTGTGTGTGTGTGGGGGGGAGGCAGGGGGGTTGTCCCCAAGTCCAGATTTATATGTCTGGAACTCCTAGGCAAGAATATCTAAGCCTCCTTAACCAAGCCCACAGCCACAATCCACTCCGCACATGACACCACCCATAGACCCATCATCTGGTATCTGGCACAGAAAATAACTTTATTCTATTACTTGCAAGTACAAAAAAAATCTTAACCTCTTAGTTACTAGACAGGTCTCCATATGATTTTGTTGTAGTTTGTTGGAGGCCTTTCTAGAATTCAAGGGGTTACATAATGGAAAGAAAAGAGATTTGCACACTGCTAAATCAGGAGATCCAATCTGTAACCAAAAACTAGTCAACCAGGAAGGAGTATCTGGTGCAGGGGCATTGGGACTGCTCTGGTTATACCCACAAATCGGAACATTGGTGTGGTAAGCAAAGCTGGAGCATTTCTCAAAGTTCTAAACTGTCTACTCTGCCTAATTGGTAATCTGGCCCTGTTTTCCCCTATACTGCAGTTGGTTTGCACCAGGATTATTCCATTTCCTCTTTGTACATCAGCCTCAGTTACACAGATTTAACAGTGGAGTTTGATATTAAAACAACATAAAATTAATGATTCGTGACAACTTATCACTGCTATTAAAATAACCCCATTTGGTATATTTTAACTTAATGGTTTGACCATTTCTGTAGGTCAGGTTATTAACATTTTCAGTACTTGGGCAATTGCCTGTTTGTTTAACAATCAGAAAGCACTCAACTTTCTCACATTAAAAAAATATATATTTTACATTACCAATTACTTATTCAATATAACATCAAAGAGTCTTTAGGGTTACCACAGATTGATAAGTAAAGTGTACATGATCAAAGCATTCATTCCAAGATGTTGCTGCTCGTCTTCAACAGGTTGACTTACCTATTCCTCACCAATCACAGCTCCAAAAAGAAAATAGACAAATGTACACAATGTAAGGGTGAAAGTCTTTCTAAATATTTCAACACCTGCACTGTTACAACCAATCGAATCTTACTCACATGGTGGAGAGTCAGACACAGCCTCTTGTTAATCTGCATAGGTCTTAATTATTTATTAATAAATGCTTATATTCTGTGGCTTCAAAAGGCATTGGCATCCAGGAAACAATCAGCAATGGAACAGATGGTCCCAGATAATAACCACCAAATACAAGGAGGATATAACAAAGGTAAAACCTAAATGAAGTAGATAACATTTTTTTTCAAATTCACCACCAGAGCACCTTAAAGAATAGTACTCGCATTATGTAAAGGCATGACCCGCCTCTTGTTTGAATCGATATGTGCTGCATATACCTCTTTCAGATTTGGGGGATTTATTCTTATATATATAAAGGAGACACAGGTGAATTGTAACCCCTGAGGAAACAACAAAATGTAAAAGGGGCAATAAAACAAAAAAGCAAAAAGCAAAAAACAAAAACAAAAACAAACCAACGGGAAAGAGGAATCTATACACTGCTCAAAAAAAAACAACAACAAAACATTTATATCAATAGAAGCAAGTAATACTATGAGTAAAATATTTTAAAAATACATGCAATAACCTATCTTATAAGCCTAACACTTTCCAAGCTAAATACTGCATCCTCATGGGCATAAAGGAAATCAACAATGCTAAATTTGCTCAATTTATTAAAAAATACAGTTTTAAAAAAAAAACAATATATATATTTTTTTCTCCCACTCTCTTCTCTTTTTCCTCCTTTTCCTTTTTCTATTTGTGTACTCTCTTTCCTTCTTGCTGTGTTGCACTTTCTGCAATGTTGGTTCACATGAACCTGCTGGCACCATTAAAGGGATAGTAATGTCAGAATAAAATGATTAACTATATGGTAGATACAATTAAAAGAGATTACTTGCACTTATTCATATCTCTCAAGCCGTTATGGTTTGAGAGATATAGGAAAATAAAGTTCTCTGGTCCCTCTCCTTTCTGCTTGATGAGCTGAAAAAACTTCTTTTACAAAGAATGAAAAAGTTAGTTTGATGAGTGGAAGCAACACTTTCTATTCTACTAACCCAAAAACCTTTTAGTCACCCTTTAGGACAATCCAAAAAACGGTGTGAAACAATATGGCCTAGATGCACTAAAGGACGATGATATTGTCAATTTGTTTGAATCACTCCGACAATTCGATCTGCACACACATCGACATATTCACCAAAACTGTTGGATGGAAGGGGAAGGTTGGAGAAGGTCCCTATTAACATGAAAGTGTTGTCGGTGTGGAAGGGATCTCCTCCCCTCACACATCACCAACACTATGACAACATATACAGGCAAGGTATACACATATACAGGCAAGGTATGCAGCTGTATACCTTGCCTATTAACCCTTTGAGTACCAGAGGGGTAGGAACACATTGCTAAGCAATGTCTTCCTACCTCTCTGGTACTCAAAGGGTTCAGTGTGGAATAAAGGACAGGTTGTCGACTAAATGGCATTTCCTAAGGTGAAAGTCGAATGGAGTTAGCATGTCGAATATATGCAATATATGTCGACATACTAAGGGGGGGGGGATATATCAAAGGGGGGACATTGTGTAGGCTTGGTGTACTGTTTCAGTTTATTTTAACACTTTGAATGCTACAAGGGTGAGCAATGCACATCCCTATGACATTCAATGCTGTCCATGGTGCTGAAAGCATTCTCTTTATTCCCCTACTGGCTGGGTAGGAAAGCACAGATAATGCTGTTCAGAATTGTCATAGCTCTCCCTGCTGTTACTCCATAGGAAAGTACAGGGAAGGTCTCAACTACGACAGTCTGAGACAGGTGAACTGGAGACTGTGAACTCCGACAGCAGAGGCTGCTATCAGAGTTTACTGAATGAGTCGAAGTGTCACATTATCATATCAACACACCCCCTTGCATATGAATGTGTTTCATTATTCAGCATGAGTCATTATGCTTCATTACTATATGGAAATAGGCCATTGTCGATGTGATGAATGAAAATTCGTAAAACCTGTTGGATTGATGTCGATGTGTGCATTTTTTGTAGGCGTGCTGGTGATGTTTGGTGAATACTGTGGATGTGCCTAGGACACTGCTCCTACAGAACATCGACATTCGTAGCCCTCTTTGACCTTTAGTGCATCTAGGCCTATGCCTTCTATCTTTTTCAATAATACTGCAATGCTCATTTATTATCTCTCTTAACCCTTTAGTGCCAGAGGGGTACGCAATGCATTGCAAAGCAAAGCATTGTGTACCCCTCTGGCACTCAAAGGGTTAAGGGTCCTTTCCTGCTTCCCATATACATAAGACCACAGTCACAATAGATTACATAAACAGTAAATGGTGTAGCCAAATTAATACATTCTTTAATAGTAAATGATTTTGAACCATTACTGTTCTTGATACTTTTGTTCCTGTGTTTAATATGTCTGCAGTTCACAGATGGGACACTGTATCTATAATTGCCACAAAGATATTCCTTGTTTGTAAAAAAAATTAATTGAGGGGTTTAAAATAAGGCTGTTGGGGCTATTGGCAGCATAAATAAGACTGAATTCTTCCAAAATATTACAGATGTCCGATCACTAATGACATCAGATAACAAGGGGTCCAGTTTTAATACACCCCGATATTTATCCACAAAGGATTTTACCCTTTCAGTGCCAGAGGGGTACGGAACACATTGCAAAGCAATGCTTTGCATACCCCTCTGGCATTGAAAGAGATAATAATATTCAACTGAGAATTCTATTAGGCAAACAAAGTAGCCTCATAATACTGTCTTTTTAGTGTTTAATTTTTGGTCTTAAGTAAGCTTTCCCTATCTAGAAAGCTAGGAGAAGCCACTTCTAATAAAGATTCCTTATAACTTGTATAGGAACTGTTGTTTTAAAACACTGGTTTGCAATTGAATATCTTCTAAGTCAATACAATTACATCTTAATCTGTGGAACTATCCAAAAAGTATGTTCTTAATCCATTTATTGTAATGACCATTATCAGCTCTAAGATATTTATTACTTGATTCCTACAGTAGAGCATAAGGTGCAGAAACTCTGTTTCTCTATATTGAATATTGTGGGTACATTTTAAACCCCTCTCATTCTAATTAAAATGCTCAAATATATTTTCTAGCTCTTGGTGACTTCCTTTTCAAATAGGGAGGATATTGTCAATAAATTGGCCATAGTGTACTAGGTTCACACGCCAACGTGAATCTGAACATACTTAAATATGTTCTCAGTGGCCCATAAATAAATTTGCTTAGGATGGTGCAAACATAGTGTCCATGGCCTTTCCCCTAACTTGGAGTTAAAAGTTATCTTGTTAACTAAAAGCAATTGTGATGATATAAAATAAAATGGATTCTTTTAATTAATTTTTTTGTAAATATGGTAAACTGGGATCCTAGTCAAGAAAAAATACTATCTATTCTAGAAAATGTTGCAAGTTTCTCAAATAAGATGGGAGATTGCTAACGTATGTTGAAGAAAAAATCAGCAAAAGCAAATAAATAGGATATTAATGAATGGGATGGCCACAGATATCTGTTCCGTCACTTGGGATATGAGTAAACTGTGGCTGATTCTATGGATTTGCAATTCATGTATTGTTATGTCACTTGATGTCAGATGACAATGGGGGTTGTTCATCTTTTCTTTGTGTTGCATACACAAATAAATAATGTTGAAGGTCTCTTAAGAACTGTAAGATATACATATCCTTTCTATGTGATATTTTTGATCTTGGTAAAGGAAAAGTTTATATATGGTAGTTCTACTTATTTTCATAGATATTTAATTAAACCTATATTGAATAATGGAATGACCCATATTTATTGGTATGTGAGTCATCACTATATGGTAGCTGATAGTACCAATCTACCATTTAGGTTATGATCTTGGGAGCTGAATTGTTTGGGTCTAGTTACTATTACAGGTTCTAAAATGAAACTTAATTATGTTTTTTATGATATCCTTTATTGGCATTACAGGCTAACTCATTCATTTATTCATGTTTATTTTTGAATTTCTTTGAATTTCACAGAATTATAGAATGTTTGTAACAATGGGGAGGATCCACAGACAGGGAGAGATTGGTTGTTGGATGTACCCTTCAGCCGACTTTCTCTAGCTGTCTTTATTGTGAAAGCTGTATCAATATTATTAGGTGGAAACCTTTTGGTTGTTTTGAAACTGCATGTTTGAATTAATGGCGCAGTTTTAGCATGATTTGTTTCCTTTATGCCCCTAAGGAAGCAGCAGTTAGCTTGGATATTTGATGGGCTTATAATGGTGATTACAGCTTACCTCATGTATTTTTTATTGTACTTTATTGATAGTAAAAAAATATATATTTTGGAGTAATGAGGAGTCTCTTCCCTGTTAGTATGTTTTTGTTTGCCTTTTGTTTTGTTTTGTTTGTCCCCTTTACTGCTTGTAGTGTCCTCTGAGGATACAATTCACCTCTAGTTCTACTGAATATAAAAGAAGCAATCCTCCAAATCCCAAGAAGGACTCAGAGCACATACTTGTATATCAATTCAAACAATAATATGAGCATGATTTTTTAAGGATATGTGGTGGTGGATTTTAAAAAAAAAGTGTTATATACTATACATAGAAAGGTTTTATCATTGTTATATCCACTTTTTATTTGGTAATTTTCATCTAGGACTACCTGTTCCATTACTGATTCTTTCCTGGATATCCACAACATATGAATACTTATTGATGGATAATTAAGACCCGTTCACAAAAAAAGAGGCCAAGACTGCATCTCCACCATGTGAGTCAGATTCTGTTGTAACGCTGCAGGCAATTAAATTATTGGAAATACTTTTACCCTTAGATTGTGTGGTTTTGTCTGTTTACTTTCTAAGTGGCTGTTTATGGTCAAGCTAACTTCAGAATGTTGCTATCCATTTATTTCATAGGGTTATAAACCTATACAAGGTACATCATTTTTTAGCACAAGTTCCCCTTTCTATTGGTAGCTTTTTGAGGGAATTCTACATAATGCAGTTGAGATATGATGTTATCTGTAATACAGCAATTCTTAACCTTAGCCCTCGGGGCACACCAGTGCAAAAATATCTCAGACAAAGTATATTTTTTCTGAAAGTACAAGACTCAAAGTGTTTAAACGTGTGGCCCCAATAAAAGCTAAATTTGAATTTATCTTCATCAAACAGGGCTGTTTCTAGGGAAGTGAGGAGGTGCAGCTGCATTAGGTACTAGTCATCCCTTCCCTTCAGAAGTAGTGGGGGGTTTGTGCAGGGAGGGTGAATATATCCACTCCAAAATGCCCCCCCACCCACCTATCAAAAATGCTTTATCACATAGACAGAAAAGCACAAACAGAACAGAGTTTCACTTTCATGGGGATAGCCCACAGGTCCCTGTATCACAGGGGTTGCCAACCCTGGTCCTCAGCTGGAGCACAGGTGGACTAATCAGTGGTTCAGTCATTTTAATTGTTATGCCTGTGCTCATTCAGGGATATCCTGAAATACGCACTGTTGCTAGCTTATGAGGACCAGTGTTGTCTATACCTGCTGTAACTCATGACTGCATAGAAAACAACATATTCCTATCAGGAAAAATTGGGCTATTAACTATAATAAACGCATGTGATGTGGATGTCATAGGAAGTCACATAGGAAGGCTCACTCAATAATATTGCAACTCTGCCTATCTGTAAAACACGATACCCCTCTAGAATTTGTGCCACAAAAGCAATCTAAAAGGAGTTACCAATAGTAGGTCACTTACTGTGAAATATACACTGTAAGGTACAATGAAGTTCACTCACTTGGCATCACTGAGCTTAAAATCTACACTTTATGAATGTGTGGTACTGCAAACCTTATGATTTACAAGATGAAAGTGGAAAACAGTGGTTAATTCCTTAAAAATTGTTAGGACTGTGGTGCCATATGGGTCATATATTATAGTTCTGTAATTTCATTGTTATTGTATGATCTGTAGTACCATGTTGATGACCATGTAGATTTTGAGCTCTGTTGTGTCATGTGGGAGACTCTAATGGCACAAAAGAGTTTGAATTTTACAGAATTCTGAATCAGCTGAGAACACTGAAGCATTTAAATGGCTAAAAGCTCAATTTAAATCAATACAAATTTCTGAAATTATTATTTCACCCCTATAATGCAGCTAGTTTGCTCCATTTATTCTTAGCACATCAGCAGTCTGATACGCTAGCATTGTCACAAAACCACACAAACTGACTGACACCCATCCTTGTCCCAGATGTATCTGCATAACCAAATATACACTGTCTGTTTTCTCAGCCTTATTCCACTTTCCACTGGTAGTCACAGAACCACACATAAACTGTCTAACAAACTAGACATGTCTCACTCTACACTGAAAGTCACTGAACCATGCACTGTTTGCTTCAACAGCTTTGTTCCACTGGTTGTCACAGAAACACATATACATTATTTGATATTGCAACAGTTTCACTGTCTACTTATAATCAAAGAACTCCACATATACTGTCAGATGATCCAGCCTTGTTCCTCTATCCACTGGTAGTCAAATAACTGTGCATATATTGCCTTATACCCCAGCTTTGTTTCACTGTCGACTGGTATTCTCAGAACCACACACACATACTTTCTCCCACCCCAGCCTGGTTACATTGTCCAGTGGTAGTCACAGTATCACATGTGTATTGTCTAAAGTCCAGCCTTATCTCTGTCTGCCAAGCACAGACAGACAATATGTGGTAAACTGACACCTCCTTTTATGCTTTAGCACAGTGGAACTATATAGGGGAAACTCTCCACCTCCACCTATGAGTATCTTTGTGTGGATTATATTATTACCTTTGATTTCAATGCAATTAAAAATTGGGATAAAAACAAGGAATTTCTGTGGAAGGTGGGAAGTGCTGTTTGGTACATGTTTTGCTTTTGTGGCAAAATGTTTCATCTCTTACCTAATGTTGAAATGAAGTCATACGCCAGTAATGCATTCTATGTAAATGAAGTACTGTAACGGACTGAGAGTGTAGGTGAAATTACAGGAGGTTGTGGAAGCACAAAATATATATTTGGATCTGTATTTTTCATTTATAGTTCCAGAGGCAAACCTGAAGGGGCAGCAAAGAGCTGCATTTATAGCACTGCTAATTGGGAAAGAACCCTTTTGGGGGTGATTCACTAAGGCACGATAAAGAGGTGTTAACTTCTCCATGATATCACTTCTCCAATTCCTATTTTATTCTATGGAGCCAGTTCACTAAGATTTCAAGAATATTGGAGATCTTAGTGCATAGACTCCATTGAATTACATAGGAACTGGAGAAGTCATATCACTGGAGAAGTCTTCTGTCAGGACTCTGATACATTCTTCACATAGTTCCAGAATTCATTAGCAAATTAAATATTATTAATATATCTCATCCAAGGAAAAATATCACATGTAACCCTCATTCTGGGGGCTGAAGACAACCTCACCAATAGTTTGGTTTAGGTGGGATTATTATGTCAGATAAAGCACACGATCGATTGGTTGATGAGAGTGTGCAGCTTGTTGATGATTACAGAGTTTTTTTTTCTCCTCTTTGCTTCCTTTATATAGAGCAGAAAGAATGGCACCACTAGACTCTCTTTACAACACAAAATGTGAATCAGCCATGTGACAAGAAAAGAGGGTGGTATACAGTACTGTAATACAGGAGGACCCAGTTGAATGATCATTATATCTTCAGCCTGGTTGGATTTTAGAGAAAAGCTCGGGTTTCAAGAACTGTGTCTCTTCACTCCTATGGGAAATTGTTTCTAAGTTTTCCCTGCTGCTATTTTTCTACTTGAATGTAATCTCATGCCTCACAGATTTGTAATGTATTAAGTCGGACCCAGGTCCAGACGCACTGGGAAGCTGCGATTCTACTATATATTTGCATGTTATATCTTACCCTTACTCCCATCGTATGTTTTTAAATGTTGTGTGTGTTATGTATGTTAGCCTTGCACTATCATTATCATTTTGATACTTTTAAGCATATCCTAGTGTATTTAAGAACAATAACAACGATTTAAAATGTAATCTCTACAAAAATGTAAACAGAAAAAAATAAAGAGAATATAGATATAAGTTCAATTATCAGAACATTAGTGTGGTCAGTAGACTTGAACTGTAAATCAGTTACAGTAATTGACATTTTCTGCCTCTTCCCTGTTTCTCATGTATATCAGGATATCTTCCACTGCACTGACATCTTGTGGTCATATGCTATACTACTACTACAATTATAACCTGGCAAACGTGTATTCATGGTTTAATTAATATGGCACCAATGGTTAGCCTAAGGTCCTTAAGCACAAAATAAAACTGGAGTAAATATGGGGGGGTTAAAACTGTACTACAGGGAGCAAATAAACATTCCCACAGTTTGCAGTGATTAACACTTTAAGGACCAGAGGGGTGAGCAATGCATTGCCCCCCTCTGGTCCTTAAAGGGTTAAGAACGGGCTTTACAATACACTGGATACCTATCTAGCATTGAAGGGGTAAAAATCCTCATTTAAAGGGATATTAATGTTTCAAAATAAAAACAGCTCCAATTAATCTTCATACTATTTGGACCATGGAGAGTGTTATTTCAATACTGTCAGAGTTGTAGTCCCGCCCCTTTTACTGATGTAACACTGCTCACCTCAGAGCAGAAAGACTGTCCAAATGGATCTCAGAGAGGGACTATCTTCAGTGAGCACAAGGGAAAACCTGAAAAACCTCTCAAGGGGGGAGGGTTTTCCTTATGTTCACAGTAAGAAGATTGTCCCTTGCTGTGACCTGCCTCGTCACAGGACCAGATTCCACATCTAAGGGGAGGTGGCTTACACTAGGTAAAATGGGCAGGAGAGGGATACTTTATCACTCAATTACTGACAGTATTGAAATAACACTCTCCATGGCCCAAATACTATGAGGATTAATTGGAACTGCTGTCTTTGTGAAAGATTACTATCCCCTTAAATCAACAAGATATTTTATTTATTTATTTATTTATTTATAAAATGTTTTACCAGGAAGAATACATTGAGATTCCTCTCATTTTCAAGTATGTCCTGGATATTTTTCAGTAAAAGGTTACATATTTACACTAATTGTGAGACATTATATACAAACATACAGAAATATACATACTTATTAAATAATGGGATTATTTACAGTTACACACTGTTTTTAGATATAAAGAAACATTTGCTTTTAAGGATTTTAGACTGGGTGCAGATGTGATTATTTCCGGCAGATTGTTCCAGATTTTTGGAGCTCTGAAGGAGAAGGCAGATCTTCCTGCTTCTTTCTTGTATTGTGGTGTACGCAGTGAGTTGTTAGTAGTGGAGCGGAGGTTATAGTTAGTATGGAGAGCTGGAGTGAGCATACTGCTTAGGTATTGTGGTAGTTTTCCAGAGAAGTGGTTGTGTACTAAGCAAGAAAGATGAAGGTCACGTCTAGATTTGAGTGTGAGCCAATTTAGTTCTTTAAGCATGTCACAATGATGGGTAGTGTAGTCACATTGGAGGATAAAGCGGCATAATGAATTATATAGAGTGTCAAGTTTACTGAGGTGGATTTCTGGCGCTGGAGCATATACTATGTCACCATAGTCTATGACTGGCAGCAGCATCTGTTGTACAATACGTTTTCTCACCTGGGTACTTAAACATAATTTGTTTCTATAAAGTGTACTTATTTTGGGATAAAGTTTAGAGGTTAATTTGTCAATGTGGTGACCAAAATTGAGGTTAGGGTCAAGCCACATACCAAGATATTTGTAGGAGTCTACTGGGGCCAATTTACGATTAGACTCTGTCACAATGGATAGGTGGATATTGTCGAGATTACGCAGTTTGTGCTTTGTGCCAAATATCATTGTGACTGTTTTATCTGTGTTTAAGAAAAGTTTGTTCTGTGTTATCCATCTTTCCACTTTGTAGAAATCATGTTGTAATTCGGTTTCAAGTTGTGATATGCTAGAGTTTTTAGCATAGATTATGGTGTCATCTGCATACATGTGTACTGAAGATGATTTGCAAACCTTGGGCAGATCATTTATAAAAAGAGAAATAGAAGAGGGCCAAGAATGGAGCCTTGGGGAACTCCACTTGTTACTTTGAGCGGACGGGAGTCATTGTTTGCAACTGACACATACTGCATTCTGTCTGATAAATAGTATCAGAACCATTTTAGAGAATTATTACCCAATCCTGAGTTATGGAGTTTGTTGATAAGAATTTTATGGTCTACTGTGTCAAAGGCCTTAGCGAAATCTAGGAAAATAGCTCCAGTGAGTTCACCATTTTCCATGCCAGTCTGGATATCATTGGTTTCTTTTAGAAGAGACGTGACTGTTGAGTGGTTTGGTCTAAACCCTGATTGAAGAGGGGTGAAGAAACTGGTCTGTTGGTAATATTTTTGTAGTTGCACATGTACACATTTCTCTATGATTTTAGATAAAGTGGGGAGGAGAGATATCGGTCTGTAATTTGATACTACATTTTTATCCCCACTTTTGTGGATAGGTACAACTCTTGCCACCTTCCAGGATTTGGGCATATACCCTGATGTCAAAGAGGCATTAATTAGAGTTGCTATAGGTTGGGCTGTGACCATAGCACTGAGCTTTAATAAAATTGCTGGTAGTTGGTCAGGGCTCGATTGAGATTTCAGTTTTGGGTTGAGGAGGTGATCATATACTTCACTTTCATTTACTGGCCTGAAATTGAATTCATTTGCACTGTTGGACCAGGCAGCAGGTGCCAGTGACTGTTCTGAACTTGGTGGAACTTCAGAGTGGCCTTTGTTTGTTTAATCAGTGTGGTGGCACATCCAACAAAGTAGCTGTTGAATGCATTGGCTATGGCTGTGGGGCACTGTATGGTTTCATTGCCTATTGTTATATTTGATGGGTGAGAATGGTTAGGTGGATTGTAGATGTTTTTTATAACATTCCAAAAGTTGGCTGGCTTTGAAATGTTATTGTTCAAGTTGTTAGTAAAATATTGTGCTTTTGCTAGTTTTGTTTGTTTTGTACATGTATTCTGTACTTGCCTATATATAGTGTGATCATGAGGGGAGCCAGTTTGTTTAAATTTTGTCCATAATGAATCTCTGAAACTGAATAATTGAATCAAGTCAGCTGAGACCCATGGTAGATGTGCCCCCCTGACCCTGACCTTTCTTAGTGGGGCATGGGTATTACAGACCTGTAGGAATTCTGAGTTAAAAAAGTCAATCGCTGATTCAAGGTCAGGTATTAGATGTAATCTATGCCATGAGCAATTTTTTAAATCATTTAGGAAGGACTGAAGGTTAATTTTTCTAAATGATCTCGTGAGTATGACTTTGAAATTTGATTTGACTGGTTTTATTTTGCAGACACAGTAAACTATGGAGTGATCACTAAACACGTTTGCTAGAACACCTGAATCTTGGATTCTGCTTGCTCAGGATGAGAGGATCCAGTCTAGCAGGGTATGGTTGGATGTTTTAAGATTTATGCGAGTAGGGGAAGATATTTGTTGTGATAAGTTCAGTGCTTTAAACAATGAACAGTATTTTTCATTCCTGGAATCAAGCCAATTAATATTAAAGTCTCCAAGAACCATCAACTCGCTTTTCTTGTTTTGTGTGGCAATCTCCTTTAGGTGTTGAGCTATGTCTGATACGGTGTGTGCTGGGGTATTTGGCGGTCTGTAGATGCCTACAATTATGATTTGTTTTGAGTATGGAAGACAAATTTTGCCAGGAATGTATTCATAAGAATTAGTGTTGTGAGAGTCCTTTAGAAGTGTAAAGTTTATTGGCTCCTGTATGTAAATGATTACACCTCCTCCTCGCTTTGCATGGTCTTTTCTAAAGCATGAGTATCCATCTATGGCAACAGCAGTGTCTGGAATTTTTGGGGATAACCAGGATTCAGTAAGAATAAGAATTTTTGGTTTGTATGCATAACACCATGCTTTTAGTTCGTTCATTTTGGGCAGTATACTGCGTATGTTGCAGTGCACAAATGACAAACCCTTTTTAAAGGGGAGGTTGCCATTTATTGCTATTTTAGGGCCTTATTAAAGGTTTTCTCTGTTATGCCTCTTTCTGATAGTTTGTAGGACTCTACCACTAAGAGCCACATTCAGGTAGATATGGACTGGGCAAACCAACTGCACCATAGGGGACAAATAAAAATCCCCATTCATTTAAATAGAACCTTGCAATGCGGTGGAGACGTTTAAGGGCATGAAACTACAGGTGGTAGTTTTAAGTCACAGTTTGATATTCTATTATCTGTGTTGTGACAAACTACTGCCATGTAAAAATGAGAGACAGGTGCTAGATTAGTGCCCACTGAAAGCAATTAAACAGTATATCCATTTCCCATTCTATTTTATGAGGAGGCTGTTAACACACCTTAAGGGGTGCATTTTCTGCCTGTGTCCCCAATGCATATTAATAACCACCAACAAACAATAGGAAAGTAATAAAGAAGCACACACACACACAGGTTTAAGTAGGCATTTCTATGCTAGTAACCCACAGATGAATTAATATGGGGGGCCATATCAATTCACCTGGTCTCCAAAAAACAAACAAATGTCCCATAATGCCCCACCCCAGAAGACAGCACAAAGGATGAATCCCCCTAGTCCTAACTATAACCTTTGCCCCAGGCCCCCTCCTCACATGTTTAACAAGTATCACACTAACCTTGATGTCAGAGGTCCAGTTGTGTCTTTTACACCCTAGTCCTCCTGCATCTTCTCATTAATTAAAATTAATTAAAATATCCTAATACTCCACCATCCCCATTGCCACTGACTCCATTCCCTCTAAAACATAAAAAAATCATCCACTTATCCTATTTGAGCCATTAGCTAGATGCTGGGTGGAGCTGTCACTCTATTTTGTGTCCTGTGCAAACCCACTTCCCAGCCAATAAGATCATGGGATCTACTTTGAACAGTGATTGGCCATGTGAAAGCCAATTACTGTTCATTTTCTGATCACACTGGCTTGGACAAAGGCCTAAGAAAGACGGAGTGGGTGGTGGTTATGTTTCAGAGGAGGCAGTAGAGATGGTGGTGGCAGGGTATTAGGGCTTTTGCTAATGTTTCTTTTATTTAGTGGAAAGATGCAGGCGAACCAATGCATTTAAGATACAGTTGGACCTCTGACATCAAGGTAAGTATGATGCTTGCTACACATGTAGGAAGGTAGCATGAGGAATAGGTTAGTGTTTGGACTGGGGGTACTTTTAGGTTTAGTGTTTGGGAGGGTGTGTGATTGTGAAAGCAGCTCACAGTTAATGTTTGTCACTGTGTCAAACATCAAACATATCTACTTCCTTTTGATGTTCTCGTTACTCGTGCTATCTGGCCACAACTTGAGTTCATGTGACCAACACTCATTGTGGAGCATGCTGGCTAGATAACAGAATTGTGATGGTACAATAATCTGTGTACCTGTTGGAACTCTTTTTGGCATTATTGCTTGTTTTACAGCTTTTATTCATGGGAGGTGGTGAGTTGAACATTGGAAGGTGGCTACATTATTTATTCAAGGGACAAGGGGAGTTGTTATGTTTGCTATAAGATGGTACAATTAAACAATACTATAATGCAGTATTGCATTTGGTATTATAGCCACTGGTGGGACAAAGCTGGGGGGGGGGTCAGTGTATGTGGGGTTCTTTCTTCTTTGCCTACTTTGGGACAGTTGAACAAAGCTGCAGTATCAACTAGCAAGTGGATGTGGAGAAGTGGGCCCCAGACCCCTTCCTTGTGCAATTGGTAAATTAATATGGGGGACTTGCTCATATTCATTTATTTAATTTACATGTGCTTAAAAATGAGGTGAATGTACCACATTTCTTTTTCATTTACTATGTTAAGGGAGGGAACACATGAGTCCTCCCCTTTAACAAAAAAATAATATGGGGTCCCAGGACCTCATAGTATTTTGGGCAGATTAATGTTATGCCCTAATATTATCCACCTACATTTTATTTAAAGCCACTGTGGCCTTAAGTACAATTAAAACACTGCCCCCTTGTCAGATTTTTCAGTTTTTTTTCCCTTATGCTAATTGGTTTGTCCCTCTCTGCGATCCACCTTTATCATTCAATTACTCTCGAACTACAACTCTGACAGTATTGAAATAACACTCTCCATGGCCCAAATACTATGAAGACTAATTGGAGTTGCTTTTATTGTGAAACATTACTATGCCTTTAAGTTATTTCATGACCTATTGACACCCCTTTGCATATCTGAATAACTGACTTAGCGCAAGGCCAAAAGTATTTTATCTACACAAACTTACACATATACTGAAGCTTAATCAAACATTAACACTTTGAGTGCCAGAGGGTTATGCAATGCATTGCAAACCCCTCTGGCACTCAAATGGTTAATGTGTGTTTTATTGCAGTGGAGCAGTATGATACACTTATAAACACACCACACAGCCTGATATATTAAAAGGGACACCAAGCTGGGAAAGAGATCCTGTCAAGGTGGATACTCCCACTGAGGCGATTGTTTCAGTTTACAAGATAAGAGATATTTATTAATCACTCCTTCTATTTGTTTATGATATGACATTATAGTTACTCCAGTGGAGAAATGCACAATAAATCACGTATGCAGTAATTAGTCAAATTGCATCTTTCTTCTGTACTAAAATTATAATGTGATCATATAGGCATTCAAATGCAGGGCATTAAAATATGCATACTTCAAGACTGCACAGGAACAAGTCCAATTCTGCAGTGTGTGCGTTTCCTTAGCGTTCAGCATTATAATGATGATCTAGTCACATTATATATATATATATATATATATATATATATATATATGTTATAAAATATTACACATTCCTAATAAAATCAATATATTTTTCTCTGGTTAATTGTTTCTCTTAACTCTTTGGATTCTAGAAAAGTCTCCAACAAATTGCAGAGCAATTCGGAGATGTCGCTAGAATTCAAGAGTTAAATATGCCTTGTTTATTGTAAAAAATTATATATGATCACTGCAAGTAATGTTCATTTTAGTGTGGATTTTCTTTTTGCGACAATACCTGTTCATTTCCCACTAAAAAGACTTTCACATCTGTAGGACAGTATCCCCTCTTTTCACAGACCCCGGTCAACATGTCACGAATAGATAAGCCTGGTTTGACAGCTGTGAGTGAGGCGGTACCATCAGGGAGATAGACACAGCAATATTTGATTGGCTTGTTGTCTGTTTCAGGCTCTGCACTACTGAGGCTCCCGGCATCAGTCTTAAAGAAAAATAATAAGGGACAAATCACAATATATTCAAACACAAAACAAAATAAAAATGTAAATGAAAAGTAATTTTTTTAATTCAAACAATGTTATAGGGCTTTTCATTCTAAACAAGAGCAGATTTACTGCTGGGAAGATATTTTATTCAAACTTGTTTTGTATTTAAAGGGACAGTAATACTTAGTTTTATCTTTATGCTATTTTGTAGGCATTAAAAAAACATGAAGAACGATATAAGTCTTATCTCTCAAATCTTTATGGTTTGAGAGATATTCACAAGCAAAGTTTCCCCTCCCGCCCCTTTTACCTAGTGTAAGCAATCTCTTCTCAGATGTGAAATCCAGTCCATAGACCAGACAGATAACAGAAGGGGACAATCTTGTCCCTATGAGAACAATGAAAGCCCTGCCCCCTTGACAAGTTTTTCAGGTTTTTCCCTTATCTTAATTGAAGATTGTCCCTCTCTGCAGTCTACCTGGGCACCTCCCTTCTGATCTGGCTGAGCAGTGTTACATCAGTAAAAGGGACGGGAGGGGATACTTTGTCATTGATACTACAACTCTGACAGAATTCAAATAACAATCTCCAAAGTCCAAATACTATGATGATTAATTAGAGCTGCTTTTATTATGAAACATTACTATCCCTTTAAATCAAACTGATAGCAACTGCACCAAGTCATATAAAAAATAAAAAATTGTAATAGACTCTGTGGGAGATCTAGAGTCATTAACTATTGCTGCTCATAGTAATTGATAGGAAAAGTACCTCCTAGTGGTCAAAATAGAAAATTGCAGTTAATGCAAAAAAGCAAGTTTAAGTTGTGATAACGTTTGAAAGAATAATCTCCCAACAGTAACCTTTTTTTACTAAGCAAGAAAAACCCTATAACATATATTTTTTCATAAATACTTTACTGCTTCTCCAACTTGAAATAATATGTACAGAAAGTGTCCGTGTCCATACAAAAATTGATATTTCCTTATTCCCTTATGACTCATTTGACTAGCTCCTAAGTGCCTGATGTATAAGCAAACTAATAGATGGACAAGTTGCATTGCATTGGATATGTCTTTAGCATTCAATGGGTTAAAAGCCCTATTCAATATAACACAAATCTTTAGTTGTCTCCTATGATGCAATTGGTTTACTCCAGAATAACTCAGTTTGTTTTTTTAAATATTGGCAAGTGAGCCTTATTCAAAACACTAGACAAATTTAGTTCTGGAGCAACCCGCCATGCGGGGGGGGGGACAACTCCCGTTGATTTAAATGGAACTTTTCCAGTGATTTCCAGACCTTTTCAGCAATCAAGGGGTTAAAAGTCCCATTTAAAGGGATAGTAATACTTTATTTAAACCATCTTTAATATTGTACATATTAAAAAAATAAAGTAAGTGATGTAAGTCCCGTTGCTCTAATTTTTATAGTTTTAGTGTAATATGCTTCTAAAGTTCCCCCTCCTGCCCCTTTTACTGACATCAGCGCTCTAGCTGACAGACTTAGATCCTGGTTCTGGGACTGGACGGCTCATCTGCAGAGCCGAACTAACTGCATACAAACAAATTCTTCATTAGACAGTCTACTGCCTCAAACCAGGCACACTTTGTAGACCTTTCTAATGAAGAATTTCTTTATATGCAATGTTATTTTGGCTCTGCAGATGAACCATAGGTCCAGGGACCAGGATCTAAGTCTGTCAGCTAGAGCTCTGACCTGGGTAAAAGGGGCAGGAGGGGGGAACTTTAGATTTAAACAGAGCTTTTAACCCCTTGAATAACAGAAAGTTCCCCAACACATTGCTTCTTAATGCATTGGCGTGTTCTCTAGCATTCAAGTGGACGAAAACACCATTTAAATCAATGGCACTTTTAACCTCTTTAAAGCGGAACTACCACATTTAACAAAGATGACCCAAATAATTCTTCATCTGGTGACTAGCTGCTAAGTAGCACTAGTCGCCAGAATTATTACCTGGTTAATGCGAATTATCCACTGCTCCGGGACTGACAGGCAGGACGGAGCGCGGCCATCTTTCCATTGTGACGTCTGCGCGCCTGCACTGTCAGTCCCAGCAGGCTCTAGGAGGCGTTGCTAGGAGCCATTCAGCTCCAAAAGGGAGCAGTGGATAATTCGCATTAACCAGGTAATAATTCTGGCGACTAGCGCTACTGAGCAGCTAGTCACCAGATGAGGAATTATTTGGGGCCATCTTTGTTAAATGTGGTAGTTCCTCTTTAATGCTATAGAGATTTTTATGCAACGTATTGGATATCTCTCTAGCGTGGCCATCTTTCAATAGTGACGTCTGCGCGCCTGCACTGTCAGTCTCAGCAGGCTCTAGGAGGAGTTGCTAGGAGCCATTCGGCTCCAAAAGGGAGCAGTGGATAATTCGCATTAACCAGGTAATAATTCTGGCGACTAGCGCTACTGAGCAGCTAGTCACCAGATGAGGAATTATTTGGGGCCATCTTTGTTAAATGTGGTAGTTCTGCTTTAATGCCATAGAGATTTTTATGCAACGTATTGGATATCTCTCTAGCATTAATCAGTATTCACCAATATTATTTAAACAAATTAGAATGTTTATTTCCCCCTTATGGTGCAGTTGGTATGTGCCAGAATCGCTCCTCTTTTGTACTCTGCACTATGTGTAGGTCCTCTACCTCAGACTTGCTTGATAATGAAGACACAACACTCAGTTCCAGGCTGGTATTGGAGTTGAGCGATACCTGAGACTCACGGCGAGATGACAGCCCATTGCTGTCTGAGGATTCTGTGAAGAATGAAAAGGAAAGTTAGAGGACGATTGATAGTTACTGTACATTGACAGGCAAAAGACTGGTGTTTAGCCCTTTAAGGGCCAGGGTGGTATCCAATGCATTTTGAAAATAATATATGTAAAACAACACAGGTATTGTAGAACACTCTGCATCAATACGTGTTTAATCGTCTCAGTGCCAGAGAGTTATCGAACACATTGCAGAACAATGTGTCGGATACTGCTCTTGCATACAAATGGTTAAATGTGTACTTCCAGGTGCTTCTATGGCCAAAGAAACACTGCAAGTCCCAATGTGGAGAAGTCATAAGTAAAGTCCAAGGCACAACTGGGGGGGGGGAGATGCACTAAAGCACTATGATATCACTATGATGATGCACTATGATATCACTTCTCCAAGTCCTATGCTATCCTTTGGAGCCAATGCACTATGATTTCTCCAGCACTGGAGATCTTAGTGCATAAGTTCTACGCAATAACATAGAAACTGGAGAAGAGCGATCCCTGGAGAAATCATCTCCCCTTTATCACAAATTAGTGCATAACCCCCTTGGTGTTAGAAGACTACAGGGGAGATTCACTAAGCGGTGATAAAGAGGGGATAAAATGGAGATGACTTCTTCAGTTTATCATTTCTCCAGTTCCTATGTTATTCTATGGAGCCTATTCACTAAGATCTCCAAAGTTGGAAATTTTAGTGCATAGGCTCCTTAGAATAAGATAGAAACTGGAGAAGTCATCTCCACTTTATCACCTGTTTATCACCGCTTAGTGAATCTCTCCCTACAATTCTTATGACTTTATTGGAGTGTCAACATGTTACTGCCTCCATGTACATCATCAAACAAGACGTTCTCTTCTTGTACATATGACAGTGTGCATGGATACACCATAAAAATCCTAAGAATTCTTTTCACCTTCCATAAGTTGTGTTTTGGATTTCATTTAAAATGGTTAATCATTACCCACCTCTGACTAAGAGCATATACCCACTAGAGATAATGAACACCAAAAAGTTGGGGGGGGGTAGGGCAACTCACATGCCAGCAGCTCGTACTGAAGGTTAGGCTGTCAACTGCAATGAAAACATATCTCCTCATACCAGTGCACAGCAGTATTTGTTTTATAAGATAGTAAGTCCCCTTAGAGAGATAGGGAAGTCTCCAGTGCTTTAGACTGTCTTGCATCCAACGGGTTAAATAAGTTGTTCTCAAGCTTTTTTTCAGTGGTGAGACCCTTTGGTTTCACACAAAATATCAACTGAACCATAGAAACCAAACCCTTAAATATCTTGGATGCTAGAGGTCTCCAAAGCATTGCTTGTCCCAGGATTAACATATATCATTATCGAAAGTATTGGAATGTTAGTTTGTACTAAAACTAGCATTAACACTAACTTATTGGATTAAAGTTTTAAGTATACATTATCAGAATTTTCCATGTGTACTATGGTTGTTCCAGAATCACACATACACTGAGGCCAATGCAGTAAAAAAGTGGAGTAAGTCTGGAACGATACAACTACCAAATAGGGGACAAATAAAAGTTCATAAACTTCCAGTTGATTTAAATGAGTGGGATACTTCTCTAGCATCCAGTAGTTTAAATGCCCAATTTGAGCCAATGGAAATTTCCACTTGTTCTTTATAGTACAGTTTTACCAAGAATTGCTCCACTCTGCTTAGTACATCAGCTTATTGTTTGACTGTATTGTATTGTTCCTCTGTCTAATTTCTCTACATGTTTTCTGTGGAAATCTTTTTACTTCTTCAGAGAACCCTGAGGTTTTATGGAACACAGTTTGAGAAACAATGGGTTACTTAATTATTACAGCAATGTGCATTTTAAATACGTGAGTACACCAGTTTCTTCCAACTTCATGAAATAATGAGCTTACATTTAGCTGCATATAATGTTGTATGCTCACACCTAGATTCACACAAGGCTATGTGCTTGTACCTTAAGAATCTTGACACAGTGTTGAGTTTTCAGACCTGTATTCACACACTGAGCTAACTTGTGTGTCCCAGGTCACTGGGGAAAGGGGTTTCAGATTCAGTGTTCCATCTCTGTTGTGTGTCAGCAGAACATCTCTTTGTAGTGGAGGGCCCCTTCCACCAGTGGACCATGCGTACCTTCCCATTTTCCCTTTTGTTAACCCTTTAAGGACCAGAGGGGTGTACAATGCATTTGGTCCTTAAAGGGTTAATTCAGTCCTGGTATTACCTATAGGAACACAGTCCTGGCTTGTAAGTTGTCACCTGTCTACTGTTGCTACAGAAACTACACTGGTTAATCATCCAGATCTCATAGACCTGTCAGGAGAACAATAACCATCATTGCTCTTAAATAGTAGCTTATGTGAGAGCACCATGCACTGAAGCACCATTAATAATGAAGATTATCAGATGAACTGAAATAATTTCAACATGTAATAATGTTGGGTAAACAAAAAGCTATGAATAGATGACCAACAAAAGAGTAATATATGCAAACACTTCCTAATACATTGTATACCACTTCTGCACTAAAGAAGCAATTTCAGTGAATCCATTCAACAGCTCAAAGACAGAGGCAAAAGAGTTCACCAGGATTCAAATGAATGACCTAGTCATGCTCCTATAGTTTTTTGGAGGTTTATGAATCACAATGGCACTGTGCTTCTTTAATGCTAGATACATCTCTGATGCATTAGTTTACACACATTGTCCAGACTTCCCTAGCATACAAATGTTATGAAGTAAAAAAACAAATGAAATATAGGGAATAGTGTCAAAATACACTAGTTCCACATCAGATAAGATTTTGTGTTAACTTCATTACTGGCATGAAACAGCCTATTTCAGTAGAACAGCCAGTATCTCTATGTGAAGTATTAATAGCATCCAAGCTCTTTTCGATGGGGCACAACCCTTAAGGACCAGGCAGACTCTAAAGAAGTGGTTCTCAACTGCAGTCCTCAGGACCCACTAACAGGCCAGGATTTGATGATTTCCTTGTTAGAACACAAGTGAGTTAATCAATATGAATGAGCCTCTGATCACCACACCTGTGATCTAGCAGAGAAATCCCTAAGTCCTGGCCTGTTAGTGAGTCCTGAGGACAGGAGTTGAGAACCACTGCTCTAAAGGACCACATAGAGTACATTCGGGGAGCCGGCACATGTGAGCAATCATATGTACCAGCTCCCCGAAAGAGAGGCTGAAACTGACTGCTCCTGTCATGACATGCCAGGACCATCACCAGTCCTTAACGGATGGTCCTGGCATGTCACTGGTCTTTAAGGGGTTAAATAACTGCTGTCTGGAAAAGGTTCAGAAATTACTCTTGCAGCCACCAATGGTGCAGATATGAAGTTCAACTCACAGCTCATTGATCAGCTGGGGAAACATATTAATGACTATGGGGGTGTTTGGTAACCCAGTTCACCTAGCCGCATGTGTGTCAATATTTACAACCAGTTGCAACTGCACTGGTAAATATTTTTGTCAGAAAACTGATGTTTTTCAAGGTGCTACATTTGCAAAACAAGGTTTTGTGGGTTGCAGAATAATATGTTTTCTGTGCAAAAACGTAGTGTGATTAGATAGATGAGGAAGGGAAGTGGAGGTTGGGGTGTGTATGTGATTAACAGATGGTCATAGAAAGGTAAAACAGCCTTAGGTCAGGTAAGAGTGTGCTGTGTAACTGAAAGCTAATTAACTGTGCAGATGTAATGTCCTTACAGCAGATGGACATTTCTTTGTTAGAATTTTTCTATGTTTCTGGTTAGAATTGTATAAAACCTTGGTGTGCCATATCAGTCTCAGATTCCTGGATGTTACATTAGTATCCTGCAGTCCTAGAAACTTGAGTGGAAATTCAGCTCATTTATAATTCCACAACAACAAGATGGCATTTTTGCTATTGCAGTCCATGGATAACTTTTGGACATTGACCAAAAGCTCCCCATAGATAGCATACACAACAGAACCACCTTCTTAATTCTTTAAAAATATCCCATTATACTTAAACGTTTAGAGATGAAATACATTTTCATATAAGCATCTCCTAGTAGCACTGTTCCCTTGTTTTAGTCAACATAAGAATCCCTATAGTAATGTTTCACTGTCTCGTTAGTCATTGTTCCTCTATGTTACTGAAACTCCTTTTACCTTTATACTGTGCTCTCCTGTCCTTCTTCTTGAAAGATCTCCTGCTGGATCTAGAGCAATTGTCTGTTGCATTGTCCATTCCTGTAGCCTCTACACCAATTGGCAGAGATTTTCCAGCCCTCAGCTTCTTTTTCTGAGTAGAGAACATATTTCAGTCTCCAACCAGAAGCAACCTTCAGATAGCAAGCATGGGTATTGTACTTATAAATTATGCGTTCTTTATCTATGAAATTCACTTGAAATATATCTTTAAAAAATCACAAGTAGCATGTTTCTTGGGTTTATTTGTTTTGTGCTTGTTGGGGAAGAGTATAAAGCAGAACATACATATCAGGTAATTCTCCAGATCTGCCCCAGTTATTCAGGTATTTACTTTACTGGGCCTCTCTCTATCGACTTGGGAGTTACCTGTAGCCCTGTTTACCTTTCAACCTGGTCCTTCCACTCTACTCTCCAGTTTTGGCCACTACACACAAATCCTTTGCCCAGCCTTTTTTCTGTTTTCCTAGATGAAGTTACACCCCCCTAAATGCCACAAATGGACTAAGCCGCTAAAAGGAAATTTTAGTTCGCTGTAGCACTAATTCACCTGTGTTCACACATATGGAACTATGAACGTTTATGTTGAAATGTATAAAGTGGCTAATGGCATAATTATTATTCTTATCCTTTATATAGTGCCAACTTATTCCATAGAACAGTACAAATGAAACATATAAATGAAAGGGATCAGAAGACCCCTCTCATGAAAGCTTGTAGAGCTTACAGGAAGGTGGGACAAAGAAGGACTAAGTGCTATGGTGTGTAAGTGAACTGCTGGTCAGCGGGTGGGAAAAAAGAAGTGCTGTACAAAGGAATCAGAGGATTTCCTTGCACATTAGTCATTTGCTGATTTTTTCAATAGTCTTTACTCTTTCATCACTGAGCGGGTACCAAACAGATCTGCAAATGCCATCTACCAGCTTCAGGTTGATGGATCCCATAGAATTCTATGGGGTGGAGACACATACATATGCAATATGGTGTAAAAGGCTTTAAAAGAAGGTGAAAAGCAATGAATTTTATATGCTGTTCTTATCACCGCTTGATGATTGCCAACCATATCCTGTTAAAGAACAGGGACCTTCTTCACCCCACTGTATTAAATATGTAACCAAGTATATGAAGGCTCATACTTAGAGCTTAGAGTGGAATAATTCTGGAGAAAACCAAAAATCGGAGAAAAATATCTGCATCAATTTAAAGGGCCTTTTAACTCATGTTAGAGAAGTCTCCAATGCATTGATTCTCAATGTATTGGAGACCCCTCTATAATTGAGGTGGTTAAAAGCCCTATATAAGTCAATGGGAATTTTATTTGTCCGCTCTTGTTCATTATGAAGATTGAAGGCCATAGTTTCTAACTCATTGTGCAGGCATATGTACTATATAAGCCAGTGGTGGCTAATCCCAGTCCTCAATTGCCACAATCCCTACTTGAAAACAGTTGGCCCTATGTGTAGATAAACTTACTTCTAATCCATTAGGGGTAGTAAAAAAACTTGGCCTGTTAGTGGTATGTGGTCATATATTATCACCTTGACAATGTGTTTGATGTTGGTCAGGTATTCTCCCGGTCATATCATCCTCTGGCTGCATGGTGTTTAGCCAGCAGAAGATGCAAGTTGTTCTCCTGATTGTCACCACATTTTGCTCTCTCTTATGTTTAAAAGTTCCAGGGCCAATGTGAAAAGACAAGAACAGTGGTGTTTGAGAGAAACAAATGTTCATAGGTTTCCAGTCAAGTTTTGATATGTTGAGGAACGAAGGCTGGATTGTATTAAAGGCTGGAGAGCCCCATCACTAGGCACTTTTGTGAGAGACATTGTGGATCTCCTGAGGGGCTTCAGGCTATGGGGATCATGCAGATTAAAAAGAATTTGCAACATGGTGATATTGATAAGATTTTACTTCAGAAAGAAACTAGATGGATTTTTACCATTGGAGGCATGGGGGCCTATGGGTTAAATGAGGAGATTAGATATAACATATTCTATAGTCTCTTGCTGCACATATTAATGTTATTAATGGGACAAAGTGAATTGTACATTTTCTGTATCCCGGATTACATTGAGATCTAGTTTGATATTTGTAACTTTAATAGCCCTGTCTGTTGGTGTATGGAGCGACTGCACTGTGTAATCCCTTTAAGACTAGTTGATGGTTCACAGTGATTGGCTGAACCAAGTAAAGAGATACTTCTGTTTGATACATATACATATATATATAAATATATATATATACATGTGACAAAATAGGGGCTAAGTGATTGTTGATTCATCTTGAAAAAGCCCTGGATAAGAGGGGCAAATGCATTGATGCACTTTCCTATTCATATTCCATAACAGGAGCTGACTGATAGCGTGGCAAAGACAACAGAGCGGCAAGACTATTCATGTTTATTATTTTCCGATTTGGCTACAATCTCACACCTGCACCTATGTTTTGATCTTATTCAGCATTTCTGTTATATTACGGGTCAACTTAAGACCTTTCTTGTTCATTAACA
Source organism: Rhinophrynus dorsalis (assembly GCA_037306005.1). NCBI lineage: Eukaryota > Metazoa > Chordata > Amphibia > Anura > Rhinophrynidae > Rhinophrynus > Rhinophrynus dorsalis. The sequence goes on from CM074721.1 coordinate 119,723,053, forward strand.
AATGTATTTCTGCTCTATGCTTTGCCTCTTTGATTTACCTATGTTTATTTATCTGTTGGTTTCCCTGTCCAAACACATTTAGGAAAGGATCCACTGCAATATGTTGGGATATGTGAGTACTTTATGCTACTGAATACAGCTGTGTATAATTAATGGCACAAAAGAGTGAAAGAAATAATTGTCAGCTCTTGGTCTGTATGGTTACCATGACAAAGAACAAGAAAATATATGTGTTGTTCAATAACAGTGATGCACTTGTCACACACATATATTTTTCTTTCTCCATTTATACTCTCTTCAACAGTGTATACAATATATATATATATATATATATATATATATATATATATATATATATATAGCCAAAGTCATAGATCATTTTGAGGAATAAGTAATGTCAGTGCATATCCTCTATTTAAAGAAGTGGACGGTGGACTTGTAACTTGGTTTGCCTTGAATTATTGATCTAGATGTGTCCCTTGTAATAGGCTTTCATCTGCTTTATCTCTTTCTAAACCCACTGGTACATAATTTGGCCATTTTTCACAGTCTATGCCCCTTCCTGGATTTTATTCAAACATTATTGATTTTGCATGCTTAATAACCCTCTGTGACACATTATTTCACAGTTTACATTCTGCATACACTGCACACCTGATTTTTTTAAAGGAGCAGTAAACTTTTTTATGAAAACCTGTAGGTTACAGTTTTTCCTGCTGAGTAAAACAAGGCCGCTCCCACTGCTGTCAGTTGTTTTATTCAAAGGTAATAATAATTAAAATAATCAGGAAGTGTATGTACCGTGTGTTTACTTTCTGACAATATGAATCAGCATTTTATATCACATTCTATGGAGAACTGTCACTGAATTTCTTCTCAGATTGAATGCAACAGAAAAAATAATTGTATTCTGACCACTAGAGGGCACTGCTAATGTGAAAAATAAGAGTTTAAACTGAAATATGCATCGCTCAGCAATGGGAGTAACCTTATTTTACTCAACAGGAAAAGCCCTAAAATATATATATATTTTTTCATAACAACAATTACTTCTCCTTTAATCAATAACTAAACTATAAAAAGTAGAATCCTGGTAATTTATCTCCTTGGATGACAGACAGGTCACCAACATATTGGAAGCAATGCAATGGAGACCTCTCCCCCAACCAAGGTGTTAAGCTGGATCTGTATGTATCCAGTATGTGATAATTCTACCGGTAATTTGTCAATACAATTTTCAACCTTGTGTCACTAATGCTAAGTAGACAATGTATTCACTTTTACTGCTCCAGATGTGAAGGAACTGCAGCGGGCAGCTATGCTGGTGGAGGAAAAGGTGATGTTGGGTAAAGGCCGCCCTTCCACCTCTGCCAGCATGCACTCCTGGTAAAGCGGGGACTTCACAAAGCGAGCATAGCTGTCAAACTTCATCAAGTTGAAAATCTAAAAAAAAAAAATCAAGAGATTGATTACAAGCGCTATAAATAAAAAGTGGAACAAAAACAGTATGTTTTAGTCATCTCAGTAAGTTAACAATTAGTACAATCAAAAATAAATAAAATGCAGTGCTTCAACATGATATAGAGAGATACCATTTAAACAGTACAATATAAAAATAAAACTTGTAGATATGTTAGAGGATATCAAGGAAAGATTCCCTCCTGACGCATTTCATGAAACTATTGGTCACTTTTTCAGAGAAGGTCATGTCTTATGCATTGGGGTAAGGTTAACATGGTAGACACACAAACATGGTTGGGGGCAAATACAGGCCACAGCTTTATTAACCATTTACATAAATCCCACCGCCTTTAGCCCTTGCCAAACCCTAAGACCCTGGCAAGACCCTTCCTGCTCTACTCAACCTGAGCCTGATCTCAGACTTACCACCATATGCAATATAACCTCTGAACCCATTAGCTGTTCCCTTAAGCTCAATGGGTCCTCTGAATTTTTCCAGAGACATTGGTCCTGGGGGGAGATGCACTAAATTTTGATGAGGGCTCAGGATGTAGATGTTGTGTTGGATCTGTGTCGAAGGCACATCACCAGTATGCGCTAATGTGCCTTCAACATCATATCCCTGTAAATCTGACAATAATCTGCCCATCTGTCCATCATGCCTTTGACAGGTTTACTAATTTTTACTTAACACATCAACAATGGCTTATTTCCATATGGAAATGCAGCATAATGAGTCATTTCCATATAGAAATGCAGGATAATGAGCCATTGCCATGTTCATGTGGGTGTGTTTATATGTTGAAGTGGCTGTTTGCCACATGCACTAAGCTCCAATAGCTTCCTCTGATGTTCCAACATTGCCTAATTGAGGGTGGCGATGCTGGGATCTCCCTGTAGTTTCCTATGCAGTAACAGCCCTCAATCAATCATCAGCATGTAGGTTTGTCATACTGCTGATAGAATGAAGATGATGTGTGGAAGCAGAAACATTTTATTTGTCATACTGCTGACAATGTGCGAGCGATGCGGTCCATTACACATCACCAGCAGTAGATAAAAAATTCTGAGAGCATTCTCTCACACCCCAGTGGCACTCAAAGGGTTAGAAAAGTACACCAGCCAGTACGCAATCATACCCTCAACTCTGTGTCTTTTTTTTATAGTCATATTTGTAGTGTACTCCTATTATTAAAAAAATGGTATTTAACCCCTTGACTGGTAAAGAGGTCATATCTACAATTTAATTATCAGTTTTGTTATAGGAGAATATATCAGGCGTTTTTTGGGTAACGTTATCATGATTTTAGGCACATTTAGAGGGAACTCCATCTTATGCTAGGTTTATAACTGTTTTGCAAGAATTTTTAGAGAATTAACCTTAATCTGTTAAAGACTGATTTTATGTGAAACTGACATCAGTAATGCACAGACGTGTATTTGCCTCATCACGTAAAGTGAATGAAACATAGTTGGTATTTCTGAATTTTTAGAACCAAATCAGTACCAGGATTGACTGGAGCTACTGCTACTTCCCAGAGAAAATTTCCAACATTTAGGGAACAATAGGATATGTGTTGCAATATTTATTTAATTCAAAAACATGCAAATACAATTATGAATACATTCTTCCTAGTTACTGTGGAGGAGATTGAATGGTCAGCAGAGCTGCTCTGCAGTTTCCTTCATAATCTGGCAATAAAGATTGGTATAAAGGCACAAGCAAACCATTTTATTCAGATGAAGGATACACTATGGGATGTCGGAGCCTGACCATATTCATGGCTCTTCCTGCACACAAGTTGAGACGCTATTGGCAATGCTTTGTGTACCACTCTGGCATTCAAAGAGGTTAATACATCATCTTCTAAAGGGGATATATGCATCTGCCATTGCAGTTCAATTCCTGAGAGTATATATTAGCTTAGGTAACACAACTTAATAACACACCACCACTTATCTTACTATATCCAGAAAATCCTACTTGCCCCTATGAATTTTGCCCATGTGCCCATGTGTTCAAGAGATAACATCTTTAATTAGTCTTAGAAGACATGTCCGTGGAGGCAGACATGACAGTTGCTGGCAGTTTCTTTTTTAACTGAAGCAGGAAGTGTGCATGAGCTTTGCTGTACAATGTATGACACACCCCTCTGGTTATTAAAGGGTTAGGATTACCCTATGCAGTGAGCAGATTTTGAGGTCCTGCTAGTAACTGTAATCTCCGTCTCCATGGACATGACATCAAGGACTAATTGAAGATGTTATCTATTGAATTAAGGAGCAAGGAAAAATTCAGAGAGGCCATTAGGCTTTTCTAGCCATAGTAAGACAAGTGTGGGTCATTATAAGGAGATGTTACTTTTTCTTTAAAAACCCTGCCCCAGCACTGATGATTATATATGAATGCTTTAATAAATACTACTGTGCCAGTGTGAAGACTTTAATGCAAGCTAGCCCAGGACATCCCCGCTTGTGGCACTCATAGGAAAAGGGAAAGATATTATGCCAATTACCTTTGCACTTCTTAGTACCTGGTGAGAAGAAAGGTAAAGAGAAACAGAATACCCAAAATACCCATACACGATCACAATATCTAGCCCTTGGCATAAAGAGGATAATTGTCTACATGAATAGACTTTAGGCAGGTACAGAACAGAACTCTGTTCTACCATACATTGGCCTGCAGTTGCATTCCATAATAATTCTGATGCACTAAGAAGAACCAGAGTGTTCATGGGACAAACCAGATGCACCCTTGGGTGCAAATAAAAATGTACACCCCATGAAATCTAAAATGGTCTTCAATGCATTGTTTCACAGTGAACTGGAGACAATGATATTCAGTAGAGTTAAAAAACAGATTTTAAAAAAAGTGAGTTTTGGCCACTTATATGTTTCTCCTATGATGCACCTGGTTTGCTGCAGAATTACTCGATTTCATCAGAAACCTTTTTAAAAGATTCCTTACAATGAAGTCAAAACACTAGGTAACATATCAATATGTCAGAGTTGCATCATAACAGAAAATATCCACTTTCGCATACTGGAAACAGACTTCTTGACCAGAAACAACGGAATGAGATTAGTGACTGCACATATAGGTTTATCACGTACGCAAAAGTCAAAGTTACTGTAAATTACTTAGCCATTGATGAACATACTCTAGTAAATTGAATCATAAATATCCAAATGGGTGTACAGTATACTATATAGCATTGTTTCTCATCCACAGGAGAGTAATAAGTGGAATAGCCTACCAGCAGATGTAGTAGAAGTTATTACAGTGAGGGAATTTAAGCATGCATGGGATAGGCATAAGGTTGTCCTGAACATAAGACAAGACCATGCACCAAATAAGGATTGAGGTTTTTACAGTAGGAAAAATGGGCAGACTAGATGGTCCTAATGGTTCTTATCTGCCTTCAAATTTCTATATTTCTAGTATTAATCATTATATGCTCAAAGCTGTCAAGCAGATGCGGGGCTTTAATCACTTTAATGATACAGAAGTACTTTAACTCCCAGTGTCAACCTCAATTTGATGGGATTGCACTCTAACCAGTCCACTTTGGATACAAATCTTCCTGCTTACAAGTTTCATTTTGTGATAGCAAATAGTTCCAAGTCCAGGAACAGTTATAATGGACCTTCTCTATCAACAGACCAAAGTCAGTAAACTGTTGTATAGCAAACAAGTAGAAAGTACCCAGCCTGGTGTTATACAGAAGTTGAAAACAAAATTGAGAAAATTCTTATAATGGAAAAATGAATAGCCCACACACACACACAATACACTCAGTTTTTAAAATGCATAATCACCCAGGTTACAAAATAGTTCTACACACTAGAAGGAGGAACTAAGCCCTACTTCCTGACTTCACTCTGTGGCTTTCTTCTAGTTTACAAATGCTACATGCTTATTATTAAGCATATATATATATATATACATATATATACACTGGATGTGCATATCTAATATATGTACATATAGATTATATATTGTATTTCCATATAGATTTGTACATATACATGGCACTGTGTTTTTCTTGTGGTTTGGTGGCCAACATCGGTGCCAATTTTTGTTACAGCAGTCAATGGGCAATTCTCCAATTAGTACTTTGGTTTGCAATCTTTTTTTTCAGGGAACCCCGATCAGTTTCATGTCATTTGTCAAGGGTATTATGAAGGGTTCAAACAAGTTAAACATAGTTATTCTTAAAGTGATAGTAATGTCGCTTTAAAAGTTGCTCACCGAGTCGTCTGTATGTTAAAAGTAACCTATTGCGCTATGTCTAATACCTTACTTGTTTGTAGTTCTAAAGTTATGAAACGATAAAGATCCACCGCCCACCCCTTTCTGGCCGCCTCCCACCAAATGAAGTGGGCAGGATTTCCCTTTTCTTACTGAAGTGTCCCTCGCTGCAGGCGTCCTGACCAGCCTGTATCTTCAGTGTGATGTGCCAGAAGTGGTGGTAGATGTTTATCTCTTCATAACTTTTGAACTACAAACGAGTAAGGTATTAGACATAGCACAATTGGTTACTTTTAACATACAGAAGACTCGGCGCGCAACTTTTAAAGATACCTTACTATCCGTTTAATTTGCACAAACACAATAACAGTAATATGCATATTGTGCATACAATGTCCTTTAAATATACATTTGAAACTCAACACTCACAATTTTATCAAAGTCTTTATAGAAAACAAGTATATGTCTGCAGAACACCAAAGTGCCATGACACCCTGGTTACGAATAACTGCCTTAGTGTTTGGTAACCAAAAAGAAAAAACAAACAATAGGGGGTGGCAATAGTGCCTTATCAAACAAATAATGGATGAGTGTTTAAAAGTAATGAAAATCATTCACATTTAAAATAGGCTGTGTAAATGCTTATTCACAGACACAGCAAATATAGCATGCAGGGATATCTTACCGCCCTTACTCAGTATCAATTTGATCGGGTTCTCCAACTATTCCTCTTGTATTCAGGTCTCTGGTACTCTCTTAAAAAAACGCAACCGCTCCAACAGTTAGATGTAATATTAGAGTATCCTTTTATTATAATAGCAATAACAAGTTTCATAGACTATATATAAGTGTTGTGTGTTTAAAAATCCCACACAGCACTTATATATGGTCTGTGAAATTTGTATTGTATATATTACATCTAACTGTTGGAGCGGTTGCGTTTTTTTAAGAGAGTACAAGTGACCTGAGTACAAGGGGAATAGTTTGAGAACACAATCAAACTGATACCGAGCAACGGTGGTAAGATACCCCTGTATGCTATATTTGGGCCCTTCATGCTAATTCCATTAATTGATAAAAAATGTTTTTCAGCAAAACATAATAATATTTATTTGATTTAGAAATCATAAAGATGTTTAGACGGGATTCATCAAGGTGCGAATGGCTTAATACGCAAGAAAATCAGAGGATTTCTTTGCTCATTAACCATTCACCTATTCACCAACTTTAGTATTGTATCTGGCCATCGCTTATTCTTCAATAAGTGATGGCCAGATACATCCGCAAATGTGATCTGCTAGCTTCCAGCTGGAGGATCCCATTTGAATGCATGGGGCGAACACACGCATACACATTTTAGTTTACGCTCACGCGTGGGTTTTTCCCCAGACTGGCCAATTTGTGCAATTTTCCCTGCTTCGCATACACAAAGAAGTGGAAACACGCAAAATCATTGATGAATACCCAAAGGTATCCATCAATGACTGCGGCGAAGCGTAGCATATTTGATATGCTGCTCTTCCCGCAGTTTGATTAATCTTGGCCTTAACGCTTAGTATATACATTCATGTGTATGTGCTACTGGTAATTGTCTGTGCATGCTTGCCTTTAATGACATCACATTATTTAGAAGTATATGGACTTTGGTTCACTGTTTTTTTCCTCACAATGGCTGATTCAGAAATAAGTCTGGACACTTTTGCTTAAATGTAACTTGGTTATTTTTTCCATATGAAATAATTCATGTGTATGAATATCATTTTCTCCCTCGTAGAGACATTGCTTTTTTATTTTAAAGGGACAGTATCACCTAAAACTTAACAGAGTTAATATGCATTGAAATACCACACACTGCTTGCCAACATGTGTAACAATATTATTTTGTTTTTATTTTTTTTATTTTTGCAAGTCTTAACATCTATCATAAATTAATATACATAGTAGTTATCAGGCTTTAAATATGATATAACCTAAGACTGATACTATTTCTGACCCTTTTTAGATTACAGTGACTCATCTCCAGTTTGTCAGTTTACCTCAATTATGCCATACATTGCACTTATCACTTATCAGGAGAGTTCTTAAAAAGAGGTCAAATGGTCATTCATAGTGATCCACTCATCCACAGGAATAGCACATTTATAAAATATATATAAGGGACTACTTACCTAGGAAATAATTTTTAGAAATGCTAGCTTGGGATAACAATATTTAAAATGTATGAATCCTATAAAAATGTATGCTATCCATTTAATCCCTTGGATACAGAGATTGCTTCACAATGCATTAGATAAATCTATAGAATGAAAGTGGCTTAGCAGATATGTATTTGAGAAGATATGCACTCACCTGCAGCTGTTGTGCCTTGAACATATCTGGGTTTGGAGCTTTCAGCATGTCCTCTGTGATAACAACCTGATGATCAACATTCACTGGACTCAAGGAGCTACTGGATAGGTATTCATTGTAGATCCACTGAGACTCTTGCAAGAGCTGTCACAGAAGAACAATACAAGTGTCAACACTGTGTTACTTCTAATGTACAATGTCTGTCCTTGACAGTTCAACAAGGTGACCAGAGAATTCCTTAACAGCCAATTTACATTAGCACAGCTTTCAAAGCAAAGTAGTTAAACGAAACAAATAGAAAATTATTATTGTGGCATCCTATATTATAATTCCCTAACTAAGTTTGTCAGAAGCCATCATGCGCATTAGGGACGGCTGCGCGCGCTACGGTCATGAGCAGTACAGACTTCCAGCGCAGCCCGGTGTGCAGAGAGGACTCCGATCTGAATTTAGAGAGCCCCACTCTGTATCAGCTGCTGCACAGGCAGTCTCTACTGTGCATGACTGTACCGCGCCGTTGCTGGGTGGCACTGTGGCATGTGTACACGGGCTCTTCAGCTAGTTATTACATACAATGTTAACTTCTTTGATTATTTTTAGTACACATTCAAGGAACCTAAACACATAAAAATGATATAGGGTTATATAAAATGAAATACTCTGTACTCCATGTTAGCATCTGTAGAAATTCTCTTTTTGTTTCCTGAGACCAAAAATCTAGTCTTCCATACGCACTGTATGCTTTTTCTAGAACTACCCAATCCACAGTAAAATAATCAGTTTTGACAGCTTGTGTCAGATATGCTGTATTGTCTGTAAAAAGGCTTGGATAAGGTATCTTCCTTTCAGAATACATGAGTTGTGGGAGAAAGTGCAGCAAGGGAATTATACACTGGGAAAGGGGCCCTGCACTAAGGAACTTACAATCTAATTAGGGAATATAATATACTGTATTTAATCTAATATATGGGAATATATTAATTACCACTAGCATATATGCTAGCCCTGTTTTGGGTACCTCAAAATAGATTTCTGGATTGGAGGCAGTCATACCCTGGGGTGGGCTTAATACCACTGGCCAGCCAATGGGATGTGTGGGGTGGGGTTTGAGTTGGCTGAGGAGGAGCCTCAACCAAATACACAATGCATACTGGCTGAGCCTCAGCCAAAAGTATATACATCAACTTCATCTCTCCCCTCCCTTGCATTCCCCACTTCACCTCCGTCTCCCTTCCATTCACTGCTCCCTCCTCATGTCCATTCACCACTGCACCCTTCCATTCGCTGCTTCACCCTCCCTTTCATTTGCCACTTCATCTCCCCCTCCTTTCCATTCCCCATTTTGCCTTTCCCCCTTTCCAGAAAAAAAAAATCAAACCTTGTGCTGGAGCATCAGGACACCTCCTGATGCCCCCCAGCTACTGATTTCCCATCCAGTTTACCCAGAATACAGGGCAGGTGTGGGAAGGATCGCCAAAGCCTCTCATTTCAATGAGGGAATGCCACCCTCATTGACATAAGAGGATTTCCTGATCCTGCCCACTCTTACCCAGTACTCCAGGTACATTGGAAGCAGGGGAGCTCTCTTGGTCTTCTGCTTCACCTCTATTAACCTCCCAGCCAAAATGACTGGGAGATCAGTATATGGGGGCATCAGGAGGGGTCTTGATGACACACCACAATGCCTGGTAAATAAATAAACTATGAGTGCCACTCAGGTATCCAACGCATTGCAACTCAAAGCACTGAAAACCTCTCTGGCACTCACAGGTTCACTGCACAGGTAAAGCCATGCAGGAACAGCTAGTGTATATATAATATATAATGCGCAATATTTGTGTATTTTTATTATCACACAGAGAGGGTTATGCACTAAGGCGTGATAAAGGGATGATAAAACAAAGATGACTTCTCCAGTGATATCACTTCTCCAGTTCCTATGTTATTCAATAAAGCCTATGAACTAAGATCTCCAAAGTTGTAGAAATGGCTCCAGAAAATCTGAAGATGGAAAATGTTCTTATGTGCAGTAATGAATATGAAGTTTCTTTATTACTAATTTCCCTATTTCACATAGAAATTGCAACACATTTCAAATAAAATGTTGAAACACTGTGTTTTCTACGCCTGCCATGTGAAGGTATAAAATACAGAAGACTAAAGTCAGCTGCGGATGACTTTTAGGAGAGAGTGGTCAATGAAATCACTGATTTAACACACCAGCTGCTAAACAAGCTACAACAGCCATTTTCAGAAAAAGAACAATCATCTTTCAATATGGGACTAGTGAAAGGGTTAATAAAAGAAAGAGTGGGGAATACCAGTAACAAATGCCATATATGAGATCTTGGTGGTACTATAAAGTTTGTCCTTTTTATGTTTTATAATTACAAGTCAGATATGTAAAGCAGTAGTTCTTAAAGGGATAGTAATGTTTCATAATAAAAGCAGCTCTAATTAATCATCATAGTATTTGGACTTTGGAGAGTGTTATTTCAGTTCTGTCAGAGTTGTAGTTCAGGAGTAATTCAGTGACAAAGTGTCCCCCTCCCACCCCTTTTACTGATGTAACACTGCTCAGCCAGAGCAGAAGGGAGGTGTCCAGGTAGATTGCAGAGAGGGACAATCTTCAATTAAGATAAGGGAAAAACCTGAAAAGCTTGCCAAGGGGGGCAGAACTTTCATTGTTTTCATAGGAATAAGAGTGTCCCCTTCTGTTATCTGTCTGGTCTATAGACTGCATTCCACATCTGAGAAGAGATAGCTTACCCTGGGTAAAAGGGGAGGGAGGGGAAACTTTGCTTGTGAATCTCTCTTAAACCATAATGGTTTGAGAGATAAGACTTATATCATTCTTCATGTTTTTTAATGCCTACAAAATAAAATAAAGTTAAAACGAAGTATTACTATCCCTTTAAAGGTTTTTTTTCTTGTGGCCACCAATGTGATCACATCCATGTTCTGGTGGCCACATGTGCATGTAGTACAATGTAATACAATTTGCAATAAGCAATGTTCATAATTAAATATCTGCAACAACAATAAATCTCTCCCTATATATATTAGACAGACGTTTTATCTTCCAATACTCAAGGTTTATGCAGTTGTAACCATAGAACCACCCATACTAACCCCTTCCAGTCTTGTCCCACTGCAATGGTAGTAAAAAAACTATACATACTTATCCCTCCAGCCTTGTTCCTCTGCATTGTTAGCTACAGAGCCACACATTCTGACCTCCTCCATCCTTGTCCCACTGCACTGGTAGCCATAGTACTATACATACTGACCTCCAATTTTAGTCTCACTGCATTGGCAGCCATACTACCATATATACTCTCCCCCCACCCCAGCCTTGTCCCACTGCATTGGTAGCCAGAGAACCACTGAGGATGATAGGTCTGGCTGTGTAGGGAAATATAACAAATGGATAGTAAACACAACCAAGTAAGGTGTAAGTTAAAGGGATATTAATGTTTCATAATACAAACATATGAATGATAAAGTATCCCCTTCCCACCCCTTTTCTGATGTAACACTGCTCACCTCAGAGCAACAAGACTGTCCGGATGGATCCAGAGAGGGACAATCTTCAGTAAGCATGAGGAAAAACCTGTCAAGGGGGGCAGAGTTTTCCTTATGCTCACAGTAAGAAGATTGTCCCTTGCTGCAACCTGTTTGATCAAGTGCCCAGATTCCACATCTGAGGGGAGGCTTACACTAATTAAAAGGGACAGGAGAGGGATACATTATCATTCAGTTACTCTTGAACTACAAGTCTGAGACTAATGAAATAACATTCTCCATGGACCAGATATTATGAAGATTAATTGTAGCTGCTGTTTTTGTGAAACATTTCCATCCCTTTAAAGAGATGGCAATTCTACATACAAATACAGGAAAGAGTGCATTTCTTTACAAATGTGCAATCTAATGTTGAAATAATTTTTTTATTTTCATAGCTTACACTTTTAATGAATGTTTTATTCCTCGTGAATGATCAGCTTTTTACATAACTGGACTTTAATTTTAGCTCTGAGGTGGCATCAGAGAAAGTACAGTGACAAGTACCAGTATTCTCAGTGGTTTTAAAGGCATTGTTCAGGCAATGCTAGAGATTCAGAAAGGTGGGAAAAAAAGTATCAGTCTCTCTAAAATTAAATTTTTGCTTTAATGCAATCCTTTTTTAAGTTTAACTTATAAATTAATTTTCAGTTTTCTGCTCTGCTCTCCTAGAGTTCTGCCTAATCTGTCTCCATCTGCCTTGGATTTGAAGGATTTGGCCCTACAGAACCTTTGGTGGTGCTCTCTGCCTCTTAGGCTATTAGTGAATATCGGCCTTTGTGGAATCGGGTGTCCCCACGGCCGTGCCGGGTGGGCCGTAGCTTAGGCCGCTGGTCTGCCATCGAGTGCAAGGTAGTGAGACGGCCTGCAGCGCTACCCCGGCCTCCCCTACTCAAGAGCCAGTATTGCAGTGGATATCTAAATCTACCTTATCCCTGACAATTAGACATCACACCTATTCCCTATACTACTGGCTGTCCCCAATTTCAAGTTGTTCCTGAAACTGAACCTCTCAGGCAGACCTATGTTTATGTGATCCTGCTCTGTGTTTGAGGTTGCACTTCAATCTACATCCAATCTTTAGGGTTGGTTTCGTGCTCTTGTGGCTACTTATCCCCATGTTTGTTGTTTTCCCTTAATTGTACCCTGTATCTGCCCCATGTATTATCAAGGCCTTGTGCTCTTTTTTGATTCAACAACTATCAGGGTGCCCGTGATCCTGGCTGCGGGGCGGCAATATTCCTACTTCCTTGTTTACTTTGCCGCATTCTTATTGGTCCCTGGACCTGACTCCACCCAGGGCCAGCCCTGTTATACCCTGTCATGTCAGTAGTCGGGCGCCCTTTCGTGGTGTACCTGAACCTAGCGCTAGATACTGCTGTTGCTCTGTTTGTGTATGACCTGGCCTGCCTGATGACGTTCCTGCATATCCTGAACTGCTGCTGCATCCGTTGCTGATCTGACTGGCTGAGAACCCGCTGGGTTGCCGACTGGACTGGCTGAGAACCCGCTACGTTACCGACTGGACTGGCCGAGAACCCGCTACGTTGCTGACTGAATTGGCTGAGAACCCGCATACAATGCTGACTGGATTGGCTAAGAATCCGCTTACTATGAAGAACCTTTGGCTGAGCACTCCATGCTTACTGGTATCAACCGTCTCTGGAGGTGTGCACATACGGAGTACCGGTTTCCGTGCTGTCAACAGTCGGGCTGAGTTACTTATTACCTTGCTTACGTGTCCATTGTTACCACTGTCACTAGCTGGGCTCACTCCCGGTTGGGAGTTATAGGCATTCCTCTGGGCGTATATACCATTGTTGAACTTCACTATCACCTAGAGTTCTAGGTGCGGTTCACTGTCTCTTCCTGCCTACCATACCGCTGTAGCCTTAGGGCTCAAGAGCCAGCTGTAGTGTGGTGGTCCTGCTCCTGTACACTACGTACTTTGGACACCCGTTGCCTTCCGAGATCTGTTGCCTCCGATTCACCCCTAGCATTCTAGGGTGTCTGCTGCCAGTAGCTGTGTGTCTTGGGCCTCATAATACTCTAGCGTTCTAGGGTCCTTGCTGTCAGTACCCGTTGTCTGTGCCTCCTGTTAACCCTAGCATTCTAAGGTCTTATGCTGCCAATCTGTAAGTCTTGGGCCTCCTAGCTTTCCAGGTTCCTCGATGTCAGTATTCGTGGTCCGTGTGTCTTTGTCAACCCTAACGTTCTAGGGTCCCTGTTGCCAGTATCCGTTGGTCTTGGGCTTCCGTTTACCCCTAGCGTTCTAGGGTCCTTGCTGCCAGTAGCTGTGAGTCGTGGGCCTCCTCTCTACCCTAGCGTTCTAGGGCCTCTGTGTCGCTACCAGCAGGTCGCTGTCTCCACCTCACCCTAGCTCTCTAGGGTACCTGCTACCAATTTGTACATCATTGTTATACTGTTCCTACCTGACCTGTGTAAGTTGTGGGCAATACTAGTACTGTCTTCTTCTGGGTATGTGTGGAAGAGGAACGTATTTGCTGATTGTACTTTATATTCAATAAAGTTCTTTAACCTTACAAGTCTTGTCTGAGTGTTCTTCAAAACCGTGACAACAATATTTTGCATACTTGGGATTCTGCAAACCTAGCTGTTTAAGTCCTTACGGTTTTCCAAGAATCATCTCCCTGCTTGTTATTTTTCCTTTTTTGTATCCCCCTGCCTCTCCCGTGTATTTTTCTTATTTCTACAGTGACAACGACTAGGATGTTCCCCTCTGGCTTGTGGTTTACTGACATTGCAGCAGTGTTCTACAGGGTCTCTGCTACCATGTAAGTTATCCTTATTTCCTGTGGGCTTCCCAGTCCATTGCCTGTGGCATATAGGTATGTGATCTTCCTGCTCTGTGCCCTCCTGGCCTCCTTCTCCAGCTGTGATACCCATCTCTGTTTCTCTTGTACCTTGCTTAATCATTTTGCTTCATTGCTGTCATCATGGAGCGTTTTGTACAATCTGCAGATTATACTAAAATTCCACAATCCCAGCGTGGAGAAAAGAAGCAAGATAAAAATAAGAACACTCAGGTCTCCCTTACTGAGGAACCCACTGTGAACCTTTCTGCTGCTGCTACAGCTGTTATGCCATCAACAATTGCTGAAGACACAGCCAAAGAGGTTCTTGCATTGCTTACACCAGTTCTGGATACTAAACTAGATGCAATCCAGTCTTCAATTCAGTCTATATTAGGTGAAGTTAAGATCCATGGCAAACAGATAGCAAATCATACACAACGAGCAGATGATTGCAAAACGCTTGTGGGTGATCTCCGTGGTACTGTCCTCAGCTTGAAGGCCAAAGCTAATGCTCTTATAGATAAAATTGATAATCTGGAAAATCGCAGCCGTTGGAACAATCTTCGCATCATTGGTCTGCCTGAGACTCTTCGAGCTAAGGATTTGACATGCTTTCTCAGTACAGAACTGCTGATACTTCTGAAAATGGAGGATCACAGCACTCCATTAATCATTGAAAGATCTCATCGCCTAGGTCAGACCATACCATTGGAGGGTGGTCGCCCTAGACCAGTGATATTTAAACTCTTACATTACGAGGACAGACAGCAACTCCTCTTTGCTTACAGAAAGCTGAACAGGGTTGAGTATCTTAATGCTTAACTCTTGTTGTTTCAGGACTTTTCAGCTAAGGTTTCGGCGCAACGATGTGGTTTTTCGGAGATCTGCAGCAAGCTCTTTAAGAGGAACATCAAATTTGCTTTATTGTATCCTGCACGTCTTAAAGTCCTGGATGGTACATCTACTCACTGGTTCGACAGACCAGAGGAGGCCGGGACTTTTATGAGAGTCTGTCAGCGGGCAATAGTGAGAGGAGAGCAGGGGGACATTGCTAATTTTGTTACTCTCCACTCCATCAGTTCCTGGATCTGTTTCACCCTGAATTCATGAGTCTTCTTGGGAGGTGTTCTGTATACCTGTAGAGGCTTTTTGTGTCCCATTTGCTCTTCTGCCTCTTGCCATGGACACTCTCCTTTGGATACCTCTCTAGACACTTGACTGGTTTGACCTACAGGGGGACGTATTTACAGCTTCATGGGCATATCTGGGATGACTCACTGTTTTTGAGGCCCATCTCACTTCATTATGCTCCATTTGGGTCGACTGAGCGAATACTTGCTATGATGCTGCAATGTATTTCATATGCATAGACTTGTTATGTTATATGCAATTCCTTTTTTATTTTTATTTTTTTGTCTATTTCGTTTCTGTTTCCTCAAAATTGTTCTCAAAGTTATTGACTAACTCCCACCTCTCCCTACAGGTTATAGGATTCTATTCTCTGTCTGGTACTCCCCGGATCAGCTATGGTTTATTCCGGGTCCTTTCCGGCTTGCCTGGGGGTCAATCAGATAGAGAATCTCTCTGTTACATCAAGGATTGCGTATTTTGCAATATGGGAAATAGAGCTGGGTTGGGTGCTCTCAGTTGGGGTTTCGTATCTGTCAGGATTGATGGCTGGGGGATGTTTTAAAGCTGAGCGTGCGGGGATGCAGGGCTTCCTCTCTCTTTTCTTTTAGTTGTGATGGGGGTGCTGTGGAATGTTTCTACTAATTTGTGGGTTTTTCATAATTGTTGTTCGACCGAGCTCTCTTAAGGGAGGGGAGGGCAGTTTAGTGGCAGAGATTAATTCCATTGTTTGGCTTGGCACTGAGCCCCCTGGTTTGTTATGAAGCCACCAATATAATTTTATGCATAATATTCAATCTAGGATTTGGTCCACAGGTTCATAAGAACTTAAGTTATTTAGTTTGCAGATGAGTCCATTATGGACTAAGTTTTTTGTGTTTGTTCTGTCTGTGTCTATTGTCTTGTCGGTGCATGCCTCTGGGTAGTTTGATCTGTGGTTCTCCTGCCCCATACCACTTTATTTTTGTCGGACTAGTGCCTCCTCGCTGGGAGAGGCGTTGGTTTTTTTCATTTCTGCTCACCCTATCTGGCTTCTCTATCACTGGCTGCCACCATAGCGGATTCTTCCTGTCTACCTAGATCTACTCCTCATTCTCTCTGCTTTACTTCCTGGAATGTTGGGGCCGCTTGCATTCTCAAGTTGCTCTATTGCAAGAAACTCATCTCACAGATGACAAACATGTTAAACTTCGAAAAGAATGGGTGGGACATTGTATTGCTACTTCTTACTCAAGCAAGAAGCGGGGTTTAGTCATTCTTGTCCATAAATCCCTTGCTTTTGTACCTTTACAGACTATTCGCGATCCAGAAGGACGTTTTCTGTTGGTACACTGTGAGATTGATCAAAAACCTTTTGAAATCTGCAATGTGTATGCCCCCAATGATCCTATTTACTCTTTTTTCGCATCTCTTCTTCCGTACTTATTGCTATACACTCCCGGCAATATTTTGCTGGGTGGTGTTTTCGGGCGCCCTACCAGCTCCGAAGCTCCCTCCTTAAATCCCTTGCAACGCTTTATGGATCAGGTCCCTCTTACTGACATTTGGCGCCTTATTCATCCTATGGACCGACAGTATAGCTTCTTCTCTCATTCCCATGGTACTTTTACCAGGCTAGACTATTTCTTAGGTTCCACGGCTATTCTCCCTTTGGTTACTGCCTGTTAAGTTCACGATATCCTCATCTTGGACCATAAGCCTGTTACCCTGCATCTGTCCTTTTGTCCTCCTGTGCATTCCTCCTTTTCTTGGCATATGCCATCCTTTCTCGCCCAATCCCCTTATTTCTGTGCTAGTCTTCGGAACGCATGGCTTACGTTTCAGTCTGGTAATGCTCTTCACTCTTCTGACCCAGTTCTATTCTGGACGGCAGCTAAGGCTGCTTTGACTGGTCATATCATCTCTTATGTTACAAAGCTTTGGAAGGAAACAGCAAATAAACTTGCGCAGCTACAGCGTACGCTCACTGCTCATTACTTCGCTTACCTTGCTGTGGACTAAGCTTTAAACCACTCTAAATAACTTGATGCAAAAAGGGCATTTGAAACGGTATAGTCTACTGCTGCGCAATTTCAATTGTCTAAACGTTCAGCGCATTTCTATCGCAATGCTAACCTGCAAGGTAGGCTGTTAGCTCACCTGACTAAGCTTACACGTGGCACTAATATTATTCGTTCTATACAGCTGCACAACTCGACGGTCACGACGGACCCGGAGGATATTAATGCAGCTTTTGTTACGTACTTCTACAAATTATATGGTCCTCAAATGGATGACCCTTCTGCTCTATCTGATTTTTTGCAGCATTTGTCTTTACCTATACTCACACATGACCAGCGCTTGCTTTTGGAGGCGCCTATCACTGCTAGAGAGCTAGAGCTAGTGCTTAAATCCTTACATAATGCCAAATCACTGATCTTCTGGCTGAGTTTTACAAAATCTTGCAGGAGGACATTTCTCCCACGTTATTATCTCTTTATAATACTATATTCGATTTGCATGTCATGACTTCATTTTTCACTCTAGCTAGGATTATCCTACTGCTTAAGCCTGGGAAGGATCCTAACTAGGTTGAATCTTATCATCCGATATCGTTTTTGAATACGGATTAGAAGATCCTTAGTAAAGTTATGGCAAATAGACTCAATCGACTACTGCCTCAGCTCATTACGCCAGAACAGACGGGTTTTATTCCGGGTCGGTACTCGGTGACTAGTATTTGTACTGCGATTGCGGCTATTATTAAATCCCTGGACTTTCCTTGTAACAATAATCTACTTATAAATCTTAATGCCGAAAAGGCTTTTGACAAAATCCTTTGGTCTTATCTATTCCAGGTTTTGGAAATCCAGGACTTTGGTCCGCTGTTCCATGCTCTAATTGAACAATTTTATATTAAGCCCCAAGCCACAATTTCCACTAACTTTGTCAACTCCTCTCTCTTTCAACTTTTCAGGAGTACCATACAGGGTTGTCCCCTGTCTCCACTTCTCTTTAATCTAGCGCTGGACCCACTTCTTCGTACATTATTGGCTTTACCAGATTTTCAGGGCATTAGGGTGGGAACTATGGAAAACAAACTTACGGCATTTGCAGATGATCTACTGCTATTTATCCGTAATCCGCATTCTGCTCTTTCTTCAATTATGCAGGTTTTTGACAACTTTCTGAGGGTGGCGGGATTTACAATTAACTTAGGCAAGTCTAAGGCAATGTGGCTTTCCCCGCGACCCCCTCCTTCCCTACCCTTTTCCTGTCCATTACAATGGTCCACTCTTCAGCTCAGGTTTTTGGGTATTCTTTTACCTAGGGATATCAATATGCTTCACCAGACCAATTTTAATCCCTTGTTACATAGGTTGACATAGGACTTTCTTGCCTGGAAGGCATTGCCCCTGATGTTCATCGGTCATATTAATTCAATTAAAATGATAGTCTTTCCGCGCATCTTATATTTACTGTACATGCTACCATTATATCTTTCAGCAACAGACATTCAATCACTTAACCTTCTCTTTCAGGGTTTATATGGAGTGGCAAATGCCCCAAGATGAGTTTGGCCAAACTGACCCAACCTAAACGGTCTGGCGGGTTTAACTTCCCACATCTACGATTTTGTAATGTAGCCTGCCTTCTCTGGTATGAGAAAGACTGGCTGGATGGCACCATGGTTTATACAGACCGTGATAGGGACCAGTGTTTTTCTCAGTCACTGAGTCTTTCTTACATTCTGCATACTCCCTTATCCGCTCTTCCCCCTGCCCGTGTCGCTAATCCTTTACTGGTATCTACTGTGAAGGGTTGGCTGTACATACGATATCACTTTTTCAAGTCATGTTATGGTTCGGTTTTTCTACCCTTTAAGCATAACTCCTCTTTTCAGGGTGGGGAAACTGACGCCCGGTTTCTTCATTGGGCCTCTCAGGGTATAACATCGGTGGGTAACTTACTTGATCCATAACTCAACAGATGTACTCTTTCCCAGATTTTAAATCCAAATATACTCTACATCTAATCATCTTTTTTGCTTTTTTACAGGCCAAACATTACGTTCAGTCTCTTCTACCAGTTTTGTCCAAACAATTTACGGATAATCTGCTGGATTGTTTAATTAAAAAGCTTTCACGGTGTCTTTCAAAACTTCCTGTATTTAAAGAACTATTTTTTCAATGGCTCATAGGAATTTGAACCCTTTGAGCGTGTCGGGTTGGCTGACTGATATACCCACGCTAACGGTGAACCAGCTGGAGTCCAGCTTTTTACGTAGATTGCGCTGCTCTCCATCTGCTTACTTTCAAGACCTCTCTTATAGATTATTGCACAGGATATATGACTCCTTTGGTAGCCCACCGCATTGGTCTTGCCTCAGTTTCTTCTTGTCCTAAATGTCAAACTCCCAATGCGACTTTACTCCATATGATATATACATGCCCACATGTCAATTCCGTTTGGACCAAGGTCTTCTTTTATATCACAAATAAAATTGGGTTTCCTGTTGATTTCGCTTCACCTGCTTTTATCCTTGGGATCTATTCTTCTTCCTCCCAGTTAACGACCTGTCAAACTAAGTTAGTTGATTTTACTGTCATGGTAGCATTAAAATGCATTTTGGCGCTTTGTTTATCACCCTGGCCCCCCCTGCTCCGTCAATGGACGCTTAAGTTGTTTCACTTCACCAGATTACATTGGACGCTTGCCCTATCCGATAAGGAGATGCTGGGTGCTTGCTTCATCACTCTCTGGGAACCTTTTATACTATCCTTGCCTGTTGCCCATCAAGTAGTCTTTTACCGTTGCTTTCGGTATACTTTGTGGATGGAGGAGACATTATTGACGGATGGTAATTTGGAGTCCCAGTCGGGGGTGGGGGAGGAGGGGGACGATTCCTTGTTTCCACATTTAGATACTGGGGATGGGGACCCAGGAGTGGTCAACCCTTCTCTTTAACTTTAACCTTTTTTCTTTCACTCCTTTTGGGTTTGGGGGGGAGAGGTTGGGTCCCTCCGGAGGCATGCACCTGTTTTCTGTTTTGTGTCTTTTGTTGTGTGTTGTTCCTGCTCTGCAGATTTTCCATTTGGGTCATTATTTATCGGAATAACTTCACTGGATACCCTGGTGGACGCAGCATTCCACTCAACTTGCATGTTGCTATCCCCTTTAATATACACTCTTCCCAGTTTTATTATGAGTTACTCGAATAGTCAGTGTTGGACATTTTTTTTCAATTGTGGGAAGAGATTTCCTTGCTGTATACCTAACATGCGGGTGTTGGGTTCTTCTTTAAAAAAAAAAAAAAAAAACATTATCCAAAATGTCCCATGTTTACATCTTTCATGTAAGGTTATGTTTGTAATTTGGAAAAATTCAATAAAAAAGTTTATTTAAAAAAAAAAATAATAATAATTTTCAGAGAGACTGAGTTATTGAATCTCCAGAATGAAGCCTTAAACACCACTGAAAATGCAGCCCCCCCTCCCTTCTTTACTATTTTCACTGATGACAGCTTAGTCAGAGCTAAAATTATGTTTCTTTTATGTTAAAGCTGAACATTCATTTAATTTAATGCAAATATATAAAAAAACTGTGTACAAAAACGGTCATACAATTGTATCTGCCATCGTGCTTCAGCAGGATGGAAGCTTGCAAATTGTAATGCCGCCAACTTCCAAGTGACATGAAATAACGTGATGAGAGCTGCAGCAAATGAGCTGGGGTAGGCCAAATAAAACACTGCCTCTGGATTCACTAGTGGAAGACACTTCCCACTCACATCTGCCAATCAACACACAGCTGAGGTTAAGCCCCCCTCCAAATGCTTTACTTCAGCTCTTTTGAAGTCTCATCTCATGTGGGATGTGGTTCAGATTTCTAAATCGTCAAAGTGTGGGACTGGTAAACTTGAGTGTCTGGATGCATGGTATTCTTGGCACCTACCCAAATGTGGGCCTGGCAACTGGGCCTGCGGCCCCATTTGGCCTCAGTGACTGCATTTGTTGTGGTGGTCACATGCGACAGTGAGAGTGTTAAGGGCTTAAGAGTTTGCAGTCTCTCATGGTTCTCAAAACATTTGAGTCAAATGATTAAATGCATTTTCAGATAAGTGTGCAATGAAAGTTGCATATCTGCTTGGCAAATAAGGTGTTAATTATACTGTGGTTATCTGTAGAGACAATTTGATAATGAGTGGGAGAGAGACACTGTTTCTTTAACTAATAAGGGTACGTATCTTCCATGACAAACAGCACTATGGCAGTTTCTCGCATATACACAGGTATTTTTGAAACTTAAGTTTTAATTGTTTAGTGATGTACTTGTTTTTGCAAGTTGTTTTAGATGTGTCTATGTTGTTTTAAGCTGACAGTTCCACTTTAAGACTTTAATGTGAGAAAGTCCCAAATCCTCCTACGCAACATGCACAAGGAAATAGAGAGTGACTCAATAGTATATAGCACTAAGCAGAATATGGTGGAAAGGAACGCCACAAAATACACACTTCCTCATTGCTCTTCCCTTGGAAAAACAGCAAGCAAAGGATCATTTACAGATTAAGAACCTCAGAAAATTGTCCCTAGGCAGGTGTTGTGATACGAAATCAATTCTGGCACATAGTTTAGCTCTGAATAATATTAGTACACCCTACAGATTTTTAGACCCCCCAAAAAATGTAATACTGGTTTCCATTGGTATGGGTTTGTCACGGACTCTAAGAATGAGAACTGAACCAGTACTGTAGGTAACACAATCTTTATTAAGATACACAAAGTACAGAATGATACGGCAACAGCACTTACACAATACAATATAGGTAACTTCAGGAAGGATAGTGCTCCTGTAGTGGTACCGAACTGAACCCCAGAAGGCAAGAAGGAGAAGCTGCCTCAGGTCCGCACCTGAGTAGTCTACAACAGGTCCGCACTTGTACAGGCAACGTTCCTGATTAAGGTTAACCGTGCTACAGGTCCGCACCTGAACAAACCAGTAAATGGACGGAAGCAAGGAGAAGGCTGCCAGAACCACTGAGAGCACCCACAGGTTATCCACTGGAGCACTGGTATGCTGGGTGCGCAGTGGACAGCCCCAGGTAACACCATAGTGGGTAGTCAGACAAGTCGTAACATACACGGAGCAAATCGTAAACCAGAGCCGCAGGTCTGCACCAGACTGGTTATCGGACTAGCCAGGGTCAAACACGGAGCGGGTAGTCGGACAGAGCCATAGGTCAGCACCAGAGCGAATAGTCACCCAGGCCAAAGGTCATACACAGAGGAGGTAGTCTACCAGAGCCGCAGGTCCACACCATAAGGAATGTCAGACTAAGCCGGGGTCATACACAAAGCGGGTAGTCAGACAAACCAAAGGTCGGCACCAGAACTGGTAGTCAGACGAACCAGGTAATGCACAAACTCAAACCAACTGCACTGGACACCTTGAAAGGGTGACTGAGCATAGTGTCCAGGCAGTATTTGAGCTTAGGAACCAGGAAGAGGAGGAGTCAGCAATTGTGCCACTGTCCCTTTAAATGGAGCGCACGTCCATGCCCTTG
Source organism: Rhinophrynus dorsalis (assembly GCA_037306005.1). Lineage (NCBI taxonomy): Eukaryota > Metazoa > Chordata > Amphibia > Anura > Rhinophrynidae > Rhinophrynus > Rhinophrynus dorsalis. The sequence continues at coordinate 119,746,169 of CM074721.1, forward strand.
AACTTGCGCCCATTAGCTGTCAGACCTGCGCCGGGACCCAGCGCCTGGGAAGCAACTTAACTGCCAATTCACATGTGGCTGGAGCCGCCAAGCAGCAGTGCGGCTGAAGCTGCCGGGTAACACTGCGGCTGGAGCTGCTGGAGGAAGCCGCGGTTGGCTTGAGCAACCGCCGTACCGGTACTTTAACAGGGTTCCTCTACACTACTTTAACCCCACAGATTGAGAAACATCTTATTTTTAGCATCCAAGAGATTTATATGACAGAAATGTGCTAGTTCAGCTATTCTCATTCAGCACAGGGCTTACAAATTTGCAGCAACTACTGCTGGTACTAATAACACTGATGGCATACACTTTATATTTCTGCTTTAAGACACAAGTCACATCTTTATGGAAAGCAGGATACGTCAAAAAATATATGCAATATGAATCACTTACCTAACACAGCTTCACATCCTCTAGATGAATTACAACATTCTGCCACTTCCTCTGAAGGAAGAGACATACAGTATCAGCAGAAATGGTGTAAAGAAAACACTTTGTTTGGGAAGGTGTTGAGGTTAATATACTAAGAACTAGAGTAATTCTCTAGCAAAGCAACATGGCCACTGGGGGAAAATAAATATTTCCAATAATTTCAGTGGGGCTTTTAACCTCTTGAATGCTAGAAGGATCTCCAACGCATTGCTTTGCTTTGTCAGCAACCAACCCTTCCTATTGGTGGGGGGGATTTGATTGCTTCTCTGTGCCCCTGTCTGGATATATGTATCCCTCATTCACAGACCAAGCCATCTTGGCACTTCTACATTAAAATTGATAGATCATTTGGGGAATGAGTGCACCAACTCAACTTTGTTGATATCAAAACATATAATTTACCTGTTCAGAGTCATCAGCAGCAATGGCCTGGAACTTCTCACATGCTTTCCAGAAATGTATATTCTCTGCACTATATTCTTTATTTAGAAACTCCTGCAGGCAAAGAGGAGGAGCAAGATGTAAAGGTGTACATTGCAGCAAACACAGTGGCTAACACAATCGTATTGAATAAGGGGTTACAGGGACTTTCATTGAGGGTTTCCACAACAATAAATAAGGAATAACAATGCCTACAATTTGTTTATCCCTTTGAGTGCCAGAGAGGTACGCAACAGATTACAGAGAAATGTGTTGCGTACCTCTCTGGAACTCAAAAAGTTAAGCAATTATTCATTGCATTTGACTGTGCATACATTAGAGGTGAGAAACATATAGTCGTTTTTGAAATACACCTCTCATAATTCTCAGCCAGCCAGTGACATGTGCATAATCACGTCTTACATGTGAATAGAAGACTAGCTTGAACCCTTTGGGTGCAAGAGAGATATTGAATATATTGCAACAAAATGCACTGGATACTCTCTGGTGTTGGTTATCATCATGTCAGATATATATATATATATATATATATATATATATAAAAAGCAAAGTAATAGACAGCACTCAAAGGAACTTGTAGCAAAAAAGTTACACAATGTTTATTTTGATTGACGTTTCGGCTATATTACATAGCCTTTATATATATATATATATATTTTTTTTTTTTAAAGGGATAGTAATACTTAAAATGTAAAAAAATATGTTGTAGAGTTTATCCCCCTGAGTAAAACAAGAGTACTCCCACTGCTGAACGGTGTTTCATTCAAAAGTTATTAATTTTCAAAGTTGAATTTTTTAGGTGCAATATCACAGTGGCCTGAAATTGTACAGTGGCGCTGTTGCTACACCATCCTATGGAGATTTATGGTCAACTGACCAGAGCTGTCCATAGGATCGTGTAGCAACAGCGCCACTATACAATTTCAGGCCACTGTGATATTGCACCTCAAAAATTCAACTTTGAAAATTAATAACTTTTGAATGAAACACCTTTCAGCAGTGGGAGTACCTTTGTTTTACTCAGGGGGATAAACTCTACAACATTTTTTTTTTTACATTTTAAGTATTACTATCCCTTTAAATATCATCATTATCAAACTGATAATTAATTTTACATACCAGCTTATTCTCTAAGTAGAATGTATACTTTTCTTGTCTTCATGTTAGTGGATTTAGTGAGTGGGTGTGCAAAACGGAATGCAATAGCAAGTGCATTTCTCTCTGTGCTTCTGTATGGTGGCAATAGTATGTAGAGGCACCAGTAACCACAGAGCAGACCATAGAAACAGGATATAAAGCACATAAAAACCATTCGGCCCATCTAATCTGCCCATTTTTCCTACTTTAGAAATCTCAAACCTTTTTTGGTCCTTGGTCTTGTCTTATGTTCAGGATAGCCAAGACCAAGGACCAAGTAAGGACCGAGACAGAAAAGGAGTAACGCACTAATATAACTCCACTCCAAGCTTTCTGCGTCAGAAATTCTCATCCTTACTTCACTTGTTGCCAGAGGTGAGGGCAATGGGAAACTGTTTGGGTATTTGGGGACATTCTGTTCCTTTCTTCCTTGTTTCTCACTATATATTAACAAGATGCATAGGATATTGGTGTAAAATCTCTCCATTTTCATGTTCATGCTATTGACATGCATGTAGGGCTTGCTGGCATTAAAGACAAAATAACAGACATGGATGATTCTTGCAGTGTGGCAAATGCAGCAGCACTGTGTGCTATGCAGCAGGGGATGCACTTACAAGAAACAGTAATTTATTGGTGTAGGGGAACCAGTTTTGGAGTGGACATCATAACTTTCCCTGTACAAATCTGCTCAGGACTGGTTTCATTGGAGAGGGAAGAATATTGCCCTTTATATTTATACCAGTCATGTGGGGTTCTGTTTGACTGATCACCTGATCATAAGGTTAAAAAAACAGTAGTGAGTTAGGAACATACTAGAGTGAATATGTCAGCCTACTCTGCTCTAAACTGCATATTGTTCATCATTGGAAAGGAAAGAATGTGTCTTTTTCAAGGATACCACTAGTTAGAGTAATAAGGGTCATGATATCTGCTTCAAAAATCACATGCCCCTGCTCTTTTAGTGGGTTCACACTGGGCTCAACAGCACGCCAGGTGCATTCACTAGCACAGAGAGCCACAGACTGGAGTTTAACAGCTTGAGTTTCATTGAGGTCTACAACTTGTTTCATAATGCAAGAGACCTCTATAACATTCCGGGAGTTACGTTTTTTCAAATACTGTTTATTCTATTGGTGTTGTCTTACTGTCTTTCAAAATAATTTTTAAGCACTTTGGAATCATGTATGATCCTCATGACACATAGTTTACAATCTAAAAGAAATTACCCGCAGTGGATCACTTACTGTAAAGTGCAAGCTTTGTGGTGCCATGTCTCCTCAGAGCTCACACTTCACATAATGAGACCTTATTGTTAGCTCTGTGGTGCCATAGCGTTAATATAGTGTAATGTCAGGTTGATTATAGATTTTAAGTTTTGTACTGCCATGTTGGTGACTCTCATCTCACCACAGAACTTGCATTTCACAGGATGTGATCCACAGTGGGTAGTTTATTTTATACTGTGGTATTATGGGGATGTAAGCTCTGTGGGGCCATGTATTTGACCTCATGGCAACACAGAGCTATTACTTTAGAGAAACTGACCCACACTGAGTAATTCCTGTGATTGTAAGCTCAGTGGTATCATGTGGGCCATATGTTGCAGACTGTAAGATCTATGGTGTAATGTGTGCATACATTGAAGATTGTAAGCTCTGGTGTTATGTGGGTCATACGCTGCAGATTCTAAGCTGTGTTGTATAATGTGGGAGACCTTCATGGCACCACAGAGCTTGTACTTTACAGAACATAACTCCCTCTGGGTGATTTTCTTTATGAGATGCTTTGGGCTTCGTGGAAGGGACAGCTCACTTGCCACTTCAGGCAAAAAAAAGCTTCCGGCACTGTCCTCTGGAATATAAATGGAAATGGGGTAATTCCGGGGCAAATTGTACCATAGAACAGAACTGGAAATGACCAATGATGTAAATGAGATTTAAACCCTTTGAATTCTAGAGGTATCCAAGCCATTATGAAATCACTGAATAGATATCACTGGATAGATATCTCCAAAACATTGTAAGCTATTTAAATTAAGGAGACACTGGTGATGTATTATTTGTCCCCTATAGTGAAGTCAGTTTCTGCCAGGAATGCTCAACTTTTTAGTGTATCAGCCTCACTTCCTGACACCCTAGGCTTGTTCCACTGCTCACTGATATCAACAGCATCATACATACAACGTCTTCTTCCTCGGCAGGTTTCCACTTACGCTGTTAGTCACAGAACCACACATACACTGACAACCCAGCCTTGTTCAACTGTCCACTGATGGTCCCATAACAAAACACATACAATTGTTCTATTGTCCCTCCGGTAGCCACAGAACCACACATACACTGACTGACAACCCAACCTTTTTTCAGTGTCCACTAGTAGTAAAAAGACTACACATACTTTGTCTGACACTCAGCATTATTCCACTGTCCACAGGCAGCCACAGAACCACATAGCTTTTAAACTAGGAAAGGGGGGTTATACCTAATAAAAATGAGTTAGACAGTGTAGATAGAAACAGGGTAAAATTAAAGGATCATGGGGTGGAGAAGGGGTAGGCATAAAGGTAGCTAACACATAGGAACTCTTACTAAATTCACATGTAGAAAAGAGACAAATAGTGGGTAAATACATAATGATGACAACATTAGTTGTATGTTTACGAATGCAAAAAGGTAGGCAAAAAAAGGCGAGTTAGAATTACTGGCAGTTAATGAGCATTTGGACATAACTGTCATAAACAAAACATGGTGGGATGATACACATTATTGGGATTTAAATATTGAGTGTTATTCCCTATTTAGTGGCATACTATTAACAAAAGAGGGGGAGGTGTGTTCCTATATTTGAAACCAGATCAAAATCCAAGTTTAGGGAAATAAAGTTGTGAGTTAACTGGAGATAATGTGAAGTTCTTTTGGTGGAAACTGAAGTTAGAAACAAAATCCTAATGCAAACTTGTTTCCAAAACACGAATATATCAATAGCAATGTAAAAGGGACCACTATGGTGCTATAGGGGAATACACTGATATAATAATAGGCAAAAAGAAAACCCTGCAGAACTAGCACTCAGGGTGGGCACCAGGAAGTACTAACATGAGATATGTAGGACAGTGATTAATATAAAATCAAACCTTTTATTGAAATCATCTAAAAATTACTAATACATGTGGGAGTGTATCATGTCAATATGCCTGGGCACAAACCGACTTGCCATACATCACTTGTTATAACTACAACAGAAAATAAAGTAGGGAAAGAAAAACAAAACTATTAGTAAATTATCCCAATGATGAGCAATGTGAATCTCATTAATCCAATAAATGAGCCTTGTGTAAGTCTAATGAATAGCAGTGCTATCAGATAAAATGAGAGAGACAAGCTACAAAGCCATCTCTAATGGTGACAGAGGATTGGGGCATTATTACCTAATATCTCCCCATAGAACACAACTGGAAATGACCAGTGATGTAAATGAGATTTAAACCCTTTGAATTCTAGAGGTATCCAAGCCATTATGAAATCACTGAATAGATATCACTGGATAGATATCTCCAAAACATTGTAAGCTATTTAAATTAAGGAGACACTGGTGATGTATTATTTGTCCCCTATAGTGAAGTCAGTTTCTGCCAGGAATGCTCAACTTTTTAGTGTATCAGCCTCACTTCCTGACACCCTAGGCTTGTTCCACTGCTCACTGATATCAACAGCATCATACATACAACGTCTTCTTCCTCGGCAGGTTTCCACTTACGCTGTTAGTCACAGAACCACACATACACTGACAACCCAGCCTTGTTCAACTGTCCACTGATGGTCCCATAACAAAACACATACAATTGTTCTATTGTCCCTCCGGTAGCCACAGAACCACACATACACTGCCTGACAACCCAACCTTTTTTCAGTGTCCACTAGTAGTAAAAAGACTACACATACTTTGTCTGACACTCAGCATTATTCCACTGTCCACAGGCAGCCACAGAACCACATAGCTTTTAAACTAGGAAAGGGGGGTTATACCTAATAAAAATGAGTTAGATAGTGTAGATAGAAACTGGGTAAAATTAAAGGATCATGGGGTGGAGAAGGGGTAGGCATAAAGGTAGCTAACACATAGGAACTCTTACTAAATTCACATGTAGAAAAGAGACAAATAGTGGGTAAATACATAATGATGACAACATTAGTTGTATGTTTACGAATGCAAAAAGGTAGGCAAAAAAAGGTGAGTTAGAATTACTGGCAGTTAATGAGCATTTGGACATAACTGTCATAAACAAAACATGGTGGGATGATACACATTATTGGGATTTAAATATTGAGTGTTATTCCCTATTTAGTGGCATACTATTAACAAAAGAGGGGGAGGTGTGTTCCTATATTTGAAACCAGATCAAAATCCAAGTTTAGGGAAATAAAGTTGTGAGTTAACTGGAGATAATGTGAAGTTCTTTTGGTGGAAACTGAAGTTAGAAACAAAATCCTAATGCAAACTTGTTTCCAAAACACGAATATATCAATAGCAATGTAAAAGGGACCACTATGGTGCTATAGAGGAATACACTGATATAATAATAGGCAAAAAGAAAACCCTGCAGAACTAGCACTCAGGGTGGGCACCAGGAAGTACTAACATGAGGTATGTAGGACAGTGATTAATATAAAATCAAACCTTTTATTGAAATCATCTAAAAATTACTAATACATGTGGGAGTGTATCATGTCAATATGCCTGGGCACAAACCGACTTGCCATACATCACTTGTTATAACTACAACAGAAAATAAAGTAGGGAAAGAAAAACAAAACTATTAGTAAATTATCCCAATGATGAGCAATGTGAATCTCATTAATCCAATAAATGAGCATTGTGTAAGTCTAATGAATAGCAGTGCTATCAGATAAAATGAGAGAGACAAGCTACAAAGCCATCTCTAATGGTGACAGAGGATTGGGGCATTATTACCTAATATCTCCCTAACAACTGCCTGAAATTGGCAAAATTGAAATTAAAGCTCTTAAAAGGACATAAAATACTGTGTCCTTTTTGACACAGATGTGGATTCCCAAAGCATCATAGAGATCAATACTGCTGCATGATTAGTATATGAAGTCAACATATATGATGGAAAACAGCTAAGATTTACATTGCAGACTGTAAAACTATCACAGCTTACCCTGTTTCCAGCGCCGCTACTTCACAAATGCTAGGAGTCATTCCACGCGTCATCTACAGGTGTGAGGCTTCAGAGTGAAGCAGGCCTCTGTTTTATGCCATGCATCCTGTAGTCTCCTCTTTTCTACTTCCTTCCTCTGAGCCTGCTCCTCCTACCTGCTTCCTGAGGAGGGGTTTAAAGGGCAGCCTGAGTCTTGACTCAGTTGCCCTTGTGTTGTTGTACAAAGTAGTTCTATGTCCTTGGGCTTTGTGTATGACCTGGCTTGTCAGACCATCCAATCTGGTGCTGACCTGTGGCTCTGTCTGACTATTCTCTTGTTATTCCCTGTACCTAGCAGACACCCAATTTGGTGCAGACCTGGGGCTCTAGTAGACTAGCTATTAAACTGAAAGCAGACATGAGTCAAGCTTCCACTTTCTCCACACTGATTCAGGTGTGAGTCAGGTATCCTCTGCTACATTTCTGACTGCAGGCGTGAGTCAGATAGCCCCCTCACTACATCGGATCAAGATCCTGTGTTCCAGTTCCTGCTCCTGGTTCCAGCAGAGAATACCAGTGGCTGAGGCCTAGTTTCCAGCAGTGTGGTCAAGTTTGGCAGCCTACTATTTCTGATAGCAGTGCTTGCTGGCTTGTGACGCTTGTGATACTAACTCTGAATATTTGGGGACCCAGTGATTTGTTATCCACTGATTTATTCAGGAAAAAGTACTGCCAGTAATTATCTGCTTCAATAACCATCATCCCACATTCATGAAGAGAAATACCCCAGTTATAGAATTTTTCAGACGTAGGAGAAATTGTAGTGATGTTGGGACCTATAAATTACAATCTATAGAATAAAATGATAGAATTATTAGTAGAGGATATAACAAGAATTGCATCAAGAAAGCATATAAAAGGGCACTCTATATCTCTAGACCCTATTTTCTTTATAAGCATAAGGATCACAAGGATGAATTATATTCCTTGCTGCTAATGGAATAATATTCTTAACAAACAATGGCACGTTCTTCTAAGAAACACATTGAGTAATAAGGTGCTGCACGACAGCTACAAATCCTAAAATAAACTAGTGCACAGCCAGCTGAGGAAAAGAACAAATCCCTACTATCAGTGGCTCATATCCATGTGGGCACTGTATTGGTTGCCAAAACATGGAGAAAATGAAATCAGCATTGGACAGATTTTGGCAAAGTCCATATTATTTATGACTTTATCTCTTGTATCAAAATACGGCAGTAATTTACTGCTTTGAGTGCCCTTTGGGCTCAAATACTAAGCGCAAACTGAAGATCAGAATCAGGGAACATGTTCGCAACATTTGCCATGCTCAACATGCTGTAGCCAGACATTTTCTAAATGTCCACAATGCAAGTCCAACTGGCTTAAGGGCCTGGGGCTTACAAAGAAATCTTCTTGGGCATCAGAGGAGGTGACATTGATAATAATCTATTGCAACTGGAAAATAAATTGATTTTTCTGATGAATTCCCTCCAACCCTTTGGATTGAATGAAGAATGGTATCTTGGAGTGAATTACACTAATTATCAGGGCTGGATTTCCCAATAGGCAGAGTAGGCACCTGCCTAGAGCTCCAAATTTGAGAGGTGCCTCTGCTGTGCTGGCCACAACCAGAACGAAGAAAGAAGAAAACAGAGCAGAATATGGAGCAAGAAGAAAGTGGAGCAAGAAAATGGAGCAAAAAGTGGAGCAAGAAAATGGAGCAAAAAGTGGAGCAAGAAGAAAACTTAGTAAGAAGAAAATGGAGCAAAAAAACAGCGAGAAGAAAATGGAGCAAGACGATAATGGAGAAAAAAATGTAGCAAGAAGAAAATGATGCAAAATGGGGCAAGAACAAAATGGAGCAAAAAATGAAGCAAGAAGAAAATGGAACAAGAAGAAATTAGAACGAAAAGTGGAGCAAAAAGAAAGGGGAGCAAGAAGAAAGTGTTGCAAGAAAGTGGAGATTCAAGTCCTATGTTATTCTGTGGAACCAATGCACACAGATTTCTCCAATATTAGACGTTTTAGTGCATTGGCTCCCTAGAGCATAGGTTCTGTCCTCTGGGCTAAAAGGCCAGGATTTAAGACCTCTAATGTTGGAGGAATCTGGAGCTTTTTTGCACCATTGTATTGCTCCATTTTTGCACCATTTTCTTGCTCAATTATTGCTCTGTTTTGTACCTTTGTTGCTCCATTTTCTTGCTCTATTTTTGAGAAATCTTAATATATTGGATCCATGGAAAACATAGGACTTTAGGTACACAGAGTAAAGAAAAGATATGGACTCCAATGTTATTCTATGGAGCCAAAGTATTAAGATTTCTCCAAAACAGAGCAAGAAAACAGAGCTAAAGATGCAATAAAATGGAGCAAGAAAACAGAGCAAAGAATGGAGCAAGACAATGGAGAAAAAAACGGAGCAAGCAAATGGTACCAAAAAAAGCATTGCTCCAAATCCTATGTTATTCTATGGAGCTAATGCCTACAGCTTTAGAGGTGTGTGAATAAAGAGATCTTTGTGCAAGAAAATTGAACAACAAAAATAAAGCTAAAAACAAAGTCTAATGTTATACTGTGGAGCCAATGTATTAAGATTTCTCCAAAATGGAACAAAATAATAGAACATTTTCATCTACATCTGGAAAATTTCACAATACTGTGAAGTATCAATCTAAAAAATGGGTGGCCACAAAAGAGGGTGTGGTTAGTAGTGGGACCAAGGAAGGGCTAAGGGCACCAGAGGCTGCTGTGCCTAGGGGTAAATCTGTCCATGCTAATCATGTACTATATGACATTTTTATATTTGTCGTATTATGTTTTGGTACATCCATTTTTCCTGTGATCTCTTATTTTTATTATTGATCTAGTTTATAGCATATTTCCTGGTTTGTTCTTGTAAACTAGGACTTAATTTTGCCCTGACCATGCTTCAATAGCCCATAGTAATATTCAAATGTGTGTTTGTGTTTTGTTATATCTATTTCAGATATATCAACAGAATTTACATTTGAGGGGCATTACTTTTTAGGTGAGACATTTCTTCTCCAATTATCTGGTGTTGAATATATAAAAGTAATCCATATTGATTACTGGGCTTACATTGGACTGTTTTTTGACTCTGTCGTTTTGTACATTGATCACAAATTCAGATTGGTTACTTTGTTTATATCTGATTGTTTTCTCTATCATGCATTGTGTATTTGCCTTTATGGCTGCTCTGATTGGCCATTATGTGTCAATCAGATCTCACTATGTTCTGCTACTAATGCCCCTAGCTATACAACCCAGCACCCTGCTTGCATTCTCCACCGCTTTGTTACATTGCCTGCCTACCTTTAGGTCATTAGAAATAAATACTCTCAAATCCCTTTCCTCTGTTGTCTCTAACAGCACAGTAACCTTAATAGTATATTTTTCCTTTGGATTTTTACATCCCAAGTGCTTTATTTTACATTTATCAACATTAAACTGCAGCTGCCACACTCTTGTTACTCTACATGCTGCTCAAGAATTGTATTTTTTACTTTTGACATACCGTAAAATACTCAATTCCAAGTGGATCCTGAAGAAGCCTTTCAAATGATACAGCCCATGTGGCTACTGACCGCTCTGATGTAATTCCTGCAGTCTGGACACTTGGTAAACTGTTCAGACTCTGGTCACTCCCTCGTCCATCTAGATCAGTATTATTTAATTCTATAAATGATAATAACCAGTGTCAGACAGAAGAAGCCAATGGTTCTCAAACCTTTTGGTGTAATGGAACCCTTTAATCTCAAATAAAACTCATGTGAAACCTCAACAAGCATCCAAGAGATTAATATATCAACAATATAAAATATAAATGATTAAAACATTATTAGACTAAAGGAAGCAGTTTCCATGCAGTTATGACCTGGATTGTATTACAGTTGATACAGTTGATATTCTTGCTCTTGAAGACTATGGATCCATTTGTAGATAAAACCAACTGAAAAAGTTATCAAATGCAATGTATTCCAGGCCAGTATTTGAAAACATTACTACTTTTTATATTAACAAAATGTGAAATGAAATGTAAAAATTAAGCATTTTGCAAAAAACACAATTACATATTTTGAAGGTTCCAGTCTTCCAGTGGTAGTCACAGAAACACACAAACACATTACAACTTCCCATACTGGTTTCTCTGTTTGCACGTATACATAATTGTTCTGTGGAACCCCGTACAGTACACCAGGGAACCTCCAGGTTCCACAGAACACAGTTTAAGAAGCAATGATTAATATAAATAATTAGACATACATATATAATACATAAAAAAGAGTCCAGGAAATGAGAGAACCATGTTATACTCACCAATAAAACTACTGTGATTGTGAAATAAAACATATTTCCAAAAACCTGCAATACACATAAGTGAAGAGGGAAACATTTCTCTGCAAATGTCCAGCTACCCTTGAAGGCCTTTGCTGATTATCCTTTGTATCTCCAAAACACTGTCAGAAGCATTTTAGAAACAATTGTTTCTGTGTAGAGTGGAAGGAGTTGCTGAGAGATGGTAAGTTAGCATTTGTTTTATTTGGCCTTAGGCAAAGAAGCCATTATTAACTGGTGTCTGATGGCATTCTTATTATATACACACTTATTATAGGTGATGACCTTTTGTTAATCCTTATGCAAGGTATGTATACCTGCTAGAAAATGAATCAAATAATCCTTATGTTATATATTAGCAATATTTATTATTGTGAAAAAGGAGTCACATTCTTGGATCATTTAAGCTTATGGTGAATAAATATGTATTTATTAATACCACTTGCATAAATTCAATTGTACAGCACAGGACCTTTATAAATGTTGACCCTAATGGCTGGCTGAAATCAGTACATACATATACATCATATATATATATATAATCGGTTTCCTGGTTCACTGTCCTCCCTTCCTCAGGGTGGCAGAGATTGCTAACATGCAGTGAATCACCACAGGGCAGTGATCTTGCCAGGAATGACGACTCCTAGCAAAATATCTGCAAGAAGATTTGCAGGGGTGGCGATTTCACAATCACTTCAGCAAGACTCACTGCCGTTGACGTTCAGAGCTGCAACTGATCAAATGGGAAATGCCGTGCAGCATTTACTAATGTGATTATATATGTGTGCTTATTCATATATATATAATACTAGTTGAACAGCCCATTACACGGGCCACAGTGCCTGTGGCAGCCGGTCGCGGGGCAGTCACGCGCAGCAGAGACTGCCCGCGCCACTGCTGATACAGAGCTGGACGCTCCTTCGCAGCGCCCAGCTCTGTATCAGCCGCACGCGCAGCAGTGTCTACTGCGCATGTCCGGCGTTACACACAACTTGGCGAATTATTATATAGGATACTCAGCCGAAACTGGAACCAGCGAGACAGCACACAGATGATCAAAAAAGGCAAATGAAGTTTATTCCATATGTGTCTCCAAATCACCAAATGTTTTCGGTCCGCATAAGGACCTTCATCAGGGTTACACATATGGAGACACATATGGAATAAACTTAATGTGCCTTTTTTGATCATCTGTGTGCTGTCTCGCTGGTTCCAGTTTCGGCTGAGTATATTTATATTCATCATATATGGGACGTGCACCAGTTTATTTAATTATATTTATGTTGCTTACCTTTTGAGTGCCACTGCCAACTCTTGATATGTATATATATATATATAATAGCAGTTGTGCCCACAACAAATTGAAAGCAATGCATTGCACATCTTTAAAGGGTTACAATTGCCATGTTCAGTGGGTAGAGTTTGCCTTTTGGCCAAGCTGACAAATGTCATGTCCACATCAAGGACTGACTGATGATGTTGAATATTAAATCGAGGAGCAAAGTAAAAATGAATTGTGATTTTCTGGCTATAATTAGGCAATTGGCGGTTATTACTAGGAAGCATTACTTTATAGATGTCAATGAGTTGCCTAGTGACTGGCAGTCTGAAAACACCTTATTTCCTATCACTGTAACCTGAGAGTCGAATTTCAAGCAGAAGGTCACTTCTCGTGGTCAGACAAAGGCAAGTACAAATGTGAAGACCAAGACTAACACTTAATTCATTAGTTCACCTGAAGCTAAGATACACTGGAGCTTCTTTATATCACTTTGGGGCATTATAATCAGTACAAACAATCGCTTTAGTGCCTATTGATGCACACCCTTCATCATCATTTTAACTTTAATGGCCCTTTAACCCACTGCATAGCATGCATAGGAAAATGGTATAAAGTTACACCATTTCCTTTGTGCAGTTTTTAATCTGAAATGTTAAACAAGACACAGAGGAAAGGATTGCAACAAAATGCCCATAGATTTCCCATTTACCTCAACTTCAACAAAACAAATTAAGAAGAGAACTGTTGGAGTAATTAGCTTGGTAAATTGGTGTTAGACTGGTCTAGGAATACTGATTTCACCTCTTGATTTAACAGAGATTCATATTCATACATTCCTCTATTGATTTTCTGTATTACGTTTCTTTTAGGAGACCCTGGAAAACCAGCATCTAGAAAGAAGCTTGTTTGACATGCCTTGGAAATAAGTTCAAAGAGGCAGATGTATGAAGAAAGTGGAGCAGTTCTAGGGCACCCCAACTGCACCATAGGGGACACAAATATAAAAAAAATTCCCATTGATGTAACTCAATGTCAGAGCCTTAAATATGTTTTTGTGCCCTCGTAGCTGTACACACTTTCAGTATTATTTCTATCCATCTGTTTAGTTATGATTCATAGGTAATTTTCTATTTATATAGAAAAATATATGTTGTTTTTTCAGAACAAATTCAGCATTTTCATGGTTTATCACCTATCGCTATGATGTCATAAACAAAAAGTTAAAAAATTACGTATTTTGCTAATATCATTTAGTAGATATCAAAATTATTTATGTGGGTTGCTAAAGTTTCGATTATTTCTACAATTCCTGCATTCCCCAAGATAACAGATATGTATAGTTTTACCTACATGGTTGGCATAGACTCCTAATGCAAAGGAGCATAAAAGGGTGTTTTCAACTCTGTGAACTAAAAAAATACACATTTATTGGCTACATGATACAACTACCATAAAATAGCACAACAATTGTGTACAAGCATATATTTCATGAAAATAAGCTAGCTAAAGAATCAGAAAATATATGAAGTGTCTTTACACACACAATAATGAAGCAAGGATATTTTGTTAAAAAATTACATTAAATTTACACTAAAGTTACAGATTACTTTATAAGATCTCAAGCAAGCTTAGCCATAAGAAATAACAATTAAGAGATGAATTTCACATATCTTTTGAGTACACTGATGGATGGAATTTCCTACTGAATGCAGTACCTATTGCCAGCTCAACAAAACTGTACCCTCTAGTTAAGTCCTTCTGATTGACAAATTAAGAGTCACTTATTCCTAGAGAACAGTTCCCATTTAACCATTAAGAATCAGAGGGTACGCAATACACCTCTCTGGTTTTGAAAGACTTTCAATATTAACCGAGACCATCAATGTTTGGGAAATAGGATTAACCCTTTTAGTGTCAGTGTGACAAGCAATGCATTGTGAATATTTTATTTTTCATATTCATCTTTGTAAGTATATACCTGGGTGGGCAAGGTAATGTCCTCCAACTTTTATCAGACTACAATTCACATCACCCCCACACGGTTAGTGGGGGATGATGACAGTTGTAGTCTGACAACAGCTGGAGGGTTCCACCTTGACCACCCCTGGTATATACCCACCAAGCTTGGGATCAAGGAAGTGAAATAGCAAAGCATGATACACTACAATGAAACTAGAGTATTTGCCCCTTTTTATTCTATTAAAACATGTAGAAACATACAGTACAATAAAGTACTATACAGGTTCTACTTATCAGTTCAGTTTATTAGCCAACAGAGTATGTGCTCTCCTCATATAGGACTGGAATACATTGCAGCTGAGTGGCTTATCAGCAACAAATTTCACAGTAAAAAGCAGTTCCAGTTTAACTTCATGCCCTGAAAATATGTAAGTTGCATATCTTCCGGAGCATATGTTAGAAGACATTAAAATCGCAGGGTTATTTCCAGGCTAGTGCAGTTGCCAGGAGGAGAGGCAGCCTTCTCTGAAAGAGCAGTGTTTGATAGATACAGGGAGAGGAGGGGGCACTAATTTCATAGATATTTCGTGCCTCCCTCTATAAGAATGCGCTCAAGAATTATGAGTATTGTTGGAAATTATGAGTATTGTTAGAAATCCCCTTTCCAACAAAAACAAGCAGGTGTGGGTTTGTATATGTAGAACCGAGATATCCACTCTGAAATTGGCACCCCCTGCACTTATCAAATCCTAAATCACACAAGCAGGTAGGAGCAAACACAGTAGTTGCGTAGCCTACACCAAGAATCTTAGCTTTTTCCAGCTCTCCATATCTTAGTCTTAGCCAGCATTCTGCAGGATGCCTACCAAGAGAATATAGAGTAGGGCCCAATTGTGTCTATAACCAATGTCATAATGGAGCAACAGGACCATGTGGACATAAACTGCTGGTTGTTGTTCATGTTTGACATGAAACACACTGCTTCAATGTATAACAGAACAGTACACAGGACAAGGGGCCACCCGCTTAGACTTGAGGAAAGGAGATTTAATCTGCAACAGCGGAAGGGTTTCTTTACAGTAAGGACAATAAAGGTATGGAATTCACTTCCTGAGGAGGTGGTGCTATCAAATACATTAGATGCCTTTAAAAGGGGCCTGGATACTTATTTAAAAGAGCATAACATAGAGGGCTATGTACGTTAGTATTGGGATTAATATTTAGTTAGAGCTTGTTGATCCAGGGAGAAATCTGATTGCCATTTGGAATCAAGAAGGAATCCCCCCCCCATTCAAGGCAGAATTTTAAATTGCTATATTGAGGGGGGGGTTTTGCCTTCTTTTGGATCAACGATGGTAAACAGGAATAGGAAAAGGGTTGAACTAGATGGACGCAAGTCTTTTTTCAACCTCAATTACTATGTTACTATGTTACAACCAAAATAAAACAAAAAAGATGCAAAATGGATATGTCCCAGGGAAGTGAGATGAGTATTTGGAGTATGACCAGGAACAATCACCTAATTTGGGTGCAGAGCTTCCCTGCAGTTACATATATTGGTTCATGCACTGCAGAGATAATATGGTTAGGCTGTGTATCCATGTTAACTCCTATAGTTCTGGAGGTTTAGGCCTATTTGCTTACAGTGCCTATTAAGTAACACATTTCTTAGCTTACAGCACTACAGAAGTTACTATGTTTAGGCTGTTCTAAAAGGTCAGGCATTACAGTGCCTATTAGGTGGCAGATTCCTTAGCTTTCAGCTCTACCAGAGTTAATATGTAGACCCCTCCATATCAGATCTATGCATCATGTTAACTCCTACAGTTCTGATAGGTTTGACCTGGATGACTTTGCAGACCACAGCTGTTAGGGCTCTGACAGTGTGGGGAAAGCGTCTCCATCTTTCCCAGTGAAGAAATACTGTGAAGTGTGCACATATTTAATGGGCTCTGACAGTGTGGTGAGACTGGCACTAACTTTCCCAGTGGGGAGATGCTGGGAATCAACTTCACCTCTCAGCAACAGCTGTACATAAAGCAGAAAGACCTCAGCTCTCAGGGCTCTGACAGTCTCAAGAGCACTTGGGTAGAGGAAGTGAAATATGCATCAAATGGAGAAAGTGGAGAAACTGAAAGGAAGAAAAAAGAAGAACCCTTTGAGGGGGATAAGATCCCTCTTTGGACGTAAGGATCCAGAGGAGACGAAAAAGAGCAAATGTCCTAAAAAGTTCCAATCCTTCCATCAACATAAGCATCCAGCAGCAAGAAATACCTTCCATATCTGCCACTGCTTTCCTTTCTAAACCTGTTGTCTCTTAATTACTGTGTACCAACTTCAGCCTGATCCCTGGTTAACCCTATGCCTGCTACCTACCCAGCCTTTGTTTAAACCAAGTCTCAGAACTTTGTGACCTTTACTATACCTATGACCCCTATTCCAAGTTTGAAAATCTGATCTTGTGACCCCAAACTATACCTATGACCCCCTTACCTCAAATAAAGCTTTGTAACCCTACCTTGGCTTGTGTATTTGATTGCTATTTTGTGCTTGTGATCCCCAGATTCTGGCTATTCAAGACATTCAGTCAGAACTCTGTCCACAGGCTATTTAAAATTATTTACCCTTTGAGGACCAGATGGGCAGTGGTGGCACCACAATATAAGCAGATTATGAGGATGCTTAGGGCCCTCACTTGGTCAGTGGGCCCTGCAGCACTTATACAGTATTGCCGCAAGTACACAAATCAGATGGCAATGTCTTATTAGAAATACAGACGTGGGAATAAAGGGGGCTCCATGTTAATTGTTTGCTTAGGGCCCTCAAAAACTAAAACCCGACCCTGTGTACTTCCGTCCCACTGCTTGGAGACATTTCTTTAAAAAGATGTGAAAAATATTTTTCTGAAAGCTTCAAATGTTTTACAGCCATGTGACAATGTTGCTATTACAGCCTGTGACAGTCTGAGTATTGCAGCCTTAGGAGTACAATTGGCTCCATGGGGATGTTCCATGAGCACAAAAATAATCACCTAATTGAAGAAAAACAGTGACTTTAGAAGAGTAAAGATGCTAAAATACAGAAGACACAGAATTAATTAAGTAATGGCTGTTGCCAGCATGAGTTTTCCTTTCACCCACAATAATCCTGTCCCTGCCCTTTTAAGTTGCTATAGCTGAAAACTGTCCATTTGCCTGCCAAAGTAAAAGGCAATAATAATGACAAAGGAGGGCATTTGTTATGTTAGTGTATGGTGTTTTGTAAGGACCATTTATAGGTAGTATAGATCCCAACTATTATTATTTTTTTTCTTTTTAAAGGGATAGTAATACTTCGTTTTAGCTTTATTTTATTTTGTAGGCATTAAAAAAACATGAAGAATGATACAAGTCTTATCTCTCAAACCTTTATGGTTTATGAGATATTCACAAGCAAAGTTTCCCCCTCCCGCCCCTTTTACCTAGTGTAAGCCATCTCTTCTCAGATGTGGAATGCAGTCTATAGACCAGACAGATAACAGAAGGGGACACTCTTATTCCTATGAAAACAATGAAATCCCTGCCCCCCTTGAGAAGCTTTTCAGGTTTTTCCCTTATCTTAACTGAAGATTGTCCCTCTCTGCAGTCTACCTGGGCACCTCACTTCTGCTCTGGCTGAACAGTGTGACATCAGTAAAAGGGGAGGGAGGGGGACGCTTTGTCATTGAATTACTCTGGAACTACAACTCTGACAGAATTGAAATAACACTCTCCAAAGTCCAAATACTATGATGATTAATTAGAGCTGCTTTTATTATGAAACATTACTATTCCTTTAAGTGACTACACATTGTGCAGTACACCCCTCCAGGAAAAAACATCTTCAGTGTTAGAAGCACCAAAGAATGTGCATGGAGTGCATGTACTTTACTGATCAGCAGAGAACTATACAATTATAGGAGGGCAGCATTACACAAGACCAACAGAGCTTTATATCAGTACATGAAACAATCAGAGCATTGCACCATTATCTTAAACCTACAGGATATTGCAGAAATACATGAGAGACAAAGGAAAGGAAAAACTGTAATTAATGACAGACAGTGTTACAAGGCTAGTGTGTCAGCCAGTGCATGTGGGGTTCTATGACTACCAGCCTATATTTACCTTGCCTGGATGTTTTTACCAAACACTGACAATAACTACATCAATTATTGTAGGGTGGTGTCTGGTTGACCAGAATTACCTCCTTCTGAATGAAGGAGCTGATGTAATTGATGTCATTGAAAATGGTGGGAAGGTGGGATTTTAAATAAAGATTTCTGGATTTAGCCCTTTTTGGGTGCAGGAGATGTGAGCAACACATTGCAAAATAATTGGTCCCAATTCAAGACACTCAAAGTTTCTGTATATTCTTTGCTGTATGGAGTTTACTAATCTTTAGAATGGCTTGTGTCTGACAATAGCAAACAGTAATCCATCTACCAGTATTGATTCAATATAGGCATGGGGCACAGCAATACAAGTGGGGCAGGGAGCAGCACTAATGTGAACTTCTCACTGTGGGTGTTTCTGTCATGTCATCCTCACACACTTACAGGACTCACATGCTCCTGCAGCAGTAGAAACATTGTTGCAAGTTTTGATGAATATGGGAAAGCTACTCACACTCACCACAGAGCATGTAATAGAGAAGGGGGCTCTCTCCTATAAGGACGAGTCCGCTGCCATCAAGATATCCAGATGGTAGTATTTAAAAAATGTGTGGACACTCTTCCATGTCACTGCTCTGCAGAAGTGCTCTACAGAAGTCTCTTCCTATTCTACTTAGGAGGCCACTAAGGCCTTGGTGGAATGTGCCTTGAAGGAGAGAGGAGGCTGAAGCTCTGCGGCTTCGTAGGAGAGGAGGACAGTCTGTTTAATCCAGCATGCTATGGAGCGTTTGGATACATAGTTACCCTTGGAGGGGCCCGAAAAGGAGAGCAGCAAGGCAGAAGAGCATCACCAGGATTGCGAGCGGCCCAGGTGAATTTGAAGGCATCTTGTCACATTCAAGATGTGGAGCAGGGTCCCGTTGTCTGTGTTTTGATCAGGATAAGAGGATGGAAGGACAACTTCCTGAAATGTACAGTCAACTTTAGGCTGTAATTCCAGTGGCAATTGTAGAATGACCCGGTTAGGATGGAAACTCAGTCGTGTCAGCCGTAGGGGAGTCCCACTGCCTGGTGTCCTTGGAATCAACTGAAAACAACTTCTTGATTCTTCTGGAGAATGCCAACTTACAGTCAGGGATCTTCCATTTGTCTGAAATCAGGGCTGCGAGTACCTCATGTAACTGAAAGACCTTGGATGGTCAGAAGAATCTCCTGAACAACTGGTCCTTCCTGCGGGTGGTATCTTTTAGTTCTTCAACATCCATCAGTGCTCAAACAGCCATAACCTCTTCTGCCAGTAAAAGGTAGGTATCATCTGAGACCGCCTTCCTCCTCAGATGGGTTTCCACCAGGAAGTGCGTCCTCTGCTTCCAATTCAGATGATCCAGACTCCAACTGTGCTGTTGGTGCCAAAATCTCGCTTGCGGGGTCTGGAACTACGAACCTGGTCAAAGATGTGCTGTAATTCAGAAGGGAACCAGGATGTGAACTCCTGCATGTGGTTAGGGCTCTGCTTAACAACAGATAGCTGGATACTTGGATCCCAGAATTTTCCCTGGAAGGCATCAGGTAATGACTGCTCACAGGAGGCACATGAGATGTGCTTGGTCTTACAGGCAACCTTCTTAGGAGTGTTATCCACAAAAGGAGTCTCAGAGTCAGACATACTAAAAGAAAGGGATGACAGATAAGGCAAATGTCATAAAGAATAAATGTACAGACCTGAGTAGAAAGCAAGCCAACCCAGGCTTAAACAAACAAAGGGCAGAGGGTGCAGGATGCACTGCAGAGCCGCACACACACACAAGACAGTAGAAAAGGACAAATATGGACTAACCCCTCTGATGGCCCTTTAAAGGGAACCTTTTTCTGTGCAAGCAGGCTGGTAGAATTCAAAAAGCATGCCTAAAGATGCAGGTGGACTGTCAGGCATCCACAGTGCTGCTTGGAATGCACGGTGGAACGCACAGAGAAGGAAGTGTGCATATGTATGCCACAGAGTATGCACACGATCAGTCATGTCGGATCCCTGCACAGGCATACCTAAATGCCACTGCCCTCATTTTCCTTCTCCTGAGAAGGAGTTTCTGAATGCGCATGGCCATCCCTCCCTGTGGATGGAGAAAAAATAAAAAGAAGAAAGAAAGACCTGCTTCTCCTCCTGGACATGAGAAGAACTGGTAGGTTGGGGAGGAGGGGCTCCTTTATAGGGTGGAAACTTTTTTATTTAGACCTGTGCTTTTCCTGTCCTGGGAAGAAGGTTCTCTCTCTCATGTATGTGCTGCCTGGGATGGGAAAGAAACACTATTTGTTTCTTTCAATAGTCTGCCCAATTCTGTACCATGCAGATCAAGAGAGATATAAAAACAAAACATTAACTCTTGCTACATATGTTTTGGTCCACTCAGGATGAAAGGTTGTTTATGGACCTAGGAGATCTAAAATGCAAAAATAAAAATGTCTTTGTAATATTCACAGATACATATGTAGACTTCTACATTTTAGGTCTGTTTTGGGGAATAATATTGTGTTTAAATTGCTGGCTTGTTGGTATAGGTAGGCACTGGCAGTTGGGGAGGCCAGTGATGGGACTCCATGGAACTTTGGGTTGATCCCAAGTCTTGTGCACAATTTGTTATTTACAATGAAATACATGTTTGCCCCCAAATGGATACATTACCCAATATAGTTAAGTTGAACAAACTGAATCAAAGTTTAGAGATGGTGATGGTGATAGGCAAATAGTTACATGACAATGGTCTTATTAGTGAAAATATTATAAGATGAAGACTTTCCTGCAGTGGATAGTCACTGAATTGGCTTTCACTTTTTTAA
Organism: Rhinophrynus dorsalis; assembly: GCA_037306005.1. Lineage (NCBI taxonomy): Eukaryota > Metazoa > Chordata > Amphibia > Anura > Rhinophrynidae > Rhinophrynus > Rhinophrynus dorsalis. The sequence continues at coordinate 119,767,976 of CM074721.1, forward strand.
AAACCTTATGAGGTTAGAAAGAGTTTCCTCAAGTAGATGCAGGCAAGTTATGATAACGCCAAGATGTCAATCTTTTATCAGTAAATCTGTGAACTATTTACAGCTTGATGAATACAGAATATCAAGGAATGGAGACTTTACTGTTAAATATCTGTGAATGTCACAAATCATGTTTCATAAATCTTAACTTTAAATATTAGTAATCCTTTAAATAAGTACAACATCTTACACAATAAATGCATAAAAATCGATGAAGTTGATCCTGACAAATGTTCCTGTTAAAGGTAAGTAGAATAGCCATCCTTTCTTGAAGGTGATTTGCCACGATGAAGGAAGAGACTCTGCGCAATACACACGTTGGAGGTGTTAAATGTGCATATTATAACAATCTACAATTAGATCGTGTGCACTTTCTCTTTTTGTGCCTTTTTTTTTGGATGTTGTGGGAGGACTTTTTACCGGAGGTCTGCAAGAGTATAGCCGCAATGACAAGTGAAAGATTTATTAAGTACTCTCATATCTAATCAGGTCACATTCTCTATTTTTGCTTATATTTTGGATGTTTCTGTTGAATCACTGCGGAAAAAAGTCACTATTTGTATTGGAACCAAACATTGTGCCTTTGTGTGCATGATGTATCATTGCTTGGCCAATGGTGGCATTACTTTTCTTTTTCATTGCATGTTTTTTCTATCTGACCATTCTTCTGACTTTTTTGTGATATGGATCAATTGGTTACACAGGGAACATACCTAACAAGCAATTCATGCCTGTGAGTTCTTCATCAACCCCTTGATGATCAGAGACATGTGCAAGACATTGCTCTACAATGTGTTGCACACCACTCTGTCCTCAAGGGGGATAAAAAAAGAAATAAACAATTGTACCTGCAATCCTTGATAAGAACCCCCCCCCACACACACACACACACAAACACATGCCCCCCAGATATTCTGGTGCCTTATGGGATTAGGTTTGTTTATGACTCACCTCCATCAGAAACTGCCAGTACCTGAAATAAAAAAGAGTCAGATATAAATTAGCATATTGCTACCATTTTCTGCTTATGTCCTTTTAACTCTTTACGTATATGTGCAACTTGATGAAACTTATGAATATTCTCGTAGTGGGAGTACTCCTATTACTCTTATTTTATTTAGCCTGTTATCCTGGTGCCTAGAGAGACACAACTGCACCTCACTGAAGACCAGAACATACATTTGGAGCCATATGTTCAAAATAAAAGTGGCACAAACCATTTGGAACTAAAAATTGCAAACATTCTCATTGATTTAAATAGGATGTTTAACCCCTTGAATGCTAGAGAGGCCTCCAATGGATTGAACTCCTCCTCTTTTCTTTTGAATATTTTAAAACAGCTTTTTAGTTTACTTAACCCCTTAAGGACCAGGAAAATCTGAGGTGGATTTCACTTAAGGACCGGAGGAATTTTTACTTTTTTTACTATGTCTTTGTTCAACCATATTTTCGCTTTAATTCCTTTTGTACACCCACACAAATTATATACTGTTTGTTTAAGCACAAGTAGGGCTTTCTTTTGATACCATAATTATATGAATAACAAATTGTTTAATTTGATTAAAATAGAAAAAAAGAGGAACATTTAAAAAAACAACAACATTTTGCTTACATTTTCCTGTCAGGATTTGTATACTATTAGTTCATTACAAACAAATACCACTAAATATAATCATTTGCTTCTCCTGTATATGAGAGTACCCCATATGCCTAGTATTTCAATCCCTTTCTCACATTTACAAGGTAAATATTACAAGATGGACACCATTATTTCCAACCTGTAATTTTTCAAAAATTGGCATGTGAGCATCATAGCTTAGTTGATGGTTCCAGATCCAAAAATGTCCCTCAAAGGTATATGTTTCTGAAAAGTAGAAAACACAAGGTAGAATTCTGGAGTTTTTTATGCAGCTATTTTTCCAGAAATATGTTCCAAAATTGTGGTACTATTTTGTTTTTTTGTAGTTTTCACACTTACATTTCAATATTACTGTTGATATCAAGCACAGGATAGTTGAAAATTTAAAAAAATGCATTGATTAGTATTCGGCTCCTTCGTCTGAGTACAGCAATACCCCACTTAGATTTCAATGTTGATGTGAATTTCAAGCACGGGATAGGTGAAGAGTTTTAAAAATACATTGTTTAGTGTTCAGCTCCCTCTTCTGAGTACAGCAATATCCTATATGCACAGGTTTCTCAAGGTTTGGGGGAGCTACGGGGCCAAATTGGATCATGTGCGTTTCCAGTTTCACACTTTGAATTTTCACAGCTTGCGTCACTGGTGCCATCTCTCATTTGGGGCTGTGTAACAGTACTCCACTTTAAAATCTCCCCCCATAAGTATATATTTTTGGAAAGTAGACACCCCAGGCTTTTATTTTAGGCATGTTTTCAAATTTTTATGGAGCCGTTTTACCACCAATCCGTTGTAAATCTTGATGTAAGTAAAAAATTCAGCGTTTTTCACACTTAGATTTTAATGTTGATATGAATTTCAAGCACAGGATAGGTGAAGATTTTTAAAAATGCATTTTTTAGTGTTCAGCTCCTTCTTCTGAGTACACAAGTACTCCATATGCATAGGTTTGTCAAGGTTTGGGGTGCTACGGGACCCAAATTGGAACATGCGCATTTCCAGTTTCACCCTTAATTTTCACAGGTTGCATTACTGGTGCCATGTGTCACAGATGTGACTTACCTCACGTATGGCAGCTAGCCAGTCACAGTCCTGCTCCCTTGCGGCTCAGCCATGTTCTAACCTTTGGAGGCTCTCTGCCGCTTCCGGTTGTTCTCACGGCTCTGGACACGTTCATTCCTTTGGTGGCTCGAGCCACATATGTCTATTACGGGCGCACGTATTAGGAGAGTGACGTGCGCACCGTATTTATTTATCAGCTTGTTCTGTGCTCCTCCTTCCCAGGGTGCTGGTAGTAATAAGCTGCCTGGACACAGGGCTCATTCATCCTTACATTGGTGTCCAGTGCAGTTCTAGTTGTTTATTCTCCTGATCTCCAGTGTATGACCTAGGCTTGTCTGACCATCCAATCTGGTGCTGACCTGTGGCTCTGTCTGACTATCCTATCTGCGTTGTCCCCGGCTAGTAGACATCTTATCTGGTGCAGACCTGTGGCTCTGGCTGACTACTCACTTATACTGACTGCAGGCGTGAGTCAGTAGTTCTCCCTGGTGGCCCGCTTCTGGGAAATCAGCTTCACTTATACTGACTGCAGACGTGAGTCAGTAGTATCTCCCGTGTTGCATTCCTGATGGGAGATCTCGAGAGTTCTGAGTCCAGTGACTTCCCCGTTCTACTTGAGACTACCATTGGCGTAGGCCTAGTCTCTAGCAGTAAGGTCTACTTTGGGGCAGCATCCTATTGCTGATAGGTGTTGCTGGCTTCTCCAGTTACCCTCTGCACCTTCCTGTCTATATTGCTTGTGTTATTATTATGATTAATAAAGGTGTTTTTACTATATACCGTACCGACTCCTGAGTTATTCCTGGGTAACAGTGACACCATGTCTCATTTTGGGCTGTGTACCAGTGCTCCCACAAAAGTGTATATTTTTGGAAAGTAGATACTCCAAGCTTTCATTTTAGACATGATTTCAAATTTTTTATGCAGCCATTTTACCACCAATCCATCGTAAATCTTGATGTAAGTAAAAAATGCAGTGTTTTTTACACTTAGATTTCAATGTTGATGTGAATTTAAAGCACAGGATAGGTGTAGATTTTATAAACTGCATTTATTAGTGTTTATCTCCTTCTTCTGAGTAAGGCAATACCCCATATACATAGGTTTCTCGTGGTTTGGGGAAGCTACTGGGTCCAATTTTTAACAAATATTGAATTTTCACATCTTTCTTAACTGGTGCCATGTCTCATTTGGGTCTATGCTCCAGTGCTCCACTATAACATTTCCCCACAAAAGTGTATATTTTTGGAAAGTAGACACCCCAGGATTTCATTTTAGGTTTCTTTTCAATTTTTTTACACAGCCATTTTACCACCAATCCGTCATAAATCTTGATGTGAATTTCAAGTACAGCATAGGTAAAAATTTTTAAAAAATGCATTGTTTCATGTTCAGCTCTTTCTTCTGAGTATGGCGGTATCCCATATGCATTGGTTTCTCAAGGTTTGGGGGAGCTACGGGGTCCAAATTGGAACATGCACGTTTCCAGTTTCACACTTTGAATTTTCACAGCTTGCTTCACCGGTGCCATCTCATTTGGGGCTGTGTACCAGTGCTCCACTTTAAAAAGACCCTCAAAAGTGTATATTTTTGGAAAGCAGACACCCCAGGCTTTCATTTTAGGCATGTTTTCAGATTTTTTATGCAGCCATTTTACCACCAATCCAGCGTTTTTCACTCTTAGATTTCAATGTTGATGTGAATTTCAAGCACAGGATAGGTGTAGATTTTAAAAACTACATTGATTAGTGTTTGGCTCCATCTTCTGAGTATGGCAATACCCCATATGTATAGGTTTGTCAGGGTTTGGGGGAGCTACTGGGCCCAGTTGGGAACATGGTCATTTCCATTTACAGGCATGCCATTTTTACAGCTGGTGCCTTGTCTAATTTCGAGCTGTTTGGCAATGCTGCAATAAATTTCACCCCAAAAAGTATATGTTGTAGAAGAGTAGACAACCCTGGCTTTCATTCTATTTGCATTTTAACATTTTTTTCACTGCCGCTCTATCACTAATTCCTCCCAAAACCTGTAATAAGGAAGACAAACACCATTTTTTCACAACTATATTTTAGTGTTGCTCTGAATTTCAATCAAAGGATATTTGCAGATATTTTAAAATGCTTCACATTAGTGTTCAGCTCCATCGTCTGAGTACGGCAATGCCCCATATGTATATGTTTGTCAGAGTTTGGGGGAGCTACTGGGCCCAGTAGGGAACATGTGTGTTTCCATTATCAGACATGGAGAAAATTTATGGTGCTTTGCTTCCCATTATATTTTGATAGTGTTAGATCTAAGGAGGGATGTGTTTTGAAAAATAAAAAAAAGGATATTTCAGGGTGAAAAGTGGCCAAATAATAAAATAAACTTTACAGCACTACTGCATTGTGCCTGCACGGTATTGATTGAGGCAGTCACCAATGCAGAGGCCAGGTTTGGAAGGGCAATCAGGACAGTAAGTCATGGTGTCTGTCTGTATTCCCTTGCTGTAGCAAACCCTGCAGCTCTTCTGTGGTTTGCTACAATGTTGCTAGTGGCTGAAACTAAGTGCCCTGGTATCGGAGCACTTAGAAACAGCCTGCCCGTGCTCTCCCATCGCTCCGCGCGGTGGCGATGGGGGATTTTAACCCATGACGTACCAGGACCGTCATGAGTCCTTGTGGCAAATCTACCTATGACAGTCCTGGTACGTCATGGGTCGTTAAGGGGTTAATATTAAATTCAAACAACATATATATATATCTTATACAGCTTCTCACATATATAACTAAAACATTTTACAAAATGTATAACTAATAAAGAATATTAATTCAATCTACATATATATATGTGGCCCTTTGGGGTTTTGCTCTCATGCATGGAGGGATTTGCCTGACATTTTGGCTCTGGACTGTCTGTAGGCATGAACAGACTCCTAGGAATATAGAACTGTCTGCCCTGTAATGGCACAAGTGAACCTGGGACTAAAGAGTATTTGTGTGGGGTTGCTGTTCTCAGGATGGAATAAATAATTACATTTTATTTGTTCTCACTGAGTGAGGCAGTCTAGATTTCCCCATCTATTCTACTGGCCACTTTTTAGCGGTCTGATATATTGTGAGTACCTTGGTGTATCGATGAAGGTCTGTTTTGCCAGTAATATTACACTAGGAAGCACCCTTCTCTCTTCTTTCACTGACAATTTGTCAGACTCCTATTTTCCTCTAGCATATCCCAAAGAGGAGGGATATCCCAAGCATGGGCACTTGCACTTAAAGAGAATCAGCTGTACCTAACTGATGAGGTCCAATAAGACCGAAACAAATCTGGAGTTTTGCTGTTTCTTTTGTGCAGATATGACATGTCAGGGCTGGACTGTCTGTGGTCAGGACCAGCGAGATATGAATATTGAAATTTTCTTCTGTAATGACTCAAGGGAGTGAACAACTTTACTGAGCAACACTTGAGAGGGTATTATAGGTCACACATTTCAAATTTCCCTCTTTAGGAGGGACACTCCATGTTTGAGACCCATATCCCTTTGTCCTCCTTTACCAGCATGGTGTCCCTTTTTTTAGGAGATCGGTATGTATATAACTGTATCACATTGCTCCACAGCAATAAAAATCACATTAAATGTTTGTTTACATACCAATACATGTGTTTAAAAATTAGCATGTATAATGTGCTACTCAGCTTGTACGTGCCTAACTTGTGGTCTTGTGAATGTATTTGGAATATTCGTACGCTAATATAATGTCATTGTATTAACCTTGTACCCTTTTGTACCATTTTTCTATTTTCTCAATAAACCTTTCAAAAAATGATTATGTATAAATAAAATACTTTGGTCTTGTTCTAAATTATTTATTCAGTTACATAAGGAGGTGTCCATGAAGTAACCTAAAATTTTTGATAATGCCACATGCCTGAATCAAACCCCAAACCAAACCACATAAACCAAAAGTCTCATTGGAAGGTATGCTATGCACAAACTATTTCTATGATTGTTCTTGTTGTACACTTGGCACACCTCCCTTGTTGGACTTACTGTCCATTTCTTTAAATAAACCCCTTCTTTACTGTCTATGTCTGCCATGAACTGCTTAGCTGAGAATGATTCTATGGAACTTCCTTTTTATGTTGGAGAGATCTTATTGTATAGACTCTACAGAGTGACAAAGGAAATGGAAAGTGTCTTTCATCTTAGTGCTTCCTCCTAGGACTACACACACACATAGAACTGGAGCACTTTGCATACCACTTTTTACAGTTTCGGGCCTTGCAGAAGGCAAAACATTAGGAAATTTGTAGCAAACCAGTTGTGCTATAAGAAGAAATAATTAATGGAGCACTTAACATCTTGAATGCTAGTTAGGTTTCCAGTGCATTGCTTCTTAGAGTTCTCAAGAAAACATGAACTGACCGTGTACCCCAAAGACTGGAGTTACGAATGACTATACTAAAGTGTATGATCACTTTATTACATGCTGGTGCTTATTCTCCATCTGTGTTAAAACTTTAATTCACGTAAGCCCCAAATGCCTCCCCTATAACATGCATAATGTTACATCACTTTTCTTTGTGACTTTTTAGTACATAGTGCAAAAGGTGCAGATGAAAGAAAAACCAGCACATTTCCTTAAAGCGGAACTATCACCTAAAGCCAAAGTTTTACCATGCGTTTTAATGTTTAACCCGACATTAGCGCTGTGTGGGTGTTCTTCAAGTCGCCTGGTAGTGGAGATATTTGCCCTGCAAAATCAGGCACGTCTGCATTCTGTGGGACTCCATGACATCTCAAGACTTCCCAGCTGCCCCAGGGAGCGAGTGCATGCTGCCCTTCGAAGCTGGATTTCTGTGATGTAACGTTACAGCAAACTCCGTTTACAATGTTACTGTTGATTTTGGTTTTCAGTTATAATTTTTTTTGGACTGACTGTGATAAGACAACAGGGTGGACAAATTAAAAAAATAAAAAAAGAAAAAAATATTAGGTGACAGTGACAGCTGACTGGGCTTAGGCAAGGCATGATAAAGCTCCATCAGTTGTGTTGTGTACTGTAGAGTAAAAAAACACAGTGTGGTTGAGTAATGTATAGAAAACGCACAAGGGGAAGGGGGAGGGGTGGAGCAGTGCAGGGATGTGAGAGTAAAGAAGTAGTTCAAAAACTGACTGCAGCAATTGTTGCTGCAGAGCGTGCAATAAATTATGATGATCCCTCTACTCCAAGGGAGGATGAAGTTTGTCAAGGTCCCAAGAAAACTAGTTCCAGCACCATCAGTGCCAGTAGAAATAAAGAACCATATAAGAAGAACACTGAAGACGACAACAAGTTGCATTCAAGTGTTGATGATGCTGGCAATGGCATAATATAGGAAGGTGTAGCAGCTGAACCTCCTGCTACATCAGATAGTTAGACAAACAAGCACCAAAACACCCGTCCTCAAAGTAGTAAGGACTTTTGTTACCGTAAAAATAAATTGTTTGAGACCTCCAAAAGCTTAGAGGAATATAAGGGTAGTGGGCAAGAATTGTCAGTTGATGCTGATGCTGTTGAGGATGACCTAATGACGACCGATGATGATGCAGATCTAGAATATATCTCTCCAGTATCCTTCTCTTGTTCAGATATATATGAAGTTGAGAGTGAGGATGATGACATGGCTATAAGGTTAGCAGAAAGTCAAAGGTTGGATCTTTCACCACATTTAAGGAACACTGTGCCTGTCTATAAATTGTTTGAGAAAGCCATTGGAAAGTCTGACCCTGGAAAGGACAAATGTCAAAAAGCACACGGTCACCCTATCAGTCATCATCAGCATCATCTCCTCTTCAAAGTCCAAGTCCCACTCAGCCACAAACACCTATTTTGAGTACCCAGCAACAGCAACACAGGTTACTAATATCCACAATGTTAGATTTGACAAGTACCACTGCTGCTGTAAGTGCTGCACCTTTGGCACCTAGTAGTAGTGGCAGTTGAATTGCATCAACATGTATCCCCAGAAGTAGTAGTATCAGCAGTACCACCTCAGTAACCCCTCATTCCATGAAGTCCACAGTATGGAGATACTTCACTCAGGATCCTTAAGCTAAGCATGTTGATATCTATTGTCTGTGCAAAAAGCACGTGAGTAGGGGGAAAGCAGGCTCACACCTACCTAGACACTCTATGAGATCCCACCTGAAGCACAACCACAGGTCTGACTGGGAGACACACTATCAGCAGGCCAAAGGTGCCACAACTAGTAGAAGCACTTTCAAAAATTTACAGGGCTCTAGGGCAGAAAAAAGTAGTGAAGTTATTTATGTGTCAGAGTGTGCAACTGTCAGTGCCAACAGTTAATTCAGTCCAAATAACACCTATGGCTCCTGCTACAGAGGAGCATGATGACTCTGTCTTTTGCACATGTTGCCTCTACCATCACAACCTCCTCTAGTCATGTTGTTAAAGCAATAAAGTTTCAGGCTTCTTCTGCAATGTCCTGCCAACCCACACTGACAAACTTCCTAGGAAGGAGTCAAAAACTTCACAAAAACGATCCCAAAGTACTCCTGTGGAATGTCAAGGTTGCCTATATGTTGGCAATGGGCATGCTGCAGTATTATTTTGTAGAAAACCAAGGTTTCAGAGAACTGATGTCATGTGTAGCTCCACGCTGGAATATCCCAAGTCACAGTTATTTTTCCCAGATGGTTGTGCCTGAATTGTACAAGCAGGTGGATAGTGTGGTGGGAAAAGGGCTGAAAAGTGCATGCGACAAGAAAATCCACCTGACAACAGATAAGTGGACAAGTGTGCAGAGCACAGACTATATGACTGTGACTGCTCACTGGGTTTCCCTCCCAGCACCAACAGTGGACAACACTAGCTTACAGCATCAGGTGAAGGCCAGTAATTGTGCTTCTGGTTGTGGCAGTGTGATTAAAAGGTGGCAGCAGCAGAATAGCCCATACCATCATCATGCCACCCTGTGCATGCAGAGTTTTGAGAGACAGTCCCACAAAGCTGTAGATGTTCTAAGTAAGCTAGAGCTGGTGATAGAGGAATGGCTTGTACCCCGCTCCTTAAAAGCAGGTTTTGTGTCTGCTGGTATTGGCTCCAACATAATTGCTGCTTTGAGACTATATGGTATGGTGCATGTGCCCTGCTTTGCCCATGTGCTAAATTTAGTTGTGACCAGATTCCAGGCAGAATCCAAAACCCTCAAAGAGATGCTTACTATTGCCCACAATATATTCCATACAACCCGCCCCATCACCATCTGGAAATTTATGTCCCTACCAGGTACAATTCCACAATGTATATGCTAGAGCCTTTGTACCAGCAGAATAAGTCCATTACCGAGTACACCATGCAAAACTGGAAGGCTTTGGAGGGAGCCTCTTTGTCACCTGGCCAGTAGCAACTAATGTGTGATGCATGTGAGCTGCTGAAACCCTTTAAGGAGTCAACCATGCTGGTTAGTCACATTGGGGCAGGAATTAGTGAAATTCTACCACTGATATTTTTATTGCAGAAAAAAATTAGGAGTATGGCTTAGGATTCTTACCATAATGACAATAAGGATCAGCTTGACCTCACTGAAGAGGTCCAACAAGGCCGAAACATACATCTGGAGTTTGCTGCTTCCCTTGTTCAGAGAAGAATTGTCTGGCATTTTGTGGACGGACTGTCATTTTGGTAGGACTTGCATGATATGCTTCAGAGTATTTCTTCTCTGTGTATGGCATTTGTGAGCTAAAAGAGATTGCACCCTGGACACGAGGACACAGTCCCAGTGAGCTTTTGCATATCCTTGCAAGCTCATGAGTCTAGTTTAGCATCTCTGACTTCTTCTACGCATAATGACAACACAGACATGCACCAGCTGGTAAAGGACATGTTTGCATGCTTTGGACAAGATACTCGCATAGTCTCCATTAAAAACAATGAGGAATACATTCTTGCCACTTTGCTGGACCCACACAAAATTTCAGAATTTCTGCCAAAGGGCCATCAGCAGTTTGTCACAACAAGGAGTGATCAGCAGCAATTCTCTGAGGAATAGGATTCTGTCACGGAATATCTAGACATGCTTATTGATTGAGTGGAGGGTTGCATTGTGGAGAATAGTGAAAAAGGAAGGCAGCAATGAATTTAAACCAGTAGAAGCAGCTACATCATCAACCAGAATATCCCATTTGGAACACAGGGCAATTCATGGGTCTCAGCAGAGGAGGCAAAAACCCAACATGGGCAGTAGTGGTGGTGGTGTTGATGGCTCCGGCGGCACATCTCTTTGGGACTTGCTCAGTGAGTATGGGTTGGTATGTTACTGAATCCTTCAGCACTGGGGCTCCTGGAGGGGGCTGAGGGCCAGCCTCCTGCCAACAGACTATGGACCTGGCCCTGGAACGGGATATAGCCCCCCCCAAGACTAATCACTGCCCCGTTTGCCCCTTGTCATGGAAGCCTCCATGCCCTGGACCCCTGGAGGGGTCCAGCCCCCTCCCTACAGACTGGCACAGGAACAGGGTAGTGTATTTGTTGAGAGAATTATGCTCTGGTGTGATGTTTGTCATTTAATTATGTAGTTATGTAATTGTCGGTACCTACCCGGGATGCCGTGCCGGGAGGTCCTTGGTGCCAGGTCCAGCTTCTGCTGTGCGTCTGCGCATGCGCCGACGTCAGACGCTCAGACAAGTCGTAACGTCGGCATCATGACGTACTCCTTCTATTTACTGGGTGCACGGCCACGGACCGGCGCTCAGTAATCGGCGTTTCGCTGGAGGTTAGCGGTGTCTCTGCTCTTCCTCTCCAGCAGTCTCCATTTTGTTCTCTCCTCCCTGGACCACCAGGCCAGTCCTCTGGCTGCTCTCCTCCCTGGACCACCAGGCCAGTCCTCTGTCTGCTCTCCTCCCTGGACCACCAGGCCAGTCTCCATTTGTGCTCTCCTCCCTGGACCACCAGGCCAGTCCTCTGTCTACTCTCCTCTGGACCTCCAGGCCAGTCCCCATTTGTGCTCTCCTCCCTGGACCACCAGGCCAGTCCTCTGGCTGCTCTCCTCCCTGGACCACCAGGCCAGTCCTCTGGCTGCTCTCCTCCCTGGACCACCAGGCCAATCCTCTGTCTGCTCTCCTCCCTGGACCACCAGACCACTCCACTCCACTAGCTACTCTCCCTGGACCACCAGGCCGCTCCAGTCCTCTAGATGCTCTCCTCCGTGGACCACCAGGCTAATTCCTCTAGCTGCTCTCCTCCCTGGACCACCAGGCTAATTCTCTAGCTACTCTCCTCCCCAGATGGTCTACATTCTCTGCACCTCAGCCGGCATCTCTCTTCTACTTCCTGGTGAGTTCTACCTTGGGTTAGACTCTCCCTGGGGCAGCTGGTGTTAGTTCTCACTGTAGTGTGTTCTCCTGGGCCACCTTCAGCTCAACTGAAGGGGGTCATCTGGCTTCGCGGCCAGCATCTTTACCCGGCTTCGGCCGCAGCACAACACACTACAGGGGGCCTACGTCCGCTAGCCACGCACCCTAGCATCGCTCCCCAGCTTCTCTCCACCTGCCCTTGTTGGAGGAGTCGCTTGTACTCCTTCTCTTCGGACCCAGGGCTTTCCTAGTCCTGCTCCTGGGTTCCTTGTCCTGGAAGGCCCCTGTCAGTAATTATGTGTAATGTAATAATGTTTACTGTTTACAGTCCTTTTGTATAACTTATGTATTGTTGCTATTATTCTCATTGCGCCTCTTTATGTGACCCTCCACCACCCGCCCCATTGTCTCTCAATATGTGGTTTGCTGTATCCTGTATCCTAATGTATTCTAATATGTGTGGATAACTCGTTATGTGTGTATATAAACCCTGTGTGTTCTACAATAAACGAGTTCTTGTGTTACCTCTACATTGGTGTTGCCTGGTGCTTGGGGTAAGCTTGCTGTATCCAGAGTGCGTTCACCCTACACTGAGTCTTACTTAAGTGAATGGGTGACTGGAGTTATGATCCTGGTTCCTGGCTGGTGGAATTCCTGAGTTTCGCCCTGGGCTAAGGAAGTACAGTTTTGGAGGACCTACTCAGTCTGAGTATGGGTATCCGTCATAGTAACTGACACACAGGAACACTGTGTAGCTCCTAGAAGTGGTCCCACTGTATGTGAGATGGTTTCAGCATACATGCAGGATAGCTACGTTTTAGGCAGAAACAATGACCCCATGGACTACTGGCAGACAAAGAGTTTGTGGCCAGCATTGACATGTACTGCAGTGGAAACCCTCAGTTGTCCTCCACCAAGCGTTGTGTCTGAAAGGGTTTTCAATGTGGCTGGTTATATTGTCAATGACAGCAGGACACGGCTATCAAGCAGCAATGTTGGGAGACTAACATTCTTAAAAATGAACCAACATCTCATCCCATCTGAGTTTCAGATAGCAGAAACCACACATGACAGACAAAGCCAGGACAAATATATTAACAGCAGCACATATGAGGAGGCGGAGAAGGGGTGTGAAGAAGGGTTGCCACCATCTAGCCCACTTGCACACTGCTATGAGCAACAAGTAATGTGTGTCAATAATTTGAGAAGGAGAATAAAGATTGGCGCACACATGATAATAGTAAAAACAATTTACATACACAAATCACACTATACCAGCCAGTCCCCCACCACCACCACAATACACATCTGAACCACAGTTGCATGTTTGTGTTAATTTTAACACTGTATCAGTTTCCTGCAAGACAGGGTCCCTGAGCATAATGTTGGAAAACACAGGCTATTTTGTTGCAGGAATAGACAACATTTGCCTCTCCAGCTGTTTTTGACAACAAGTACTATCAATCTGCTGTGAGACAGGGGATGATGGGAGTTGTATTATTCTACAGTTGGTGAGCCAAATGTTGAGTACCCCCCATTTCATTGAGTCTAGCTGTCAAGCAAATTTGAAATGCATTGACAACTGTGTCACTCAAAGAGTTAACCCTGTGAAAGCCAGAGGGTTATGCAACACATTGGTCTGTAAAATTGCTACTGCCTTAAAACAGAGCAGCTGTTTGGCTACCATGCCGCACACAGTGAGCTCTCCTGTTCTGATTTTTTTTTAAACATATAAAGAACATTTGCAGTATGCTGTGAAAGTATTCTGTTTTACACTGATACCATAACAACAGACTACTGGCTAGTTGGGCTTCGAGATCAACGACTCCCAGCATCCACAGCTCATGCTCCATGGATCTGTTTTCAGAAATCTCTCTGTTAGGGACTGTGAAAGCAAGGATATTGAAACAGTGTAACACTATCCCTGTGGCCGTAAGTGCTCTGTACCCTGCTTTTAACAGACTGGTGGCTGACTTTTTTTGATGTAGGGATTGTGTTGCATTGTCTCACTATTCCTGCTTTCACATTCCCAAACAGAAAGCTCCCAGGAAAAAGATTCAGGGAGCTTAAATTAACCCTTTAAGCGCCAGAAGGGCACCCAAAGCATTGATTCACAATTTGTTGGATACTTCTCTTGCTCTCAAAGGGTTAATGTCAGGGACACAAAAGTATAAACAAATAGGTGAATTTGGAAAATAGATAAATAAAAAGTATAGCCAATGTGGATTTACATAGTATACCAGTTTTTTGTCAACATTAGTCCTTGGGGCACACCTACAGGTCTAATTGTCATTACATCCTGCTTCATCAAGGCGAGTTATCAGTGGTTCAGGCATTGTGATTGGACTGCCTGTGCATAATTAGAGATATCCAGAAAATTTGACCTGTTAGTTTGCTCCGAGGACTGGAGCCGAGAATTGCTGTGTTATACACTTGGAAAATGTGTGAAGTCGAGAAGGAACTTTACTGTCACTTTAACTCTTTGTGTACCAGAGGGGTAGCCAGCGCATTCAGAGGCATTGTGGCGAATGCTCTTTATGGAGCTCATTGGGTTAAACAATACCTAAAATGCTACAATGATGAACAGTTTATGACTTGAGAACTCTACAGCAGCCAAAAATACAACTTCCACATGTCCGTACTCTATATTGATTAATAGAAGAAATATGTACACCTTGTATTAGTATTCAAATATTGATATTTGTGCAAAATAATTATAACAAGGAGCAATAATGTAAACAATCCACACATATTTTCCTCAAACATGGGTTTGATTGAAAAACAGCAGTGCACTATTATATTTTAACCCCTTAGATATTAAACATTTCCATCACAATGTATTTCAATGTGATGGAGACATCTCTAACATCTAAGAGGTTAAATAACTATCAAGTTAGCAAACAACAATGCTTAACACTGACCTTGTCATTTGGATATGTCTGTTGCCTGCTCAACGCAAGCATGGAATAAACAGCATAAGCAGTGTGTGGGCAGCAAGACCAGCATTAGTAACACATTAGATTAACCTTTGATTCAAGTCAGTGAAACACCTGCACTTACTGTCAACAGCTAGTGCTCTGATGAATCACTTACCATGCGACCATTAGGAACATCCAGGTACTTCATTTTCCCTAGCATTCCGTCATATGCTACTCGCAATGTTCCATCATTTTGATCACAACATTTCTGAAAATTTCTGGTGATGAAAACTCAATGAAAACAGTACCACCCAGCTCTATCAGTCCTCAGCATCCTCAAATGCCACACTACCTCTTTCCATCAAAGCCACAGGAAGTGTTACCATGGAAACCTGACCGCAGCAGGAAGTGGGGTTCTCAGCTGAAGTGAAAAAACACTTCTTCCTCCTTTTGCATGATATTTTGTAACATGAAATGTATGACTTGAATTTGAATACTAGATTAAATAATAAATAAAATACACATAAGTGTTCTGTCATCCTTTTCTTCCCCTGAAAAATCATTGTTTCAAGATTGTAACTTACTGATGATCAGCAAGTGTAGTTTTAATGTTATGAATGACCAGAAGTCCCCTGGAATGTGTGTTATAATAAACTATTATACAAAACAAAATAATAATATGACTCGCATAATCTCTTTTTTCCCTATTCTCAACTGAAGGTCTGCTCCTTTCGTACTGGGGTGGCTGCTTAATAATGGGCAAGGGCCTCTCTGGGACTTTTTCAATGATTTCTGGATCTTCTATGCAGGAAAAAATCCCTCCTGAACATCCAGATAATGTGACTCCTTTGTTGGGATGTCTAGAATTTTTCTTGCTTGCTATGGCCCATGCTATAGCTACTCACAAAATGTACTCTAGTATTCCTGTATTACCGGTACAACTACTTCAGGAGTCGTCAGCTCCCTCATCAACTGTTATGTTTACAGTGAAGCTATGGTAAAGGGGGGTTTACTCCCTCAATGGCTTCCAACATAAATGCAGCCGTGGAAAAACATAGGTGGGCTAAGTGGCCATATACATGTAGTGTCCAGGGCCGGATTTACCGTTAGGCAGAGTAGGCATCTGCCTACAGGCGCACTCCACAGAGGGGCGCCTGTTACTGGAACCCTTAAAAAAAAAAAAAAGTTGCCTTGCCGCCCAAAGAAGCCAAGGACCGCTGAACACAGGCGACACAGTCCCAGCGGCTATGGCAATGCACCCAGGATCAGCAAGACAGCGCGGCTGGTAGAAGCGAGACCGCCACTGAATGCCAGGACCAGCCTTGTGCCTACACCACCAGTTGTGAGGTACTGTGACAATATCCTGCCCTGTAGCACCGCCACCTGGCTTACTGGACTCTCTTTGGAATTATCTTTAGGTGATTTGCTTATAGTGCGCTTTTTTTTTGTGTTGGTGAATAAACCTTACCAACATTACCATTGTTTTCAATGGGCTTTAAACCCCTGGGTACTATAGGGGCCACAAATGCAATACAAATAGATAGTTCAGGGGGTTAATTCCAACTCCCAGTTGTAAATTCTAGACCTGGGAGGGCTGATAAAATGAATGCTGTAGGGTAAACTAAAAACATCAACTACTGCTAGTAGGCTAATTCCAAGACTGGATTTTAAGTCCTTGTTGGCAGAAGAGCACAATATACAAATAGGTTATTAGTATTTAAGGGGTTATAGGGCACATGTAACCCTGTGAGTACCAAAGGGGGATCCAGCATTGCTTTGGAATGTGTTGTATCCTTTATTGTGGCACTCAAAGAGTTCAATCAATGGAAATGTTAAATCCCCTATGTTAACTCTAGAATTGCACTTCTTAACTTCTTTATAAGGTGTTATATTTCATAGGCTTGATATTTGATGACAATTTATCACCCAGATGCTGTTTGTTCCTTTTGGGATGTGAATGATATATCTACAGTTGGGAGATTTTGGGGTTAGACAGAGGAAATCTTTATGCATTGTTTGTGTAGTGCTAATCACATCATCTTGCAGAAGTGTAATACTGCAGGCATCTTATCAAGCACTAAAATCTGCAGTGCTGCATACAAGAAGTATGCATGAAAAAGGGGGCGCTTCCGATTTCTGTGCCTACAGGCTCCTGAGATTGAAATCCGGCCCTGGTAGTGTCTGGGTTATGGCTAGCTTTGCAACTCATCAGACACTATAGCAAACTCCAAATGTTTAATCCTCTCCACACAGCACTCTAGATAACAGGCGGTGTTCAGTCTCTTGAGCATGACAATGAACTGCTCCCTTTAAAGGAGAATACCTCATAATAATAACCACCACTTAACTTACTACAACCAAAAACTCCATCCACGGCACATGGAAATTTTTTTTTTTTTAATAAAAACCTGTAGGTTATATGCCTTTTCCTGTTGTGTAAAACAAGGGTACTCCCACTGCTGTCAGTTATTTTATTCAAATGTTATAACTTTTTACATTTTCAGGAAGAGGAGGCTTCTTAAAATGTATTGCAGCACAGTAAAAGGAATTTATCTGACTGAAAGAGTTAAATTATATGCAGGAAGTGGAGAGCAATCTCATGCTATCTGCATTGCATTGAAAAAGGAAGATGATTAGCAAAGCATAGAACTCACAGCTCTAAGACACCATAAATATGCATATATATGGTATAAGATCCCATCCTCTTTAGGGGGATGAACCCACTGAGTAAGGGCCGTTTCAGAAAACGGATAAAGTTTAGCAAACTTTTTAGACACAGAAGGTTTCTTGTCTGGAAATATCCACTCCTTTGACACCAAGCGGTCAAGGGTGGGATTAGGTGGAAAACAGGCATGGGGCCTAACAGGTTCATGGAAAACATCAGAGGGGTCAGAAGACGCCTCCTGCACCAAGGGAATGTTCAGGGTGGACAACACAGCCCTGATCAGGCCCTCAGCCTAGGGAATGGGGTCTGCCTTGAAGGGGTCCCCAAAAAACTGAGAGAAGGAACAGCTGAACAGTCATCATCATTAGAGTCCACCAATAATTCTAGTGCATGGCTGGAGGCCCCAGGAGAGGATTCAGGGGCAGAAGCGCATGCTGGGCAAATATAACCTGAGTATTCTCTAGGTAACCCTGATTGACATGAGGAGCAATGAGCAATGGGGGACACAGACACCCCAGTATCCTTAGTCTTAGGTTTAGCCCCCAGGTCTAATTGAGTAGACATTCTCACAGAGTCAAAACGTCCGAAGTATCAAAACACCCACAATAAAGCTTGTATGATAATTAATGCACCACAGAAACACTAAATTAAGACTTATCTGGTAGGCAAAGGGTTAAGCAGTGGAGGAGAGAAGGAAAGTCCAGGCCCTGTGTAGGATACTCGATCTGCGAATACACAAAATGGCTGCCGCAACGGGAGCCAATCGGAAACGAGCATGCAATGCGGGCACTCATGGGAAACTTGAGTGCAGGATTGTTTATGTATTTTGCTTATGTTTAATGTAGTCACTAGCTAGTACCCTTTATAAAATAGAGCGGTAGCTCTCTGGCAGGGACATAATTACAGGACCTGCGGACTCCAAATGCCAGAAATTTCCCCCTATGTACCCTACAAATGTCTGGTCAGACCAGCTAAACAGAAACTGAGAGGAGAGGACTGATAATACAAGCCATCCTCCAACAGACCCAAGTTCCTTAAGTCTGTGGTCTGGTTCAAGACAATAATGTACGTTAGAGTGAGGAGCCTGCCTAATGGGGGATAACACTGCCCCATGTCTACAGGAAAAACAAAACAAACAAGAAGACAAAATAAGTTTCATGGTTAGCAAGAATACACCAGGAGTCAGTAGAGTAATTGTAAAACCACCTTTATTGAGGAGGGATAATTAGCGATAATAAAATAATAACAAAGCACAGAGGGTACCGAAGAAGCCGGCGATTCCTACCAGAAATAGGATGCCGCTTGGAGTAACATTTCTGGTAGAGACTAGGCAAACTGCCAATGGTAGTCTCCGAATGGCGAGTGCGGTAATCACAATGCGTATCAACAGAGTTCTCCCTTAAGGGTAAGGTCAAGGGAGACTCGTACCGACTCACGCCTGCAGCCAGTAAGTATAGTGGAGACCACAGAGTGGAGGGATGACCAAAGCCAATAGTCAAGGTAGAGCGTAACCGAGGACTAGTACGGGGTCAATACCAGAGAGGGAAGTCAGCCAGAGTCACAGGTCTGCACCAGATTGGTTGTCTACTATGCATGAGGGTAATGCAGGAAGAATAGTCAGACAGAGCCACAGGTCAACACCAGGATGGATGGTCAGACAAGCCCAGGTCATACACAGAGTGGATAGTCAGCCAGAGCCACAGGTCTGTATCAGATTGGGTGTCTACTGTGCAAGTGGGTAACGCAGGAAGAATAGTCAGACAGAGCCACAGGTCAGCACCAGGATGGATGGTCAGACAAGCCCGGGTCATACACAGAGCGGGTAGTCAGGCAGAGCCACAGGTCTGTACCAGATTGGGTGTCAACTATGCAAGAGGGTTAAGAAGGAAGAGTAGTCAGGCAGAGCCACAGGTCAGCAACAGATTCAAATTCCAGACCATGGAGAAATTTGTAGATAAAACTCCTAGGTAATTTTAGCAAAAAAGTGGAATGCAGGCCAGTATTAGCTATTCCAGTGTTTATAGACCTTTTCCCTATCTTGATAAAGGCTAGAATGGTATTTTATACATAACTTTACACATTTTATATATTATTGAAAATAACACTATTGATATATTGCATATATGATAACACCTTGAGGATGGGTGATCATTCTGAATCTGGTTCATGACCCCCTTGACTTGCATTCCCCATTAACTAACATAACTTTACTCAATTATCTTCTCTATAGCCTTTTCATTTAAAGCGGAACTTTCATCTGCTAAAAGTCGCCCTGCTATAATTAAGCAGGTAGCGACTAGCTTCATAATATATATTTTACCTTTGAACAGTAGCCCGTTCTAAAGAAATCAGTCATTGCAGGAGACTGACGGCCGGGTTAGCACAGTCTGCACAAATCAGTCATTGTAGGAGACTGACGGCTGGGTTAGCACAGTCTGCACACCTGCTCCGTCAGTCCTTCCGATTACCACATGGTACGATGCAATGAAGCATTGCAGGAGACCGGGACTGACAGCGCAGGCATGCAGACAAGATGTCTGTGCTTTAGCCTGGGTTTCGGTCTCCTGCAATGATTCATTTCTTTAGAACAGGCTACTTTTCAAAGGTAAAATATATATTCTAAAGCTAGTCGCTACCTGCTTAGTTATAGCAGGGTGACTTTATAGCGGATGAAAGTTCCGCTTTAAATAATCAATGTAATTTCTAAGGTGATTTGAATAATAATACAACTTAAGTAATATGGGAAAAAACTTTGCACAGAAAGAATTATAGCAACCTGAAAGTTATGGCATAAAGGAAGCACAAATGAATGTGCCAGAGCAATTTCCATGTGCACAAAATGTAAAATACAAAGTTCTCAACTGTTTATTGAGAACTTTCTATAATGTTTCTTCTTACCTCTCTGGACTCCAGTGAGCGATTGATATAAAATGACTTGGAAGCTCTGAACCTTTTCCTTAGAGTAGACAGACGTGTTCTGGTCTTTCTGACCTCTCTAAAAGAGAACTCCAGGAACTGAAGAGACCGCTAAGCAAAAGAAATAAAAGAGGGTAAGTAGCAATCACAGTACTGCATGGGCCTGGTTATAAGTTGCCCTCAGTTATAAGAAGCATCCTTAAATGTAGATGGCATTTGAATGAAACATTTTATTTACCATGCCTCACTTCATTATGTCCTTCTTTATCATGTCACACTCCATGATGTCCCCTTTCATCATGCCACACTCCTTGATGCCCCCTCCATCATACAACATTCCCATTCCATGATACCCCTGTCACAGGAACCACTGGGCCCCTGGAGGGGCCTGAGGGCAAGCCTCCTGCCCACAGACTATGGACCTAGCCCTGGAATAAGGTATGGCCTCTCCCTGAGACTGTTAAACAAGGAACTGTTATCCCAAGAACCCCAGGGACTGTGGACATTTCTGCGCCCAAAGAGACTGACAACCATGGACTGCTGGCTTGCTTCCAAGGCAATGGACAGTAAGGGTTAATTATTTGCGTTTACGTAAAATTACTTGCAATGAGTATTGTAGCCACTCAAGGCAGTGTATTGTGAACTGTACTGAGACCCCCTGCTGTGTGTTAATTCATTCAAGCCCCTCAAGTCATTGTGTCCACTGTCTGAGTTCAGTAACCCTGTAAATGTAATCATGTCTAAGTCATTGTATTTGTTAGACCATCTGCTGTTGGCCTTTTGTTTACTGTATGGTGATTTAATTATGTCCCTATTTTATCTGCTTTGTCCAGGTATTTGAATGTAAGGTTTGAGTATAAATATTTGTGGTTTGTTCCAATAAAGTGAGTTCTTGTCTTAACCTACACTGGTGTTGTCTGGTGAGGTAAAGCTTGCTGTATGCAGAGAGTGTGCTGGTTGGCTTGATACTAGTTTTGCCTAGTTTTGGGGTATATTGCGGTATGCTGTTGGATGTCCATCTGGCTTGTAGAAGAAGAAGTGACCATTGACAGGGACACCAAGGCTGGGTGTCCGCTGGTACCGTCACAGCCCCCTTTATCAAGTAACATTCCCACTCCACAATATTCCTTTTGGTCATGGCCCTTTTTTTCATTCCATGATGCCCCCATTATTATGCCCTTTCCCACTCAATACTGGTCCCCATTTTTGTCCACTACCCCAGGTGTCTGACTGGAATGCGTGCGAAAAGTTAATGGATTGATCGAAGATATGTCCCCACTCTAACATTCTCATCAGTACCCCAGAGTGTGCATTCCAGTCAAATGCCACCCTGAATTGCAAAATTACCAAACCCCAGTTATAGGCTGCATATCCTATATAATAATTTGCTAGGATGTTTGTCAGAAGCCGCCATTTGCAGTAGAGACTGCCTAAATGCCGGTCTCTACAGTGCATGACTGTGTCAGCGGCGGGACACAGAGGAGGACCGCCCTCTTAATATCACCCAGACCTTGGCCTGTGTACACGGGCTTTTACACTAGTATGGTATAAGAAGTTAGATTCAGGTCTATTTAAATGTGGCGTATAATCAGGACAATAAATTAGTATATTTTCCAAGTCAACATTGAGCAGTGTTTAACAAAACTTTCAATAAAAGAATATTGAAAAATAAGGTCTAGATCACAATACAGCTGACAAAATTTCCCAATCAATCATTTGCTGAAACCAAATTTAAGTGATGAATTTGCTGTAGTAGCTTGAACTTGTTCTACCAGACTGAAACTGTCATTTTTCCCTGAAAACACTTTGACTAAGGAACCCCATTTTAATTATTTGTAATAAAGGAGGAGTAGAGGAAGGGGACCACAGACTCCTTTTTTGGACACTTTCTATATTAGAACAAAAGAAGAACCAGAAGGGGGCGCAATACCACTTATAAAGTGTAACAGTAATCCACAAAATAGAAGAGAACTGATACAGTAGTTGAGGACCCCGGTTGATTGAACCAACAACAGGTATAACAAGCAGCGATATATAAATCCGCTGTGCTCCTGATATACAACTCTCAGGATACAAAATGTGGACAATAATTCTTTCATATTTATGTGATACTGAGCTTATAGATTGCTGTATTAGCCCAATTGTTTGTTCTGAAGAAAAAGCATACGCTTCAAAACGCGTTGAACTCTGAACGCTTGGGCTCTATATACTCTTAGTCACATTTTTATGTTTGTTATTTTAATAAATTTGTAGTACATTCATTTTTCATTTGTTTCCAGTCATTTTGTATCCTGAGAGTTGCATATCTGGAGCAGGGCGGATTTATACATCCCTGCTTGTTATACTGGTTGTGGTTCTATCAGCCGGGGTCCTCAACTACTGTGAGTATCAGTTCTCTTCTATTTTGTGGATTACTGTTACACTTTATAAGTGGTACTGGGCCCCCTCTGGTTCTTCTTTTTTCTTTCGCAAGGGATCTTCTGGAGAGATCCGTGATCATTTGTTGGGAGCAGCATTCACAGCCCATTGACGGCAAGACTGAGTGGGGGCAATTGTGAATCCTCCATCTGTCTGGCTGACCACTATCTTTACAACAAAGGCAGGGATTCTTTACAGTAAGGGCGGTAAGGCTATGGAATTCTTTGCCTCGGGATGTTGTGCTTGCAGATAATGCAACTGCATTCAAAAAAGCAATGGATGCCTATCTAGCACAGAACAATATTGACAATTATGACAGATGGCTTCAAAGCAAAAAGGATATTAATCCGGGGAACTATTTGACTACCAATTGGAGTCAGGAAGGAATAATCCCCCCCCACACACACACACACTTGGGACTATATTGGAAATGGCTCCAGAGGGCTTTTTTTTGTCTTCCACTGGATCAACAGGGGTGTTTTTGGCATGGGCTGGACTTGATGGACGCGTGTCTTTTTTCAGCCTCATCTACTCTGTTACTATGTTATCTACTGGGTCAAAATATTGTGAGTGTGGCGTATTATTGGTGGCGGTGTTCTACTGTCTTAAATTTATTACACTAGGAGCTGCCCTCTTTTTTGCTTTTGTTTCACTTTCTATATTAAAGGCATAATAATACTTAAAATGTAAAAAACAATATGTTGTAGGGTTTATCCCCCTGAGTAAAACAAGAGTACTCCCACTGCTGAAAGGTGTTTCATTCAAAAGTTATTAATTTTCAAAGTTGAATTATTTAGGTGCAATATCACAGTGGCCTAAAATTGTACAGTAGCGCTGTTGCTACACCATCCTATGGAGATTATGGTTCTGGGACCAGAGCAGTCCATTGGATCGTGTAGCAACAGCGCCACTGTACAATTCCAGGCCACTGTGATATTGCGCCTAAAAAATTCAACTTTGAAAATTAATAACTTTTGAATGAAACAACTTTCAGCAGTGGGAGTACTCTTGTTTTACTCAGGGGATAAACCCTACAACATTTTTTTTTACATTTTAAGTATTACTATCCCTTTAATACATGTGACTGGACCCCATATTACTTGTTTATATCAATTCCCCTATGTAAGGGGTCCCCTTTCTTGGGCAGCAGATTTTTTGGGTCTCCAGACCTCATATTTATTATTACTTAAAGTTCTTATTTCATGGGGGGGTAAAGGTTGAGGTCCTTGGACCCTTCCTTGGTTAGATTTCTAATTAATATGGGATATCTGTACCCCATATAAATACTGACAGGTTATGGGACATTTTCATAAATCAATATGGGTTTATAGACTCCATAATAATTTCATTTGTTTGTTATGGTGGGATAATTAATATTGTGTTTATAGTCTCTGCTTTAATTTATTTTGTTTCATAAAGAAGTAAAATATTGAGTGAATAAACCACATTTTATTGTCAATTAATTCAGTCAAAAATAAGTATTACACATGCAATTTATTTGAGGTAATTTGAGGTTTAAATAAAAGTGAAAACTTGGGTTTTGCAATGTGTTGCATATCCCTATGGCATTAAAAGGGATAAACTATTTAAAATGAGTAACTCCTCCTTTGCCAACAAAGCTGGAACACATTCATTACAATGCATTCCAATTTAATCTAGCAAAGAAGGGGATTATCATTGGTCAGGTTAGGATAATGTGTAGTTGCAGGATGTTAAAATTATAATTTTCTGTTAAAAGTGAGTTGGAAACTCATTGCATAGAAACCGAGGGGTTAAGTTGCGCATATGTGTGTGTCAGCTATTTGGGGGGACTAGGGTGACATTGTGGGAGTGGCAAATTGGTACACAGTCTTTAGTTCAAGATTGGACAAATGTTTCATTTTCTACAGCCTTGAGAATTAGAAAAAAGAACTCCCTAATTATTAATTATAATCAGGGCTCAAAATTTCAAGTCCTGAGCTACTAGCCAGGCCTGAAAAGTTACTCGCCACCAGTTTCCACTCCTAGCCCCACCCATAGCCCCGCCTTTAACTCCACCCATGTCCTCGCCTTTAACTCCACCCATATCAGGTTCTTCTTTCTCCGCCTTGCGCCTCTCTTTCTCCCCCATGTGTCTCTCGCTTTCTCCCACATGTACTTTCTCCCCTATGTGTCTCTCGCTTTCTCCCCCATGTGTCTCTTTCTCCTCCCTTGTACTTCTTTCTCCCCCATGTGTCTCTTTCTCCTCCCTTGTACTTCTTTCTCCCCCATGTGTCTCTTTCTCCTCCCTTGTACTTCTTTCTCCCCCCTTGCACCTCTCTTTATCCCTCCTGCCCGCCCGCATCATCACGCGCCCCTGCGGGCCGTGATAACATACATACAGAGAAGAGGAAGAGGGCAGAGGCACCGGAAGAGAAGCGCTTACTTCCAGACAGTAACGATCAGTCTGCTGGCAGCAAGCGCTTCTCTTCCGGTGCCTCTGCCCTCTTCCTCTTCTCTGTCGTTATGTCATCACGGCCCGCAGGGGCGCGTGATGATGCGGGAGGATGGAACGTGTCATATTGGCGCTGGCCCGTTGCGAGATTTTCAAGTCGCCAAATTGCAGAGTGGAGGAGGGGGGACACTAGCACCGCGAGATTACAGGGAAAGGTTATATTCATACTGGATACAGGGCTTCAGTTTCCACTCGCCCTCACTAAATATCTCGCAAAATGCGAGTAGGCGAGTGGAAATTTTGAGCCCTGATATAATCATCTGTGTTTTATGGGAGTTTGAATTAGCTTGCCCCACATTAACTGGCTCAGTTAATAAGAAAAGCTCCAGGAGCATTTTTACATTTTTAATTGCACACCCTCTGGTCCTTAAAGGGTTAAAACCCAGGAAGCTCAGAATGCCTCCCCTTTAGCATATGCAGAGAAAATGAGGAAGGGGACATTAATTAGCTTGTTTCTTGTTAGTACATGGCCTGAAACAAAGAGTAACATGCTCAAAAAAGGCCAAGCAATATTAAGAGTGAATATGTTTTGTAAGTATACAGTAATTAGTAAGCGAAAGACAGGGGCATCATCAATTAATATATTCCGGATCCTGTTTTAGTGCTGAATCACATTACTATGTCCACTCCTACTATTTTAACTTTGATTATGCACCCGTCTTTTGCCTCAGAGCATTCTTTCCTTTAGATTTACACTGTTTTACCTTAACCCCTCAGATGCTAAAGAGATCTCCAGTGCATTATGCACCATGAATTGGTGATCTATCTAGTATTCTGGGATTTAAAAGAAAAATTTAAATCAATGGCAATTTTTGGAATTAAATGTTTTTTTCATAAGGTGCTGTTGTTTTACACTAGAATTGCCCATCTTACTTTTTCCAAACTCAATGTTCATGCACCACGATGTTAGGACCTACACACCAATGAGCAGCAGGGTCCTGCTGGTATCATGGTGCTCTGAAAGATGAACCTACAATGAATAAGGTGAAGACAGAAACAAAGTCCAGAGTCATGACCAAAGGTCTTAGCAGGCAGCACACTTTCAATGTTGCAGAGGAAGCCAAGAGTCTGAGCAACAAGCGATTCTCAATATCTATTTGATTAAGGCACCCTTATCATATATTCTGGACACCCCTAACATTTTTTTTTTTCATTTTTAAAGCTTTATTGAAGGAAAGACAAAAGTACAAGTATGTTTACATCCTATTAATGAAAGTGTCATGAATATATAACATATCAAGAAATGAATATTTTATTTGAACACATAAAATAATAGGCATAGCATACAGAGAAGTGAAATGTCCAAGAACTCCAACATGATAACAACTCATTCTATATAGTGGTCATGCGGAGTGCAAAAGTTGTAAATCCTAGTTGCATAAGAAAGATGATTAAACAGACAGAGAGAGAAAAATGGAACAGTTAAGAAGGGAAGGAGGACAGGAAGGTGAAAGAAAAATAAAGGGGGGTTATAAATGAGTAGAACCATTGTGTCATGTCATGAGGATATACATGTCAGAAATCGCAGAAAGTTTAGAAAGGCCAGGCAGAGAAAAATTTATCCACAGCATCTGGATCTTTATTATGTCTGGCGAAGTAAACTCTCAGCATAGAGATGTGGGTCCTCACAGTACTAGCCCATTCCTGGATCGAAGGGGGAGATTCGTCTTTCCAATGACGTGGAATAAGAGATTTAGCTATGAGAAGCATGGTAAGTAATAAGCATCTCCTCATAAAAGGGAGGTTAGGGAGCTTCAGGAAAAATAGAGATTGCCATATATATTTAGAGAGGGGAATGTTCAAGCAATCTGCAATGGAATCTAAGGAACCTGACCAGAAGGGATGAATCTTGGAGCATTACCACCAAATATGCGAAGGAGTGCCCACCGCAGAGTGACACCACCAACATGAAGAAGTAATCGATGAGGAGAGAGCATGGAGCCTCGAAGGTGTGATATACCACCTAGATAAGAAATTAAAATGGGACTGAAGCTGAAGCAGAAATAGATGCCGTTGAAGACACCTTCCAAATGCTCTTCCAATCCTCTAAAGGTAACCTAATTCCCAATTCCCTTTCCCATGCAATTGCATACCCAGGTTGAAAAGAGAAGAGAGGGGAAGAAAGGATGGCATAAACCTTTCTGATCATACTAGGTGGATCCTTGGGAGTTAACAACAACGATTAAAAGGAAGTCGGCTGGAAGACCAAACTGATTTCCCAGATGGATGTTCCAAAAAGTGTTTAATGTGAAAAAATTACCACATTTCTGAAGCAGGCAAGTTGTATTTAGATTTCAAATCCTCAAAGTGATCATTCCATCCGATGCCAAATCAGTTAGGGATATACTGCAGGTCTGTGACCATCAAGGAAAGTCAGAGGTGGAGAGGGAGAAGGGAGTAAACTGAGAGTAAAAAATAGGAGAGGCTAGAGAAGGAGACGGTGATAGGATTCAGGTTTTTGTTGCACAAAGACCATATGGAGAAGACATGGGCAAGAATGGGATGAGAAATGATAGACCTATTCCTCATTTTAGGTTGGAGGAACAATTCAATCAGTGGGTACCTGAGGTAGTTGCCTCGCGTTCAATATATACCCATGCTTTGTCTACTCTGTTGTGTGCTCAATCAGTAACAGACGAAATAGCAGATGCATAATAGTAGGTGGTGAAGTTGTGTAGACCCAACTCTCCTCTTGATTTATGTAAACATAGGTAACAGCCTGCCAATCTAGGAGGCCTAGAGTGCCATAAAAAACAATGGAAGGAGCAATTCAGCAGTAAAAAAAAGAGGAAGGTACTGGTACAGGAAGAGTCTGAAACAAATAAATGAGACTAGGAAGAACATTCATTTTGATTAAATTAATCCTACCAAACCAGGATACGTTTGTTTCATTGTTGCAGATCGCCACAAATCGATTTCAGCAAAGCAGGGAAATTAAGGCGATATATAGATTAGAGTGATGAGGATAAGTTAATACCTAGATATTTAATGCGCAAATTCGACCACCGAAAGGAGTTTTGTGATCGAAGACTGAAGAGCTTCAGATTTAGTAAGATTAATTTTGAAACCTGAAATCTCCGAAAAGGTGTTCAATTCTTTTAAAGCAGAATGAATGGAATCAGCGGGGTCAGTAACTGTAAGAAGAACATTATCAGCAAACACTGCAAATTTACAGTTATCAGAAACCAAGCGCACACCCTTGATATGGTCATTCTGTTGAATATGTTGGGCGAAAGGTTCCATAAGAAACACGAAAAGAAGAGGGGAAAGAGGATATCCTTGCCTGGTGCCATTAGATCTACCAAAGCTCTCTGATAAATGGCCATTAACTGGAACCCATACTTAAGGGACCTGATATAGAGCAAATATAGAATGAAGAAAGGATGGGCCAAAACCAAAAGTCTGCAGGGAACGATCAAGAAAAAGCCAGTTGACACTATCAAATGCCTTTTCTGCATCTGTTGGCAGGAAAACAGATGGGATATGCAGAGATTGTACATAATGTATAATATTCAAGAGTTTACATGTGTTGTCTTGAGCCTCCATACCAGGAGTAAATCCACTTTGGTCAGTACGTACAACAGAAGGCAAAAGAGGTTTGAGGGATTCTGTTAGTATCTTAAGGTACAGTTTCATATCCAAGTTGAGAAGGGAGATTGGTCTATAACTTTCACACCTCTGGAGGCTTTTGTCTGACTTTGGCAATATCGTAATATGGGCTTCTGCGAGTACAGGGCATGAGGCGATCTGGTCAGGTAGTGCAGAAACATTTTCCAATAGTAATGGGATCAATCTGACTTGGAAGGTTTTGTAGAAAACCTGAGAGAGGCCATCAGGACCTGGGCTTTTGCCAGCAGGCAAAGCCAGGGTAGCTTTATGGATTTCCTCATGAGTAATAGGTGCTTCTAAGGACTCATATGCTGAGGGGTCCAGCTGGGGGGAGACATGCTTCTCTCAAGTAAACTGAGATATGGGATTCAAGTCCGATGAAGGAGGAAAGGATCGGTCTCTCAGATTATAAAGAGAAGAATAGTAATCCCAAAATGTTTTTGCTATTGAGGATTTATCATGGACTAGAACACTTGCAGAGGTAAGGATAGAAGGAACAAAGTGAGATGCATATTTGGCTCATAATTGACAGGCTAATAGGGAGCCAACCTTATTGCCATGTTCAAAATACACGCATTTAGTCTTAAAGAAAAGGCTCTCCAGCTTCAGATTCAGCAAGGAGGTGAGTTGAGACCTAAGTTGCATAAGGTGCAGTAGATCTTGATTATTTTCAGAGGACTTGTGCTTGCCTTCCAAGCTGGAAATATCAGTTGGGCTGATCTTTTTTCTATTCACAGCCATCTTTATAAACTCCCCCTGTAAGACACACTTGTGAGCAGCCCAGATGGAATGTGGGGAAGTGACCCCTTCCATATTTTCCTTGATAAATTGATCGAGAACCTCATTAATATGGTCCTTTGCCTCTTGTTGGTGCAGAAGGGAATCATCTAGATGTCAGATAGGAGGGGAGAGACTGCCCCATAGCATTCGCAGGTCCATACGAATTGGAGCATGATCAGACCAGGTGATGTTGTCGATTGCAGACGATTCTAGAAG
Organism: Rhinophrynus dorsalis; assembly: GCA_037306005.1. Taxonomy (NCBI): domain Eukaryota; kingdom Metazoa; phylum Chordata; class Amphibia; order Anura; family Rhinophrynidae; genus Rhinophrynus; species Rhinophrynus dorsalis. Next base: position 119,798,051 of record CM074721.1, read on the forward strand.
ATGAATGTGGTCATGTGAAATGAGAAAGTAATCTATATGGGAATACAGATTATGTGGGTGTAAATAAAAGGTGTAGTCTTTGCGGTCTGGATGACACACCCTCCAAGTGTCCAATAGTTTGTGTGATTGAAGAGTATTATAAATAGAGCGAAGTAGGGATCTGGAGTAGGACGAATAACTAGTTGAACAATCTACTGAGGGTTGAAGCGGATCCCCCCCAGCTACCAAAACACCTTCTGTAAAAGCATAAGGTACTGGATAGGAAAGAGTCCTGAGCAGAGTTAGGTGAATATAAGCATGCAAAAGTATACAACTGAGTGTCAATCGTGCCTATTACAAAAATAAAATGGCCCTGAAGATCACGAATAGTGTAGGAGAGTATAAATGGTATGCTTCGATGGAATAAAATAGCTACCCCCATTTTCCTCTGAGAGACTTATCAAGGTTCCCGTGATTCCGCTGTCACTCTCTGCTGTGGTGCTCTTTCATTGGTGGAGCGTGATTAGCCCGCCCAGGGTGGCCTTCATATACCGGGCCTCTGGCACCTGTCAGGTGCCCTTTCGTGGTGTTCCCGTACCAGTTCATCCGTTGCTGTGTTCTTGTGTACCGATTCGGCCAGTCTGACTACTCTTGTTGTTCCTGCTCCGTGATTGACCCGATTTGGCTGACGTTCCTACTCTGTGATTGACCCGGCTTGGCTGATGATCCTGCTCCGTGATTGACCTGGTTTGGCTGACGTTCCTGCTCCGTGACCTGCTTCCTGTGTTCCTGCGAGATTCGGATTATATGTTGCCTGGCGACATTCTGAACTGTGTATGCAGTGCTGTGCAGACTGATCACCCATTTAACCCTTGCAGTGCTTGTTGCCTCCGCTATTGAGCCTGTCTGTGAACACTTGCTGAGCTTGTTGCCTCAGTTACCGAGCCTGTCCGTGAACACTAGCTGAGCTTGTTGCCTCCGTTACCGAGCCTGTCCGTGAACACTTGCTGAGCTTGTTGCCTCCGTTACCGAGCCTGTCCGTGAACACTTGCTGAGCTTGTTGCCTCCGATACTGAGCCTGTCTTTAACACTTGCTGAGCTTGTTGCCTCCACTACCGAGCCTGTCCGTTAACACTTGCAGAGCAATCGTGGCCTCCATTAACTGTGCTTCTACCTTACACCTTATGAGCACAGAATAGCAGTTGTTGCACCGCGTGGTGCTATTGGCATTCCGTTAGCTCTTGCAGTGTTTGTCTCCGTTACCGCACCAGAAGGGTGTCTTGGCTCTGGTCTCATTCTGCTCTCACAGTGTTGTGCCTTCTTTACCACACCGGTAGAGTGCTACTGGCTCAAGTTACATTAGCACTTGCAGTGTCTATGACTCCGTTACCGCACCTAAGGGGTGCTATTGGCTCTGGTCCCATTTTGCTCTTGCAGTGTCTCTAACTCCGTTACCGCACCTAAGGGGTGCTATTGGCTCTAGTCCTCCTTAGCTCTTGCAGTGTCTCTGACTCCGTTACCGAATCTAAGGGGTGCTATTGTCTCTGGTTCCATTCAGCTCTTGCAGTACTGTTGGGTATCTCACGGATCGCCTGTTCCTGAAGGGTTTCACTTCTGTCTCACTACTAAGGTGCTTCCCACCACCGCACCACTGCCGGGGCTGTTATTACCATCTACCGGGCGTTGGCTAATCATACCACAACAGAGACTGATTACTTATATTGGGCATTAACCCTTATACCACTACTGATTCCTGTTATATACCAGTATTGTTCCTAGCCATATTGTGCCTGTAAGACATCCATTATACTTATCCATATACGTGCTATTACCTATTCTAGTCCCTAGGGGGCAGTGTTCCTTGTTTTCGCTCAATAAAACTGTGTTTTATTTTAACCTCTGGTCTGAGTGTTGTTAAAACCGTTACAAGGCTGAACTCAAAAAAGCCTGTGAGTAAAACCTATTGGTAAGCATCAATTCTCTGGAACGTTCAAAGTGAGTTTCCTGAAAGCGTTCTATATCCCAATTCGAGCTGTGAAATCCATGAAGAGCCATCAAGTGTTTAGCTGGGGAATTTAACCCCTTCACATTATAGGATATAAGAGATAAAGATGATTTGGAGAGAGGGGCCGATAGAGGCATTGATGAATTAAAGGCCATGACTGATTAAATATATAAAAAGGAATATATTGATATCCTCTGAATATAACTTCGCTAGCACTGTAATGATTGGGGGGGAGGGTGGGGGCAGGCAAAACAGAGAAGAAGGGGAGTACAGGAAAGAAAATTGCAAGAAAACACCCTGATAGAAAAGTAATAGGCTCACGTCTGGGCCAGGGAGCGATCCCGTCACCCACCGCCCAGACGGTATAAAAGGGATGAGTCCTGAGAGGGCAAATAACAGATATAAAGGGAAAGAATATAAGGTTCAAGAATGAACCAACAGGAGTGAAAAGATGTCATATAAAATATGAGAAGAGATACAATGCTACAGGAAAGATGTATCATAAATGAACCTCTAACATTTTTATATGGCATTTTTCAAGGATATAATGAGGGACACAAGTATACATTTTTAGTTATAAAGTACACATTTATACTCGGTTCTTTGATCTGCCATATGGTTGCTGGAACAAGATCCAGAGTCTGGTGACACACCTGGGTAATTTTCCAGGGCCACAAAAAAATGGTGAGCAGCACAAGAAAAAGTGATGTCAATTGTTAAAGGCAAACTCCACCAGAGGCAGGAGCTGAACCCAGTTGGACTGCCATTCACTGACAAAAGCATAGATGAATTGTTCCAGGGTCTGATTTGTTTGCCCATCTACCCATTGCTCTGAGGAAGATAGAAAAGGCTCAGACAAATACTATGACATCTTTTCAAAGGGGAGCCACCAAAAAAGGATTTTGATTATGTGTGTGGTTTATTTAATCCATGGATGACTGGCAATGGAAGGAATGGTCCCCATTGTAAGGTGTCCCCACTGTGTACCCATTGTAAGGGGACTTGGTGGGGCTGAGAAACAGAGTAAGAGGAATCTTATATTGAGCACTTTAAAATATAATCTAGGATTGGTGGAGTTAATGCAGATATAACATGGTCTGGAGGAATGACAAGGTGTGGAGGAAGGTACCACTAAAGTATAGACATAAAACTGTTCAGAAAGGGCATATGCCATAACATCCTTAGATTGCGGCTAAAGCTAGTGAAGAATAGTCCCTTCTTTTATGTCTCAGGTACAGGCAACAAGCAGACACAAAGTACTGGAGATTCTTGTTGTCCATGAGAATGGTAATAGGGAATGCAGTGTCTTCCAGAAGATGTCTCCGTTTCTCCCGTGCCACAAGTTTTAAATTGTCAATATCATAGTTCATTTACACAGGAGAAAACTGCCTGGAGAGAAGAAGAACATGAGTTTATTGGTAGTTTGATCTCTCTGGGACAGCACGGCTATAACTCTGGACCCCTTTTCCACAATAAAAGGGAAGGTGGTGTCTAAATGGCAAATAATCAGAGAAGTAGTGAAAGCATTCTTGAGTGTTTGAAAGGCAGAGAGCTTGAGATCAAATATGAAGGGCTGGTCCTTTCTGAGTCAAGGTGGTGACTGGGTTTACAAGCTTAGAGAATTTCATCCTAAAGCATCTGTGATAATGAAGCCAAGGAATCTTTAATCCCCGTTAAGGTCTTTAGGAAGAAGTCAGTAGTCTGTCATGTTCAACCTTTGCCATAGTATAATCCAGAAAATGAGAATTGCATAATAATTCCTGACTCCAAGATCAACGTCAGTGTATTTACCAGAACTTCCTGTTTAATCTAATTATGTATAACATAATCCTGTATGTTCCTGTCTACTAGAAATGTATCTAATCTTCTATTAAATATATTGTATCTGACATTATCACATCCCTGGGAAAATAATTCCAAAATTTAGCAGACCTTGCTTAAAGAACCTCTTCCTCTAATCATAAGGTGTGGCCCATACCCATTAGATCAGATATTGGAATGAAGAGATCCTTACATTGAAATTTGAATTCACATATACAATTTAAGAAGATCCCCTCTTAGGTGTATTTGTTTTCTAGAGCAAATGAACCATGTTTGGCTAGAAATTCTTCATACTTAATTTCAGTCATTCCCATAATTTATTTTGTTGCTCATCCTTGTACTCTTTCCAAAACTAAATTTCAGGACTGGAGCCAAGCTGCATTGCAAATTTGAGGTGAGGTCTTACCAATGATTTGCACAGTAGCAGAATGATGCTATCTGCTCTTGCTTCAATACACCTTTTTATACAGGACAGTACTTTTCTTTTGGTACTGCTGTTTTGCATTGATCACATTGATTCCTAGATTTTTCTCTAGCAAAGAGTCTTCAAGAATGTTCTCATTAAGTTTATAAGTATTATACTTACTTGTTTGTCACAAGTGCAAAGATTTACCCTTTCCTACATTAATTTTATATTCCATTTGTTTGACCAAACTGCCATTTTATGTAAATTCTTCTTTAGCTAACAAAGATCCTGTTCTGAATATTTTACCCTGCATAATTTAAAGTCATCTGCAAATACTGAAATCTTGCTTTCCATACCTACATCTAACTAATTTATAAACATGTTAAAATTCAGCAGAACAAGACTTCAACCCTGTAGTGTCCACTGTCAGCTTCAGTTGCATTGGAGATTGTTTTCTCAAAGACATGGTACTGGAGAAAATGCTTAGATCAGGATGTTGTCTAGGTAGACTATAAAGTGTGAGAGAAGTATATCCCCAAAGACTTCTTTGACAAAGGTTTGGAAGACAGATGGAGTGTTATATAGCCTAAAGGGCATAACAAGATATTAATAATGGCAATAACGAATCTTCGATTAGCCCCTAGATAAAAGGATTAGAACATTTTATTTATATAGTTGCATAGTAAATTAGGTTGGAAAAGTCCATCAAGTTGAAACTTCACTTTAACCAAGGCAAATTAGAATTATATAAGCCTTCCTGGCTCTGAAGTGGGTATTAGTGTAATGACCAGAACTTCCTGCTTTCCCTTCTGCTTGAAATGCATCTAATCTTGTCTTAAATATATGCATTGTATCTGCCATTACCATATTCTTGGGCAAATATTTCCACAATTTAACAGACCTTACCTTAAAAAAGGTATAAGAAAGAGACTAGCCATGGTGGGTTTGTTGCATTATAGAATGGGGCAATAAGAATGTGGAATTCTATGCAAATGGGGCTGTGCTGACAGGTACTGTAGATGCTCTCAAAAATGACTGGATACCCTTCTAGCTTGGAAAAATACAAAGAATTATGATCATTGGTTAAAAGGCAGATATATTGTTCTAGGTAGGCATCTGAATGGTTTTTGAAGTAAGAAGATTTATTTTTATACACTTGAAACATAGCTGGAAATTGGGTCAGTTTGTTGTTTTGTTGTCTTTTAACTTCCAAATGATCAACCAAGGTTATATGGCAAAGGGTGAACTGGATGGATGCATGTCTTTTTCACCTTCATCAATAATATTGCTGTATAAATGATTGAACATAATTGGAAACATGATCGTGTTTCTGTATTTATTAACCCCTTGAATGCTAAATACATTTCCATGGCAATGATTCTTATTTCCTTGCAGATGTGTCTAACATAGATGTCTATCCAGGAAAATTTGCTCAATCATTCCCAAATACCCAAAGGATATTGACACCTGGGTATTGGCTGGGGCCTCCGGTCTCAGGGTCCTCAACTCAGATTGTCAACAGTCCCATTTTACAAAAAGGAACCAATTTAATTTTTGGTCAGATGGCCAGTGAGGGGTGAGGCAGTTCTGGGGGAACAACATGTAAATGTGGATGCTTTCCCCACAAATAGGAAGAAAGGAAGAAGAAGGTTACAACTAAACTTAAATATAGGAATAGAGACAAATATAACCCTGCCTAACTAGCACACCATAACTACTCAAATGCAGATTATGAATTACCTAAGTTTAGGATAGAAAGCCATCTATTTTCCATTCATAGGAGTGAATGGCCTTGATCACCTCCTCTGACTCCCAACTGGACTTTTTCAAGACCCCATGCTCTAAGACCCTTTGGGTCAGATTGGTGTGCCTCTAAATAATGATGTGCCACTGATGTGATTTTTTTGCCAGGGATAGTTACCTCTTGTGAGACTCCTATAATGCTATTGACATGTTCTCTCATCCTGATTTTAAGCTTCCTTGTTGTCATTCACTCCTATGCAAGGAAAATAGATGGATCTTCTTGCTTAATTCACTCTCTACATTTAGTCTTAAAGGGATAGTAATACTTCGTTTTATCTTTATTTTATTTTGTATGCATTAAAAAAACACAAAGAACGATATGTCTTATCTCTCAAACCTTTATGGTTTAAGAGATATTCACAAGCAAAGTACCCCCCCCCCCTGTTCAGCCAGATCAGAAGGGAGGTGTCCAGGTAGACTGCAGAGAGGGACAATCTTCAATTAAGCTGAAAAACTTGTAAATGGGGGAAGGGCTTTCATTGTTTTCATACAAAGAAGATTGTCCCCTGCTGTTATCTGTCTGGTCCATGGACTGGATTCCACATCTGAGAAGAGATGGCTTACACTAGGTAAAAGGGGCGGGAGGGGAAACTTTGCTTGTGAATATCTCTTAAACCATAAATGTTTGAGAGATAAGACTTATATCGTTCTTCATGTTTTTTTAATGCCTTCAAAATAAAATAAAGATAAAACGAAGTATTACTATCCCTTTAATGAGGAGTGGAACTTGGGAGTGCATTTGCTGTGACTATAATTTTGTTGAATTACCTCAATAATAATTTTCAAAAGTGTTAACGAAATCATGGCATTTTTCCTTTTATTCTTTCATTGAGATGATGTCTTGTGTACAATATCAGGACTGTATATGTACACCATATTTGTGGCATTATTTGCCTCATTTATTTCAGTTACCATGCAATATTATACATCTATACTGAAGTACATCGTGTAATAACTAAGAAATGGTCAGACATCATTTTGTTATCATTTTGGCATAACACATCTATTGCCATTTTTATGAGAGCCATTATTCTCTCATTTCTGTAATGCAAGCTCAGAGTTGGTATGTGTACTATCTTATATGTAAGATGGCTATTTCCTTTTTCTCGTCATTTTTATGTGGCGAAATAAGAGTTCTTTGGCTATTGTGCTTTTTGAATATATGCACTTATATGTTATTTCACCTCTTTTGTAATTAAATTGTGTAAAGTATAACACCATACGAGCTTTGCAATGTCATGGAGTACAAGTTGCAATATCACTGAAGTGGTTAAAGTGTTAGTAATGTCTAAAAAACCTTTTTTTGCATTTAGAAGAGCTTAAAAAGCTGATGTAAATGCAAAAAAAACGTATCTCTTAAACCGCTATGGTTTAAGAGATATGGGCGTTTAAAGTTTGATTTCTCCTACTGACAGCTGTAAAGCTGTCAGCAGGAGATCCGTGTCGGTCGACACGCTGGCGCTTGAGAAGTGCCGGGATCTCGTTATTTACACAGAATCCCTTCATTGGAATGGTCTAAAACGTGTGCCTGAACACTAGGCACACGTTTTAGACCATTCCAATGAAGGGATTCCGTGTAAGTAACGAGATCCCGGCACTTCTCAAGCGCCAGTGTGTCGACCGACACGGATCTCCTGTTGACAGCTTTACAGCTGTCAGTAGGAGAAATCAAACTTTAAATGCCCGTATCTCTTAAACCATAGCGGTTTAAGAGATACGTTTTTTTGCATTTACATCAGCTTTTTAAGCTCTTCTAAATGCAAAAAGGTTTTTTTAGACATTGCTAACACTTTAAGTGGATACTTCCCAATTGCCTCTGATAACCAATCGTCATTAGCACCTTTTCTCTTTTGAAATGATTGGCAGGCAAGTACAGAGTCTACCTTTCATGAACAGACACCGGCCTGTGTACAAATAGAGGCAGCTTTTCAACCGTTGTGTCTGATACTCTGCCTCAGACAATGGCATTTGAAACGAGCGTCAGGCGTGTATCTCTTAGTCTGAATCAACCACGCTGCTCTCTTTAGTTAATAGGCAGAAATTAGCACTTTTTTTTTTTTTTAATAGTGTGTGAGTGCTTCTAGTTATCAAAATGTTGACAGTCTAAACACTGTACCTACCTACAGCAGTTTAGACTTAGCTGATTCTCAGTTATAGCTTAGGCAGGCTGCCTTCTGATAATTTAGATCAGAACTGAAAAATGGAAAATATCAGACAGTTTGAGTCCCTTATCTTTAAGTAAGCCATCATAGTCATACTAGCTACGTCTACTGTGAGGTTTAATATGATTTGTAGAGTTCTTTCCCAAACCCCTTTCAAACCTTTTTTGCTTTTCTTTTATTTTTATATTATTATTTAATTCAACATTAATAGCAAGCCGGATTGTGCCCCAGAAATATAGAAATCTAATAAAAGTTAAGTTTTATACAGCTTTTTTATCCTAAGCTTGAGTAATTCATAACCTGCATTTGAGTAGCTATGGTGTGCTAGTTAGGCATGGTCTCTCTTCCTATATTTACTGTAATTTTCCCCTGTAGACAGGGCCGGCACCACCTATAGGCGAGTTAGGCGCCAGCCTAGGGTGCACATTCTCTGGGGGCGCATTGGGGCCAACCCCACCAACCCCGCTCACTGCTTATTGCCCAAGTCAGTGGCACAGTGAGAGGGGGAGAGCCCTGAAAATATTAGCCTGCCCGTCTAAAGAAAAAAAAAAGTACTTTCGGTGCCCTCCCTTGGCTGGCTATTTTTTAATGTAGCACAGTGATGCCCGTTTCTCTCTCCCCCTCTGCTCCTTCAATCCTGGACAAGGATTGAAGGAACAGAGGGGGAGATAGAATCGGGAATCGCTGTGCTACATTAAAAAAAATAGCCAGCCAAGTGAGGGCACCGAAATGGAGAGAGAGAGGAAAAAAATGAATGTGTAAGTAGAAGGGGGGTCAAGAGTCAGACAGGGGAAGAAAGTGTCAAAGGGGGGATAAACAGTCAAAGACGGGATCAACAGTCAGATGGGGAGAGAGAGAGTCAAAGGGGGGATCAGCAGTCAAGAGGGGGAGAGAGAGAGTCAAAGGGGTGATCAACAGTCAAGAGGTGGAGAGAGAGAGTCAAAGGGGGAACAACAGTCAAGAGGGGGAGAGTCACATATAGAGAACATACACTCTGTCGTACCGATACGTATATAGAGAAGCACACACACACATACTTTCACACTGATATCCTTACAGAGACTTACACATACTGACACACTTATATCCATATAGGGAACACATACTGACACACTTATATACATACAGGGAACACATACTGACACACTTATATCCATATAGGGAACACATACTGACACACTTATATACATATAGGGAACACATACTGACACACTTATATACATACAGGGAACACATACGGACACACACACATACACATACAGAGAACACACACACACAAACTGACACTTATACACATATAGGGAACACACAAACACAATGACACTTAAACACATACAGGGCGGGGCATAAAGGGGTAGGACACAAGGAGTGGCAATATTAGGTTTTGCCTAGGGTGGAAAAAATCCTTGCACCGGCCCTGCCTGTAGAACCCTTTTGCTTCCTGCTCATTTTTGATACCAGAAAGCTGCTCTGATTTTGAGTATGTGTAGTTTCTACTGTTATTCTACAACTAAACTTAAGAATCCTAATTCTTAACATCTATTTGGGGGCTTCCATTCACAATCCTACATGTGGCTTCAGGGGTTTTTAAAACTGCCGAGGATATTGATGACTGACTGCATATGAGTGCAGAAAGCACCATATGAAAAGCACTGATTTTCTACTGCTTGAGAAATAGCACATTCAGGTACATAAAATACTTCTGGAACAAATCAAATGAACCACAGGGGACAAATAAAAATGTGTTCTGCTATAAATGGGGCATTTAACCCCTTGAATAATAGACAGACCTCCAATGCACTGCTCCATAAGTTGAAAACAACCATCTGTCCCACCAACTGTATTACACTAATATTTACTTGACTGGATGCCAGTAGATCACTTTTGACAGACACAGAGATGAGCTGATTGGCAACAAGCAGGAAGCCTGCTTTTGTCACCAAAAATATATGCGTGCTCCAGCAAGCTCCATCTGGGGGACTTTACAGTTTGAATTTCACCATGTTTGTTTTATGTGAGTAGCCATTTGACACATTTTATTATTCAGTGTCTAATAAAAGGGTATTACACTAGGAAGAGTGCATTTTGTATTATTGTATTGCAGTTATTTGGTTTATTAATGCTGTTTGGGGAAGTTGTAGGAGATGACAGCATTGTACTAATTTTTACCTGATTTCTGACATTTCTCAGGACACTGGGTACTGATTATAGCTCAGTTGGTTTATTCACCAGCTGTAGAACCTGTTCAGGGTCACAGGATCTAGTGTCAGAAGGATCAACTCAGCCTTTCATCCTTCCGAGATAGATAAAATGAACACCATTAAATTGGTTAATATCATCTATACCCCAGGACATACTTGATAACGAGACAATCTCAATGTATCCTTACTGGAAAATACTTTGATATTATTATTTTTATCAGGGCACAGAGGACCATTAGTGTGGCTGACAAGGCCTATCTGCCTGTAGACTGGGTATAGTTTACTCTGCCCTCCTTTACAGTGCATATCTATTATAAGGCATTGTATAGGCATATGTGTGTGTGTTTTAATGCTATGAGTGCCATCTGGATTGTAGAGAGAGTGGTATGCAGTATCAAGATCCCTGTTTTTTCTGACCAGAGACACTCAGAGTAGGGCTCAGAGTACTTAGAGTAGAGCTTCTCACTTGAGAGACATCTAGAGGGAGAAGCTCTGCAGACTCCCTTGAATTTAAAAAATAGGTGACGATGAAAAAAAGAAATAATGACAAGAATGAACAATTTGACTTCACATAATATGCACTTGAAGAGTACGTAAAATCAAAATAAGGTTGAGCTGTCCTTTAAAGTGTTAGTAATGTCCAAAAAAAGTTTTTTTGCATATAAAAGAGCTTAAAAAGCTGAGCTATATGCAAAAAAACGTATCTCTCAAACCGCTATGGTTTAAGAGATACAGGCGTTTAAAGTTCGCTGTCTCCTACTGACAGCTGTAAAGCTGTCAGCAGGAGATTCGTGTCGGTCAACACGGTGGCACTTGAGAAGTGCCCTGAACTCGTCGACCGACACGAATCTACTGCTGACAGCTTTACAGCTGTTAGTAGGAGACAGCGAACTTTAAACGCCTGTATCTCTTAAACCATAGCAGCTTGAGAGATACGGTTTTTTGCATATAGCTCAGCTTTTTAAGCTCTTCTATATGCAAAAACTTTTTTTTGGACATTACTAACACTTTAAATACATGGGAATTTTTATTTATTCTCTATGGTACAGTTAGTTTGACCCAGATTTGCTCCACTTTTCTTTGTGTGAATGGCCTTTTGTGTTTTTAGTGGTTTTCTAATTTATGGAGTTGTTTTCTTTGATAGTTAGCAGTGTATATCATGCTAAAGCTTTCCAGCTTCCTGCTACAGGTAAACACAGAGGGTAAGCAGATTGTCCATTATTTGTTCAGGAAAGTAACCATGGCAACTCCCTCTTCCATAGCTCACGTCAGTGCATGACACCAAGGCTCTCAGTCATCTCTTAGTGACGGTCCTCTATGATTTGTGGTCATGGAAACTGACCTTCAATGACATTGCTACATACTGCAGTACAGTTGACAACATGTTACACTTCATGCGTAAAGGCCTCAAACCATGGACCATACACTATGCAATAGATATATGCAGCGACTGAAAAACACTTATTCCTCCATTTGTGAACATGTTTTTGCAATAGATGCACAGACTGATAGGCCAGTTGGGTCTTGTATGATGTCACATTCTTTGGGTGTTAAGTGGAGCAGTTCTGGGGAAATCCAAATTTTCTGTAGTTGACAAATAAAAATTCTTCCCATATTTACACTGATTTAATTGGAACTTTTAACCCCTTAAATGCTAGAGTGGTCTCTAATGCATTGAGAAGCATTCAAATGGCCCCATTTAAAATAATGAGGATTTTTTATTTGTCACCTAAAGTACATTTGGTTTTCCCCAGAATTGTCCCATTTTTGCTTTATACATAGAGCCCTATGAGCCTTATGTATAAAAGCTAAGTGGAGCAAATATGAGGCAAAGCAACTACGCTGTATGGGATAAATAAATATTAACATTAAGTTAAATTAGACTTTTCACCCTATGTATGCAAGAGAGGTCCCCAATGCAATGCTTCACAGTATGTTGGAGACCTCTTGCAATCACTATATTAAAAAGCCTAGTTAAAATCAATGGAGTTGCAATACTTGTAATGTGTCCCCTTTTACTCAGTTGGTTTGACCCAGAATTGCTTCATTTAGTTTTTCTATAAAAATACCCCTCTGTTTCTATACTTCACTTGACTGTATGGAATATGCAAATATATTAAATAAGCTAAAGAGGTGCAATTCTGTGACAAATCAAATGCGCCGGGGTGGGGGGATACAAATATCCACTGAAGCTTTAACCACCAGGGGAGGGCTGGCCTGGGGGGCAGGGGGGCAATTGCCCCCTGGGCTGGCCATGTGTCTGGGCTGGTGGGCCAGTGCCTCACTCAATCTCAACCTGCTGTAAACAGAGCTAAACTAGTGATACCACAGAACTTATGAAATGAATATATATGCAAGTGATACCGCAGAGCTACTAGTAGCATAATCCATTTACCTTGCAAGCTCTATGGCATCAGTACTGTATCTTTACTTAAATTGTAAGCGCTGTAGTGTCACTAATGTAGCCCCATTTCAACTGTAAGCTCTGTGGTATCACTTGCTTTAATTCACAGCATTAATGACAATTTTAAAATTAAGGAAACAGGGGTGGGCCTGGACAATGGGCTTGGACGATAGTAGACATGGGCCACTAAATTGTATTTGCCCCCTGGGCCATATGTTGTCAGCCCTCCCCTGTTAACCACTTAAATTCTAATATGATCTACAGTACATTGCTTCACAATCCTTGTTTGAGAAAGATTTAGGAGTACTGTAACAATAGACTTCACAGCAGTGTGCAGTGTGACTCAGCTGTGGCAAAGTCAATACTCTACTGTCATGTATAAAAAACGGTATAGATGCACTGCATGAGAATATTATTCTACCTCTATATAGATCTTTGGTAAGGCCTCATCTAGAATACAGAGTATAGTTTTGGGCTCCATTTCTTAAGAAATACATTGAACTGGAAAAAGCTCAGAGATGAGTAACAAACTGATAAAGGGATTGGAGGATCTGAGTTATAAAGTGATACTAGCCAAACTGGGTTTGTTTACATTTGAGGAGGGGAGTATAAGGGGTGAAATGATTACTATTTACAAATATTTTTAAGGTTAATACAAATAACTCTCTAATGAACTATTTATTCAGAGGTAAGAAAAATAAAATAGGTCATCCATAAAGACTAATGGAAAGGTGCTATCAACTAAAACAAATGCTGGATTTTTTTTCACAAAGGGCAGTAAAGTTATGGAATTCTTTGCCTCGGGTTGTTGTACTTTCAGATATTGTAGTTGCTTTCAAAAATGTAATGGAAACCTTTCTACCAGAACAATATTTGGGAATTATGACAGTTGGTTTCAAAGGAGATAGAATGTTGATCAAGGGAAATATCTAACTGCCATTTGGAGTCAAGAAGGATTTGTTTTTAACCCACTTAGGGATTAATTGGAAAAGGCTTCAATGTGTTTTTTTTTTCCTCTGCATCAGCAGGGTGATATGGCATGGCCTGAAACTGATTATTTTTTGTCAGCCTCATCAACTATGTTACTGTGTTACACTGGAGACCTCTTTAGCATTCAAAGGGTTTAAAGAATATGCTGTTCAATTCTGGGCGCCCTTTCTGAAGAAGGACATTATGGAACTAGAGAGAGTGCAGAGGAGGGCTACAAAACTAGTAAGGGGAATGGAATGTTTTAGTTATGAAGAGAGGCTAAAAAAGTTAAACTTGTACACACTAGAGAAACGGCGTCTTAGAGGGGATATGATAACACTATATAAATATGTTCAAGGCCCATATAAAGGGCTTTCAAAAGACCTGTTCATTAACAGAACAGTACACAGGACAAGGGGCCACCCGCTTAGACTTGAGGAAAGGAGATTTAGTCTACAACAGCGGAAGGGTTTCTTTACAGTAAGGACAATAAAGGTATGGAATGCACTTCCGGAGGAGGTGGTGCTATCAAATACATTAGATGCCTTTAAAAGGGGCCTGGATACTTATTTAAAAGAGCATAATATAGAGGGCTATGCACGTTAGTTTTGGGTTTAATATTTAGTTAGGGCTTGTTGATCCAGGGAGAAATCTGATTGCCATTTGGGGTCAGATGCCTTCTTTTGGGTCAGCGATGGTAAACAGGAATAGGAAAAGGGTTGAACTGGATGGACGCAAGTCTTTTTTCAACCTAAATTACTATGTAACTATGTAAAGGGATAGTAATGTTTCACAATAAAAGCAGCCCCAATTAATCTTCATAGTGTTTGGGCCATGGAATGTGTAATTTCAATACTGTCAGAGTTGTAGTTCAAGAGTAATTGAATGATAAAGTATCCCCCTCACATCCCTTTTACTTGGTGTAAGCCACCTCCCCTCAGATGTGGAATCTGGTCCCTTGACCAGGCAGCTCATAGCAAGGGACAATCTTCTTACTGTGATCATAAGGAAAACCCTGCCCTCCTTGACTGGGTTTTCAGGTATTTCCTTATGCTCACTGGAGATTGTTCCTAACCGCGATCCATCCAGACAGTCTTGCTACTCTGAGGTGAGCAGTGTTACATCAGTAAAAGGGGAGGGATTAGGATACTTTATCATTCAATTATTCTTGAATTACAACTCTGACAGTATTGAAATGAAACTCTCCATGACCCAAATACTATGGAGATTAGTTGGGGCTGTTTTTATTGTGAAACATTACTGTCCCTTTAAAATTGTGTTGCAATGCATTGGATACTTGACTGGCACTCAAAGGGTTAAATCGATGGGACTGGGTCAGTTTTCTCCAGAATAATGCTTCACAATGAGTTGGAAACCTCTCTAGCATTTCAGTGGTTAAAAAGTATTTTAAATCAATTATACTTTGTGGAATGTGTATTTGCCCCTACTGTGCAGTTGGTTTGCTCCAGACTTCATATCTTTAGATGACTGAATATGGACCATAATGACCTGTATCTGAACCTACCAAATGTTCCAGATTTCTAGTCCGTGGTTGTGGCTCCCTCCCTGCCCCTGTACTCTCCCTTCTTTTGTCTCCTATTATAAAATGGAATTGTAACTCCTTATTTTATTTGCAATATGCACATAAGCTAACAAGCTATGAGTTTCTAACTAAGAAAAAAATAGAAGACAGATAAGAGATTGGTAGAAAACTAATCACAGAATGAGACCCGTTCAGTGCTGTAACTATAGCTCTCTGATAGATACTAATTACCAAACCATGAACACCCCACAATCTAATAAAAGTGTGAAATCTTTATTTAACTAAATGTGAGTAATGATTAAAAACATAAAGGCAGCAAGTACTTATTTCCTGCTGTCCTAAAACCGTCACTTGTCTAGTGACTACGAGGCCATCTGACAATCCTTCGTTGAGCTGGATTAGTCTAAGCTCAAAAATCCGTTGAGTGTACCCAACAACAAAGGAATAATTGTATATGCTTCGCTAAATTGTTTATATGCGAATGATTTAACATAGTTAAGATTTTGTCTCTGAAACTAATTCAAATACTCAATAAATTCGAAGTAAAATACTTATTAATCTCTGTTTGTTAAACTCCCTAAACAGAATATCTTAAGCAGTAGTAATGACGTCACTTTGTAGTTCACAACTCAATAAACAGTACAGATGTCATCTAATTCGATTCCTATGGTTAAAACTGGAATCTGTATATTCTATAGCTCAATTCCTCTGTCACAGAAACATACCGAAGAATCTATAGCAACAAGCCGTTTTAAATGTAAATAAAGTTCTGACACCTCTATATGCATAAAGGCTGAACTAGCGACTAGCTCTTACTAACTGCAGGCTCTATTCGGATGGATTGGGAAATAAAGGTCCCACATGAAGACGGAGCCTAGTACAAAACTAATATCTGACTAAGTAACATAGAGCAGAGTGAGTTCCATAATAGGTCCTACAGAATATAGTGCCTAACACTTTCTAGAGGCTCTATTTGGATGGATTGGGATACAAAGGTCCCACATCGAGCAGGAACCTATCATAAAATTGCTAACTAGCTAAAGAGCGAATCCTAGGAATATGCAGACTGCCTGCATCAGAACAATATTATCGCCCTAAGCGTTTCATCGAACCATGACGATTTCATCAGGGGCAAATTATGGGGGAGTTCTTAAATGAATTTACTATTTAACACCCTACCGTACAGGCTATTCTACGTGTGTGTATATGACCCTTTCCTTAAAGGGATAGTAATGTTTCATAATAAAAGCAGCTCTAATTAATCATCATAGTATTTGGACTTTGGAGAGTGTTATTTCAGTTCTGTCAGAGTTGTAGTTCCAGAGTAATTCAATGACAAAGTGTCCCCCTCCCGCCCCTTTTACTGATGTCACACTGTTCAGCCAGATCAGAAGGGAGGTGCCCAGGTAGACTGCAGAGAGGGATAATCTTCAGTTAAGATAAGGGAAAAACCTGAAAAGATTTTCAAGGGGGGCAGGGCTTTCATTTTTCTCATAGGAAGAAGATTGTACCCTGCTGTTATCTGTCTGGTCTATAGACTGCATTCCACATCTGAGAAGAGATGGCTTACACTAGGTAAAAGGGGCGGGAGGGGGAAACTTTGCTTGTGTATATCTCATAAACCATAAAAGTTTGAGAGATAAGACTTATATCATTCTTCATGTTTTTTAATGTCTACAAACTAAAATAAAGTTAAAACGAAGTATTACTATCCCTTTAAAGTGGACCTATCACTCTAAGACACATTTATTTTGTTTTACAGATAATTGAAATCTGCCTATATGTTGTACTGAGCATTTGTTTTCAAAATTAAGATCAATTAAAAATGGCTGCATTGCTCTGAAAAAAAAGACTAATGTAATATCTAAGAGTAGTGTAGGAGAATGTATTGGGATAAAGTCTGAATTAATAAAAAGAGAGAAAACAAAAAAAAAAACAGTAAAATATATAAACATATGATAACTAAATCTGTAAAAATAGGTGATAATAAAACTGAATATGTGTTGTTGCTGGGACGATGCCACAACTAGGTGATATAAATTAACTTGTGGTAAAAAAAAATGCTACTGATATGAGTAGCGAGTGTATAATACTATAAAAAAGTGAGAATTTATTACCATATGTAAAATATTCAAAATAAAATCAATCAATAAATTAGAAATTGATACATAAGAATAAATGTGCCCATAGGTCTCTAAACTCAAAAGCATACACAGTTGAGTGTGAGGTGAATTCCAAAGTGGAAAGGATAACTTGATAGTTCAATTGTCTGCTTACTGGAAAGCAAACAAATTTAAACCATGAACAGTAGAATTATAAACGTCCTTTCCACATTCTCACAATTCCCACATCGTATTCACCTTAAGGGTATATGCTTAAGATCTGGCTTCTTGATTTGTAGCACTGAGACACACAAGGCAGAATATTGCCTTTGGCTTCCCTTCCGGTCTCTCTGCTGTCTGTTCAACCTCTAACTGACTCCAGGGACTCACCTGGCGGGCATTCTCTCTCTCCAATGCATTTTGAGGATAAATAAATACATTGTTTTTAAGAAATGTATTGTTATGTTTTGGGTCACAGTGTGGCACTTTATGCTAATTTGCATCACATTATGCTTATTAGTTTAATCTGTGGTCTCCAGTATGTGGTAATAATGGCCTAGCCTATAAACTAATTAGCATAAAGTGGTACTCTGTGCCATCAACAAATAAAGGTCAATCTCTCAAAAATTATTTATACTACAAAAATAGTTTCTAAAATATGTAGTCAGTTTCTATCACAGTCTATGGAGAACTTGATAGCAAAGGATGTTGGTCATGTGACTAATCCAGCCAACAGGAAGAGCCCCGGGCTGGAACTTTCCAGAACAGTGTGAGAGAGGGAGAAGGATTTGCTGCAGCAGTGAAGGTGTATGTGAGGCCTAAATCTACTGATCCTGCGTGCGCTGCTGTGCTGATCCAGTGAAAGAGCTGTGGAGCAGGATGCAGACACAGCAAATGGCTAACAGCCCCTAGAGCTTTTCTTCTGTTCTGTGAATCTGAGTGGTAAGAAGTAGCTACTACTCTCCAACTGAAATGGCAGTCTATTCATCACTGACACTAATAAAACGTATCACAAATACTTCCTGTGGATATTAGCTGCTTAAAGCTTATTGCTTTCCTTAAAGGGCCTCAACACTTCTGTGCACCAACTGGTACCCTTCAGCCATTAGGGTGAAGCCAGAGGGTGGGTCTGCAGGTGGTTTGGGGAATGTTCTGTGATGGGTTAGATAGATTTAGGTGTGTTATTCAGTCACTGTACAGGGTTGTGGAATTTATATCTCCCGGCGCCCGGGACATATAGTTCCGGGCGCCGGAAAGGTAATTTTTTTTCACATTTAGCCCTGCTTCAGGCAAGTAGGGTTGCCATCCAGACGGTATTTTACCGGCACAGGTGCAATTGTAAAGCCGGTATTTGTGCATCCGCCGGAGTGAACAGTTCCTTTGCAGGACAGTCAACATCAGTCCCCGACCCCGGTGTATTTACAATGACATCTTTGTAAAGGGGACGGGAATAGAAGCACTGGAACACACAACAGTAACAGAAAGGCAGAAGTATTTGAATCAAAGAAAGGACTTGACATAAGAAACACCACTCTGTACGAACTACAATTCCCATACTTCTAGCTGCCCAAATTAACCAACTCACACATATGTCTTGTCAGCGGACCAATCCCGTACACCATTCGTACTGACAACGTACACACACTTATCACATGAAGCTGAGCAGTGCTGGTATTGGTCGTCATGTTTAATGGGTAAGAGTCGGCTCTCTTGTGATTGACTGTTCCGGTGAATTAATGAAACATTAGTTGGAAGTAGGCGAAATCTGTCAGAGTGGTTCCATCCCGTGGGACAGGGAGATGTGGAGGAGGCAGAGCCCATAACGTGTGTGAATATCGTAGCAGCTATCATGTACTACTAATGTTGTGAAATAGTTGGTATTAATGCCGGTGTGATAGTGTCAGATCTCCTTAATTGCAAGCTTAGTGGAGAAGTGAAGATGCCAGCAGGGACAAGAGGTTGCAGTTCGTCTCACCACTGCTCACAACTACTTTGGGATTCCTTTGGATGAGGAGGTCCCAGGTTGTGGGGAGCTTGACTACTTTCTAGATGATGGCAACGAGTTCATACTGTCCAGACGGAACGCTGGGTCCTGTTCTCCAACAAGGTACCTGCTCGCAGGGTAGTGATATGCATTTTCCATCACTTTACCTCAGAGGGTAGGCAAGCAGTGGCTCCCTAAGTGTTACTGTTCTGCAACTTACATCATGACCGGCTGATGGTTCTACTATTCATGTAGTTGAAGAGACACAATGTGCTCACTACAGATCATACTTATACTCAATTATATTGAGACTTTACTGACAGCTTTCACCATTTGGGTACCAATGTGCATTGCTGTGTAATGCCCCCACATACCCCATCTGTTTTTCAAGATGCTGTCATTCTTTAACCCCTTGAACTCCATAGGGTTGCACAACACTGCTCAGCATTGTGTTGCACATTCTTGTGGTCCTTAAAGGGTTAAATTGATGGAGGTGGTCAAATCCTGATACATAAGGAATTACTTCTGGTCTTCAAGAGAATAAAATGCATGTGAATGATGAGAGTCATATCCTATGACTTTTATTACTTTTCTTAAAACAGTGAATGTAAGTGAAACTAATATTAATTTCAAGTACAAAAAAAAAAAAAACCCTTGCGTGCTAACTCCCACACTCTGAGAAATTAAAAGCAGAATTGCTTGTTGCTGAAACACTGTCTACGTACAGTCAGATAGTAGGCAGGTACTGCCTGCTGGAAGAAAAACAGTACCCTATATTATAATTCACTAAGATGTTTGTCAGAAGCCATCATGCGCAGTAGAGATGGCTGTGCACGCTGCAGTCATGCGCAATACAGACTGTCCGTGCCTCGGCTGATACAGATTGGGTGCTTCACAATCAGACGGGAGTCCTCTCTGCTCACCTTCCTGGGACCCAGGAAGGTGCGCAGAGAGGATCACGGTCTGAATTCAGATCTTCCCACTCCATATCAGCCGCGGTGCGTTCGGGCTGTCAGTACTGCGGGCAGTGTCACCAGTGTTGGCCCATATACACAGGCTTTAAAACTAGTTTATATTAAAAAAATAAAAGAGAATATTATATCAGGTTGACTTTATTTTCTTTTCCTGGCCATTGTTCATTCATGGCAGCATTCACCATTGTGTAGCTTCCCATCTGACTGATTTGACAGGAACAAAATGAAAGCTATAAAGGCCCCTTTCCCATGACAGCAAAGGGCAGTGTGGTCTGTATATTTTATGGTGAGTGTTTTAATTGTGTAGTCTAAGGAACTATTATGTATATTCCTATTGTACAGTGCTGGGGATTGAGGAATAAGTTGGCGCTATACAAATAAAGAATAATAACTAGTATGGGCCACTGAACTCCACAAACTGCCTCTAGGCATCCCCACGCACCAGTGTAGGAACATACACGCATGTGTGCACAAGTACATTGTCACGAGGGACAAGCAGATTGGGCTCCCGTTTTAGTCCCTTGGACAAGTATTTTTTTTTTTTTTTACATTTCCACACCCCTGCTGTATTACCTGCCTTACTCTATTCTTTTAATACATGTTTATATTGTTTTGACTGTTCTTGCTGTGCTGTAATTATTTACTATGATCCTGCCTGGGAAACCTGTCCATGCCCTGGATGCCCAGTCAGGTGGAGGCACTGCCAACACTATGTATCCGAACTCCCACAAAAAGGAGGCTAAGGATCCCCTTGTAAAGCAGGAAGTTGGAACCACGGATAAGGGGCCCGAGGCTATCAGCCCCCTGGGGCGGAAGTCCGTTACATAGTAATTCTGTGGCAAACCAAAAGTACCTTACGGAAAGCAACAGCTGTTTACTTAAATTGGGCTTTTAACCTATTGAATGCAAGAGAGGTCTCCAGTGCATTGCTGGGGCATTCTGGGTAGTCAAACTGTACTATAGGGAATACATTCTGTTGATTTAAATGGGAATTTAAACCCTTTGGGCAAGTAAAGCATAGGGAATCAGTTCCAGTACCTGGTATACAGAGGAATCATATTAGAACATAAACCTTTATTTTTTCAACTAGAAATGTAGATGGGCTGTGCAAAGTGCATCTGGTACCAGTGTTGTATCTTGGCCTAGGCTGACTAAGCCTAGGCCTAGGGTGGCACTTTAAAGGGGGGCAGCATAAAAAGCCACCCCTACCCTCTGAATTTGGCCTTCCCTACATGAAAATCCCAGGCAAGTTGTTCCTCTTCAGAGCTCTCAGCCCAGCACCTATTATCGCCAAGTGCGTATGTGTCTTTGTCTACTCGGATCCTGATGCATGCGCACATATGGGAGATGGGAGGGGCACCCAAGTTGGTGACACGGCAGTGGAGCAGTGACTGCTCCCGCCCACTTCCTATTTGCAGCTGGAGTTGATCTGTTTGCAGATACTGCGGGTTAAGGTAAGGGCAGTGGTGATTACTGGCCTTGCCAGCAGTAGCTCTTCCATTTCATGGAGGCTCCACTCTCCATCGTCATCTGTAACGGCGTAACATAAATAATAAACTATGTAACCCACTGACTGGGATATTTTGTCTTATAGTAGGGACCTGGCACATCTAATTATCTTTCCTTTGTGTAAAGTATATACTGTAGTTCAAGTGACGTTTTCCATAAGGAGTATGTAGAAGCCAGGCTATACTCTGACATTTGCTGTGCCTTCTTCCTGAATAAACATGTCTCTTTTTGTCATCTAGCCAGATCACTCTCTTCCTTGTGGAACAGACAGCAGAGCCCAAGTAGTATCCATGGAAGTTCTGCCAAACCCTCCTTGTACCCATTTTAAAGAAAATCTTAAATTATTTTTCTACTGACATCTTTTAAATTATTTTCAGCTTTCTTGTCCTAAAGCAGATCATTGACATACGTTAAGACTGTCCTTCAAGTTTCTCAGTCTTGTTCTAAGAGTCCTTGTCCACTTAACTACTTAAGGACCAGAGGGCTGGGCATTTCATTTCTTTGCAATGCATTGTGCTTAGTGCTATATCTTGGCCTAGGCTGACTAGCCACTTTATCTACCCTCCAAAATTGGCTTTCCCTACATGAAAATGCGCCACTTCCTATTTGGAGCTGGAGTTGGTCTTGTGTGTGTGTGCAAGAGAGCCTGTAAATGTTTGCAGAGACTGAGGCACACACAAGGTAAGGGCTGTGCCGAGCTCAGGAACTGTTTGAACCTTTTGGCTCTGGAATACTATGTGGATTACTTGCAGTGTATAGCACAGGCAGGATTCAGGAATACCACTTGTATTACGTAATTTGCAGTCTATGGTGTTGGTACAGCATTTTGATAGTTATGCAATCCATTTTGTAGTTATGTATAAGGTAGTTATGTGTGAGAAAGGCTCAGAGACTCTGAGCCTTTCTCACATTTAACTACCTCATGTATAACTGTCTCATGTATAACTACCTCATGCAATCAGGGGGGGTTCACTATCAAAATGCTGTCTCCCAGACTCCCAGCACCATACATTGCAAATTATGTAGTCCAAGTGGTATTCTTACCTGCTGTATACACTGAAAGCAATCCACATAGTATTCCAATCCAAAACCAACTGCATTACTATCCCAACCCCAAAGGCCCAAACAACCATATATTTTAAAATCTAACCCTTTGAGTGTCAGAGCGACATACAGAGCGCACTCTGCATAGCTATTAGCATCCCATATGTAGAAATAGAAAAGTGTGGCAGTTTGGGGCCAGATACAACACCTTCCCTATCATTATGCTCCCACTTTTCTTCTCTTTCATGTTTTCCTCCACTTCTCTCACATGTTCTCCCCCTTCTCTTCCATCCTCTCACCTCTTAAACAGGAAGAGGTGTGGTCTGGACAGGAAGGGTCAAATGACGATTGGGGGTGCGTGATTTTAGTCATGCCTAGGGCAGCACAAAACCTAAATACACCACTGTCTGGTACAGCATAGGGAACATATAAAGATTCCCAAATATTGCACTGAATAAAATAGAGCATTTAACATTTTCAATGATAGAGAAGGCTTCAATGCCATGCAAAGCAATTTTTTGGAGCATTATCTGGCATTTGACGGGTTAAAGCTCAATTTAAATCAAGGGAATTTAAATGTGCAGATTAGTTGCCTCAGTGTCTCTCACTAATCTCCTCTCTGCCACCCTGTGAATTAACCCTTTGAGAGCCAGAGAAGTATCCCAATATGTACTAGTTGCCATGTGATAGGTATAGCTGCTAACTCTGTTATGGTACCATTTAACCATACCTGGGACTCTCTGTATCTGCCTCAGAGAAATACGTTTTTGCAGTTAATTACCAGCTCTCCAGGGACAGAGGCTGATTCTCCAGTGGTGGTGAGTTTCTTATGAAACTCTTACCACTTCTACTCCTTCCCACTCTGTTCCTCCCACTTCCTACCCACTTCTCTTCCACCCCACCCTGTTCTGCCTACTTTCCACTCACTTCTTGCCCATTTTATGACATAGGCTGTTAAGTCTCAACCCGTCACACAGTTAAGCCCCACCCCTTTTTGACACAAATCATGTAATTTATATCTCACAGTGGCACCACTTGAGTCCTCTCTGGGGGCTCAAGAAGACAAAATTCCCAGGTATGCGTATAACATAAAATCATGCCAAAATAGGAGTGTGTATAAACACAGAACCGTAGACAAATCAGTTGAACCATAGGAAACAAAAAAAAAATGCCCATTGATTTAAATGGGCTTTTAAATCCTTGAGTGCTAAAAAGTTCCCAACACATTAGAAATCCATATTTAAAAACCTTTGAGTGTCAAAGAGTTATCCAAAACATTGCATATATATAAAACAAACAAAGTAAAAAAGTGGAAGCACTTGCTCTGTAACAGTAATTTGCCCAGGTGCACAATCCTAATATATTTAAAAAAAAACCAAAGAAAGGGACAGCACCTGTGGGTCTTGTAAACTGGCAAAAAGTGATACTTTACTGGGTGTCAACATTTCAGCCCACACTTGATCTATATAAAGACAATAAACAAAATGCAGACATACCTATTTAAAGCCTGAGGTCTCCACACAGGACCCAGATAGACATGATGATGTCACTCCTGTGCAGTCAGAGATCTGACTGTAAGGGATGACATCACCTTTGTGTGTGATCAACAGATAAGTTAAGCCAAGAACGTAAAAAGAACACAAAAGAGAAAAACAAAAATTGTCGCTCCTAGTGTAATATGTTCAGCAAGTAGATCACCACACCACCACTATAGAATACTTATCATAAGTAAGTAGCTGGAAAGACACATATTTAAACCAACAACAGGGTCCAGGGAATTGTAGCTGTCCCCTTGTACAGCTTCAATTGACCTGTTCTCACTGATGAATGGATCTATTTCCATGGCTCAGGCTGTTCTTCTCCAAAATTCAACATCAATGTCACAAAATATACATAGAAAGACAAAAAAGCAGTGCTCCAAAAGTGCAGTACAGTAAGAAAAATAATATAATGCAGAATATTCCACTCACATTTATCAGTGGTTGAGAGTCAGGATGAAGCTGAAAAAAGACGTGTCCATCAAGTTCAGCCCATGCCAACTCACTCCTGTGCATCCAAAAGAAGGCAGAAAAAAACCCATTTAAGCCATTTCCAAACAATCCCCAAGTGGGTAAAACATATTCCTTCTTGACTCCAAATGGCAATCAGATATTTCCCTGAATCAATATCTTATCTGCTTTGAAGCCAACTGTCATAATTCTCAATATTGTTCTGTGCTAGATAGGTATCCATTGCTTTTTTTAAAGCAACTGCAGTACCTGCAAGCACAGCATCCCGAGGCAAATAATTCCATAAGTTTACTGCCCTTATTGTAAAAAAATCCCTTCCTTTTAGTTGAAAGCAACTTTTCTGTAGCCTTAATGGATAACCTCTTGTTCTTTGTATTAACCTCGTATATATTTTAAATGTTAATCATACCACCTGTTAGATGTTTCTTCTTTAAGGTAAACAAACACAGTTTGGCTAATGTCTCTTTATAACTCAGATCCTCCAATCCCTTTACCAGTTTTGTTGCATGTCTTCAATAATGTATTTTTTAAGAACTGGTGACTAAAACTGTACTCCATATTCTAGATGAAACCTTACCACGGATTTATATAGAGGTTGAATTATTTTTGCATCCCGTGCATCTATAACTCTTTTTATGCAGGATAGGACCCTATTTGCTCTTGAAGCAGCTGAGTGACACTACACACTGCTGTGAAGTCTATTGTCTATCAATACTTCTAAATATTTCTCTAATGAGGATTCCCCAAGAAGTTTCCCATTTACTGTATATGTTATATGTTTGTTTCTACATCCCAAATGCTTAACCTTACATTTATCTACATTAAATGTCATCTGCCACTTTTCTGCTCTTTCACTCAGTTTATGTAAATCTTTCTACAGAGAAAAAAAAAAATCATGGTCTGTATGTATTTCCTTACATAGCTTAGTGTAATCCGCAAACATTAGACCGACTTGAAATGCTTCAGTTTATAACAACTCTCTGCCATCTATAATTTAGCCAGTTCTTTGTCAATGCACAGATATTACTTCCCATACTGAAGCCTTTTAATTTATGCAGTAACCTGTTGTGAGTTACTGTATCAATGGCTTTTGCAACATCCAAGTATACTACATCAACAGCATATCTCTTGTCCAAATTACTAATTACCCTTTCGTAAAATGCAAATAAATTAGCTTGACATGATCTATTCTTCATAAAACCATGCTGGCTCCTACTAATAATATTGTTGGTCTTTACATAGTTCGGAATTCTGTCAATTAGTAACCCTTCTAATAGCCATTATGGGAGTCAAGCTCACAGGTCTAAATTTCCTGGTATGGATCTTGCTCCCTTTTTTGAACAATGGTTCTACAGCTTTCCTCCAATAACAGGGCACAATGCCTGATGAAATTGAATCAATAAATATTAGGTATAATGCTCTTGTTATTACTGAGCTAAGTTCCTTAAGTACCCTTGGTTGTATAACATGAAAAAACAAGGAATCCAGTGCACTTGATCCTCACTTATGCTGGCTCATGTAATGTTTACACAAAGCACTGTGTAGATGTCTCGTGCTGCAGGGAAAGATGCACAGAGTAAATAGAAAAAATAAAGATACCCTGCCTGATTAGCACTCTGAGATAATATACATAAGTGCTGTCTAAATACCATGAGCAACACTAAGGATAAAACTTAACTTTTAATGTAATACAAAAAAGTAAAAGAAAAAAAGCAAATTTAAAATGAAATACCGGAGCAAAAAAGCTGGTTTGCCACAAAATGATAATTGGTCACACATATGCTGAGTGTATAAATAATACGTGAGCACAGATGCCCACCCGATCAAGTGACAAAAATATAATAGTCACATGTAGTACTCAAAAATAGCCCTATGAATGAATGTGTAGGGATATATGAGCGACTGGAAGCCTATATAACTAGAGCATAGGATGTGAGCAAAAACTGAACGTATCAAGCAATAGGTCGACTAGAGAAAGTCCTAACTTATCGGACTTAATCAATCTACACAATCTATACCTATAAAGTTCCCAGAACAAGGGTAAAGCTCACAGGTATATATGAGGATACGTGATGCCTATGCCAAATACCAAGATAAGGACCTTTGTTGTTGGCACATGTAGTACATCAAATGTGTTCCTGCCTAGTCTTAGATCTAAGCAGAGTAGATTCTGCAATTCAAAAGTAGGCTAGTCTAGTAGTAAAACCGGCTTGCCAATAATTAATAAGAAATAGTAGTTACTTATAGATGGACCCAAACAGCCCAACAAAATAGCTATGGATTGTTACCAATTCTATTACCAGCCCTAATAAAGGCCTTTATTGTCCTACTATTAGTAGAGCCTCGGACCGGGCTTTTTAGTTATTAAATTAAACAAAGTACTGTTGCGTCCAGGCATAGACATAGCCCAGCTTTTGTTTTGAGGATATAGATTGGCCAGCACGTATGGAATCAGTCAGCCCCGGTGTATCCCATGGTATCGCTACCTTCCTATTACCAGCTCTGATAAGGGCCTTGTTTACCTAAGGAGTTACCGGTCCTGAAAAGGGCCATTAGTTGGAAATCTAAATAGGTAAAGGCTGCGCTGCACAAACGGAGTCTGCCAGTTACAGTATACCTAAGCGGTATCAAGACAGGCTGTCTTAATTAAGTAAAGCCCCGGACCAGGCTTTCATTTATTAAGTTTTGCAAATTACCGTAGCAACGAGGCATAAATATAGCCCAGTGCTAAGATATGAACCGGACTGCACATATGTAGTCTGCCAGCCTGGTGTATCTGACGGTATCTTTACCTTCTATTACCA
Organism: Rhinophrynus dorsalis; assembly: GCA_037306005.1. Classification (NCBI taxonomy): domain Eukaryota; kingdom Metazoa; phylum Chordata; class Amphibia; order Anura; family Rhinophrynidae; genus Rhinophrynus; species Rhinophrynus dorsalis. The sequence goes on from CM074721.1 coordinate 119,825,770, forward strand.
GCCCTGAGAAGGGCCTTGATTACCCACGGAGTTACCAGTCCTAAAAAGGACCATTGGTTACAAACCTTGGCTGTATATCATCAAGTACAGGTGTTTTATTCACCATAACTTTTTTCCAGTCTCTTTTGGGCTATGTCCTCAGTAAGCAATGCGCATGATGAAGGATTGTGGTTTTTTCAGTTTGCTCATAGCCTGTCATTGTTGCTTCATTTGTATATACAGAAAATAACAATATTAAAGTGTCAGCCATAGGCATGTCCTCATTTATCAATTCACCTGCCTCGTCCTTGAGAGGATCAATATCAACCTTAATTTTTTATATACTTTTAGAATTGTTTAGGATTTTTCGTGATCTCTTTTGCAATACTTCTCTAATTTCCAAGCACACGTTTTAGACCATTTCAATGAAGGGATTTGTTGTAACTAACGAGATTGCGACTCTGCTGCAGATCCTCCATGTCGACTGACACAGATCTCTGGCTGACAGCTTTGCAGCTGAAAGCAGGACACATCAAAGTTTAAATGCCTGTATCTCTCAAACCATAGCGGTTTGAGAGATACATTTTTATACATTTAGCTCGGCTTTTTAAGCTCTTCTAAATGCAAACAACTTTTTTTGGACATTACTAACCCTTTAAGCCACATTGGTCTTAGGTATGTATTAACGCCTTTATCTATGTAAGAACATTTTGAACAAATTACATGATTCTTGTGCATTTTTATCTTTGAAGACTACATCCCACTGAATATCTTTTAATATGCTTTTAGTTTTAAAAAACTTGCCTTTTTAAAATTGAATGTTTTGGTTAAACCCTTGCTAATAGGTTTCTCATAACATTTTTCAAAGGATACCATATTTTGGCTACTGCTACCTAAATGTTCCTTTACCTGTATACTTTTTATCATGTCAGAATTTTTTTAGAGCACTAGGTCATGCAAGGCCTCTTTTCTAGTTTGCTCCTCTACTAGTTAGGCATGAAATTGTTATTAATCACATTTAAGAAAGATTTTCCTTTTGTTGTGCTGGAAGTCATATTTCTCTAGTCATTTTCAGGATAGTTGAAACATCCCATTATGATTACATTTCTTGACGGAGAAGCCTTTAGCATTTGCAGTAATAGTTGGGCTTCCTCAAACTCCCCAATATTAGGCGGCTTGTAGCAAATCCCTAATTAACATATTTTATTATACTGTATATACACATAGTGTGTATTTCAACCCACAGAGCCTCTACATTCTCACTGGACCCTTTGTTAATATGTTCCCTTATACCAGTTTTTTTAAGGCATGCTTTACATATAGGTATACCCCCTCACTTTTATTAAGCCGATTCCTCCTAAAAAGTGAAAAACCCTCTAAATTGACTGCCAAGTCATACATATCATCTAACCAGGTTCCAGACACACAAGTTATATAATACTGCTCATACACTGTAATCAATTCTAGTTCTCCAATCTTACCAGCCAGACTACAACCATTTAGATGCATACATTTTATTTTATAGTCATTCTGAAAAATTGCATTCTTTGAAGTATGTATTTGCCTTTTATCAGGCTGTAAAATTGGCACCTACCTATTAGATGAACTATCCCATTCCCCTCTCCACTCCCATGCCCCTTCTTTAATCCCATTTCCTCATTTACACTGCCTTCCCCATCCTGTGTTGCATCACCTCCTCCTTTCCTAGTTTAAAGTCTCCTCCAACTCTCTAACCATCCTAACCCCCAGCATAGTGGCTCCCATTCTGTCAAGGTGCAATCCATCTCAACTATAAAGACTGCCCCCAAGGGAAAAGACACTCCAGTGCTCTAGCAACTCGTTTGCTAATGTCTGAGAGAAAAATTATAATACAAAGTGGGCCTGTCAGGGTTTATAAAGACACAAAATGTGCAGGTAAAGGTGAAATGAAGCAGAAAATCAAAGTTAATTTGAGAAAAATAGCTACGAGATAAAAGTTCTGAAGCTCTGATGATATATATCAAAGTGTCTTTGTAAATATATAATTATGTAAAGATTATGTTTTAAATGTCTGTTAAAAACACAAAAAAATGCTCTAGGATCCAAGGGGCTAAAACCCCATGGTAATTTTAATTTGTCCTCTGTTTGGTTTACTCCATAATTTCTCCTGTTTGACTTGCTCAATATGACCCATAGTCCCCTAAAATTCAGGAGACTAGAGCCACCCAGTAACTCCCCTCTCTATGGAGCCTCCCTTATTCATCATTCTAAAGAGGTGTCATTCTGGAGCAAACCATGTGCAACATAGGGGACAAATACAGACCCCTACAGTTCCCATTGATGTAAATGGGTCTTTTAACCCCTTGAATGCCAGTTAGGTCTCCAATGCATTACAAACCAAAGCAATTATTTGGAGATCTGTCTGGCATTCAAAGGTTAAGCGTTCCATTTAACCCAATGAGAATTTTATTTGTCTCCCATGGTGAAGCTGATTTCCTCCAAAATCACAGCTATTTGGCTTGATGAATAAGGTGAGCAAAAGGAGAGCAATTCTAATGCAAACCAACTGTACCATAGGCATGAAATAAATAGCCCCAAAACTCCACTACATTTATAAAGGGATTTAAACACCTTGAATGATAGAGAGGTCTCTGTGCATTGCTTTACAATTTTCTTGAGACCTCTCTACCATTCAAAGGGTTAAAGGTCAAATTCAATCAATGAGAAGGTTTATTTGACCCGTATGATGCAGTTAGCTTTTGCTTTCTCCAGAATTGCTCCTCATTTCTGTTGAGAACGAGGACCATAGTCTAGTACAGGGGAACTTAACCCCTTAAGGACCAAGAACGTACATGTATGTAATTGGGAGCACGTGCCTAAAGGACCCAGGACGTACATGTACGTCAAGGAATTCTGGGTCCCCACGTGGCTGCATGCCGTTCTGGGGCCTGTGATTCCGGTAAGCGAAGAAAAAAAAGCTCTGTGGTCCGTAAGTGCCGGCCACACGCTTGCATGGTTGGTCCTTAAAGGGTTAATAAGTTGATCACATATAAAACACACACATGCACACCGCAGGTCTGCACTGATTCCTGTAACAGCCCTACAAATTAAGTTTTCATAAGCATCCCTTAAACCTGTCATTAGGCCCCCAGCAATGCAGGGTTTGAGCATCCCCTCACATGAACACAGAGATCTGCCTGAATTAATGATATTCACTTGTGATTAATTATAGAGATCCTGAAAATATGCAGCGCTCTGGGGAGACATGAGGACATGTTTGAGCTTCCCTGGTCTAGTAAACCATTTACTATTAGACACACCACTCAGTTATATCAAATGTGGGGCAGCCAATCTAAGGATAGTTAGAAACATGGAGAGTAAGGTGAAAAGATAAGACAATAAATCTAATTTTTTTTTACCTTTCGCTCTGGCTCTGAAAACATCCTTAGCAGCAGATTCTACTATGGGAAGCAGAGAAAAAGGAGAGCATCAGGACCGGAGCTGTCAGAAGTGGAAAGAGACTTTGGAACCATGGAAAAATAATCCCCACAGATACTGACGTCTGTAAGAAGTGTGCAGCCTCTAGCTCCGTCAGGAAAGTAAACAAGCCTGTGATTATGGAAAGTAAGTACACTGGACCAAACCAAGCACACAGCATGGAGCTAATGGACAGAGACCTATTAACCATCTGAGTGCCATTCCATTGTGATGCAATGCGTTGCATAACCCTCTGGCACGCAAAAGGTTAAAGGGGAATTAACATCTCTCATAAAACCCTCACCTTACTATGGCAAGAAAATACAAATTCCCCCTTGGATTTTTTCCCCTGATTCTAGAAATAATCGTTTTAATCCTTTGAGTGCCAGAGTGGTATGGAATGCATTGCAAAGCACTCTGGCACTCAAAGGGTTAATCAGTCCTGTATGTCATGTCCTTGGAGATAGACATGACGGTTGCTGGCAGGACCACAAGATACAAACTCTACTCATTGTGAAGCAATGCACTGCACATCCCTCTGTTCTTTAAAGGGTTAAAGAGTCTCACATACTCTGCCTGTGTCTGCCAGTGATTGTCATGTCTGCTGTAGTAGGCATTACTGTTTGAAAATGTTATTTCTCCAACAATGTCACAAGGGCAGGATTCAGAGGGGAATGTTATTATTAGGAGGTGTTACTTCCCCTTTAAAGGCTTTGTAAGAGTTCAGGTTCGAATGAGGGCTAATGTTGAAGAGGGGATCAGTCTTTTATAAAGAAAATCTTGCATGTAGCACATGTACAGATATGTTAGTTGCAGTGGCACGGACAAAGCTGAGACTAAGTTTAACCGTTTGAGTGCCACAATTATCATGCAATAGTTGCCCCACTGACAGGCCCCCTGTTGAAGCCAGGATTGCTTTGTGAGTCTCTGAATACCACACAAATGAGCATCAATAGGGGTTACAAAAGAGGCTCTTGATGCTTCCTCCAGTGCATTGATGCTGCTTAGTGCTTAATGCAGCACAATGCTTCTATTGCATGCATGGGGTTAAACGGGAACTATTACTTCATAATGGCATGGGTGATTTTAAATGGGATTGTTGTTAGACACTTTCTAAAACTTCAGTTTATGAGACATTTAGCTTTATTTTTGAGTTTATACACATTATCTGGCCAGTATACCCTCGTGTGCCAGATATTAACATTTCACTCTCTCTCCCAACTACCACTTCCTTCCAAGAAGTATGTGGCAGTTGGGAGGGAGATTGAAATTTTAGTATCTGACACACCAGTGTGTGCTGGCCAGTACTGGTTAATTTTCCTAAAGTGGCAAACAAATAAAGAAAATATTTCCTGTGTGTCCTGTGTGTATGTGGTCCTAAAACTACATGTAGAAATCCTCCATGCAAATGTTTTTTTTTACACTAGGGCTGTCCAAGTTCAATCCTCAAGGGCCACCAACAGGCCAGGATGTAAGGATTTCCCTGATTAAGTTAATCAGTAATCCATTAATTTTGATTCAATCACCTGTGCTTAATCAGAGAAATCCTTAAATCTTGGACTGTTGGTGGCCCCTGAGGACTGAACTTGGACAGCCCTGTTTTACACCATATACTCAATGGATGTAAAGGTATAATATGAGAGCCACTAAGGCTCTAACAGTCTTAACTGAAGTAAGGGAGGAAGGTCTAGTATGATCCCCTTTCCTGGGGACAAGGTTTTAATGCCCTGGTTTTGGCCTCTGTGTCCCACAAGATGTAGGCAAAACTAGCAGGGAATGTGACTGGGAGGTGACAGCACACTGGTATCTGGATACATCCCTTCCCATATCATGGACTGCTTGTCCTCTTCATTAGGCAAAATAAGTAAATTCAAAATAAATTGTTACTCTCCCTTCAGTATTAAAAAAAACTTGCTTAACTCTTTGAGTGCCAGACAGGTATCCAACGCATTGCAGTGCAATGCATTGGATAACTCTCTGGCACTCAAAGGGTTAAGAAACGGTTATTCATGGAGCAGTTAATTTTATCTGTTTATCATTAACCTCTGTCAGATTGATACAGTCTATTGTTAATTGTGTGGAGAGGATAATTAAATATAGACCTAAAATGGTACATTTTTAAAACAAAAAATATATAAATGTGCCATATGAAGAAAGCCTACCTAAGTGAGTGCTTATGTTAAACACTTATATATATATATATATATATATATATATATATATATATAGCCTGTTGGCTGTCTTTGGTTTTTTCACTTGTCCTACCTCTTCCTCCAGAATTTATCCCACAAGTCTTATAGCATCTATTTTCAGAGTTACCTGTATGTCCTGTTTTAACCTCAGCTTTATCCTCAAAGTAGAAAAGTTTCTGCTTGCCCCAACCTTGGTTCCAACTGACCTTTCACTTGCTTCCTGATATCCTGGCCTCATCATGCCCCCTGAGACCGGAGAAACCATGTCTGATTTGAACTGCATTATGTGGGGTAAGGGCTATAGCGCCAATATTTCCAGTCTCTGCCTGATATAGTACTTCTGCTGAGGTGTTCTGGCAGCCTGGTGATGGACATAGGCCTTCCTGCATTGGCAGCTCCACTTTCCACAGATTGTCCTTGATCCAGGTAGAACATCTCTTCAGCACTTACGAGCGTTTCCCTGCCAAAAGTCAATACTGGTTGTGTCATCCACTGTGATGCAGTCCTCAGGAGAGGAAGCAATGGATGAAAAGGGAGAAACACAATACCTCCTAATAAGTATGAGGTGATCAGTGACCCTGTAATGCACAGTAATTTTAATCCCAACAAGCAATAAACCAAAAACAGGATCCCTGAAAAGAGCTAAACTGGAGCAATGAGATATGCTCCTTCTTTCCTGTCGCTGCTTTACAAAATGGCTCCAAGGAACCACAATTCTTAGAATCAATTTCCATGTCTGGACCTCCACCACCTCCAACCAATCAGAATCTGGTTATACCAAAATTAAAATGATACCTTCCAACCTTACACTGTCAAGACCCTGATGTCCGTGGTTGACTGCTTCCAATCCAGGAGTCCCATCATTGACAGGGTACTGTGATAATTTGGTGGGCCATAGGCCATAGCTACTTCCTGGGGATGTTTTTTTTTCTTTTCATGAAGAGTTTTTTTTTTTTTTACAAAAATGTGAATGTTTAATTTCATATGTGTGTGTGTGTTTATATATATATATATATATATATATATATATAAATATATAAACACACACACATATCAAATTATATATATATATATATATATATATATATATATATGTAAATACATATATAAAAATACAGGACAGGGTTAAGAGCAACAGACTAAAGTGCGATCACTGCATTATTAGTGTGGGAAAAAGTGCAGGGAATCTTACATTTGAACATAAAAAGAACAGAAACAGCGCAAAGACGCCTCTAAGAGTAATCTCTTTGGCAACCAGTTTCAATGTAAATATAATCTTCTTAACACCTTCAGAGTGGGTACTCACCGGAAATTGAGGCTTAACCAGCCTCTAGGTTTGATAGCCCGTAGTAAATCAACCTCTTTCTCTCACTCCTTTTTGGGGATTTCCTCCTCGTGGTATTCAGGTTCACTTTCACCACTCTTTATTGCCCAAACAGGTTTAAGTGTATATAATGAATCAACTGCCTGGGCTATTCCAAAAAAGCCTCTATTTATTGGCAGATGAAAAAATACAGTATTTAAAACAATGTTTAAAAAACAATGTTAAAATCAATCACACGTTCATCAGTGCCCTGTGCCCTGAAAGACTGAGATTGGATACTTGCTGGAATAATAGCATAAGAATATTGTGTGGTGTAGTGTGGTAAGGAAGAGGTTAAAAACAAATCTCTCTGAGTTTTGTTTTCCCTCTCTTTGCTGTGATACAAGTAAATAATTGAAGTCTGGTGTGGTGGGAGTGACTAATTGCTGTGTTTGTAATTGGTGGATTCCTGGCTTAAATAGCAGGTACATAGTGAATACTTGAACGTGTGAATCTTGCCTCAGTGTGTAAGTGCAGAAGTGTGGTAAGTGTGGGAATTTAAAACAGGGGGAATTCAAGTGCAGAAGTGTGGTAAGTGTGGGAATTTAAAACAGGGGGAATTCAAGTGCAGAAGTGTGGTAAGTGTGGGAATTTAAAACAGGGGGAATTCAAACACAGGGGATTACACAGGGGAACATATTTATCAAACTTATTGTGCAGCTATTTTTGCCTGCCTGCCTTTTTATCTTGTGGTAACTGTCACATATGAGTAGTAGCATGATTGTCCATTTAACTCAGTGCACAAACTGCCATATGTTTGCACACCTGGGACAACCGTTCCAGGGTGCATACCTCTGTGGCAGATGTGAGCAAGTGGTCTCTCTGGAAGCTCGTATTAGAGATCTGGAGGGGCAGGTTGCAACATTGAGAAAGACGGACAATCTTGAGAGGGGTCTGCTGACTGAGCAGCAGGAAGCGGTGGTAGGTAGTTCTGGGGGTGGAGACTGCACAAAGAAAGAGCAGGAAGCCAGATGGGTTACAGTTAGACATAGCAAGGGGGGTGGACAGAGAAATAGGGAGGACACTCCTGTGTTTACTAATCCTAACAGATTTGCTACATTACGTAATGATGTTGGGGATGCTGACACAGGATTATCTTTGCTGGAGAGGACTGTTCTCTCTAACAGCTGAGTGAACAGCCCCTCTAGCACGGATGGGATCCAGGACTCAGGCAGACCTAGACAGATGGTGGTGGTAGGGGATTCTATTATTAGGAAGACAGACAGGGCAATATGTCGCCAAGATCACCACAATCGTACAGTTTGCTGTCTCCCGGGGGCTCGGGTTCGACATGTGGCTGATCGGGTTGATAGATTGTTGGGAGGGGCTGGGCATGACCCGGCTGTCATGGTACATGTTGGTACTAATGACAAAGTCAGTGGAAAATGGAGGTCCGTTAAGAAGGATTTCAGGGACCTAGGATATAAGCTTAAGCAGAGGACCTCTAAGGTAATATTTTCTGAAATTCTACCTGTGCCACGCGCTACATTAGAAAGGCAACGGGAGATTAGGGAGTTAAATGCGTGGATAAAGACTTGGTGTAAGCAAGAGCGGTTTGGGTTCCTAGAGCACTGCTCAGTCTTTTCCCTTGGGCGCAATCTTTATAGTAGTGATGGATTGCACCTTAGTGGAAGGGGGGCCACGGTGCTGGGCGATAGGATGGTTAGAGGGCTAGAGGAGACTTTAAACCTAAAAGAGGGGGAGGGAGCTGCAACACAGGCTGGGGAAGGTAGTATAATTGAGGAAATGGGATTAGAGAAGGGTCATGGGGGTGGAGAGGGGGAATGGGCTAGTTCATCTAATAGGGAGTTGCCATTGTTACAGCCTGATAAAAGACAAATACATCTGAAAAAGAACAAAATCTTTAAGAATGGCAAAAAGATAAAATGTATGCATGCAAATGCTCGCAGTCTGGCTGGTAAGATGGGGGAACTAGAAATGATTGCAGTACATGAGCAGTATGATCTGATTGGAATGTCTGAAACCTGGTTAGATGATACGTATGACTTGGCAGTCAATCTAGAGGGTTATTCACTTTTTAGGAGGGACAGGGTTAATAAAAGGGGAGGAGGGGTATGCCTATATGTAAAGCGGGCCTTAAAACCTAGTTTAAGGGAAGATGTAAATGAAGGGTCCAATGAAAAGGTAGAGGCCTTGTGGGTTGAAATACACACTGGGGGCACACATAATAAAAAGATATTGGTGGGGATTTGCTACAAGCCACCTAATGTTGGGGAGTTGGAGGAAGCCCAACTTTTACTGCAAATGGAAAAGGCTGCTAGGTCAGCAAAGGTAATTATAATGGGAGATTTCAACTACCCTGAAATTGACTGGAGCAATATGACTTCAGGCACAACAAAGGGAAAGTATGATAAATGATAATTTTATGTCCCAACTAGTAGAGGAGCCAACTAGAAAAGAGGCCTTGCTTGACCTAGTGCTATCAAACGATTCTGACATTGTAAACAATGTGCAGGTAAGGGAACATTTGGGCAGCAGTGACCACAATATTGTATCCTTTGAAGTTTGTTATGAGAAACCCAACAGCAAGAGTTTAACCAAGAGGAAAGCTGATGTAGTTCCATTGTTTAAAAAGGGAGCAAGATCCAAACCAGGAAATTATAGACCTGTGAGCTTGACTTCCATAGTGGGTAAGATACTAGAAGGGTTATTAACTGACAGTATTCAGAACTATGTGAAGACAAACAATATCATTAGTAGGAATCAGCATGGTTTCATGAAGAACAGATCATGTCAGACTAATGTACTTGCATTTTATGAAAGAGTGAGTAGTAATTTGGACAGGGGAATTGCTGTTGATGTAGTATACTTGGATTTTGCAAAAGCCTTTGACACAGTGCCTCACAACAGGTTACTGCATAAATTAAAAGGCTTCGGTTTGGGTGGTGTTATCTGTACATGGATTGAGAACTGGTTAAATGATAGATGGCAGAGAGTTGTTGTTGTAAATGGAACTTTTTCAAATTGGTCTAGGGTTATAAGTGGGGTGCCGCAGGGTTCAGTCCTGGGCCCAATGCCTTTTAATTTGTTTATTAATGATTTAGAAGTGGGAATTGAAAGTAGCATCTCAATCTTTGCTGATGACACTAAGCTATGTAAGGAAATACATACAGAGCTGGATGTTTTTCCCTACAGAAGGATTTAGATAAACTAAGTGAATGGGCAGAAAAGTGGCAGATGTCATTTAATGTAGATAAATGTAAGGTTATGCATTTGGGTTGTAGAAACAAACTTGCTACATATACTCTAAATGGGAAACAACTTGGGAAATCCTCATTAGAGAAAGATTTAGGCGTACTGATAGACAATAGACTTCACAGCAGTGTGCAGAGTCACTCAGCTGCTGCAAGAGCAAATAGAGTACTAGCCTGCATAAAAAGAGGTGTAGAAGCAAGGGATGCTAATATTATCCTACCTCTGTATAAATCCTTGGTTAGGCCTCATCTAGAATATGGAGTACAATTTTGGGCGCCTGTTCTAAAAAAAGACATTACTGAACTGGAAAAGGTGCAGAGACGTGCAACAAAACTGATAAAGGGATTGGAAGATCTGAGTTACAAAGAGAGACTAGCCAAACTGGGTTTGTTTACATTAGAAAAGAGAAGTCTAAGGGGTGATATGATTACCATTTACAAATACATTCAAGGTCAATACAAAGAACTATCCAATGAATTATTTATGCAAAGAGCTGAGCTAAGAACAAGAGGTCATCCATTAAGACTTGAGGAAAGGCGCTTTCGACTAAAACACAGGCAGGAATTCTTTACAGTAAGGGTGGTAAGGCTATGGAATTATTTGCCTCAGGATGTTGTGCTTGCAGATAATGTAACTGCATTCAAAAAGCAATGGATGCCTATCTAGCAAAGAACAATATTGACAGTTATGACAGATGGCTTCAAAGCAAATAGGATATTGATCCGGGGAACTATTTGACACACACGCACACAGACACACACACACACACACACACACACACACACCTACATTGGAAATTGCTCCAGAGGGCTTTTTTGTTGCCTTCCTCTGGATCAACAGGGGTGTTATTGGCATGGGCTGGACTTGATGGACGCATGTCTTTTTTCAGCCTCAGCTACTATGTTACTATGTTACGTTTGTCATATACCCAACATGTTTCATCACACGTCTGTAACGTCATCAGGGGTAACATATATTTTTTCAAAACAAACACTATTTATAGTATTTTTAAAATGCCGGTCCTACCTCTCCAAACCGATGAACTTCATGCCGCTAGTTCTATTGCTTCTGGTTCTTCTTGCTTTCCAATATTAGCTTTGCATTACTTTCTGGTTTCTGGATGTATATCCTCCCTATGCCAATATTTGCATAGCAACCGTCTATATTCCTCTTAACGAACACCATTAAATCCAATATATAAGAACTACCCTGTATCTGGATAATTCTTCTTTTAAAGAACCTGCCTTTTTTCATAGATCGAAAAATTGGAGGCACCATGATCTACACCTTGATCTAAAAGATTATTTTGGTATAGGTCAAATGCATCCATCTAGTCATTAGTTTACATAATAGAGAACAATAGAGGAAAAACAGTATTGGCCAGGAATAAATTATACCCCAATCCAATATGTGTTTATCACTTTATACATCCCCGTTCACCAGTTAGAGGGAAAGGACCAGCATTCTCAATACACCTAGCATGTACTTCATACACCTCTCCTCTCCTTATCTAGCCTCTCTTATAAGTATTATAAATATCTCTTCACAGTACATTACTCAGTTCGATATTATCATTCATTCCTGCAGGAGCAAGAGTCCCCAACTTATAAATCCATTCTGCCTCTTTCCTACAAAGCCTTCTGAATGGATTTTTAGCACTAACTGGGATAATATATATCCCCATAATGCTAAAAATTTTTATTCCTCCATTCTGGCAGCTGGAAAAATGGCGAGAGACAGAATGTTTGGGGATCTTCTTCAAAATGTTCCTACGATGCTCTCCTGCCCTATCCCTTAACGATCTAGTAGTATGACCTGCATACTGAGTTTGACATCCACATTGTATTAAAGGGATAGTAATACTTCATTTTATCTTTATTTTCTTTTGTAGGCGTTAAAAAAACATGAAGAATGATATAAGTCTTGTCTCTCAAATCTTTATGGTTTAAGAGATATCCACAAGCAAAGTAACCCCCCCCCCCCGTTCAGCCAGATCAGAAGGGAGGTGCCCAGGTAGACTGCAGAGAGGGACAATCTTCAATAAAGATAAGGGAAAAAGCTGAAAAACTTGTCAAGGGGGGAAGGGCTTTCATTGTTTTCATACAAACAAGATTGTCCCCTGCTGTTATCTGTCTGGTCTTACAACTAGATTCACATCTGAGAAGAGATGGCTTACACTAGGTAAAAGGGGCGGGAAGGGAAACTTTGCTTGTTAATATCTCTTAAACCATAAAGGTTTGAGAGATAAGACTTATATCGTTCTTCATGTTTTTTTTAATGCCTACAAAATAAAATAGTTAAAATTAAGTATTACTATCCCTTTAAATATACAAAATTTTTACTGTTGCAATTTATAAAACCTCTTACTTCATATTTTAAACCAGTATGAATATTTTCAAAATATCTTTGTTGTTTCATATATGGACAGTTAAACATCTCCCTGACATGCAACTATAATTGAAGCTTATGCTAGCTTTAGTGTACTTATAATCTTAATTTTAATAATGACAGGAGGCGAGTATTTTGCATAAATCCTTCTTTACTCCTCTCATAGCAGCAAGTCTTAACAACCAATCATAAAACAGAAACTTTCCCCATAAAACCCTATTTCCCTTAAGTCCCTCCCTCTTTCTTTGATAGCACGCCGGAGTCACAATAACGACCGCACCGGAACCAAGAACTCTGAAGTCAAACAGGAATCCAATTACACTGAAAGAAAAAGAAACACAGTGAAAGGCAACAGCACCAAACTATATGCCCACATACATATCTTAAGAATAAGCGGATATGATACAATAGTATTGAAATTGGCAAACCGAAATACATAAGGTACAACCGAATAACATAAAAGTACACAATCATTAATTTTACACCCCCCCACTGATCAAGAACCTGTGGGAGGGAAGGGAGGGAAAATACTCGCCTCCTGTCATTATTAAAATTAAGATTATAAGTACACTAAAGCTAGCATAATCTTCAATTTTAGTACATGACAGGAGGCTTCGTATTTTGCAGTTTTAACGCTCTGAAAACAATGCCGATGACGCATGTTCAACCTGACGAAAATAAAAAGTACGAAATGTAGATTCTCGGGACCAATCAGCGGCTCGCAATATGTCCGACAATGAAGCACCTGCCAAAAAAGCCGATGAAGCCGCCGCCCCTCTAACAGAGTGAGCGCCAAAAGACTCCGCCACACCGGCCGAAGATAAAATCCAGCGGATCCATCTGGCTAGAGTCGTGGAAGAAACAGCCTTATAGGGCTTCACATATGATACCAAAAGTTGTCCAGATGCCGCAAACCTAAGCGATTCCGTCCTGTGGACATAAGATCTAAGAACTGAACATACACAGAGTTTAGGTTGGTCCCTAAAAAAAAGGATAAAAAACAGTATCTGAGTCAGTCTTTGTTCGCCGAGAAATAGCAAAAGTAACCCCAGCCAGGGAAAACGTAAAGCCGTTAACATCGAACGCACGAATGTCCGATACTCTATGAAAAGACACCAAACAAAGCAACAAGGCTAATTTGGCTGATAGTTGACGTAAAGATAAACACTCATCCCCCGGCCAGTCCTGCAGAAAACGAAGAACCTGATGAACATCCCATAACCTGGAATATTTGGGCATCGGTGGCCGAGACAATTTTCTGCCCCGTAAAAGACGACATACCAACTGATCCTGGCCCACCGGAACCCCCGCTATCGGAACATGAACGGCCGAAATAGCGGAACGCATAACATTTATCGACCGAACAGACTTCCCAGAATGAAACAGAGATGAGAGAAAATTCAAAATGTCTGGTAAAGGTGCTGTAAAGGGATCAAAACCCCGTTCCACACACCAGCCAGTCCACTGACCCCAAGCCGAGACATAACATCGTCTGGTACCTGGAGTCCATGAGTCCCAAAGGAGACTCTTAGATTCCTCAGATAGGCCATGGACAGCCCAACGTCCCCTGAAACCATCCAGGCCACCAAGTGCAGTCGCCCTTGGTCCATTAGAGGATGAGAATGACCTAGAGGATCCCGAAGCAGAAACCGATCCGACGGAAGGAGAAGCGGATCCTGAATCGATAGCTCCAACAGGTCCGGGAACCAAGCCTGGCCCTGCCAAAATGGAGTCAACAGAAGTAACAATACACCCTGACGCCTGATCTGATGAAGAACCCGCGCTATCATGGCGAACGGTGGAAAAGCGTAGGCACCCTGACGTGGCCAAACCTGAAGAAAGGCATCCACGGCCTCGCAGTCCGGATCCGGAAGCCAACTGTAGAACCTCTGTAACTGATGGTTCGTCCGTGATGCAAAGAGATCCAACACTAGCGGACCCCTGATTTGACGTAGACGATTGAATACTACCTTGTCCAGCATCCAATCGCTGACATCCCTCCAATGTCGAGAGAACCAGTCCGCCGTCAGATTGACCTCTTCTGGGAGATATTCCGCCATCAGGGTGATGTTCCTGCGAAGACAAAACCGGTAGATCTCCTTTGTCGTATCCGCCAAGATCCGCGACCTCGTGCCTCCAAGACGATTTATGTATTGAACAGCAGATACATTGTCCATCCGCAGAAGGATACTACAGTCCGACAGATTCTTGGCAAAACTGCGAATGGCGAAGGATCCCGCTATCAACTCCAAACAATTGATGTGGAGACCCGACTCCTCCACCGACCAAGGACCCCCTGTTGCTTCGTCCGCACAGGCCGCCCCCCAGCCCCATAGGCTGGCATCCGATTCCAGAATAAAATCTGGACTGGGACCAAAAATGACCCTGCCGTTCCATGTGCTCATGTGGCGAATCCACCACCTCAGCTCCCCTTTGACCTCCTCGGTTAAAGGAATGATCTGATCGTAAGACGGCTGTAGTCTGAGGAAGGAGGCCTTCAACCTCTGCATCGCCTTGTAATGCAGAGGCCCCGGAAATGTCGCCTGAATGGAGGACGACAGCAGCCCCACTATCCTCGCCAACTGACGCAGAGAGACCGACTCCAGCCGAACAACCTTTCGAAGTTCCTTCCGAATTGCTCTGACTTCTGAGAAGGAAGATAAAGCGGACAAGTTTCAGAATTGATCTCGAAACCGAGAAACTGCACCATCTGGTAAGGTGTTAGTGCCGACTTCTCCACATTGACCAAGAATCCCAGGGATTCCAACAACTGAATGGTAAATCTCGTTTGCGAGAGCAGACGAGAGCGATCGTCGCAAAACAGAAGGGGATCGTCCAAGTATATTAAACAGCGAACTCCCCTAGCTCTGAGATGCGCCACTACGGGCTTCATCACCTTGGTGAAGCACCATGGAGCAGAGCTGAGGCCGAAAGGCAGACATGTGAATTGAAGCACCCTGTCGTGCCAAAGAAAACGTAGAAACCGTCGACTGCCAGGAGCCATCGGTACAGACAGGTACGCGTCCATCAGATCTAGTCTGGTAAACCAGTCGCCGGGAAGTAACAGGTCTCTGAGCAGATGAATGCCCTCCATCTTGAAGTGTCGATAGAGGACAAAGGTGTTCAAATGACGAAGATTGATGACTGGACAAAATCCTCCAGTCTTTTTGGGAACTAGAAAGATGTTGCTGAAGAAGCCTCCGGCTTCTGACACCTCCTCTACGGCACCTTTCAGAAGTAAGGACTGAATCTCCCCATCGACCAACACCTTCTGATCGTCTGCGAACTGAATGGGACGTGGAGGTGCCAGCTGAACAGGATCTGCAAAAAACTCTATTACATACCCTTGAACTGTCTGCAAGACCCAAGCATCTGATGTCAGAAGAGACCAAGCCTGCAACGAAAGAGCCAAGCGACCCGCAGTTAAAGTTAGAGAAAGCAGATCTGCAGAAACACTCACCTTTAGATTGCGCAGCTCTCCCCCTGCCTCGGAACGAGAAGTCTCGACCTTGGCCTCTTGACTGGAAGTTGACTCTAGCAGACGTGGAGGGGAAGAATGGCAGCGTTCCTGATCGGGGACCTGACGGCCAAAACCGGCTGGCGGCACGGCCCCTCTGCCGGCCAGCCCGTCCAAAAACCCCTCGAGAGACCACTGGATGGAACACCTTCTTCATGGAGAGCTGAGCTTTGTTAAGGGTCGTAAACATGCTGGCATGTTTTTGTAACTCCTTCAAGAAAGAATCACCGAAGAGAAGGCCGTTTGCAGCCGGTCCCAATTCTTTGGCCGTAAGGTCTGAAAGCTTGGAATCAATCCGAAGGAGAGCCGCCTTCCTACGCTCAGATGACAGTGCTGTGTTTGCGTTACCCAGTAGACAGAAGGCGCAAAGTGCCCATTCCTTGACACAGAGAGGATCAAGGGACACATTGTGAGCCACGGCTTCATCCGCCATATGCAAAATCTGCGCTAGTGGGCCAGAGATGTCCAGTAGTTTATCCTGAGCCGTTCGCAACCCCTTTTCCATTCCCTTCCGAGGGTCCCGTCCAGACCGGGACATGAAGACCACCATTGTATTATCAAAGATTGGGGTAAGGGCCACCTTATCCTGCAACAGAGGACGTGGACATTCTGCACGCAGGCGGTTGCGAACTTCGCGATCCAAAGGTCTGCGCAGCCAGAAATGGATGTAGTTTGCGAGATGATCTGGTAATTGTCACTCAGAGGATCGCGGGTGCCGGATAGTGCGAGGATCAAAGAGAGGGTCACCCAAGGAGTCTAAAAAGACACCTTCTGGATCTTGTGATGTAGAAGGTTGAGAAGGCGAAGGCTTATCCACCAGCACAGATTCTTTAACGTAAGGAGACAGATCCTCTTCCTCCTCCCAACGAAGATCCCTGTCAGACCCTGAATCTGCCTCAGCGTGCCAAGCATCCACAACAGAAAGGGGGTCGAGAGCAGCCTCGTCATCCGAAGATCGAACCTCCACAGAACACGGGTCCACTGGAACCGAATCCCCCTTGGAGCGTCTGGGATGCTTCCCTTTAGTAGAGGATCCAGAGCCATCCAGGGTAGGCCTAATCTTTTTGGGCAGAGGCAGACCTTCGTCGTCAGATCTCATATCCCCCGCAGCGTCAGACCTGCTCAGCAACTCCGTCGGGTGATGAGCCATCATTCTGGCCAAGACTTTCTCAACCGAGGCGGACACTGCAGCATTGATCATCGCCTGCATCTCATCAGCTTGGGCCCTGGAAGGATCCATAGCTACCTGTGGAAAGAGGAATCAGTCAACAAAGCGCAGTGGTCGCAGGAAGACCGTGCTGCGCAGAGGAGCCCCCCAAGAAACAAACCACCGAAAGACGTGGCAATAAAATAAAACGGGCAGGCAAGTGTAGAACTACATATATGCAATTGTTTTTTTTGGTTTTTTTTGTTATAATCTGTGCACTCCAGATCAGACAACCAGACACCCAACCATTGCCCGGGGGCGCAACAAGCAGAGGAGACATAAAGGAGCACCTCTGCAAGAGGAAGGCCACGCGGCCGAAAGGCCACTGTATTGTTTTGTTTTTACAGCAACCACCGGACAGGCCACGCGATCACGCGGGCCGCCCAGGGCAGTAACAGGGAAGAGGAAAATAGCAGAGAAAGGATGCGGCGCAGGCCCGCTTGAACCACGGCCCCCTGCGCCGGCAAGAACAGGACAGAAAGGGAAGCACAGGGAGATTACCTCCCCGCTCCACAGGATGAAAGCAAGGCAAAGGGTAAAATAGAGAACCCGGAGCAATTACCAAGGATATCCAGGTCCCCATGGAGAAGGAAGGCAGACCTCCCCGCCGACCAAGTCAACAAGCGGTAGCACCAACAGGGTACCAGGTGCCAAACCACCCCCGCGGGGAGCACATGTGCAGGGAAAAGGAACCAACCCCACAGTAAGTCAATGGAAACCCGTGTTAACAAATAGAACATACATTAAACAGTATAACAATGAATAAATAAAGTAATACCAAAAGAAAGATAGCACAAACAGCAAGGACAAAAAAACGCTGACCTGAACTTGTTGAGAGCAGCAAAGAAAGAGGGAGGGACTTAAGGGAAATAGGGTTTTATGGGGAAAGTTTCTGTTTTATGATTGGTTGCTATGAGAGGAGTAAAGAAGGATTTATGCAAAATACGAAGCCTCCTGTCATGTACTAAAATTCCCTTTCACCATTTTCTTTATTCTGATTTTCTGTACTTTCTTGTGTCCCATGCATGGTTTGCTGGGTTTCATTTTTTATCCTCAATGTTTTTGGTCTGTTTCTAGCTACGTGGGCTTGTATGTTTCTTGCCCTTTTAAAAATGATTGCAGGCCTTTCCCCTATTTGTTCTTTTAACAAGGGATCCTGAGTTAGTATTTCCCAGTGTTTTGCAAGAACTTGCTTAATTTTCCTAGCATGGGAGCTATATTGTGTTATAAAGTCAATTTGTCGATTATTTTTTTAAAAAAGACTCCTTAGTTGCATTTTTAGCTTTTTTACCTCTTAGGATAACATCCCTATCTAAATTTTTATCTCTCAACCTTGCCTTTTCAATATTATATAATTAATTCAAGCAACTCTTTGTAAATGCTATCAATAATAAACATTTCTAATACAATTACCAGTTAACTGTATGATCAAATTTAATATAATTTAGTTTTTTTTTCCAAAACATTTAATGATACCGGAAAGCTATACAAATCTGTCAACACAGCACCACTGACATTTTCTTCTAATGCCAGTGACTGCACTTTAGGGAATGCACTACAGTGCAAACATAGAACAGACTGCAGTGTACGGGAATCTCCCAAAATGCCCATAAACTGCCCCATTGCCCTGTCCTGTGAGAAAAGAAACCTTAAAGGAGCAGTAAACTTTTCTCTAGAGCATTTTCTGTGAAAGACTGTTATTTCTGTAGTTATATTCAAAAGTTATATCAGTCCAAATGGTCATGAAGTGTGTAGTAGCTTCATTAATTCCAAACTGTCAGGAAGTGGCTCAGTATTACCAACATATTCTATGGAAAACTGTTGTCAGAATCTCACCTCTCCCATAGAATGCAACAGAATAACACTCTAAATTCTGTCTACTATAGGGCACCATTAAAGTAAAAAAACAACAACATTTTAAGCTGTAATAACTCTGAAAAACAAGCATATTCCAGCAGTGAGGCTACCTTGTTTTATTCAGCAAGAAAAGCTATCCAATATATGTTTTTAATTAGTTTTCTGCTCCTTTAAAGGGATAGTAATGTTTAATTTTTCAAGTAAAATCGAGTATTCTGTATTCTTTTTTATAACGATGTGTAGCAAGAAAACGTTATTAAACACTGCCGTTTTTCATTTACAGTCTAATAAAGTTTCCCCCTCCTGCCCCTTCGACTTACTTCCGCAGCCTCCCCTGAGATTTGGAATCCAGTCCGCGGACCGGATGTGCTGCATCGAGGGACAATCTTTCCGCTTTCAGTATAAGGGAAAGCCTGCCCCATTGATGAAGGAGGGCAGATTTTTCCTTATGCTGGAAGACGATTGTCACTCGTCACATTCTGTCCAGGCTGGCTTGCTGAGGCTGCTGAGGTAAGTGGAAGGGGCGGGAGGTGGAAACTTTATTAGACTGTAAATTAAAAACGGCAGCTTTTAATAACGTTTTCTTGCTACACATTGTTATAAAAAAGAATACTCTATTTTACTTGAAAAATTAAACATTACTATCCCTTTAAGGAGATCATTTTAAATATACATAGCTTAGTTTATTGGTTTAAGACAGGTATAGGTCTAGAACATAATTTCCAGCTCCTGGTTTAAGGCACAGTAGTATTTATAACCCCCCCCCCCCGACACCCACACCCACACACACACATACTATGTTAACCTCTAGGTGCTCTAAAGATCTCCAACATATTAATATACAATTCATTTGAGGCTCTTCTAGTGCCAAAGGGTTGAAATATTTATTAGGAATTATTGGGAAATTCATCTGAGATTAAAGGTATCCAGCATACCAAAATATTTGAGAACATGTGGCTTAGCCCATCATCCACACTGTTTTTCTCAATAATCAACTTTTTATTCACACATAAACATCATCATGATACACACAGTGTTGGGCGGATGACTAAAGCAGTCAATCAAGTTTCTTTTTAAAAGCAGACAAGGGAATGTTTACAATGCGGTGGCTGGTTTCCATAGCGACAGCAGCAGGAAGTAAAACAATTGTCCCTAACACAAACACACAAAATACAGGAGCTATAGCATTCATATGAATATAGCAGCTCAGACAAGGGATGGGAACTCCAGCTAATCATGCTTATTACTACTGATTAAGGTACCAACCTGTACACTAGTTGTGTTCATTTGTCTTTTACAAGTACAGACTAAGCACATGTTCTACACTTGAAATGTATATTCTATGAAATAGTTGCAGCCTTATGTACCTAAGAAAAGGGGACATATTCTGGGGCAAATCTGAGGACAAATAAATATTCCAAACATTGCTATTTACTTAAATGTGACTTTTATCTTCTTGAATGTCAGGCAGGTCTGTAAAGCAATGCAGTGGTGTCCTGTCTAGAACTCAGTGGGTTCAAAACCTCATTTAAATCAAAAGGAATTGTCATGCGCCTCCTCGGCACAGTTTCCCCAGAATTGTACTCAGTTTTATGAGAATAAGGTTCTGTATTAAGAAACTGGAGCAATTCTGGTGCAAACCAACAGCACCACAGATAACAGATTCTTATTTATTTTTTTTTTTTTTTTTTTAAATGGAGATTTTAACCTCATGAATGCCAGGGGGGTCTCCATCACTTTGCAGATAAATGTGCTGAAGACGTCTCTAGCATTCAATAGGTTAAAAGTCCTTTTTCCTTTGGGAAATTGTATTTGTAATTGTAAGTAGTATTGCTTAGGATTGATCTGTTACAGACCATTGCCTGGCAGGCAACTTTGATTTGTTTATTTTTAACCATGAGTGCCCATCTGTCTAGAGATACTTGTTTTCTACAAATGCACCGGGGCCTGATGTATTATGTTATGAATGCTGGAAATACTCCTGTATTTACATAGACAGAGCTTTACAGGGGGTAAAGGGTCACATAACTTCCAAGTTTCTATGATATTACATGTAAAATTTAAATATAAATTTTATTGTAAAAAAGGTCTTCAAGACTTTCAAGTGCAATTAGATGTAAAAGCATGGTCAGTTTTATTGATTTATACTTTGATTGCTTGATCTACATCCATATTGCCAAAATAATTGAAAGTCAAATGCTTTGGGACTCCAAAGAATAATTGTATGCTATGTGTGATGAATGGGTTTTAGTTCTAATTCCTTATATTTGAAGGAATTTCTGTGGAATGCCAGATTTGATGGTTTCATTAATAACAAATGGATGTGGTTATTACGACACGCTGAAGCTTAGTACACCTAAAACAGAAAAGGGAGGATATACTAATACATTTCCAAGCTAAAATAGGTGCTACAACCATTTTTTAGTGCTGCTCATGCCGAATGACAGTTTACTAAGCTGTTCATTCTGAATGGTCTCTTCTATATGCATATTGGTCCAAGGTGAAGGAAATGGGGAAATGTGTGTGGGGCATTTCTCTGCCCCTCAGGGTCAAATTTACATTCACGGCACCCCTAGGAAAGGCACGCTAGGCACTCTTAGCTCCACCCACGTGATCTCTCATGACCCCACTCCAGTCCAATCCACTGTCTCCTGGCACAGAAAATATCTTTGGCCTATAACAATCAAAAATGAAGAAAGCTTTAATCTCTTGGCTGCTAGAGAGATCTCTAAAGCATTGCGGAGCTAGCTTCCAAGGGGTTTTAGTGAAAGATTTATTTTTTATAAACGCAATCTCGGCAATGCTGCAGAGCTGCCTGATGCAAGTAATACCGGATATCCCTGCAGTCAGCGTTCAGTCAGGGAAGGGGGAGGGAGGAGGGAACTTTGAGCGCTATCATCTCTCAAACCATAATATGGGGATTAGTAATTTGCAAGTATTACTGTCCCCTTGAGGGTTTAAAATTGGGAACAGTTCATAAAATTGATAAGGAGGTGAATGTACTTTAAAGGGATAATAACAGTTAATATGAAAAATGGTACTGTATATGTTGTATGGTTTACCCTCCTTAGTAAAACAAGGGTACTCTCACTGCTGAAAAGTGTATTGATTAAAAGTTATTGCTGCTCAAACTAAAAAATGTTTTAGGTTCAATATCTGAGTGTCCTGAAATGTTACAGTGGTACTGTTGCTACATCATACTATGGACAGCTCTGTTCATTTGACCATAAGCCTCCACAGGATAATGCAGCACCAGCACCACTGTACCATTTCAGGCCATTCAGATACTGTACCTAAAAAAATCAAGTTTGAACTGCAAAAGCATTTGAATAAAATACCTCTCAGCAGTGGGAGTGCTTTACTCAGGAGGTTAAACCCTACAATATATTTTTTTTCACATATTAATCGTTACTATCCCTTTAATAAATGACAACAATGATTCACTACCAATGCAAACCAGGGACACTTTGTGGACCATTCCAATGAAGTATTTCTTTGTAGACAACACTTTTTCGGTTCTGCTGAAGGGTTGCCCGGTCCCGGGCCCGGGATCTCATTCTGTATCTAGAGCGCTGAGGTGAGTAAAAAGGGCGTGAGGGGGGGAACTTTAGAAGTTTATATCTCTTAAACTATACATGTTTAAGAGACGGGACTTACAGCATTGCATTTATATTTTTAATATGTTTAATATTAAACTTTATTAAAATCAAACATTACTATCCCTTTAACTAGCTCAAAATTGTGCTGCTTTCTCTGTTTTTCACA
The DNA here is from genome assembly GCA_037306005.1 of Rhinophrynus dorsalis. Lineage (NCBI taxonomy): Eukaryota > Metazoa > Chordata > Amphibia > Anura > Rhinophrynidae > Rhinophrynus > Rhinophrynus dorsalis. The sequence goes on from CM074721.1 coordinate 119,848,710, forward strand.
AACACAAAATGACATGCTACACAAACCTGACACCTCCTTTATAGTATCCCTGCCAGAAAAGAAGGGAAACTTGCCATGTTGGGGAAATCAGTCTTACCATTGATTTCATTGCAATGAGCTAGGTCAGAAAAAGTGGAAAATCAGCACTTTTCATTAAAAATGTCTGGCTTGGTGGGAAGTGACTTTTTATTGTCTGTTTCACTTATGAGGCAAAAAAATGTTTAAGCCATCCCTATTCAAGAAAGTAAAATAGCAGATGTCATATCACTCACGAAGACATGGCTGTCCATAAGAACATGTTTTATACCCAGTCCTGCAACAAAAAAAGGTTTATATCAATGGCTCCCCACTCTCTTCCTCAAGACACATCAGGGGCTCAAATTTATAGGTAAAAATCAAAAGTGCCAATGACTTTTAATCAGGGTTTCATATTCCATTAACCAGGGTTTTTCGCAATGTCTGTTAGATTTCCACCAATGGAAATCAATGGGACAGCATCATACATTTGTGATTCTGTTGTATGCGATTACTACTAATATGTGTTAAGGGGGTACATTTTCTGATGGCAAATCTGCACCCACAAAAAACAAGTGTACGCTGCCAAACATATCTTAAAAAACACCATTACACAACACATGGATGCACAGAATGCAGTCATGCATGCCTATAGGCATTTCCCAAGGACAGACTCAAAAATCATATATACAAATGCACTGACACAACCCTTAAAACATGTTCCAAGACCCCCACAGAACAGGTATACCTAACATGAACCTTTCCAACCCACTCACCACCCGGGGGGGTCCGAAACAGACTCACATGTTCTGTGCCTTGCACCCTAAGCCCCTGATTCCTGACAAGTGCATATAACCCACAATGTGCCAGATGGATGCCCCCAATGTACCAATGTGTAACTTGGAAAGAATATCCATTCACCCACAAACATGTGCCATGTCATGTTCCCCCATGAAGGACAGGTAACAACAGCAAGTAGACCGACACCCTGGTCAAAGCAGCATGCACAATGTTACATCTAGATGTTCCCACTCCATCTATTAGTCTCATCAGTCTACATAAACTCACATGCCTACATCAGTTTGTACATTCTTTGAGTCTCCTAGCAATATTGCATCTTTCTTATAACTGTTACTTCACTGGCCCGGCCTGCAACACCCTTGTGAAAGTATTCTGCCTGCCTCAACCTTGGATTTGTTTCACAACGGTTCTCTCCCAGCAATAAGTTACCATGCACCTGGAGTAAAACCAGCATCATCTCATTCGCCAATCCCCAACGACCATTACAGATTTTCTTATGTTTCCCCTATTCCTATGAAGGTATGCACTGGAGCATCAGGTGGACACTATAGATCCCCAGGATTCTCCTGAGGTACAGTAGATGTGCACCGACATGCAGGTGCTGTACTCTCACTGCCTAACAGCCCATTTCCACATACAGGTGCAGGAAAATTTGTCCTTGCCTCCCCTGTTCTGTCCAGACCTGTGAAGACCCCATATCCATAGGACCCTGTGGCTCAGCACAGGAGGGGAAGATGCCAACAAAGACCTTGGATCCACTGGACAAGGATTTTGCTCTTTGGCATTATGGAGGAGGTCATGGGTCACTACAGGCTCATGTCCCACAGTATCCCTGACCTCTATAAGTTTATAAAATAAGATGTCAAGCCTATCGTCTCCACCAACCATATTCTCATTGGCAAGGAGAAGCTGCTGTGTGCCATCCATCTCATGGCATCTGGATCCTTTCAATCCACAGAGGGATTCATAACTGGAATGTCTCAGAATGCATGTTCCAGAGCATTTTCTCTAGTGCTGACAGCTCTGAAGAGGAAGGACAGGAGGTAGGTTCACTACCCCTCCACCAGCATGCAATGGGAAAGGGTCAAGCAGGGATTTTACTGGAGGGGAGGCATCAATGGCACACATATGTGCACAAGAGCTCTGACACACTAGGGCCATCTGTACTTCAACAGGAGAACTCCATCAACATACATATGATCTCTAATGACAACCTCATGATCACCCATGTGTGTGTGCATTCTTTCTGGGGACAGCCATGACACCTATATCCAATGAAAATCATCCATTGTAACAGGTTACTAAGTCCTGGGGTTGACTTAAGACGCTGTGCCGGGTCTCTCTCTCCTGAGGTCAGTCACGGGTAGTTGGTAGCATCAGTAATCCACTCCAGCAGTTCCCAGGATGGGGGTCAAAAGAAGACCCTTGATACCATCCAAAATAAATGAAACAGGACGCAGTTCAGGTTCCAAAGTAACACACACTTTAGGCTGAATTCAGCTCTTTTTATACAGCAATGAACATCAGTACTTAACGAAGTTAAGGGGATAGTAATACTTCATTTCTTCTTTATTTTATTTTGTAGGCATTAAAAAAACATGAAGAACGATAAAAATCTTATCTCTCAAACCTTTATGGTTTGAGAGATATTCACAAGCAAATTTTCCCCCTCCCGCCCCTTTTACCTAGTGTAAGCCATCTCTTCTCAGATGTGGAATCTAGTTGTAAGACCAGACAGATAACAGCAGGGGACAATTTTCTTTCTATTACAACAATGAAAGCCCTACCCCCCTTGACAAGGTTTTCAGGTTTTTCCCTTATCTTAATTGAAGATTGTCCATCTCTGCAGTCTACCTGGGCACCTCCCTTCTGATCTGGCTGAACAGTGTTACATCAGCAAAAGGGGCGGGAGGGGAATACTTTATTATTGAATTAATCTTGAACTACAAGTCTGACAGAATTGAAATAACACTCTCCAAAGTCCAGATACTATGATGATTAATTAGAGCTGCTTTAATTATGAAACGTTACTATCCCTTTAATATACACAGTACAATGGTTTGAGGGAAGATACAATGGGACCCGTTATGGTTGGCGTAAACATGGGGGCAGTGGGTGGACAGACTTAGTAGAGCCTCGGGCAATTCAAGTTGGCCGTGTGTAACTTTTGGGCCAATGGGATGGGGAGCGACAAGCCTGAACAACCAATCCAGTGGCCGCCGACATTTCCCCATGTCAAGCTTATGGAGTCCCTTTAACTCTGGCGGCCAACGTTCCTTGTTCCATCCTCCTGTGTCTTTTAACCAGACAGCCAATCAGAGAGGGGCCGACGTTTTGCCATGTTAATCCTATGGCGGCCCTTTAACTCCCCTCAACCATATCACCAGCCGGCCAACATTTCAAGCCTGGGACGGCTCCTTCAGTGTGCTGAGTTGTAGTGAATACAGCCCTTTCGGATAGCTTTAACTTTTCATGGTAAAACAACATAGAAAAAAGTTACTTTGCTTCCGTAGCCAGAGTACTAAGTAATGGCCTACGGTCCGTTACATCCATCTACTGGGATTTCTAGAATAGAACCCTTACTGGAGGATAGTTGTTGGGTAGTTAAAAAATGTTCATATGATTAGCACACAACTTTGCCATTAGTTATCATAGTCCCCTGTTCCCTAGTATATCAGCTCGTCAGTCTCTCCTAGATTATTTTCCTGTTCTTATTTTGGTTGCCTGTTTACATGACTATTCTTCTTATTGGTTTATGGTTTCTTCACTGCTTTCCACATGCCAGACAGTTGTCTCTAATCAGCTGCATACAATCCAAATTGCTTCATTGTATCCTGCAAACCTTGCCGGTTTTGTTCAATCAGCTATATTCAATTCGAACTGCTGCATTGTAACCTGAAAACTTGCCAGTTGCCTCCAATCAACTCAGCAATCTCAGTCTGTGGCTCACCGCTACATACGATCCAAATTGTTACATCATATCCTGCAAGCCTGCCAGTTGTCTCGAGTTAGCTGAGCAACATCCACCTGCAGCTCATCTCCACATAAGATCTATATTGCTACACACCATGAAAACTGCATGTTGTCTCCAGTCAGCTCTGGTACCCTGCAGAGCTGACTGCAATAGGATCTCTCTCCCTCAGAAAGCTAGTTCTCCGTATTAGAGATTCCACAGGTGTTTCCATCCTGTCATCTGACTTCACGACCAGCACCTTTAACTACAGCTTTGGCCACACCAAGGTTACACCAACGATCACCAATGCTTCATAGCATCACTTTCTATCCGTTTCCCTCTAGCTATTGATTGACCAGCTTTCTGTTAGAACTATTGTAGTTGCAATGCTGTGATCCACATCATGCCTCCACATTGGGAATCCCAAGAGTTACATATGTCACTTTGTTTCTCCCACACATCACTGAGGATGCTAGATATAGCTGAAAACTGTGACTCCTCACACTTGGGCCCAACCCACATACACCTGCACAGCATAGCTAAAATGAGGCTCACGTAAGGACAAGGAGTGAGACTGAATGCATCTTTGACCTTCTCAAAACCAGATTCAGGTATCTGGATGATTATGGTGGAGCCCTCCAGTATAACCCCGCTAAAGTGTAGCATTATCCTGGCATGTGATATTTTATACAACATTGCCGTTGACATACGTTTATTAAAGGACATTGAACAGGACCCTGTCATGGAGGTCCCTGTGCCACAACTACTGGATGAAGAGACCAATGAAGGTGTTGAGACATGGGATAGAGCTAACAGGGAATTCTTTGTCTGTATATGTGTATGATGGATCACAAAACCAATAAACAACAACACACAAACCACATGCAGTGAGATATGTATTTTCCCATAGGATGCAGCCCCTCTCCTTGACCCTTTGGACCAGGCCACTTTGAGCACATGGGAACAGCCTTTAACACCACCACTCAACATGCTTGATGTGTTAAACCTGATACCCAGACCACAGTGGATTGAACAAACTCAGAGGTCCTCACACATCTGTCAGCAGGTGATACTGTTTCCCAATATACAGATTCCATTGACAATGGCAATGGTTATACACTGCCATGGAATGGTGGTCCAAACAGCTTTTGGGAGCTACAACCCTCTTCATATGCCAGAAGCTGTGGGATCAATAATTTATTAGAGCCGCATCATATACCAAATAACACTTGGCAGTAAACATCTGTGACAATGATACTGACATATGTTGTGTTCATGTACAATACAGATATTTGCTCCTGATACCTTCAAGGACATGGCAGCAGAAGCTTGTATGGGACATGATCATTCTTCCCCCTCAAACTTACACAGGTATCATCCATTGACTGGTATGAAATTTTCTTCTCACGTGCATGTTTTTTTGATGTAACTAAAATAACGTGATGGCTGAAACAGTGTCCACCCGGATATACATCAACTGTACCATAAGGGGGACATGTCTAACAATGTATTAACTACATGCCTTCCATTGAATGTGCAGGAGGCACACCACTGATAGCACTTCTGTGTGGAGCCATTTCACCATTTTGGCCTTGACTTTGTGCTTGCAGTCAGCTCAAAATTTTTCTTGATAGTTGATGGTGCAGCTGTAGCTGGATTTGCTGCTATCACAATCTCACTTGGGTTATCCTGTGCATCCTTACCAAAGTCTGGCCGCCGGCCGGCATGGCCTCCGTCCACTTCCTCGTTGCTACATCAGGTAACAGGCACTAGCACAGACACCTGTTTATGGGCCAATTCTGGGTGACCTAATTGGGTCCCACCTCCTTCTGCTCCTTTATAAACCTCCCTGGGCCTGGGAGTCATTGCCTTTACGTGGTGTTCCTGTTAGTTACTCTTGTGCTTTGTTGTGACCTGTGCTTATCTGAGAATCCGCTCTGTGTATGACCCCGGCTTGTCTGACTACCCACATCAGTTCTGACCTGTGGCTCTGGCTGACTTACACGCTCCATGTATGACCCCAGCTTGTCTGACTACCCACATTGGTTCTGAACTGTGGCTCTGGCTGACTAACTCACTTCTTGTTAACCCCGGCTTGTCTGACTACCCACATAAGTTCTGACCTGTGGCTCTGGCTGACTCACTCGCTCAGTGTCTGTCCTCTGACTCCTATCTCGCTCAGTATATCCCCAGCTTGTCTGACCTGTGGCTTTCGCGCCGTACGCTCCTAGCCTTCCTACCCATTAGCCTCTGTGTCCTGAGGCTCTGTCTGACTCTTGCTCCCTGTTGCCTTTGGTCTCTGGTACCTCACAGTAGTGCAGTGCATAGCAGTGTGCAGCTCCGAGCAGGAGCCTGGGCCCTATCATCCGGTGGTCTGGGGTTGTGTGGGATATTATCATCGCTATATCTCATATATTATTATCACTGTATATTCGAATAAAGGTGGTTATATTTTATTACTGTGTCTGTACTACTTTGCCTGATTACCATGACAGCTGCTGACTGCCTGTTCACCCTGTCATGAGGCTTGCTTCTGCTTGCAACTATGCCCTTGGCCTTCTCCAAGGTGAAGAGGATTGTTGAGAGTGTTGGAGGATGATGCGGACCATGGCCATGTTCTTATTGTAGGTGTGTGTGGGATCCCTGAGTCTATCCTCCTCATCTCTAGCCTCTTATGATTTTGCACCTTGTGTGTTGGTTTGGGTGTGAGATCCTGCCTACGCTGTCCCTGTATGTGTGTTTTTTGTCATCTCCAGACCCTCTCTGTTTCCCAATTTGATCTAATTTCCTGTCTGTTGTGTACCACACCACCCTGCAACTCTTCTTCCTCTACCACCTACTTCTCCCTCTTCCTCTTTGAGAGGGGACCCTGTGCTCTCTTTCCTTCTCTCTCAGGCTTCTCACCATCCCTCCTACCTCAACTACTCTCCCTGCCATCTCTCCTACCTCCTTCCCAGACTCAACCAATGACACAGTCACTCACTCAGTAACCCTCAGCCAAACCCTTCTACTTATTCATTCACACTGTATGAAAAAAAAGTTAATGGATTATTTGGTGTGGAAATCAAAAAGGTGTGTGTTTGTGATTGTGTATCGATGTGTGTGCAATGTGTGCAAGTGTGGTAAGTGTCTTTGTCTTACATTGTGAAACAATGCATTTTAGACTTCTCTAGTATTCAAGGAATTAAAGGGATAGTAATAATTCATTATTACTACCCCCCAATGTTGTAGCCCTTAAAATTCTGAATTCAACAACATCCGCTTTCAAAGTTCCCTCTCCCCTGACGTCAGCATTCTATCGGACAGCAGGGGAATCTGGTTCCGGGACCGGCGGTGGCTCTGCAGCAGTGCTGAGATCTCATTATAGGAACAAAAATCCTTCACTAAAATGGTCTTCTACGTGTGCTTGCAAACCAAGCACACGTAAAAGATCATTTTAGTGAAGAATTTCTGTTCTATAATGCAATCTCAGCACTGCTGCAGAGCTGCCTCTTGCTCACAGACCGGATTCCCCTGCTCTCAGCTAGAACGCTGACGTCAGGGGAAATGCCAAAAAGAGGGAACTTTGAAAGAGGATTTCTCTGTCGTCCAGTACAGGTTTCTGGTAACTCTGGTAGGTGATCCGCACTTAGTAGGCAGGAACAAATTCTCAAAGTGTATGTAGGGGGTGGAGCCTCCCTTCCCTCCTTGGCTGCAGCTAGCCAATCAGCTCCAGAAAGATTTGTTCCTCAGTGAAGACAACACCAGGCTGAGAACAGTTCTGCTATAGTTTTAGAATCTTTTTTATTCTTCTGTTAGATATGGAATACCACCATTAGGCGGATTACCATGACTGACATATGCCCTTAGATGTGGCTAGCTCAGTATCCAGGTGCTTTTTGTGGACCTTAAGCCCTGAGGGGGGAAATCTTGATTTCAAGTGCTTCCCTAGGAGTTACACACTGAGGTACTTCTTGCCCCATGGTAATCTGAAGACAGAAGATCTGCAGTAAAGGTGAGCTACCCTTTGAGTGCTGCAGGTCCACTTGTCCCACAGTGCCCCTCCGCACAGGGGTGTATTTATGGAGTTCTTATTGTACACTCCTGCACTCATTGGGTATGTCTGTTCGGGTGTTTGGAGCAGGATTATATGGTTTTGCTCTCGGTGGCGAGATCCTCTGGTCGGTGGACGCAATGTCCATTCCTTGGACCTTTCCTCTGGCTTACATCTTTCCTCCCCTTCCCATGTTGCACAGGTTGTTATGGAAGTTACGACTGGAGCGTTGCCCAGTCATTCTGATTGCTCTATACTGGTCTTGCCAGTGTTGGTTTCCGGAGCTTGTGGATCTGTCAGTGGAGGAGCCCTTTTGGCTCCCCGACCATCCGGACCTTCTTCTACAGGGTTACCTGTGTATCACGGTGCCCGTGATTGGTGCTGTTCAGTGTCAGTCACTTGCATAGTATCATGATTGGCTGTCTGTGATTAGCCCTCCTCACACAGCCTTTTTAAACCCAGGCTGAGCACTTCCAGGTTGCCCTTTCGTGGTGTTTCTGACTCCACTCTGCCTGACCTGCTTGTCAGGCTTCTGGGCCTGTTCCTGCTGTACTTGCTGATCCTGTGTTCCAGTGTTCCAGTGTTCCTGTATGCTAGTGTTCCTGTGTTCCAGAGTTCCAGTGTTCCTGTGTTCCAGCACCTCGCGGGCTGCCTTTAACTTTTAATAAAGTTAAGTTATTTTACCAAACCTTAAGTCTGAGAGTCTTCAAATCCGTGACACTGTGGAAGGAGGATGTGCATTGGCTAGCTTTGACGGCTTGGAAATTGTATCCTCAATATTGAAGAAGAAGGGCTTTTCTTCTTGTGTGGTAGCTACTATGCTCAGTGCCCGCAAGCCTGTTTCTTTCAAGATCTACCATCGTGTCTGGTCGACCTTTCTGTCCTGGTGCGCTGACAGGGACCTGTTTTTTTTGCAGGACGGTGTGGATAAGGCCCTCAGTTTGAGTTCCCTTAAGGTCCAGACTTTTGCTCTCTCTGTTTTCTTTCAGAGGTGCATTGCCATTCTTCCTGATGTCAAGATATTCTTCCAGGGCGTTGCTCATACTCAGAAAAACAAGGAGGGATAGACAGCGCAGGAAAATATCCTCTAAGTGTTGTAGGTAGTAAAATCAGGATATATATATAAAGTAAAAAGATGTTAGTTTATTAATGGAGCACAAAAATGTAGAGTATATATATATATAGAATGGCAATTTGGCATACATATAGTATATATAACAGACAGGGGGTTAAAAAACTTCTAGTGAATAGGTAAGTATGTGTATATATATATATATATATATATATATATATATATATATACACACACACACTGACTCAATGAGTAATGTCCAAACTTTAAAGTATGAACATAAATGAGCGATATTGGAATATCAAAGAATGAAGTGAATCAAACTGTGATGGATACACTGTAGGGGATGTACTAAGAATCACAGCGGGATAAGGTGGCAACTAATAGGCAAGTACGTGATATCTAGACATGAGGTATAATAATGCAGACCAAGAGTAGAATATGAGACATCAACAAGAGTATAGATATCTGCTTACTAGACATTTTCTTTATGCACAGCCCGTAAAAAGGTCTCTGTATGAATCACCATAGTCCCCACGTACTTCCTCAGTCTTCCCGTTGTCCCGATTGAGTAATCCGCTGCTTTGCGATGCCAGGTACTCCCCTCAGCGATCGATTCACCAGCCAGCTAAATAGAGTTTTCCTTGGCGTCCTTTTCACACGTGGGACTGCTCAATATTGCTCAACGCGCTTCTGCGTGATACTGCACCTTCCTCTGGAGCAAATAGAAGATTGTGCCCGCTAATCTGACCCTAATTAAACCCTCGATGAGCCAATCAAAAACGAGGGAGTGTGTAATATAAAACACAGTGATAAAGGCTTGAAATAAATCAATATAATTGTAATATTTATGTTTCTCTCTATCCCGTCAGGACACAATATGAATATTGAAACATTATAATAATGAAACATAATTGTAAATGTATCCATTAAAGATGTATACATTAAAGAATGCATATTGGGTTATAATGCTAACACGGAATGCAGGGACTCCCTCTATATGTGAATAAGAGAGTATGAAAAAGTATAAAAAGATTGCAAGATATTCTGATCAACAAGATAGCAGACCAAGTAGAAATGAGTGTATAAATGAAATAACACTAAGCTGCTATCAAAAAAGGTCTAAGACATGGAAGAATTTGTTAGGAGTGACCCAGAGAAACCTAGGGTAACAGGTTAACAGGAACTAATTGTAATATGCATTTCCTAGGTATATCACCCACATTATAGCTGTTATAAGCCTAAATGTATTCTGAATGTGCCCCATATAGGATATGAGATAACCCAAGTAAGCCTGAGTGAATTAAGACACTGTGCCTAAAGCTGGAGAAAAGCATAAAGGATTAGTAGCTGGGGTATATTAAAAAATGAAAGCAAAGTACATAATTTATTATGTATAATAAGCATAATATGATACTCTAAGATGCTGAATACGCGTAACTAGAGATGATGAGACTAAGAGAAGGAGAGGATATTCTTGTTGGGGTCTAGATAAACCATAAATCTAATTCCTCATTTGGTGTCAGTATCTGCATTTTGTAAATCCCAAAAGTTTCTTGTTTAGCCAGTCTTGAGAATCTGTCTCCGCCTCTTATTTGTGGTGGTATATGATCGATCACAAAAAGATGGAGGCCATCAGGATTTTGGTTATGGAATTTCCTAACGTGTCTGGCTACACTGTATTTCATATTGCCCTTAATAATGTTATTTCGATGTTCTAAAAAGCGCTCTTTGATGGGTCGAATTGTCCTGCCGACAAATTGTTTAATGCAAGGGCACTCCAATATATAAATAGCATAATCGGAGCAACAAATGAAAAGATTTTGAATCTGAAAAGTTTCTCCTGTGGTCCGTAACAAAAAATTAGTTTTTTTGTTTTAAAGGATTCTTTTCCCACAGTTCTTTTTTCAGTGTCACTTGGATCTAACTTCTCCTTAAGGTCCTTGGATTTTCTGTAAATTATTTCTGGTCTTGTAGGTAGGATGGTTCTAAGATGTTTGTCACCCAAGAGGATTTTCCAATGTTTCTTGATGGTATTTTCAATGTTTTTCCTTGCGCTATTGTATCTAGTCACAAAGGGTGCTGTCATGTCTTTGTTCTTATTCTTCTTTAGTTGATTAGCAGTGTTAATAGATAGTAGGTCCTCCCGGGTACTTTTTTTTACTTTTTCCAAGGCCAGCTCAAACGACTCCTTATTATAGGCTTTTTCGGCAAATTTGGACGATAGTTCCTTTGCTTGTTCCATGAAGGTCAAATCCTCAGTACAATTTCTCCTGAGTCGGTAGAATTGTCCCAAAGGGACACTATTCAACCACTTTGGATGGTGGGCACTTGTTGCCTGGATGTAACTATTAACATCAACTTTTTTATGATGTGTCTTTGTGATGATGTTTGCATCCTCACCAATACTTAAGTCCAAATCCAAGAAGACTATTCTTTCTTTGCTGTGTTCAAATGTAAAGCATATTCCTATTTCATCTGTATTGATCTCTTCTTTAAATGTAGTCAGGGTATCCTCGCCTCCATCCCAGATGATTAGCAAGTCGTCGATATACCTAGCATAGAGGACAAGGTTCGCCTGATATTTGGTCAGCAAATTAGTTTCTTCCCAGTGACCCATAAACAAGTTTGCATAGCTAGGGGCGAACCTTGTCCCTATTGGTGTGCCACAGAACTGCAAATAATGCTTGTCTTGAAAAATGAAGTTGTTGTGCATCAGGATAAAGTGTATGGAATCCAGAATAATGTTTTTTTGTAAATTGGGCATTTGTAGGTCTTTATCCAGATAGTATTTGACTGCTTCTAGACCCAGATGATGTTGAATGCTGGTGTACAGAGCACTTACGTCACAGGTTAACCATGTATAGTTTGGATGCCAGTTAATTTCCTTGAGCTTCTGTAAAACATGCATAGAATCCCTGGTATATGAATTCAATAATTGAACATATTGCTGAAGGAAGAAATCAATAAATTGCGACAGATTACTGGTCAGGGATTGAACCCCAGATATTATTGGTAGCCCAGGGGGGGCGGGGGCGGAGGGGGGGCAAGTGATAGTAGATGGCGGTTTTTGGATGTTCTATATTGAAGAAGAGGTATTCCTGATGGTTCAATATAGCATTATCTCTCCCCCATTTAATTAATTCCAAATATTGTTTATGGAATATTGTAGTTGGTTTTTGGTAGAAGTTTGTGTCATCTAGTAGTCGATTTGCTTCTTTCACATAGTCTTCTTTTTTCTGTAACACAATCCCGCCACCCTTGTCTGCCTCACGTATGATCAAATCGGTGTTATTCATTAATTGTTGTACACTTTCTCTTTCTATTTTTGTAAGATTAGATCTGTATTTCCAAGGGGTATCAAAAAGGGCATTGAAATCCTTAGATACCATCTTTAGGAAGGCCTCAATAAAAGGACCTCTTGATTGATATGGATAAAATCTTGATATGGGTTTAAAGGTGTATGTATCATGGTTGGTTCCTTAGGTGCAGGATCATTTGTTTCACTGAGTAGTTCCTCTAGGGTGGCAAGTACTTCCGAATCGTCAGATTTTTTATCTGTATCTGATACTTCTTGACAAGCAAAGTGGCGTTTGAGAGTAAGTTTCCTTATAAACTGTTGAAGAGCAATGAAAAGTTCAAACTGATTGGGTCTACTGGTGGGTGCAAATTTAAGTCCCTTGTTGAGTGGGTTAATTGCAGATGCATTTAGTGAGTAACTTGAGAGGTTGACGATACCTTTCATATTTTGTTCATCTGTTTTGCTTCGCATTTTCTTTTGGGTAATCTTTTCCATTATTGTCCATCCTCTCTCTATCCCCTATTGTGTACTCCTGGTTCTGTGCGCTGTCTCTCTATTTGCTTACTTTGTTGCTCATACTCATCCTGTTTTCAAGTCTCCCATTCCTCAGTGGCATCTTAACTTTGTTTTCAAGTCTCCAACTCCTCAGTGGGATCTTAAATTGGTTTTGGGTGTTTTTCAGCGCCCTCCCTTCAAGTCTTTGGCTACTATTCCTCTGTCTCTGTTGACGTGAAAAATGACTTTTCTCCTGGTGATTGTGTCTGTTCGCCATGTCGTGGAGTTACATGCTCTGTCCTGTAAACCACCTTATTTCGTGTTTCACAAGGACAAGGCGGTGCTTTGCACTTCCAATGAGTTTCTACCGACGGTGGTCTCTGAGTTCCACATCAATCAGGAGATTGTGGTGCCCTCTTTCTGCCCTGACCACACCTCTGACAAGGAGAGGGATCTCCACTTGTTAGACGTGGTGCGTTGTCTCAAATTTTATGTGCGTCGTACTGCATCTATCAGGAAGTCTGACGCTCTGTTTGTCATTCCTGAGGGTCCTTGGGCAGGAAGACCTGCATCCAAGGTGACTATCGCCTCTTGGATCAAGTCCACGATTCGCAAGGCTTATGAGTTGAGGAAGAAGCCTGTCCCTTTCAGGGTCACGGCTCATTCTACTTGCTCTATTGCGGCCTCTTGGGCTTACAAGAATCAGGCTGATCAGTTGTGTATGGCGGCCACTTGGTCATCTGTGCACACTTTTTCAAAGCACTACCATGTGGATGTGCTGGCATCGGCTGATACCAGCTTTGGGAGGAAAATCCTGGAGGCAGTATTGCCTGTCTGGTATTTTCCTTGGTTCTCGGTGCTTCCTTCTCTGTTGAACCCTGTTGGTTCTAGTTCAGTGTGCTGTTTAACTTCCTGGGGTGCCGTTACCCCTGTTTTGTGTCCGTTGACACTTCAGTTCTTGTTGGGCTATCTCTGATCTGATGGTTCATATATGTTCTAGTGACTTTAGGGGACTTGCGCCTGGTCCTTGCCTTCTTCCCACCTCTGGGAAACTTAATGGTTTGACATCCCGGAGTTACCAGTAACCTGTATTGGACGACAGAGAAAAGAGGATTTTAGTCTTACCTGTTAAATCCTTTTCTCTTAGTCCATACAGGTAACTGGTCTCCCACCCTGTCAAGAGACCATGCTTGGTTCTCCTATGGCAGACTGTGACAGTCCTTCGGTGTCATGCTCACAGGAGTCTTCTTCCCTTCTACTATCTAGTCATCTTAGTGTCTCAAATCTTTCTTGAGCTGATTGGCTAGCTGCAGCCAAGGAGGGAAGGGAGGCTCCACCCCCTGCATACACTTGGAGAATTTGTTCCTGCCTACTAAGGGGCGGATCGCCTCCCAGAGTTACCAGTAACCTGTATGGACTAAGAGAAAAGGATTTAACAGGTAAGACTTAAATCCTCTTATCTCTCAAAGGTTTGAGAGCTGCTGCTGGTATAATTGAATTCAACATTTTATGGGCTACAACATGGGGGATAGTAATATTGAAGTATTACTATACCTTTAAAAGTCCTATATAAATCAATTGGAGTTTGTAGAATTTTTTATTTTAATAACCCTAAAATGCTGTGGGTTCGCTCCAGAACTTCATTTTTTTTTGTTTGATAAACATTGCCCAATGACACCTCCTCTGACTCTGAGTCACTTGTGCTCCTATGTGGAGATCCTGAATTCCTGTACTGCTAATGTGTCCCAAGGACTGTTGCTGGGAACCACTGGTTTATACTGACACTGGCCCGGAATACAGTATTAGACTCTTTCTTATTTGTAAGTGTAAATTTTCCTTTAAAATGCTGTATTTTTTTTATTTGCTTTTTTACTTCCTAGACACTAAAGAGGTCTCCACTGCAATGAAAATCAATGCATTGGAAACCTCTCTACTATTCAAGGGGTGAAGCAAAGGACAAATAATAGACAATGGTATTATATATTATAAATATGAAACATGAATTTCACCAATGGTTTATGGGAGCTGTAAACAGGCTGCCATTTTAATGTAGGACTCTAAGGAAAAGAAACATTGCAGGGTTTTCCTGTTTTCTGTACTGTCCTGCAGAATGAGTATGTATTTAGAGTCTTGCATTAAAATGGTGATTTGGTCACATTATTTATGACCCACATGAACAAAGTAAAATTAAGCTATTCAGGGGCAACTGGGGATAAATAAAATGTTAGTATTCAATGGGTTCAAATACCCTTTAAATCAATGGGAATGTTTCTTCTCCCTTTGGTACATTTGATTTACCACAGAATTGCTTCAACCTCTTCTTGTAGACCTTATATATAACAGCAAACTGGAGCCATTCTGAGACAACCCAATGACACCACACAGGTGAAATAAACATTCCTAAAATTCTCCTAGATTAACCTTGAATGTTGAGAGAGAGATCCCCAATGCACTGCAATCCTCAATGCAATAAATCAATATGGATTTCTCCCCTTTGTTGTAGTTGGTTTGAGCTAGAATTACTCCAGGTTGCTTTTATACTAGGGTGACCAAGTGTTCTGGATTGCCCAGGACAGTCCTGGATTTTGTGTCCCATATCCCCTTCTGGGATAATACAAAGTCCTGGAATGAACTCTCCAGATCGGAAGGATACCTGCCCATTGTCTACTGTGACTGGAACTGATGCCTCTGTGGGGCTACAACACTAGAGAGAGAACTAAGCCTTGATAAACAGGAGCTGCAGTCCTTAATGTAAGTCTATGGACTTGGATGTAACATATCAAAGGCTTCCCTTTCTGTCACAGCAGTCAATGAGCAGTTCTCTGTGGTGTGCCAGAGAAAGCGTAGGTTACCCACTGATGTCCAGTGATGTATATTGACCCCTCCTACATAGCTGACCTAGAGCCAAGGACAAGTACTCCCCTGCTCTGGTATCCACGTTGTCTCTGAATAGCAAATTAGAAATGTGGTCACCCTAGTTTATACTTATGACCCATTTCATTTATGTACTTTTCTAGTTGATCGGGTCTTCTTCTGATTGGATTCCTCTTGCTCTGTTTCTTATTTCAATCTGGTGATCCCAGCAGACTCACTGCAAACAAGTCCATGGCGATGCACAAGCACATAAGTGTTCGGGACTGTCATCAACGGTCCATAACAGCGCTTGGTTTTCACTCTGCAAGACGAGAGTTTTTGACAGGTTTTGAAGGTCTGACATTTTAAAATAGTGTTACACATATTAAAAAAGGGTGGTGTGCTTTTGTATCATGTATTATATAACACACCTCACAGGCATTCAAAGGGTTAAATACCACATATGCATTGAGGCAAATAATTTCAGTAATTCTGGACCCAGTCCACTGTACTATAAAGGACAAATAGAAATTTCCAGAATTCACATTGATTTAAATGTAGCTTTTAAATCTTCGAACAGTAGAGGTCTACAATGCACTGTGAAGTGATGAAATGCAGGCCTCTTTAAAGTCCAAGGGGTTAAACGTCCCATTTAAAAGAATGGGAATTACATTTTATTTGTCGTTTACATTGCAGATGGTTCACTCCAGAATTACTCCAGGGGGAGATGCACTAAAGTATGATAAAGTAGTGATAAACTCTCCACTTCCCATGTTATTCTATAGAGCCAATTAACTAAGATCCCTAAATGTCCTCCAGTGTAATTACGCTACCCATCACCGTGATATATTTAAGGAACTAAAGTGGCTTACACTCTAATCTAGACCAGTGGTTCTTAGCCTGTGCCCTCAGTGGCTACTAACAGGACAGGAATTGAGAATTTTATTTTAAGAGACAGGTGAGTTAATTAATATGACTGAGCCTCTGATCAACACACTTGTGTTCTAGCAGGGAAGTTCCTGTTATTGGCCACTGAGGGCATGGGTTGAGAATCTCTGATCTAGACATACCCAGGACCAGAGCTGTCCATAGGATGGTGTAGCAACAGCGCCACTGTACAATTTCAGGCCACTGTGATATTGCACCTAAAAAATTCAACTTTGAGCTGTAATAACTTTTAAATAAAACACCTTTCAGCAGTGGGAGTAACCTTGTTTTACTCAGGGGGATAAATCCTACAAAATATTATTTTACATGTTAAGTATTAATATCCCTTTAACAACCTGGTGACAGATGATAAATGGTTGTTACTATTACCCAACTAAATGGCCATATCGAATCTGTGACCTGGGGGGCTTATTAATCATCTGAGCTATCTCACAGCAGATAGAGTTAGTTAGTTCTAACCTTATTTAAACAGTCCCTGAAGAAAGCTCCCTGGAAAGATTCAGGGAGCTCACTATCAGGGACATACAAGTGTAAAAATAACCAAATAAAAAAATGTATAGGCAGTTTTATTTTACATATTATGCAGTTGTACAGTATGTAATGTCAAAAAGGAATTAACTGTCACTTTAAATTCTTGCTATCTATGATTGTGTAATAGACACTAATGAAGGTCACAGTTAAGATGACCATGAGTAAAATCACACAAAGGTAAATCAGCTATCTCTTTTGTCTCCTGGGAGCATACAAACTTTCAAAGCACATTAGGCCATATTTATAAAAACAAAATGGAGTTATTCTGAGGTAAACCAACTGCACCATGGGGGCAAATAAAATTCCTAAATTCACATGCACTTGAATAGAGCTTTTTCCCCTTGAATGCCAGAGAGGCGTCCAATGCATAAAAAGCCCAATTTAATAATAATTTTAATTTGTCCCCTACGGTGCAGTTGGTTTATCCCAGTGTAACATAAGTTTGCATTTATAAATATAGGCCATTGAGCCTTATTTGCAAACTCCCCTATGGTTCCTCATGTAAATCAGTGGAAATCTGCAGACTACCCATGGTACAGCCTCCATAACTGCACTTTCTGAGGCTTTATAAATAAGGTCCATTATCTCTGAGATATTACAGGACTCTAACCTTGGAGTTCTCTGAGCCTCAGTGTCTCCACATTGTCTGAGTGATTAGTCATTTATTTGCTGCCCATACCTCATTATCTTTTCTAGAAATCAACAGTTTCTTAATGGTCCCTCATGTTACACCTACACCATAAGTATTCCTGACACCAGGGGGGAGATGCACTAAGAAGTGATAAAAATATGATAAAATGAAGATGACTTCTCCAGTGATATCACTTGTCCAATTTATATGTTATTCTACAGAGCCATCTTTGAAAATCTTAATGCATAGTCTCTACAGAATAACATAGCAACTGGAAAAGTGATATCACTGGAGAAGTCATCTCCACATCATCGCATCTTTATCACACCTTAGTGCATAACCCCCAAGATATCCTTCTGGGTAATATAGTTTAGATAAGCTCACATGAACTTCCTTTTTAAAAATCTTATATAAATGTATACAGTAAATTGCTATTTATTATAGAGGAGGTCATATGGCATCATTTATTCATCAAATTCTATACATCTGAATCTAGTGAGCTTTGTGCCTTATTTGTAGATGGAGTAATAAAGTGGTGGGACCTAGACAGTGGCCGGCTATCTCAGTCAGCTGCCGAACACTCAGGAATGGTCACAAGTTTGCTCTACTGGGCGGAAACAAAGCTGCTTTTCTCTGCTTCTAATGATGGCATGCTGATCGTCTGGAGCTCAGGAGCTGTTGTGTTTGACAGAATCAAGGTAATGTAGAATATTTCTTCTCACAATCATTCCAAAACTTAGAACAGAGAATATCATTATATAATCCTTCCTTATATAATAATTCGCTAAAATGTGTGTAACGACACAGTCATGCTCAGTAGATACTGCTGCGCGTGCTGCAGTCATGCGCAGTAGAGACTGTCTCCTCCGCGGCTGATACAGCTCTGTACCAACTGCGGCGCGGGCAGTCTCTACTGCGCATGACTGCAGCACGCGCAGCAGTCTCTACTACGGATGACTGCCCCGAGACCGGCTGGCAGATATGGAAATTTGTTTTTGTGTCTTGGCTAGGCCTTAAAAAAAATCTTGTCTAACAGAAAGCGTGGAGTGAAAATGTTCCCATGACTAGGATAACTACATAAATGAAACAAAATAATAATTTTATAAAATTATCCTCATCATGGAGATGTAACCAAAGGTGTATGTGAGAAACAGAGATAATAGTTTGAAATGAATTCTAGATAAGTTTCCAGTGCATTTCAAAGTGATATGTTGCAAACTGTAGCATCCCAGGTGAACCATAATCTTGGCCTACAGATACTACATCCTCTGGATTTAATGCTTATGCATTGCATGCTTCTCTGCCACTCAAAGGGTTAATGGGAGACAGTTGTTTTGTTTTAAGAAGGGTCTGGAGTTTGAAGCCATTAGAAATTTGTAGTAACTAATGTTTCAAATTGGTCTTTTTCTATTTCCTTTTTTTATCTTCCACTGTTTTTCCTCTCAATGTCCTATAATAGTTTCTGTTGTGCTGTGTAGTTATAAAACGTAGGCAAAATGCATGGTTATTTTCTCTCAACTGTTCTCTGATATATGTTATCAAACTTTAAACGCCTGTATCTCTTAAACCATAGCGGTTTGAGAGATATGTTTTTTTGCATTTAGCTCAGCTTTTTAAGAGCTAAAGAGCTTTTTAAGCTCTTCTAAATGCAAAAGACTTTTTTTTAGACATTACTAACACTTTAAAGGGATAATAATGTTTCATAATAAAAGCAGCTCTAATTAATCTTCATAGTATTTGGGCATTGGAGAATGTTATTTCAATTCTGTCAGAGTTGTAGTTCAAGAGTAATTGAACTACATCCCTCCCATCCCTTCTACTGAGGTAACACTGCTCAGCTTAGAGCAGCAGGGAGTGTACAGGTAGATTGCAAAGAGGGACAATCTTCAATAAAGGGAAAAAGCTGAAAAACCTGTCATGGGGGGCATGGTTTTCATTGTTCTCACAGTAAGAGTATTGACCCTTGATGTGAGCTGTCTGGTCTATGGACTGGATTCCACATCTGAGGAGTGGGGGCTTACACTAGGTAAAAGGGTCAGAAGGGGGAAACTTTATCATTCAATTACTCTTGAACGACATCGCTCATAGTAATAAAATAACACTCTCTATGGCTCAAATATTATGAAGATTAATTGGAGCTGCTGTTTTTGTGAAACATTACTATTACTTTAACTGCATCTTTCTCCAAGGGGAATTGTTTCTTAGTTTCTTACTGAATGAAAATATTTAAGTGTATATTATTATCACAAAGTGTATATTATTATCACAAAATTGTTTTTAATTACTAATCAGGGTTTATTATTTTTGTTACAAACAATTATAAACAGTTCTTCAATGATCATTGAACGGATGGTTAGATTGAATATCTGGAACACATTTAACACCCCTTCTGATTAGTAAAATGTATTAACTACTTGTCCTAAACAAGTACTAGCAATTCATTCTTTCTTATTCATTGTGGTTCTCTGCAAAACATTTCAATATTTGCCATGACGTTCCTATATATGTAGCATCTGCATTAAGTCAAAAGTGGAGAAATTCTTAAGCAAATAAATCCCCATTGATTTAAATGAGTCTTTAAATCCCTTGGATACTGCAGAGGTCTCAAAGCATCCAGGGGTTTAATTTAATAAATGTTATGCTTTTGATGCCCAACAGAAATGTTCCACTTTTGTTTTTATGCCTATGCTGCTTTGGTTCTCCTTTCTTATAGTTGGGAAACCCTATTTTCAGTATTGCAATTAACTACCGGAGACAGATTCTGATCTGTGGATTCCAGAAGCAACTTTGTGTCTACCCTCTGGATGAGAAAAAGGAATGTGGGCATGTGATAAACCTGAGGAAAAGTTTTTCAGACTACAGGCATACAGATATTGTGTCATGTGTTGTATCCCTAGACAGTCAAATCTACACGGTTGGGTATGTAAGCAATGCATCCAAATACAATGATTGTCAGCTGCAACAGCACTAATGTCTTATGTTATATAAACTAAAGTGTGAAGTATAATCAATGTAAGCTCTAAGTCATTACTGTATACATACCATAGAAAGTATTTCAGGGCACAAAAGAATCTGTCATGCCTAATACAATGTGCAAACTAGTATTACATTGGATGGTATTTGAAACCTAGTAAATATGAACTGTGCTTTTTCTGCAATAAATTAGAAAGAGCATGTAATATCACCTCTCCTCCTCTATTCAGTGTGTATGTTTGGGGACAGTGCGGACAGGGCCCCCACCCACTCACTCCTTGTCACTACACTGGGATTTTTTTCTCTCTCAGCCAACCCAAGATTACACTGCATCCTACAGCTTCACTGCTAGGTGTGCGGTCATCACTGATTTGTTGGTTAACTGTTTTTTTTTAACCCTTTATTTGAACAGAGAAACTAAAAACATATTTGCACCATTTTTCTGTCTCTCCCTACATGCAAACATACTTGTGCACATTGAAATAAAAGTGTGAGTGTGTGTACGCACGTGTATAGTGGTGACAGACTTCCAAATGGTTGTGCTCAGGTCACTGCAATGAACTGTGGGAGAGATTGAGACTGAGCTGATCTAGGAAGAGTTGGAATCACTAGGTGGATTTAAACAACTGCAGTGACATCCAGCAGTGACTTAGCTAGGAACATTTAAATGTTACGACTAAGGCATAAGGGGCTGATGTCCCAATCTCTAGATTGTATGTGGCTCAAATAAAAATAAATTGAAAAAAAAAAAAAAAAAAAAAAAAAATAAATAAATAAATAAAAAAAAAATATATATATATATATATATATATATATATATATATATATATATAAAAAAAATGGAACACAAAAATATGCAAAATGTAATGCTCTTTATAATGATAAAAAGATTTCTGCATGACAGGTTCTCTTTTGCTACAACTGACACCAACATAAAACTTAATTAATGTAAGCATGCAATTAAGTTGACCAGCCAGTATACTGTCATCATGCTTTCCCAGCGCTGGACAAGATTTCCATCTTATAAAACAGAACGAAATGTATTGTTCTGTAGTGTTTGTATGTATCATGATGAACAGGTGTCCATATGAATGACACAGAAACATAACCTGGTGGGTTCCATGTTATGTACAAATGTATCAATTTGTTCACATTACTGTATGTATATATACATAAATGTATTTACATGGTGCCACACAATGTGAGGAAAATATACAGTGAATAACATAGGGGTTGTGTTAAGTGTAATAGTCATAGAAACAATAGGGAGATAAGTGAGGAGGATCAATTAGGCTGCAGCATGCCAGACTTTTGTGCTATCACAAGAGTCAATAGTCGCTTGTGTGGATGGCACCATATTGCAGAATGTTACTGCATTTGTTACTGCATTTGTGACAGATCTAACACAGCATCCCTGTGTTGGTGCCACCCATGTGAAAAGGGTCTTACTCTACTTTTCTATTCTGCATATGGCCCTTAGAGTGTTCTAGGATACAGTGCTTATCACAAGAGAAATCTGACAGAACTAAAATGTACAACATGAAATTATTCAGTTATCCATATGAACCAAATAGACTGCCATTACTTACATCTGTTCAATGGAACCCCTTTTACATCTTTAGGCAATCCTGGCGTTCCAATGAACATAGATTAACGTACCCTGCTTTATAGGAAATATAAATATTGGGAAAAAAATCCAAACAGTAATTTAGCACTGTCTAGTACAGGCAGCACAAATTATCTATCTCTCTATAAGACCAGAAAGCTGATTTCCTGCTTCAGCACAGGGGACACCATCTATGGCTCTGACATTGTAATGAACTTATATATGCTCAAACAGAGAAATCTTTAGCCTGGCACTCTACAGAGTTGTCTGTTGCATTGCTTTGTAATGCTCTGGATACCTCTCTAGAATCCTGAGAGTTACATCCTAACCAGTTTCTGCTCATAGACCTCCCATTTAAAGGGATAGTAATACTTTGTTTTATCTTTATTTTATTTTGTAGGCATTAAAAAAACATGAAGACAATATAAGTCTTATCTTTCAAATCTTTATGGTTTGAGAGATATTCACAAGCAAAGTTTCCCCTCCCACCCCTTTTACCTAGTGTAAGCCATCTCTTCTCAGATGTGGAATGCAGTCTATAGACCAGACAGATAACAGCAGGGGACAATCTTCTTCCTATGAGAACAATGAAAGCCCTACCCCCTTGACAAGTTTTTCAGGTTTTTCCCTTATCTTAATTAAAGATTGTCCCTCGCTGCAATCTACCTGGGCACCTCCCTTCTGCTCTGGTTGAGCAGTGTTACATCAGTGAAAGGGGCGGGAGGGGGATACTTTGTCATTGAATTACTACAACTCTGACAGAATTGAAATAACACTCTCCAAAGTCCAAATACTATGATGATTAATTAGAGCTGCTTTTATTATGAAACATTACTATCCCTTTAAAGACTAGTTCACACTGTAATTTCTGTGCCCATGTTTGGTTTCATCTAAGTTGCAACAGGAATGATCTGCACAGTGAAGCTGCTGTGGAGCTGCCATGCTATTCAATCAAACCAGTGGTGTTGGAAGTTCAGAAATAGAGGAGGTGGGAGGGCATCCATAGGGTAATACGTTCACTGTACTATACTCTTCTGTAAAAGTTATATAGGTACACTCACATTTTTTAAAGCCACCATCATATCTTGGGGAAGTCATTCAGACTATTAGGATAACTTCAATGAAATGGAAAATGCAGCCCTTGATATCCACAACATGTGTTCTTTAATAAAATCACTCTGTGCATTTCATAGCTATAGCTCAATTTCCTCAGGAACAAATACAGGTCAGAACTGACCTTTTTTTGTGGATACCAAGTGCTGCCTTTGCCAATCCATTGACAATACTGGTTGGCTTCTCCAGTCAGGGCAGAATCAATTCCCTGCAAGTGATTTTACCTGCTTTTATTCTAGCAGAGACTGGTCATAATGAGAGTGCAAGTATTAATGTGTTATCAATCTATCATAGTATTCTCTTTTATATTGTTACATATATGTGCACAGCACCCTCTGTGGTTTATTATTTATTAACTTGTTGGAAGTTGTGATGCTCATTGCAACATCTGACAACTGGCCAATTCACATGAATTCAAAGAACTGATATATGACTTATATAGACATGGGCCACCAATCAGTAACAAATTCATGATACCTCCAGTGACAGATTACAGGGGAATGCAGGCAGCACAGGTAAGTAACTGATGTTTTACAAGGAGCCAATGTGAACATAAAATCATGCTGGACACTTATCATGTAATTCTGCAGGGCTTCACATGAACCAGTGGAACTCTGCAGTGTACATTTTTATAATTACCTTGCATTAAGGGGAGTTCTGATCTTATTTGTTTGAGCACAACTGACAAATATTAACCTTTTAAGGACCAAGGTGATGTGCGTCACATTACTTCTCAGTGTGTTGCATGCCCCACTGGTCCTTAAAAGGATAAAAAGTGCTACATTTTCTCTTTTATACACAAAGCCAAGTTTAACTCTTTGAAGTGTGCAATGCATTGCAAAGGCTAAACAAATGCAAATGTTAAATAACCGGAGAGCTGACTGCTTATACTCACCATTAGATTGGCTCTTGACTCTGACACTGTGATTTTTGCTCAGGTATGACAGGAAGTTCCTAATATTTGATACTTATCAGACTCTGGATAAGACCTGTCTCACTGCTGTGCATTGTAACTCACGTGCACATGATGCTGGCATCACCCATCTCCTGCTTGTCCGCGAGCATGAGACCACAAGGTATGAAGCTTATTCTTTTCTTTTTGACTTGCATGTTGTCTCACCGGCCCACACACTACTAAATAATGCAATGCCATTAACCATACAGACAAATATATGGAGAATTAGGAGCCAGTATGAACCAGTATGAAAACAACCTCAAATGAGAGCAAGCTATAATCCCAACACAATAAGTGTGCACAATTCTGTACTGAAACTAGTATATCACATAAACCATGAGAGAGCGTTATATCACATAAACCATGTAGCTATAATGAATACCTTAGTGGCGTTGAGGCCAAAAAAAAAACAAGAGGAACAAACTGAATCTAAATATATATGTATAATTTACTGATGATTACATAACCAAAACATAATTACATATGGATAAATTTAATATATATGAAATCAGTCCATATGAGTCCAAAGAGATGAAAAAATAAGTATAGGCATATGATAGTCTCTGAGTCTAATGAAGCTTCACGTATACACTGGTAAAGTGTATAAATGATGAAAAGATATGAGTTACCTCTCCCGTCTATATATGAGGAAATGTCTGGATTAAATGTAACTGGATTCTCCCGTCTACTGTCCTCAGTCGTCCCCTGCTGGATGTAGGCATAGACGCCGGTAATGTTCTAGTGGATGCAATTTGCTGAATAGTAGGGATTCCCCTTTAAATAACTTACAGCCTGATGAAGTATCAGTCTGATATGAAACACATTGGAAATGATGTCCAGTATTAATAAAGCAGTCCGTAGTTCATATGTGATCACTTGGAGTATTATTACATTTATTAAAGAAGCTCCTTCAGTACTTTATTTTGTATAGCAGTTAAATAACTACCACTGGGATCCTCCATTATCTTATTTAAAAGGGACCTCTGCCCTCTTAGAGCTGACATTTCATCAAGAGCAGCTAGAGGAGTCACTTCTACCAGCAGTCCTCACAGATCCATCAGAATTACTGTCTACCTTAATAGAATTCAGTGGAGACCACTCTCCAAAGGGGAATCCCTACTATGCAGCTAATTGCTTCTGCTAGAACATTAACCCTGCATTGGATACATTTCTGGCACTCAAAAGGTTAAAGACAAGCAAACAAAATAAATAAATGAAATGTTAGCGTATTTACTGATTATAACATGTAATCTATAGGTAGTCTAAAAGTTACCATACATTTTGACACATAAACGTACGTAAAAGAGAAACTGTTTAGTGGCACAAATATGTAAAAAATGGAGAGAAGACACCAGTGTACTTCCCAACAACTACCTCACTCTTACAATCTCAAAATAAATAAACCAGTCTATCGCTCAACAGGTTACTCAGACTCTATATGAAATACAGAAACAACAATAATGCTTGAAATACTGGTATTTAATAAGAAAATGTCATAAACTCTATAACCACGTTATATATCCAAATGGACACTATAATAAAAATGAAGGGATATATCTTATGCTGCACTCAAATAAAAAACTTATAGAAAAGGATGCTTCAAATTGTATCCCAATTTTAATTTCTTAATATCGGGGCCATTATACAGCACAAATCTGTACTGGCTGAAAAACCACACCAACAAAAAAAATATCCTAGAAGAAGAGATTAGTAACAATCTCAAAACACATTGGAGAGGCTTCCATCAGTCTGAGGATTCCAGGGAGATGTTCTACTTATGAAACAAGTATCTTCTAAAGCATCATCTATTCACATAAAATAATCACTCACTTCACTGCTAAACATATGAGAGCTTGGCAGGAGAACAAGGAAAGGACGCCATCATAATTAAGAGGACACTGAGACTGTTATAACGGTCAGGGAACACGGAAGATAGAGCAGAACAAAGACATCTGTTGTAGCACACGACCGTGAGTCAATATAGCCACTTGGTGGTTCCATCTTTTTCTTGTGCAGAGAATATCGATATAAGTGCTATAATGCAAAAGTAAGGATGCATGTATAATAAATAGGTTGGGAATAAGACTCTCATTAGTCCCATAAGGCTCGTATTGTGTCATAAAAAGTATTATATTTGAAGAAAGAAGTGAAGTGTCTGATATGATTATTGTATGCTAGAAATAAATATGATCCTATGCCTCTTAACAGACAGAGGATATTGAAGCAATCTTTAAAAAACAGAGACACTTGATACTAATAGATTCTTGGAACTTAGTATCATATTTGAATGTGGAATCCTATGCTATGAGATGGATGGACTTATTTTTGCGGTTGATTGCTAAATGTTGTATATTTTATTTTTGGGAAAGAGCACCTAAACTCAGGGCTGGATTTTCCATAAGACAGAGTGGGCATCTGCCTACAGGCGCACCCTACAGAGGGACACCTGCCATTGCAATCAACATATTTTATTTTGATTTTTTTTTTTAAGTGGTGTGGCGTGCCGCGCTGCACTGCCCGCCGCATGGTAAGGTATGTGCCTCACAGACGTTTATCTGCTGAGCTCCCCCGGCTCTTTAGTAATGTAGAGCGCTGGGAGATGACATCATCTCCCAGCGCTCTGCATTACTAAAGAGAAGACCGCGTGGGAGCTCCAGCAGCTACAGGTCTGTGCAGAAGCACTGATCTCTCCTGCCGCTGGACCACCAGGGAGGTAGGAAACGGATAGGGGGGAGAGAATGTGAGGCTTAATGTGGAGCTGATGGGGGCAATGTGGAGCTGATGGGGGGCAAAGTAGAGCTGATGGGGGGCAATGTGAGGGCAATGTGGAGCTGATGGGGGCAATGTGAGGGCAATGTGGAGATTTGGAGCATTGTGGAGATGGCCAATGGGTGGAGGTGCTTCAGATTTCTGTGTCTACAGGCTCCTGAGATGTAAATCCGGCCCTGCCTAAACTACTTATAACACACTGTTAGGTAGATTTAAGTGTCGTTCTAGGCATTTTAGTTTTTATTTTTATTTTTTGCTGGCAATATATTTATTTCTATTTAAAGGGCTATTTTTGGATCCGTATGTGGAGAATTTCTGGGAGCCATTTCTTCCTGTATAGGAATTTATGAACTCTTTTTTTTATTTATTAGGATATTTTGCTGGGCAAGATCTGATACCCATAAATGGGGTGTGGTTGTGCATTTTTTTTACCCAGTACAGATTAATGCTGTATAATGACCCCAATATTAAGAGAGTAAAATTGGGATATAATTTGAAGCATCCTTTTCTATAAGGTTTTTGATTTGGGTGCAGTGTAAGAGAAATCCCATAATTTTTGATATAGTGTCCATTTGGATATGTAATGTGGTTGTAGAGTTTATCTTCATAATAAATACCAGTATTTTGCACATTATTGTTGTTTCTGGAATTGTATATAGAGTCTGATGAGTGCCAGACTGTTTGGTTTACATAAATGTATGTTCTCAGCATTTAGGGCCATTCTCAGTGACCTAAAGAGGTCCAGTCCTGGGGCAAACCAACTGCAACACAGGGGACAATAACATTTCCCCAAATTCTTTTTGATTTAAATAGGACATTTAACCCCTTCAATGCAATATAGGCCTCAAAAACACAACAGCAACCTGTTAGATAACGCTCTAGCACTGAAGTAGCTGTTGAGTTACATTTAACAGGAAATAACCACAATGGGAATCTTCACTGTTGTCATTAATTTTTTGGAAACAATTTGTGATATTTAATGAGGAACACATGAAGTGAGTGCAAACACAAACTAGGATACATTTAACATCTCCAATTTAGATACTTTTGTAACATTCCTCTAGTAACTTAAGGGGGGATGCACTAAGGTGTGATAAAGCAGTGATAAAACTTCTCCAGAGTTATAGCTTCTCCAATTCCTATGTTTTTCTGTGGAGCCTATGACTAAGAAGAGATATCACTAGAAAAGTCATCTCCCATTGGAAGTCGATACCACCGGGCCCGGTGCAGTTAGATGGTAGAATTTGGCAACTTTTGAAGATGGAGAAGTTGACAGCATATTCACGTAAATCCTCATCCTCCTACTTGCGCATTTGGCCTCCTTGGGTGGATAATGTCTTACCTCCTGATTTTTCTCGAGATTTACTGCTCTGCTGAAATTTTCTACCACATGCCTGGGGGACCAGATTTGGTGGGTGTGCTCCAGCAGGCCATGGCCCTCTATCCCCCCTCCAGTGTTTTTTTTTCTTCCTTTCTTCCCCAATTTCTCTCTCCTCTTTTTCTTCTTTTCTTTCCTCCCTTCTCTCTTATTCAGATTTTTCCCTATCCCGGGGACTGTTTGTGCACGCTTTGTGCACTGTTTGTGCCAATGTTAATGTGATAACCGAAGTGGAAATTGCATGGAGCCCAGTAGCGGATGTAGTGCGGTTCATCCTTTATTCCATGAGATATTGTACAGTACAGCTTTTAGATTAAGGTTTTCTTCTCTTTTATGCTACATGTATTTTATTGCCTTTGCTTGTACTTGAAAAAACTTTCAATAAAATGTGAATTATAAAGAAAAGTCATCTCCACTTTATCAATCTCTTTATCACCTTTTAATGCATAACCCCCCTTGTATCTGTGCCAGGTTTCTGACAGGATCCTTTGATCGAACCATTGGTGTGTGGTCTCAGGACGGGCAGCTAATCCAAAGGCTACGCCACTTCACAGGTATTATCACCGGATTGTGCTATGTGGCATCAGTTAAGACTGTCTGGATAACCAGTGGCACTGGTCATCATCCATTGCTTTTGGACCCACGATCTGGAGATATAGTAAGTGAGCACTGATCTTACTCCAACAATAAATCTCACAATAACTAACACCAAGCATTTAAGGAAAGTACCTAAGGAAATGATATAGTTCTGTATCAAGTCAACAACACCACAGGAAAAATCCCATGGATTTAAATGGTATTTTAATCTCTTGAACTTCTCTAGCAATCATGAGGTTAAAATATCCGTTTTACATAACCCTCTATTAAGTATTAGTTTACGCCTTGTATCCCAGAGAGATCCCCAGAGCACTTGAGAAGCAGCCAAGGTTAACAGCTTTTTTTTTTTTTTTGCTTGTATGTTAAAGGCTAGTAGTATTTTCTTATCAGGTAACATTGGAAAGGGTAAGGATGACATTCAGTGAGGTGTGGGTGTGTGGAATTTCCTGAGATGCAAATTCGGCCCTGACACTCATTCATTAATGAGCAAGTGCCACCATCTTCAGGCTGAAAGATCCCAAAGAATCCTTATGGGCCAGACACCCCGATTACATAGGCCAGAATGGTTGCATTTATACCATACACAAGACAGGGAAATTAGTCTGAGGCAAAGAGCAAGGGAACAGCAGTGTATTTAATGCGCTGATCTATCATGATTTGGTTAATTCTGGCCTATGAGCCATATTCAGTAAGCTAAAGAGCCAACCAACATAGGGAAGAAATGAAGATTCAAAATGATCTAAATGAACCGTTTATAGAGGTCTCCAATGCATTAGACATTATGTGTGGGAATCTGGGGAATCTTCATTTGTTCCCTATGGTGCAGTTGGTTGATACAGAATAGGGCCCTTATAACTCTATTCATCAAGGTAAAGAGGTGCAATTCTGGAACAAACCAACTGTATTGTGTGTGTGTGTGTGGGGGGGGTGGCAAACATTCAAGTGTTTACAATCCCCATTTAAAGGAGCAGTAAACTTTTTTATGAAAAAAAATATGGTGTAGGGCATTTCCTGATGAGTAAAATAAGGGTTCTCCCACTGCTGAGAGATTAATACTTCCAGGGTTATTAAAGATTAAACTTGTGAGGTTTTTTACATTAGAAGTACCATCTATTGGTCAGATTCCAATTATTTATACTGTTACATTCTAATGGAGAAGAAAGTCAAACATGCAGTTCTCCATAGAATGTGAAACTGTTGAGTCAGTTCCAGTCAGAATATCAGGAAGTAAATGCACAGTAAATTAACTTCCTGATTATTTGAAACTTTTACTGCTTCTTTAAATCAATGTGATTGGGGGGGGGGGGGGGGTTTCACTTAAAACCTATGCTGCATTTGGTTTGCACCAGAATTGCACCCACTCATCTTAATAAATAAGACCCTTACGACCAAATGCAACAAAGAGGAGAAATAAAATCCACCAAACTCCCATTGATTTAAATGTTAATTTAACCATTTGAATGCTAGAGAAGTCTCCAGTACATTGCAAAGCAATGTATTGGTGACCTCTCTAGCATTTAAAAGGCTTAAAAGCAACATTTAATTCAAAGAGACGTTTTATTTGTCCCACATGGTACAGTTGGTTTGACCCAGAATTACTCCTCCTTTATTTTGTGCTATTAGTCAACATCATCATCCAGGCTGAGAACAAATCTTTCGTTCTCCTTTTTGTTCTCCTATTGTTTTTTGCAATCAAAGAAACCATTTGTAGGAATTGAAGAACTGGAACAATTTTGAGGAAATCCAGCTGTACCAAAAGGGACAAATAAAAAAATCAAACTGAATTAAATGGGGCTTTTAACCCGCTTAATCTAGAGAGGGACCCAATGCATTGGTCTGACCCAGAATTGCTCCATGTCTTCTGAGTACAATAGCCTCATTGTGTTGCTTGCCTGGAAAACTACAATTTCCATCACCAATCGCACCTACAGAGTATACCTTCCAAGTGCAGTAACTCCCTGTATTGTAGACACTGGGAGCTAGTGTGAGGAGACATAGATTCAACAGCACAATAAGAGGCACTGGAATCAGCGTTCTATCCCTGCACCTGCCTAACATCAATTTATAAGTTACATGTGTCCCAAATCCTCCTGTTTAACCCCTTAAGGACCAGCGGTCCCGAGGTGTGTGGTCCTTTAAGGACCACATAGTGAAGTTAGACGTGCTGACACGTGACTGAATACGTGTGTCAGCATGCCGAATGGGGGACTGATAGTAGGGTGACCACATTTCCGTTCTGCTATTCCGGGACATGTGGTCACCCTACTCCTCTTCATCTCCACATTGCCCCTTGATGCCCTACCTTGAGTCCCTGGTGGTCTAGCAGTGTGGAAAGTGCTCTGTGCCTCCTCCGGCACAGAGCTGAAGCTCCCGTGCGCTGTGCTCAGTAATGCAGAGCGCTGGGAGATGATGTCATCTCCCAGCGCTCTGTATTACTAGAGCGCTTGCCTCCAGGAGATAGCTGGATTGCCGCCCTGGATGTCAGCCTGCAAGCGGTGTGTCACATCATGGACGCCGCGAGGGAGCGCTGATTTATGCTACCAAGCGCTCCCTCGCGGCGTCCATGATGTGACACACCGCTTGCAGGCTGACATCCAGGGCTGCATATATAAAAAAAAAAAAAACCACAACAAACACTGGGAGGTCACTGAGAGAGTGACTGTTTGTGCTGCAGTGTGGGTGGCTTGGCTTCATTCCGGGACACTTCATTGTCCCGGTTGGAGATGACCCGGGACGCGGGACATAGGATTAAAATAAGGGACAGTCCCGGACATTCCGGGACCCGTGGTCACCCTAACTGATAGTGACCGCTCTGGTCTTGGAGAGGTCAAATTCAGACCCCACTACTACTCACAGCGCTCCACAGGAACGCTGCGAGTAACAGATACATGACGTGACAGGACCATCACTGGTCCTTTAGGCAAAAACAGCAGTGACAGTCCTTGCACATCACTGGACATTAAGGAGTTAAAGCCACTTGCCCCAAGAGTAGGATAAGGGGGTAGTCTGTGGGTGTTTCAGGCTGGTCGTTTTTTCTTCTTCTTGCTTAAGCCAAAGCACAAAGCAAGGTTTAGTAGAGGAAATGGTGCTAGTGTATGCCATTACCCTGCACATGCTATGGGGCTGGCTCTGCAGACCTTACTGGCGGAGTGTGTCTGTCTGTATGCACTTCAGATATTAGATGTTGTATTAAATACACTTGAGTGCAACTGCTGATGTTACAGAATAATGCTTTGAGTCTGTACTTAACCTGTGATTCCTGACACAGGACGTATCAGTTCTGTATTGCTGTTTTATATGTCTACATGCTGTCATCCTAGATATCTGACTTTGTGGATACTTTTCAAAGCCTGGAGAACAGTCAACAGATACAACAACTAGTGTGTACTCCTGAGTCAAGTCATGTCATTGGTAGGTTATCAACCAGGAAGCCTGAAACTGAAAAGGAACTATTAGACAATCTTCATAATCATTGCTCTGCAATTTCGTTGCATACCCCTCTGACACTCAAAGGGTTAACCAAACCTTAACTAGTGTATTTACTGTCTCAGAGATGTGACAGCTTAAAATCATATAGGCCCTATTCAGAAAGGATAAGCGGAACAATTCCTGAGCAAACAAGCTGAACCATATTGGACAACAACAAAAAATCCCATTGATTTAAATGGGACCTTTAACCTTTTGCATGCTAGAGTGATCACGAGTGCATGGGGAATGGAGATTTTTTTATTTTCCCTTCCTATGGTGCAATTAGTTTGCCCAAGCCTCAATGTGTATCTGAAACCCAATTAAGCTGATGTGTTAACCCCTTAACGATCCTTGACGGTCATAGTACATCATGGGTCAATATGACTTTACGATCCATGACGTACTATGACCGTCATGGAATTCTGGGCTCCCCCCGCATGCTCCGTGGTTCTTAACTGACCACGCCACACCGATCGGCCGGTTGTTAAGGGGTTAAAAAGAACGGATGCAATTCTGGGCTAAACCAACTGTATCATGGGGGGAGAAATACAAATTCCGTAAATGAACCCTTTGAGTGGAAGAGAGGTATGCAAGACATTGCCATCTCTGCTCTCAAATGGTTAAATGGTGGAGTTTAACCCCTTGAATACTAGATGTTTCCAACACTTTGTTTTGCTTTCAATGGGTTAAAATCCCCATTTAAGTCAATGGGAATTTTGGAAATGTTTATTTGATCCCACTGGTGCAGCTGGTTTGCTCCAGATTTGTTATACATTTCCACTCTGAATTCAGTCCTCTACTATTCATTCTCTATTCATGATTGCAAAACAAATACTGTATGTAAAGGCTTTCTTATCCTTCCCCTCTGTAAGTAATAAAATACCTTGGCCTTCTTCATATTTAACCCTCTGAGTGAGAGAGGAGTACCTCTCTGGCACTCATTTGGGAGTGGGGTATAGAGAATCTTGAATATACAGTTGCTGCTTTTTAACTCTTTAGAAACAATAGAGGTTTCCAACATATTGATATTTCATGGATTGCCTACCAATTCAGTCCTTAAATGGCTACTCAGGAGGAAGCAGATTTCCTTTACCTTCAGGTGTTCATATGTAGCACACACAGTGAGAGCTTTAAAATGAGACCTTTCACCTGCATCCACAGTGTTTGACCAGAGATAAACCAGACACCAGAAATAGGATGCTTGAAAAAAAAATGTTGTTGGCTAAAAACATAAGGGATGTAGGAAGTCCGTGTGCTACCTTTGGAGTCCTGAAGTAATAATTTTACTTGACAGTTCAGAAAAATTCAGCCTTTTCATCAGGGTCTTCTGGTAGCCATCCAAACCTATCTCGGACATTGCATCAAATTTCCAGGCCAATTTTGGCCCACTGCACCTTCATGGGCCTAATTCAGGCCTCTAAGGGCTCGATCCAAATGTTGGCGTTAAAACCAACGTGAAGAAAAAAACTGCCTTCGCTCGTTAAGCAAGACCAGGTAACGTGAGATTCAAATCTTCCTTACCCAGAAAGCCTAAGGAGCGATAACCAACAAAATACACGTTAACCTTAAACCTGCGTCGCATAGAAAATCTTACCTAAAAACACACGATAAAAATGTTACCTAGCACCACAGCCAATCACAGCACTGCAAACTATCAAGTTCAGTCAGAAAATCCAAAACCCACGTCTCCAGTTCTGAATAGCTTTCTCTGTGCTTCCCTACCCAGCCACTAGGGGAACACAGAGAAGGCTTTCAGCACCATGGACAGCTTTGAATGCCATAGGGATGTGCACTGCTCACCCCTGTGGCATTCAAAGGGTTAAAATCAATAAAACTAGTACACCAAGCACTACACAATGCCCCCTTCCACATCCCCCCCCTTAGTATGTCCCATATATTGCATATATGGGACATACTAACCCCATCCACATCCACCTCATGGACTTCCATGTAGTGGACAAATCTGCCTTTTATTCCACAATTAACCCTTTGAGTACCAGAGAGGTAGGAAAGCATTGCTTAGCATGTTTCCTACCCCTCTGGTACCCAAAGGGTTAATAGGCAACGTATGGACTACATACCTTGCCTATATATATATGTGTGTGTTTGTGTGTGTTTTAAACTTTTTTTTAATTAAAATAGTATTATTAGACAGTTTAACTTAGATCTCATTTATTGTTAACCCCCTACCTCCTGTGTCCCATTGCTATTAGTACTTTTGCTCCACTCTTCTTCAAACTGAGAGTGGAGCAAAAGTACTAAAAGCAAAGGGACACAGTAAGTATGGCATCATTAATGGTTGAGATCTAAGTTAACCCTTTGGGTGCCAGAGTGGTTCGCAACGCATTGCAAAGCAATGCGTTGAGTACCACTCTGGCACTCAAAGGGTTAACATACAACTGAGGGAGCAGCCTGCACTGTGAATGCAGGGCTTCCCTCAGTTTTAATTATACATTCGTTAAGTTTTAATACTGTATTTATTGTTCATATTTTTTAAAGATGAATTATTTATTTATTTCCTTGCTGCGGGCGGCTGTGAAGCCCGCAGCATAATAAACCGTTGTGCAGAGAGGCATTGGCGACAGCGGAGGAGGGGACAGAGACATTGGAGGAAGCGGGTGGTAGGCTTGTACTTGCTGCCCGCTTCCTCCAATACCTCTCCTCTAGCAGTGGCATTGTGCCTACCACAAGCCTACCACCCGCTTCCTCCAATGTCTCTGTCCCCTCCTCCGCTGTCGCCAATGCCTCTCTGCACAACGGTTTATTATGCTGCGGGCTTCACAGCCGCCCGCAGCAAGGAAATAAATAAATAATTCATCTTTAAAAAATATGAACAATAAATACAGTATTAAAACTTAACGAATGTATAATTAAAACTGAGGGAAGCCCTGCATTCACAGTGCAGGCTGCTCCCTCAGTTGTATGTTAACCCTTTGAGTGCCAGAGTGGTACTCAACGCATTGCTTTGCAATGCGTTGCGAACCACTCTGGCACCCAAAGGGTTAACTTAGATCTCAACCATTAATGATGCCATACTTACTGTGTCCCTTTGCTTTTAGTACTTTTGCTCCACTCTCAGTTTGAAGAAGAGTGGAGCAAAAGTACTAATAGCAATGGGACACAGGAGGTAGGGGGTTAACAATAAATGAGATCTAAGTTAAACTGTCTAATAATACTATTTTAATTAAAAAAAAGTTTAAAACACACACAAACACACACATATATATATAGGCAAGGTATGTAGTCCATACGTTGCCTATTAACCCTTTGGGTACCAAAGGGGTAGGAAACATGCTAAGCAATGCTTTCCTACCTCTCTGGTACTCAAAGGGTTAATTGTGGAATAAAAGGCAGATTTGTCCACTACATGGAAGTCCATGAGGTGGATGTGGATGGGGTTAGTATGTCCCATATATGCAATATATGCGACATACTAAGGGGGGGATGTGGAAGGGGGCATTGTGTAGTGCTTGGTGTACTAGTTTTATTGATTTTAACCCTTTGAATGCCACAGGGGTGAGCAGTGCACATCCCTATGGCATTCAAAGCTGTCCATGGTGCTGAAAGCCTTCTCTGTGTTCCCCTAGTGGCTGGGTAGGGAAAAGCACAGAGAATGCTGTTCAGAACTGGAGACGTTGGTTTTCTACTCTTACTTGTGGACTGTACTCCAAAAAAAATAGGCGTTAGATTTCTGGAGAGAAATGTTGCAATTTAACGCGAGTTAGCCCTAACTCCAACATTTGAATAGCTTTTGGCGTCCTTTGTACATTATCCTCTATGGGTGAGATCTTGCTGTTCTGGCGACAGGCGATGTCTGTTTCAGAACTGGTGTCGCTTGTTTCTAGTAGAACATTTGCATTGCTCAATTGACGTTAAAACCAGCGTCTCCAGTTTTTTCTGGCGACGCCAACATTTGGATCGCCCATGAGAGGTGGAAGGGCTGAATTCTCCCCACTAAGGTGTGTCCAAAAATGTCCAGCATGAGGCTCGGGGGCCGAATTCTTCCTGCTAAGGTGTAGTGGGCCAAAATTGGCCCGCAAAAGGTCTGGGACCAAATTAGGCCATCTAAGATGCAGTAGGCCAAAACTAGCCCATGAATTTGACCCAAAGACCAAAATAAATTTGGATGGTCAAAAATGAATCCACAGCGAGAGGATTAGAAGTGGGAGGGCAGAAATGATCCTGGACAATAGCAAACAGACTGGGACAAAATAGTGAGTTAGTGTACCTGATCGTTCATGTACATAGATAAATAAATCTATGGATGGAGGTGACTTCTTCGCTGTATATGCAAATTGCTCTTAGGATTTATCACCCTAAGGGTAATGTGGGAATCCAGATGTGGACCCCTTGATCACAAGTACCTAAAGGGGTCAGGTGCACCTAATCAATGAGGCTCAATAATGCTGAAATGTCTGTGGATTGCTGTTTCCTTTGTTCAGAGAAAAATTGCTTGGCCTCTCATTTTGGTATGACCTGTATGATATGTGTCAGAATATTTCTTCTCTGTGTATGTAATTTGTGAGTTGAAAGAGATTGCACCCTGGTCATGAAGACACAGTCCCAGTGAGCTTTTTGCATTCCCTTGCACTGCTCTTAGGTTTGGTCACCCTAAGGGTAATGGGAGAATCCAGACATGGACCGCTTGCTCAAAAGTGCTTAGAGGGATCAGTTGCACCTCACTGATGAGACCCAATAAGGCAGAAATGTACATTTGGGGTTAGCTGTTTTCCTTGTTCAAAGAGGATATGTCTGGTATTTTGTGGCTGGACTGTCATTTTGGCAGGACATCTATGATATGCTTCAGAACATTTCTATTCCTTGTTCTGCATTTTTGAGCTAAAAGAAATTGCAGTCTGGGCATGATGACAGTTTTTTTTTTTTTTTGCTTTTTTGCTTGCATACCCTTTCAAGCTTATGAGCCGAGTTGAGCATTTCTGACTTCTTCTCTGTATATGCAAATTTCTCTTAGGGTACGTCACCCTAAGGGTAATGGGGACATCCAGACATGGACCCCTTGCTCACAAGCGCTTAGCGGGATAAACTGCACCTCACCGATGAGACCCAATAAAGCCAAAACGTATGTCTAAGGTTAGCTGGTACCCTTGTTCAGAGAAGAATTGTCTTTTTAGCAGGAGTTGTATGATATGCTTCAGAATATTTTTTCTCTTTGTATTGCATTTGTGAGCCAAACGAAATTGTACCCTGGGCACGACGACACAGTCCCAGTGAGCTTTTCACATACCCTTGCAAGCTCATGAGCCGAACTGATCATTTCTGACGTATTTGCTGTATATGCAAATTGCTCTTAGGGTTGGTCACCCTAAGGGTAATGGGGGAATTCAGACGTGGACCTGTTGCTCACAAGTGCATGGAGTGATCAGCTGCACCTCACTGATAATGCCCAATAAGGTTGAAATGTATGTCTGAGGTTAGCCGTTTCCCTTATTAAGAGAGGAATTTATGGCTGGACTGTCGTTTTTGCAGGACCTGTATGATATGATTCAGAATATTTGTTCTTTGTGTATGGCATTTGTGCGCTAAATGAGATTGAACCTTGAGCATGAGGACACAGTCCCAGTGAGCTTTTTGCATACCCTTGTAAGCTCATGAGCCGAGTTGATCATCTCTGACGTCTTCTCTCTATATGCAAATTGCTCTTAGGGTTGGTCACCTTAAGGGTAATGGTTGAATCCAGACGTGGATCCCTTGCTCACAATTGCCTAGAGGGATCAGCTGCATCTCACAGATGAGACCCAATAAGTCCAAAAATGTACGTTTAGGGTTAGCTGATTCCCTTGTTCAGAGACGAATTGTTTCACATTTTGTGGCTGGACTGTCATTTTGGCAAGACCTTTATAAAAAGTTTCAGAATATTTAATCTCTGTGTACGGCATTTATTAGCTAAAACAGATTGCACTCTGGGCATGAGGACACAGTGCCAGTGAGCTTTTTACATACCCTTGCAAGCTCATGAGCCAAGTTGAGCTTCTGACTTCTTCTCTGAATATGCAAATTGTTCTTAGGTTTGGTCACCTTAAGGGTAAAGGTTGAATCCAGACGTGGATCCCTTGCTCACAAGCGCCTGGGGGCATCAGCTGTACCTCACTGATGATGCCCATTAAGGCTGAAGCATACATCTGGGGTTAACTGTTCCCCTTGTTCAGAGAAGAATTTGTGGCATTTTGTGGCTGGACTGTCATTTTGGCAGAACCTGTATGATATGCTTCAGAATATTTCTTTTTTTTTTTTGTATATGGTGTCTGTGAGAAAAAAGAGATTGAACCTTGGGCACTAGGTTGCAGTCCCAGTGAGCTTTTTACATAACCTTGCAAGCTCATGAGATGAGTTGAGCATCTCTGACTTCTTCTCTGTATATGCAAATTGCTCTTAGGGTTGGTCACCGTAAGGGTAATGGGGGAATCCAGACATGGACCCCTTGCTCACAAGTGACTAGAGGAATCAGCTGTATCTCACCAACGATGCCCAATAAGTCCGAAACGTATGTCTGGAGTTAGCTTTTTTTTCCCCTTGATCAGAGAGGAATTGTGTGGCATTTTGTGGCTGGACTGTCATTTTGGCAGGACCCGTAGGATATGCTTCAGAATATTTCTTCTCTGTGTATGGCATTTGTGAGCTGAAAATTATTGCATCTTGGGCATGAGGACACAGTCCCACTGAGCTTTTTGCGTATCCTTGCAATCTCAATAGCCGGGTTGAGCATCATAGATTTTAGTAAGCTGTATTATCACAGTATAAGTTTTAGTGGTATACTTGATCACAGTATAAGTTGCTGTAAACCACTTGCTCACACTAACCTGCTTCATCACAGTAAAAAGCTGTAGAATGTAGAAGAAGAATTCATGTCTGTCTATGAAGGTTTTGTATGTGTTATAAAGTGGATGCTAAGACATATTTCTTGTTTCTTCCTTTACCAGGATCCAGTAGACACAATCAGGTAACAGTTTGGAAGTATGATAAGATGGGTTGTGTCAATGTGCTGAAGGCCAAACATCCGTTGGATTGTCTCTCGTACAGTAAGTATGTTTGTGTCACTGCCTTGACTACAAAGCATCTACAGGTGTCTCTAATACACGAAAAGATATACAATATCACTATACTATACAGAAAGCATACACAAGAGTGTCTCTCATGTCAAAGGTTCAGGTGTGTCAATTGTTGAACTTGCAGCAGTTGGGGACTACAGTTTATCTAATCCACTACCAATTGTTGTCTGGTTAGGGATGATGGGAGTTGTAGTCTCCAATACCTGGAGGTACAAAAATTGACTACTTCTATCTTAGGTTTCTCATTCTGCCATTATCTTTCAGTCTAAATTGAAAGTATCACCTAGAAACATGCTATTAACAACAATATTCTGTTGTGCCCTTAAACAAAATGCAGTAAATGCCATTACTAAATAGCCCATGCAGGACAAACAAATCTAGGAAGAAAGGTCCATTTCTCCTCATCCATTTTGCTGCTTCTGCATCACTGGTGCATCTGAGGGTCTACCTTGAACACCAGCACGAGCTTCCTGTTTTGCTTGCCTAAAGCTTAAAATCCCTCCCTCAACTGTCATGTCCTCTACCTGTCTTAGATGCACCAGTAATGTGATGGGATAAGAGGCCCTATCTGAGCAGTTCACCTATATAGTGCCCTAGTAATATGTTAAAGCCTTATTTGTCTCATACTGCACAAATGTTTCAGAATTTCTTAGGACATGTGGAGGAATTATAGAGGAAACTACCTGTACCATAGAGAGAAAATTAATATTCCCATTAATTTAAATGGTGTTTTTAATACCCTCAATGTTAGAGAGATCTCCAACCCATTGCAAGAAAACTGGTTTGCTACAAAATTGTTTTTCTGAGTGCATCGGCTTTGTGGTGTTTTTAGTAAAATAAAAAGGTGATACTTTCCCTTTAAGAAGCAAGTCATGTCTTTTTTAATAATTCATAGTTTTATTCTTTTTCAGCTAGAAAGAAACTGCTAATACTTTTTGCAGGAGATAATAATGGGATGGTTGTAAAGTGGAAAAGAAATGATTTATCTCCATTTACTTTCAGGTAAGTTGTCAGTAATTACTGATGGATGTGTGGATGTTAAAGAGATAGCACTGTTTCACAAAAAAAGCAGCTCCAAATAATCTTCATAGTATTTAAGCCATGGAGAGCATTATTTAAATACTGACCAAGTTGTAGTTCAACAGTAATTGAATGCTAAATATCCCCCTCCTGCCCCTTTTACTGATGTAATATTTCTCACCTCAGAGCTGCAAGACCATACAGATGTTGCAGCGAGGGACAATCTTCAGTGAGCATAAGGAAAAACCTGCCCTCCTTTGTCAAGGGTGGGCAGGGTTTTACTTATGCTCGCAGTAAGAAGACTGTCCATTGCTGCAAGATATCCTGTAAAGTGACCACATTCCACATCTGAGGGGAGCCGGCTTACACTAGGTAAAAGGGGAAGGAGGGGCATACTTTATCATTCAATTACTCTTCAACTACAACTCTGACAGTATTGAAATAGCTCTCTCCATGTCCCAAACACTACCTTTAAAGGTATAACATGACAAAAAAGTACTTATATTTATTAAATTATAAAAGTGTGCTATTTATTAATTAATTTTTATTGAAATAAGCAGTGTACATACAGAAACATTTGGTGATAATGACATCCGACATATCAATCAAAATACATTTTAATAACCAAATAATGTCTTGAAAAATTATTAGTTATCGCTTGCAAACATTCAGGATATGGACATCAGTTGGAATGCAACAGTGAAAAACACTTCTAATTTTTATAATATGAGAAGAAGAAAAAGGAAAGAGATAAGAAGAGAGGGGGAAAACTAGCAGAAGAAAACAAGGGATAAAAAGTCAATAACAAGGAGCAAGAGGGAGAAAAGGAAAGGAAAAAGGAAAGATGAAGAGTGAGGAACAAAAATAAATAAAAAAGGAGATGACTAAAGATGGTAGTAGAAATAAGTTGTCATAAAATCAGCTCCTAGAGTTACTTCTATCAACAAATGATAATGAGAGTTTAAAGGGAGAGGGCAGAAAAATTAGAAAAAAGGAAAATTAAGAAATAGGTAAGAGAGGGGTCGAGACCTTCCCCCCCCCCACAGTTCTATAAAGGGTGATTCTCATCAATTATCTATAGCGCTGTAGAATCCCACCGATTAATGAAGTTGGTGAGTTCTACAATGTCTTGTCTATTGCGTAATCTGGCCAATTTAGTGAACCATAGGTGTTCCCTGACTCTCGTGTGTCATTGAGCTAATGTAGGAGACTCAGTATCTTTCCAAAGCAAAGGAATAAGAGATTTGGTAGCATTTAACATAGTTAGTAATAGACTCTTATGGTATTTGGGAATAATCAGCAAATCATGGTAGAATAATACATGTAATGGATCTCTCGGTAGATTTATTTGTAGAATGCGATCTATGTACGAAATACAATCAGACCAGAAGGAACGTAGATAAAAGTGTGTTATTAAGATGTGTTAGTTATAAAGGTGTATGTAATAATACATAGGTAAAATGAGTTTGTTTACAGCAAAGGTGGTCTATTCTTGGATCTTCAAGTCTTGGGTGTGTTGGGGCTCTTGGGGTTATAGTCCCCAACAGTTGAAGGTCCATCAATTGACTACCCTTCACAGGGTTTGAGCATGTTACTCTATGCAAGTTGCTGTTGCCAGGTAAAAGTGTTTACGAGTTGTTCATT
Source organism: Rhinophrynus dorsalis (assembly GCA_037306005.1). Taxonomy (NCBI): domain Eukaryota; kingdom Metazoa; phylum Chordata; class Amphibia; order Anura; family Rhinophrynidae; genus Rhinophrynus; species Rhinophrynus dorsalis. The sequence continues at coordinate 119,890,933 of CM074721.1, forward strand.
GATCTTTGCTTTTACTAATGGTCTTAGTTATGTGGTGAGAAAGCATTCCAATTCCAACAGACTCATAAGAATACAGCAGCCAGGATGAGTTTGAATGAAGGGTATAAAAGTTTTCTAGTTGAAAAGAGTGTGAAAGAAGTCATTGTTGGAGAGTGAATGCTCATAATAACATTCTAATTGAAGGCTGATACATTAGGAAGTGATTAAGTCTTTTCTTGCTCACTTTCTGTATCTCTGGTAAAGGATAGACATGTGCGAATTCATTCGGAGACATTCAAATTTCGTCGAAAATGGGGTCATTCAGAGACATTCGGCCAATCCGAAACTCAAGGGTCATTCGGAAAAAATGATCTGACTCCGAACAGCCCAGGTCCGAAATTCATCGAAACTTTCGGAAGTTTCGGCAATCGACACATTTCCAAAAGTTTTGACTACTTTTGACCAGGACTTTTTTGTACTTCCTGTGCGCGCTCAATTACTTTCCCTCCATAATTTTCCCTCCATGTCTCTAGTCCAATTCCATTCTCCGTTTCATGCACTACTTCCCTCTTTTGTCTGTATTCGAATAGCCTTCTTCGTTTCATGATGGGGGTTGGACTAATGACACAGTCACACAGACAGACAGCCTGCATTTCCTCATTGCGTTGTTGGAGCTCAGAGAGAGAAGAGATTAGAGAGTGTACAGTTGTTGTGTAGGCAGGCAGGTAGCATTAGGCTAGGCATAGGTAGGCAGCCAGCATTAGTTCCAGTTATTGCCACTGCAAGAGCAAGTAATATTTGTTCCTGTGCAAAATATAAAAAAATATTAGGTATTTGTTCGAATACAGGGCCGGCCCTTACACGGGTCCCAGTGGGTCCATGGACCTAGGCGGCAATTTACCGTCCCATAGCATGTTTATTTTGTGCTCTTCCGCCAGTTCTGTGCTGCAAGGTGTCCCATCAGTGTGACTGTCAGCAGCCCGGCAGCCCTATGCTCACTCAGTGGCGATGCCTGCTGGCTGCTTCAGTGACGTGAATTATGTGATAGTGAAACATTATGCCGATTTTGTATTGTTTATCGCCCACCTAAAGTCAAGACTTGAGTAAATAGGTCTACCGTCCCAGATTTGCTAGAGAGGTTTTACAAATACAGGAAGGTGCCCCCTGTACGAAATGAGTTTAAACATTTGGGATCCCTAGTATGAGTGCACAACAGTGCATGATGTGTCCTGAACAGGATTGCTGTGAGGTGTCTCCACCCAGAAGGTGCTGGCCGGGCTGAGCTTCAACATTGTGACAAGTGACCAACTAAGAGCACCGTACCAGACTTAATCTGCAGCCATAGCATCACCCCCTCCTACTCTCCGGGTCTCGCTGACTGGCAATAACAGGTGAGTCACTAAGAGATCTGAAGCCTTTCTGGAAGTCCTTTCACTTGGAAAGGGGCTAGGTATTACTTGGGGGAGTTGCCTCGTGTGTAAATAATTTCTAGGTGGGAGATGAATGTGCATCACTTATGTGTTTCCTAACAGTAGTTAGAATACAACTCCCATCATCCCCTGATTATGATGTTGGGAAATGCCCAGCAATTACCGTAGAGCCCTGTATTGCACACTCACGGAAAACGGTGATATTGCTATACTAAGACAATGCTGTGGACCCCTCTTCAGAATAGATGTCAAGCATTTTTTTTATTTCTCTCCTGTGTTGCAGTTTGTTCACAACAGAATGTCTCAATTTTTCTTTTTAACACATTACATCTATCACACTACAATCATTGATGTTTATTCTTGATGTAGTATGAAACACTACAATGTATATACACATAGAGTTATCTGATATGAGGGGAAATCAGGATAGGAAAACGAGAGAGAGGAATTTGGGTACTAAAGAGGGACAGTAGTGTAGGAGGCTGGCACCAGAAAATGAAACCTTAATCTTTACCCATGTACTAACATAGAATGTGACATGTAGTTTGTCCATGTTCGAGTCGACCACTTATGTTGAGTAGGATGTGACAGGCATGGGTTTTCAATGTTCGAGCATATGCTATATTGAAGGACAGGCATGGGGTTTCGATGTTCGAACATATGCTATATTGAAGGACAGGCATGGGGTTTCGATGTTTGAACATGCTAAACTGAATGACAGGCATGGGTTCTCGATGTTCGACGTTTGCATTGTGACTGGCATCCCATGCTGGAGTAGAGGTGACATGCACAGACTGGCAATGTACGACAGTGTCCTTTTTTGGGAAGGATCTTTTTCTAAATGCACACCCTGTCTGCAAAGAATGATAGCAGCGTGCATGAAGGCGCACTGCTATAATTTAACCCATGTTAAATTCGGCCGAATAATTCGGAATGGATCAGAATTTCGTCCGAATCGAATAGGCCCGGTCCGAAATTAGGATCATCCGAATTAGAAAAAAAAAATTCGTCCGAATTTGAATTTTACCGAAAATTTTGCCTGTGCACAAGTCTAGTAAAGGAACATCTTGTCCCTTAATGAAATACAGTCTGTGTGAGTATAGGGATGCTTCTGAGGATGGATGAGTAAACCTATTTTTGTACAAAACAGCCTGTTGTTTAAACTCTCCACAAAAGTCAAATGTCTCATAATAGAATCCAGATGTCTCATAATAGAATCACTTAGGTTTAATGTAGTAGTGCAGGTAATTATGATTTAATGAGGCTATTCAGGTTCCTCACAAGTAAAGTGTTCAATGGATCACTCCTAGAATGCGTTTGCCAACAATGACTCCATCCAGTTTGCTCTTGAATGCCTCCAGAAGTTCACTTACAGCTTAGTCACAACTGGTTCCTCCTCTTGGTTTCCAGCATGGTACTCAAATGGTATATAGGAATAATGTTACAAGCAAACTATTTGTGAAATGAAAATTAAATTATTATATTTATTAAAAAAGTCAATGACTGAGCCTTCAGTCTCTAAAAACAGCCTTGTACATTTATAGATGATCATCTATTCAACAGGTATTCCACTATGAAAATCTTAGAAATATGTTTAAAGCCTGTAAGCTCAGTCTGTGACTTTTTTAATAAATAGAATATTTTAGTTTTAATACCATAGGCTGTTTGACTAAATTTCATTTCTCATATATCCAAGTCTATTGTCCACCCAAGAAACTACCAGACACTCAGCTGGAGGCAAACCCATGGAGGTGTCCAGAAGCAGGCTGGAAGAAGAAATTGTTTGTAAACCCACACTGTGCATGACCCAGTGAATGCTAGCCATCTGAGGAGGTTGGGTTGCCTCGTGAAAACATAAGCACCTGAACTACTATTTTAAAATTGATAGACCAAATGATTAGATCATCTGCTCTTAGCAACGTTTTGTGTTGCTCTCTTCTGTTTTGTACTTTTAATTAGCTTTTTTTGATGAAGGGCCAACCACATTTTGAGTCAGCAACATCTCCTTGAGGGTGGGAAGTGTCATGTGAACTTTACTATATTTGTGTATGGACTGGTGAAAAGGGAGTGGGTGAAAAGTCAGTAAAATTTCCTGCTGGAATTTTCAATCAGTACAAGATTTCCCGTTGTTATCTTATTTCTTCTGAGGGTTGAAGTGGAGAAATAAACAGACGGAAGTAAAAGTTGTGAGTCCTACAGTAACATATGCCTTGAAAAAATTGATAGGCTGAGTGCCTTTGTCCTTTGCCCTTTACACTAACTTATTGCTTAAATAACATTGGCATAGCTATCCTTGAAAAATAACTGTGGCTTGGGGTATTCCAGCAGGGTGAAACACATGGCATCAGTTCTTTAAAGCCTCTGTTTTCAGCAAAAGAAAATGGCAGCATACTAGCCACGAAAATTTATGGCAAGTTTACTGTTCTACAGGAGTACTTTTGCATTATTATGTACAGGTCATGACTTCTTTCTAAGAACTTAGTAAGTATGACATAGCAGTACATAGTGGAGGAACTATGTAACTTTATTGCTTTGACAACATGGAGGTGGTGATGACATGTGTTGGCACTCTATGACTCTTGTCATCTCCAAAAAGCAAACTCAGAATCATACTCCTCTGCAGCAGGAGAAGAACATCTTGGCATATTCTCTGACACATCAACAACATTTCTTTTATGTACTCCAGTGCCCCAGGAACTTTTAGGATTACTTCTGCTGCATCTCAGTTAGACCTATAGTTGTGCTTCAGGTGAGATTTCATTGAGAAGGTGCCTAGGTGTGAGTCTGCTTTCCCCCTGCTCACATGCTTCTTACACAAGCAACAGATAGCAACATGCTTAGTTTTGGATTATGAACGAAGTATCTTCATTTTGTGGACTGCATACACCTCGGGGTTCCTGACGGGCTGCTACTACTACTATTTGTCACAGTGCCTTACCTCGGCCTGCACCATTTGGCTGGGAGTGGGGTTCTGGACTGACGCTCCGGGGTCACTGGCTGCATCCCTCTTTGCTTGCTGCCTCCTTGTGTATGGTTCCTTGTTACTGGCATCATTGTTCAGGGACTTGCCTGGATGCCTGTTATAGGCCCAGCCTGGGGGACCTAATTGGTCCTGCCTTCTCCTACTCGTTTATAAACCTCTCTGGGCCTGTGTACCATTACCCTTATGTTGTTGTTCTGTGCAATTCTAGTTCCAGTTGCTCCTGTATCCTGTGTATGACCCTGCTTGTCTGACAATCAATTCTGGTGCTGACCTGTGGCTCTGTCTGACCATTCTTCTGTGTGGTCCTTTTATCTGTAGACATCCAATCTGGTGCAGACCTGTGGCTCTGACTGACTAACCACTCCATGCATGACCCTTGCTTGTCTGACTATCCAACCTGGTTCTGACCTGGGTCTCTGTCCTAATATCCTCCTATAGTTGCCTACTCTTATTGGACATAACCCTGGTTTGTCTGACTATCCTAACTGGTGCTGACCTGTGGCTGTGTCTGTTCGCTCAGCTGTGTTGCCCGTTTCCCACAGACATCCATTTTGGTACGGACCCGGGGCTCTGGCAGACTCTGGCCTAACTGACTGCAGGCATGAGTCAGTAGTCTCCACTGTTGATATCCTTATTGGAGACAAGCTCTTCCCTACTGACTGCAGGCGTGAGTCAGTGTTCTCCCTAGTAGCTCCCTGCGGGAGACTTTGGGTTCTATCCTGAGCTCTACTAGTTACCATTGAAGCTACCAGTTGGCTCCAGCCTAGTCTCCAGCAGTTGTGGTTGACATTGTGGTGGCTCCTATTCCTGATATAGTCTCTAGCCTATCTAGTCACCCTCTGCTCTATATTACCATTGATATCAATTTTATTATCATTCAAAATAAAGGTGATTTTAACTATACCGTCTGACTCCTTGTCTTGCTTGCAAACTGTAACACAACTGCTGGGCTGGATGTTGCTGCAATTGTACTACTGCTACTAGGTGTCATAGATGCTGAACATCTAACAGCAGAAGAGGCATTCATTATAGCTAAGGTTGTGGATGTTGATAACTTGTGTTGTTGCTGGTTACTCAAAGCTAGTACAGTGTGTGCCTGAGAGGGTCTTGGACTTGGAAGAGCAGATGCCAATGCTGATGATGACTGATAGGGTGACCGTGTATTTTTTGCCATCTCTGATAGTCCAGGTTCAGACTTTCCAATTGTTTTCTCAAACAGTTTATAGACAGGCATAGTCCTCCTTTTCAGTGATGGAAGATTGAGCCTTTGCCTTTCAGCTAACTTTCTGGCCATGTCATAATCTCTTTCACTCTCAACTTCATCTGTATCTGAAGAAGAGGCAAATGCTGGAGGGATATATTCTAGATATACGTCATCATCATTTGTAATTGGATCATCCACTACATCAATCACCACTTATTCCCCACTACTTTTATATTCTTCTAGGCATTTAGAGGTCTCAAACAATTTCTCTTTACTTTTACCCTGTGAGGGATTTTCACAACATTGGTTACTACTTACAGGACAGGTGTTTTTGTGCTTGTTTGTCTCACTGTCAGATGTAGCAGTTGGTTGAGCTGGTACACCTACTTGCACTATGCCATCAACACTGGAATGTGACTGTTTGTCATCTTCAGTGTTTTTAGATGGTTTATAATAGTACTGGTGGGGCTTTAATAAACTGCATCCTCTTCGGGAGGAGATGCATCATCATCATTTATTGCACAGGCTGCAGCAACCATGCTTGCAATCATTTTACTCACACGTCCTGCACTGCACCGACTCCTTTCACTCTCCCCCTACCTCCTGTGCGTTTACAGGACATTACTCAATGATTGATTGTGTTTTTACTGTAAAGTACACAATAAAACTGATTGTTTGTGATGTCATGCCTTGGCCCTCTACAAAGTACTCTATCTTGTTTAATATCAGTCTGCCTCAGCTCCAGCTCTCATCAGGGTTCCTATCATTGTCAACAAAAAACATACTCCCTGTTAAACTGCTTCTTTCTCCAGGCTAACCTAGCACAGATATAACAGCCAGATCAGAAAGAAACATGGATCACCTCTGTATGTGTGTTCCCAGTCAGTCACACATAATTTTGAGATATTTGAAGTAAATCTTCTTTGCTTCCTTCTCACACACCCCCAGATTCCCCTGACACAGATCAGGAAGCAACTTGGGTCACAGCTGCCTGTGTCTACTCTGTCACACAAAATCTGGGCCAAAATTCCTTTATTCCCTTCTCACACCCCCAAACTCTCCTAGCACAGAGATAACAGCCAGATCAGGAAGAATCTTGAATGACTACCTATGTGTACCCAGTCAGTTCAACAGTATTATGATGTATTTGGGGTCAACCTCCTTTCTACCTTCCTGTTGACAGAATCCCCCAGACTCCCCTAATAAAGATAACAGATTTGCTGCCCACAATACTCCCTAAACTAACCTTCAATTCCATTTTATTAGCCTGTCTTCTCTAGCTCAAAAATATGCTACTTTCTCTTCCTCTCACAAACACAGAATGACATGTTGTGGGAACCTGACACCCTTTTAAGCCATACGTGCTGGGAATGAAGGGAAACTTGCCATGTGGTGGGGAGAAATTCAGTCTTCTCATTGATTTCAATGCAATGAGCTAGGCAAAAAAAGTGTAAAATCGTAATTTTTCGCAAACTAATTACCATCTTATTTCTCCTGTTTCTCTTTTGAGATGAAAACTTCTACCCATCTCTGCTGGTGAATATTACACTTGCTTTTTCTTAAATACATTTTATACCTTCCACATACCGTTTGCAGATCACTGTTCTTCCTCATTAAAATGCTGAGAGGTTATATGTTTGTTCCCTGTCTGGGTTACAACACCAGCTGGTGCATATTATTACTACTACTCACAACAATTTTATTTGTATTTAAGGAAATGTAATTACTATATGGCCTCATACATTTCCACGTGTATTACTTTTAGTAAAGAAGCATATAACATGTCAGACATAAGACCAGAGAGGAGGGGACTTCGAAGTCTACAGCAAGAAAAATTAGAGGAGACAAAGAGACCTTGCTCCAGGCTTCATCGCGCAAGAACTGCTGGGATTCTGAGAAAGGGCATCATGCTCAACAATCAGAGGGTAAACAGTGCACAGAAAGAGTCCTGTGGGTACACAAAGTAAGAATAACACCATTTTTGTATTTTATTGTGTGAGGTGTGAAACTTAAGAATACATTATTTTAGCACTTTATGGACCACAGGGGAGCACATGAAAAAAAATATTTTTGTATAGCTTAACCAAGATTGGTGGATGCATAGTTCCTTCGTAAGTTTTGGATGAGGGGTAGAGAGACCAGGGTTCTAACAGGACAGAGAAGAGAGATTGGGAAGGGTTGTGGAGAGATAAGTGTGAAAGGGGAGATGGAGAAAAGGCTGGATATGAGGTGCTAGGGTAGAAGAGAGAATGTATAATGAAGGAAAATATAACTAAGTAATGTGGCAAATTAGACCTTTGTAGTGATGGAAAAAAAACAGCATGGAAGTAAATTAAATTAGGGTCGGACTGTGAGACAAAAAGCAATCAGGATATCCAGCTTCAGTAGCTGTATTTGTCATTGGTGCAGCCAATAAGTTAGTGTGCTGTCATCTGGTGATGATGGGATTTGCAGTCAAGCCACATTTTCAGAGTTGCAGGTTTCTCATCATTAAGTTATACAATAGTTTGATATTGGTTTACTGAAATGATCTGGTTATGCAGCATAAGAAAAGTTTTTCAGTTCATATTTACATTAAATTCCTCAGTAGCCGACAATTCTTATTCTACAGGTCAGTGTTTATAGATGAACTGGACATCCTAGTCATGGCAGGTGAGAATGGAGACATTTACCTCTGGGAGTTTGATGATTCTATCACATGTTCAGTTCCTGAAGAGATGCATTCTCTGGCCGAACATCCGTTAATGAAGGTAAAATCTATTCAACAACCTAGATTTGTTATATCCATATAATTTCAGTAGCCAGTTTATTAAGTACACGAGACAAATAGCCTTCATAGATGTATCCTGTCATCAGCACTGGGGATGGGTGAAACGTTTCACCTCAGAAGGGAAACAGGCGAAAATGACACTTAAGCTTGTGCAGGAAATTTTCTGTGACAAATGGCACTTTCAGCTTTTTTTCTTTTCACCCCATTGAAATAAATGATAACAGTGAATTAACCCCCACATCGAGAGTCCGTGTTTGTCAGGAGGAGGGGAAAAGATAGAGACAGAGAAGCAACATTTTGATAATAAAGGAGATAGGTAAAGAGGGTGGAGCTGGAGTTTATTTTTTGGGGTTTTGGTGTCCATTTAGATGTTCTCTATGTGTGGGGCTCTGGGGGATGTGAAAGGAGAAAGTAGAGTTAAAAACACTAAAAAAGTTTTAGATTGATAAGTAACTGTCAAATAGGCAGACTGACAGACATATATACTTTGCAGACCAATACATCAGACAGACAATTATAAATTATTCCTACAAGTGCAAGAAAGAATAGAGACAAGCAGTTGCTGTTTGGTGCAATTTATCCTTTCTTGCCAACTGATGATTCTAATGCTAACAGGTCTATTCTTATCCTGTACTGTAAAAATTAAGACTACAGTGAGTGAGAGAGAGAGTTGTTGCTGAAATGTTGACACTAGCTACAGGCAGATAGATAGGCAAAGAGGAGAAGAAGGAGCTGCTTGCAGTTGCAGGGAATGTGACAGATATAGACAGATTGTTAATAGAGGAAAATACTTTTGACTGACAGGCAACAGACAGGGACTGTGATGTTCCTTGCTCTGGTACACTTGTTCCAAAAATTGATTTAAAAAAATCTGTGTAAAAAATATAAAACAAAACCACAACAACAAAACCATTGTGTATGATTGGACCAGTTATCAGCCAACAATGAGCTTGGCTGTGTATAGCATGGATATTTATAAGTTTCCATGCTCAAATCAGATATAGACTCTGATTTTTCTGAAAATCAACAAATCACAGTTTGAGAATTTCCTAGCCAGTCAATGAATGGGAATAAGATATTATTCTGGGTCGCTCATGATGCATGGCCGGGAGTTTTTTAAACTGTCATTGGCTTACTGTCAAAAATAATGAAATAATTTAATCAGCATTGCATTTTTTATGTATTTACCTATTATACTCTATAGATTAGCACAGACATTGCATTTTTTCTCTCACTGTAGTATTCTTTAAACAGTTATGCCTCTAGGTCTATGTCTGTATTATATGATTCCATGTTTTGTTTCAGCTATAATTAGGTAGTATTTTTCCTCATGTGTACAGAGCCATGAACTTTTGACCAATGAAGCATCCAGGTCAGAGAATCTTCTAGAAACAAATAAGAAGAGTGCTGTGATAAACAAACATCTAGCAGGTAAGAGATGCATGATACTGAAAACATAGGGTAATTTTATTCTAAATGTTAAAACTAAGAAGATGTTAAGTATAATTCTTTACAACTGAATTAATGGGGTTTTCAGAGTTAAATTCATTCCACATACTGTAGTGATTTTGTTCTCAATTTGTAATATACAGCCTAACACTTAGGGCCTTATGTTCAAAAGAAATGTAGAGATAACAATTCTGAGATTGTCCATTGATTTTAATCAGGCTTGTAAGAAATGCATTAGAGACCACTCAAGCATTTAATGGGGTAAAAACCCAATTTATCTTACATCCTATGTGAAACACATGAAAAGTATCCTCCTGCAGGAGGTCAGGGCACTTGTCTTAAGTGGCTCTCAGAGGAGGAAACTCCTTCCTGCTTCACTTTAACCCACCAAACGAATATAGTCTAAACCAGTTTGAAAAGTAACCTCATGGAGTGTGCATGGACAAAGACACTGTTAGCTTCTTTTGAGGGTTTTTTGCATGTAGGTTGGGGTTGTGTAATATACAATTAGGCGGGCTCCTATCTCTGTCCTATAATGTTGGTTTAAACCAGAGCACATACCTAAGGGACCTGAGTTTGTTAGAAGATGGCTTGCATTATTAGCCTTCTCCTCTCAGGTTCTGCTTAGGTAGTCTGAACAGACCTTTGTAGGAAACATGGGAGCCTGAAGACTGACAAGGACAAGCTTTCCTACATTCAGAGTGCACAGTTCCTGTGAGTATGTCCATGTCTACCTGTGGTATTTTGGCTAGATTGGCTGTCTGTACATTTCTGTACATCTGTCTGTTCCATTATCCTTCTCCTTTACCAGAGCGGGTTTTCCATTCACTTCAATTAATTTTAATTCATTCTAATTGTTTTCGTTTCATTTTACTTCAGTTGAATTCATGTTCATTCACTTTTTTTGCCATGTTCAGTTTTATTTCACTGTGTTTTTATTTTCTATCTTTTTCCATCTTTTATTTTCTATGCACATTTTGTTTTTTGGGCTGTGGTGCCTTTAAGAACAGACAAACACGTCATCTGATTTGGAATTTGACATAGATTGTATTAAGGACTTTCTTTTCCACCAGCTACACTCTATTGAGTGTAAGGGGGGCTTATTATGATTCTCTATCTTTGAATAACTTCATAGTTGTGGCCTCCCCCTGCCAGATCTGGGGTGCTATTGTGTGTCAGCTGAAAAACCACTGTGCCATTTGAAAAGGGTATTGGCTAGTGATTAAATTACCCATAAACCCATTTTTCCCAGGTTTTAGTGCAGGGAAAGCTGTTCTTTGCTGATCCTCTTCTTTTATTCACTTCCATGTGGAACAGGAGATCGGTCTCTACTTCATTGCATGTCACTTTAACCCTTTTAGGCAGATAAGTAAATTTAACTTTATGTATCTAGTTTTATCTTACTTTTATTGTGCTATAATATATTTTAAGGGGTCTCCGGCATGTGCCTGCTCATAAGGGAGACATGGACAAGCTAACAAGGTTTTGCCTGACCTTAGCCCCCTTAACCCATTTAACTTATTGCTCTTCATGCCATATTGGTCTTCCTAGGGATTCCCATTCATGCATATCATCATGTTTTCCCTGCAGTTTGCTTTTCTAAACCATACAGCGCTGGAAGCTCAGTCCATTCTCTAGGAATTGCCTTCACTACCTACCTGGATGACCTTTTGCTAATAGCTTCTATAAAGGATATTCTGTGTCCTCAGTTTCAGACTTGCTGTCTATTCTGGAAAAGCATAGTTGTTTGTTTGTTTATTCAGCTTCAGAAATCTTCTCTGGTTTCATCTCAGGTATTTCTCTTTCTTAGAATTAGATTCAATGATCTTCTGAGGACGATACTCATGTCAAAAGACAATATTTTGTCATTGCCTCACCAGGTATCTCTGGCCCTGCTCTACACATCCACTATGGTGAGTTAGTATATGAAGGTTATCTAGCTCCTTTCCTGGAAGCAATCCCATTTATACAATTCTATATGCAGGAACTGCAACTAACGATTCTCAGGAATTGGTCCAAGTATCAATGACATCACTCCATGTCCTGTATGGGACAAAGAAGGACCTTCAAAGAAGGACCATCGATGGTGGCTTCAGAGGTCCCGTCTGTTGCTGGGACATCCATTGTCATTCCTAAATGGGTGATAGGACCTTTGATGGTGGCTTCAGATGTCCCATCTGTTCCTTTAACATACATTGTCATTCCAAATTGGGTGATAGGACCTTTGTTGGGGTCTTGAGATGGTGGCTTCAGAGGTCCCATCTGTTGCTGGGACATCCATTGTCATTTCAAATTGGGAGATAGTCACTACAAATGCCAGCTTAACATGCTGGGGTGCCACCTTTGGACTTCAGACAGCTCAAACTGCAGGTAAACATGATTTTATGCATGAATGAGAATAAAAGGGTAAACGTCCTGTATTCTAGAGAGATCAAAAACTCCCTTGGGCACATGGCAGCAATGATGGAATGCAAGGACTCCATCCTGAACAAGAGCAAACTGATCTAGGAGTTTTTTGGGAACTATGAAGTTGGAATAGAGCCCCATGAACCTTTCCTGAGAAAGAACAGGTACCAAAATCTGTATATATACCAGGGAAGAAACTGTGTCTACGTACAGATGACTCTGCATAAGATCTCAAGGGACTCTGGATGTGAAGAAATGGCCAGGAGAGTCTTCTGTTCATCAGTTATCTGGGGAATCGGGGGATTCTGCTGGCTTTGCAGTATTGGTCTCAGTCTCTCCAGGAATCCTTTATGTTGACCCAGCCCAAGAATGCAATGGAGGAGGACTACATCAACTGATACAGAGGAACCAGAAGTGCAGCTGCTTGGTCTGGGGTTCAACTGATCCTCACTTGAATGGAGGCTCACATACTGGCTTTCTCCATTTTTTATACTCCAGGGTAGAAAAAGTGGTGGTAGAATTTCTCAGTCACCAACACCTGCATCCCAGGAATGGGGGCCTCAGCCATATGGTTTTCAATCCCATACATTGTCTCTAGGGTCCTCCTATGGTGGCCCTAATGACTTCTCCATACACCCAGATCCTCTAGCTCTTGAGATGTGTCCAATGGTTATACCATGGTGCCTTCCCCTGAAGTATGTGTTTTGTCCCTTTCCTTTGATTCACAGGGGCAAAAAAAATCAGGATGGAGTGGGCTCAAATATTTCTGATTGCCCCATTCTGATCCTGTCAGGTCTGCTTTTCAGATCTTCTCACTCGTTGAGTGGTGGAGACGCTGGCTTTGATGGCTTGGCCCTTGAAGGCAGCATCCTAAGAATTAGGGTTTTCCTGACTCGGTCATTGCCACTATGTCGAAAGCTTCTAAGCTGGATTCATCCAAGGTGTACCATAGTGTATAGCCTTTGTTCTATAACTGGTGGAAGCCTGGGGGTTGAGGCTGCAACCTTTTCATCTTTCGATCACTTTGGCTTTTCTACAGGATAGTTTTTGAAAAGGCCATGGTCTTAGTTGTATTAAAGCCCAGATTTCATCTCTTTCTGCCTTTTTTTCAGAGGTATATCACCTTATTGCCAGATGTGCAGGCTTTTGAGCCTCACTCCTCTGTTCTGTTGGACTTATTGGTAAGTACACAAAAATCCCCTTTTAAATCAATGGGAATTTGTATTTGTTTCATATTGTGCAGTTGGTTTATCCCAGAATTACTCTACTTTGTCCTTATACATAAGGCCCAAAAGTCTCTTTTAGTGAGGACTCATGCTAATGTGCTGTACTGAGCATATGGTGTTGCTGTGGAAAATACCTTAATTTTTCAGCAATGAAAGTGTCTCCTAAACTATCTATCTGCTGGTCTTTTGCCAAACATAACACATAGGCAGTTGAGAATGAAGTTTTCAAATATGTGTACTTAGACTCAATCTGGCAAGTCCACTTTAATAAAGTAGTATACAGTTAGGATGGGCAAAATGTTTCACTTCAAAAGAGAAACAGAAGAAAATTTGCACTTTTTGCTGAGAGTGAAATATTTCGTGAAAAGTGATTTTTGTTTGCGTTTTTGCCTAGTGCATTGCATTGAAATCAATGGGAAGACTGTGTTTATCTTTAACACATGGCAAGTTTCCCTTCTTTTCCTGCAGGCATTGCATAAATGGCATGTCATGTTCCCACAGCATGCCATTCAGTTTTTGTGAGAGGCAGAGAAAGCAGCACATTTTTGAGCTAGCAAAGTCACACTAATAAAGTGGAGTTGTGTAATGACCTGACAGACCAAGTGTCCAATGTAAGCTGCCTGGTTAGACTCTGTGAAGTAGATTCCCCACAAAGAGGTGACAGACTGCTATATGATTTAAAAATATGATAAGAGTACAACAGACAATACAGGTATACTGCAAGGCAAGCCCCAGGCCAGCTGCTTGGGAGCAAAGACTAGAGTAAGCAGCTTGCTGATGGTGACTGCACTGTAGGTTGCCTAGGCCGATTTAGAGTGCTGGACACAAGACCAGATTATTGCTGACTGGAGGAGCCAGCATGCACCCCTGATGACACCCAGAGAACAGTAGCTACCCACTGAGGTCAAAGAGGAATCTGAACAAATAACCCAGTAGTTGTATAGGCCTGGAGCTTGGCTGAGAAGACAGAGAACAGGATAGACCAACTGGAGGTCCAGGAGATAGGAAGTAAGAAAATCCAGATCAGGATCAGGCAATGCAGTACAAGGAAGCAAACGGAGGAATGGCCGAATCAGTGGAGCCAGTAACAGAATATCAGATGAGCATATGGTACCAAATCGCAGAACAGGAGAGAAGTCGTAGGAAAAGCCAGGTTAATACACAGGATAACACTCAGGAACAAGACAGGAAACTCAGAGTCATGACCTGGAATGCTTTGATTGATCCCCGCCCAAAAGCACTAAGGCTCTATAAAGGTTCAGAGCTAACACAAGACATGGCAGGGAACCAGGGTCCGTATAAAAAGGGAAAACAAATGGAAAACCAGATAAGGAATCACAAAAAGCAAAGACAAAGGGGCATAACATGACAAGTTGAATCTTAGTTTATGGAGTCTTGTACACAGATAATCTGCTCTCTATATTAAGGGATTCTGGGGGACAGGAAGGGAGAAAGGAAGTTGACCCCAAATACCCCTCAATTTGGTGAGACGGACTAGGATGACACAGGCAGCTGTTATCCAAGTTCCTTCCTGATCTGGCTGTTATTATCTCTGTGTCAGGGGAGTCTAGGGGTATGAGAAGGAAGCAATGGAGAATTACTCCAAATACCCCAAAAGTTTCTGTGACCAAGTAAATAGAGGCAGATGTGATCCAGGTTCCTTCCTGATCTGGCTGTTATCTCTGTACTATCTCTGTGACTATAGAGAAGAAGTAGGGGAGGATAGATAGTGCAAGAAATGCCCTCTAAGTGTAGTAAGTGGTATCAATTAAATGCAGCCAGATATGTGGTAAAAGATATATACAATTCAATTTCTTTAATATCAATACATCAGGAATTAGAATATAGTGATACTCCTATAAATTGCAAAAAATTAATGAAGAATCTCAAAATAAAATCAGATAGAGCTGCTCTACTCTGCTGCTCGATTCTGCTGTCTGAGCTAATCCAGTGCTCTGTTATCCATTACTGCTGCCTTCCCTTTGCTGGATCAGGCTGAATCAGCTGACCTCTCTGTGTTTGCTCACCTGACTGCTATCAGCCAACAGCCAACTTTCCCAGGGTATTTAAAGCAGCTTGGCTCACTACCTGATTGCCATTGTGTTTGCTTCTGGCTTCAAGAGTGTTCTACTGCGTTGCTGATTATCTGTGTATGACCTGGCTTCCTCTGACATCCCTCCTGGTTCCTGGATTGTTCCTGACTTCAATGATCTCCATATTCCTCACCCCAGCTTGGCTGAGTTCCTGTCTTGGTTCCTGATCCAGGCTTGTCTTTTGGTTTACGCTTCCAGATCACGATTTTGTTTTGTTTGCTTTTGTTATTTTAATAAAGGTGTTTTGCACTTTATATTTTTGTGTCTGTCTGGTTCCTGATCCCTAACAGTACATAAGGGTCATGAATTCAGTATGCGCAGGCAATCCACTGAATGTTTTTTTGCAGGCTGGACCAGGTAGACCAGCGCATGGACCAGTTTGCGTTAGCCCTCTAGTCTTTGTTGCTCTGTACTGCACATCTGGTTCCACCACCTCAGCAACCCCCTATAGCTGTTGCTGCTCCTGCTCCAACTGTCAATAGTGATTCCATTGTTGCTAAAGGCATGACTGGGTCCGCCCCACTTCCCCAGCATTATGGGGGCAACCCTAACCAGTGCAGAGGTTTCCTGAACTAGGTCAGTATCTATTTGGAGATAGTACCACAGTCCTTTCCGTCTTATAGGAGTAAGGTGGGCTTTATGATTTCCTTACTCTCTGACAGGGCCTTGGCATGGGCTAAACCCCTTTGGGAGACGCAGAAACCTATAGTGTACAATTACCCTGAGTTTATTTTGCATGTAATGTATACATGTGAAAAACGTGAAAGGATAACAGTTATTTTTCAAGGATGGTTGTGCCAATGTTACTTAAAGGGATAGTAATACTTCGTTTTAACTTTATTTTATTTTGTAGGCATTAAAAAAACATGAAGAATGATATATGTCTTATCTCTCAAACCTTTATGGTTTAAGAGATATTCACAAGCAAAGTTTCCCCCTTCTGCCCCTTTTTCCTAGTGTAAGCCATCTCTTCTCAGATGTGAATCTGGTTGTAAGACCAGACAGATAACAGCAGGGGACAATCTTCTTTGTATGAAAAGAATGAAAGCCCTTCCCCCCTTGACAAGTTTTTCAGCTTTTTCCCTTATCTTAATTGAAGATTGTCCCTCTCTGCAGTCTACCTGGGCACTTCCCTTCTGATCTGGCTGAACAGGGGGGGGGGTACTTTGCTTGTGAATATCTCTTAAACCATAAAGGTTTGAGAGATAAGACTTATATCGTTCTTCATGTTTTTTTAATGCCTACGAAATAAAATAAAGATAAAACAAAGTATTACTATCCCTTTAATCAGGAAGTTAGTGTTGTGGGCAAAAGACAAAAGAACTCAGTCTGATATCAATTTTTTCACGTAATATGTTGCCATAGGACTCACAACTTAGCTATTTATTTCTCCACTTCAGCCCTCAGAAGAAGTAATATTGTAGTGGGAAATTTAGAAGTCATAGAAAACATAGGCAGAAAAAAGTTCTTACTGTAAGTTTAATGGCGGTGGCAAGAAAGTGAAAATTATATGTTTTCTCTATGGGCGGGAAATCGTTTTTTCCAGGGAAATTCCTGAAGGAATTTTTTTACCTATCCCTAGTCAACAGGCTACCTCTATAGCATTCACTAAAGAGATATTCCAGCAGAGAGATCCTTAAATTGCTTGAAAACAACATTTGAATACCACTGTTCTGATGGCAATAAATGTTAGCCCTTGGATTCTAATATATGTGTTCTAATTAACTAATTAATCCTCTGTGAAATTATTTACTGCTTTGTTTTCTGGTTGTCCTGGGATAGGTTTCATGTGTAAGAAGGTACTGGCTGGTCATTTTAAAGCTGTCACTGCCCTAGCTGTGATTGGGAAGGAAAGTGGATTCCACTCAGTATATCTGGTGCGTATTCTCACTTATCAATATGTAAAATAAGAGCTCAATTCTATTTGTTTATACTAATGGCTTCTCCTAGGCCTCCAGTCTATTCCCTACTGCAGCAGGCAGTAGAGATGATTGACCTCTTTCAGATCATGCACATCCTATTTTCACCACAAAAAGCACACATTAATTTAACCCCTTTAGTACTAGAGGGGTCGGTATACATTGCAAAGCAATGTGTTGGTGATCTATCTGGCATCCAAAGGGTTAATCTCTTTTCAACATCTTTTAAAAGGTTTAAGCTTAACCCCTTAACGACCCTTGACGGTCATAGTACGTCAAGGGTCGATTTGACTTAACGACCGATGACGTATTATGACCGTCATCGAGTTCCGGGCTCCCCCCGCGGCTGCACGCCATTTGGGGAGTCCGGAACCCAACGGAGCAATTAAAAAAAATTGCTCCGTGGTCGTTAAGTCACTTCCGCTTCCGGATTCCCCGGTCGTTAAGGGGTTAATGTGCAGCCCTTTGGTGGGTCATATAAACAACTCTCTAGTTGAATCTTGGTGCCTTTCACTGGTGTATATAGATAGATTCCAAGATTATAACATTGGAACATAGTTTATGACCTTGAAAAATAACGTGTCCCTTAAGTTGTGTGTGATGTGGTGTGTACGTGCACATATACACTGCCCTTGATTAACACCCCTTCTCCATTAGTAATCCTCCTTCCTGACTGAGATGTGAGTGAGAGTGTTAAAGAGCTATGTCCAGCTGTTTCATGTCCTTCTGATTTGCACTGGTAGAATGACATATTTGTATCAAACTCGTGCTTTCCAATACATGTATCTTTCTTCCTTTGCAGGGAAACTGTAATTTTGCGGTCAGTCAGTCCCAAGGGCCAGATTTTCTGCGCATTTTTCCAATACAGCCTCCCAAAACAAATGATTCCACATCCTCACCACCCATGATGACAAAAATCTCTGCCATTTAAATTGTAATACACGTTAGTGAAATAGATATGGCAAGTATTTTATGGGCTGTATTCCCCTGTGAAGAAACACATGCCATGAAGCATGTAAATATGTGACTCATAGAGGCATACAATATAAATGTAGAATTACATCAAAAGCATTCACTATGCACATATAACCATGCAACACACATTCCAGATCTCCATAATGCCTGCAAATGTGAGGCCTGTTCTGCAATTTAGAACTAGAAATCTGTTTACTTCCAGGCAGCCACGAGCATGAGCAAAGACATTCCAGTAAATAAATAAATATTTATATTTGTCCCTATGGTACAGTTGGCTTTCCTCAGACTTGCTACAGTTCTCTTTATAAGATCAGCTTCAGTATATGTTGACTTTTCTAGTAGCTGAGTGGTGGCTGGGACCGCAGACTTTGTGTATGGGATCTGAATGCCTGCACGCTCACAGAGACCTTCTCCAGATCTGAGTTGGACCACTGGAGTGAGGAGAAAGATGCAGCTTGTGATGGAGCCATAATGGACTTGTGTTTTTCTCCAAAGAGGTAATGCACCTGCCAGTAATGTTTTCTGGTTTATGGGTTAATTGTAGCTCAGTGGTAGGCAACCTTTGTCTCTTCAACTGCTTAGGACAACAACTCACATCTTCCCCAACCAGCCAATGTTTTGAGAGTCCCAATGCAATGGGTTAGCCTTCCAAGTGCCAGAGGGGTGCACTGAGGTGCATTGTGCCCAGAGTGTTAACTCATACTTTCCCTATGCTAGCTGAAGTCATCACAGCACACTAGATTTACTTGATCTATTCATACATCAAAAGGGAAATACCACTTTGCCATCTACAAAGAGGTACTTCTATGGAGCCTAAGGAATAATATACACAATGGTAATAGTTTCACTTCCAGTGGAATTTAAATTGAAAAATAATTTGCATAAATGTATAACCTGTCATGCATTTGGTATTCATCCTTCATTCTAACCATGTCTGAAGAAGAGTCCTAAGTTGTCTTGAAAGCTTGCATTCTAAAGCCGCTTATTTTGTAGTTAGTAATGTTTATAAAGCATAACATCACTTTTGAAAACTGTTGGTAATTGCACTGTTATGTCAGAAAATGATAGAAAGGAACATTCTTTGCAGGAATGTTGATAGGACATTTGCATGACATTTCGTATTCATTATGTTTATGGGACAACACAGAAACAATTGATTAACATTTGGATTAAAAATATGCACAACAGATTATTATTTTTTTATACAGCAGCAAGTATGCACACACCTGGACATGATATAGACATCTAAACTAGGCATACTGTCATTAAGTGGGTTAATCACTTCTTGGGGAATGTTAGTCCATGCAGTATCAACTTGAGTGCACAACTCTTGTTGTGGAAGTAATGACCCATAATATTCCACACATCCTTTGTGGAGAGATGTGTGGGGTCACAGCTGTGTGTCAAATTTTGAATGCTGCCCATGTTAATGCAGTACGATGCCAGGAAAGTTCTGGAGAAATTATCTCATGATTACTTTTACAATCAGGTCTATATATCAGCAGGCTGAGACAGTAGTTTGAATGTCTTATAGGTGCATGTGTCTGCCATGCATGATGGAGCTCCACACAACTATGATATCAGCTGGTCTGCAGGGGTGTTGGAGAATGTATGCTTCTGCATGTCACTGATTAGTACTCATTGTGACCATTGTTTGCACATCCTGGCATCCCTGACAGAACCAAGAGTCATCAGTGAAGAGCACAAATCCCCATTCCTGCCTTAATATCACTTGATTCCACATCACTCTTGTACGATGACAAAAATAATACATATCAATTTGGTGATCATCGTGCCTGGTGAAAGGCTGTTATGCAACCATTATTTTTTCAAACCTAAAAGGGACCAACATTGTTGTAGAGTTTGAACATCATGACCAACATGTGTGGAAATGGCTAATACATAGTAACATAGTAATTTAGGTTGAGAAAAGACTTGCGTCCATCTAGTTAAACCCTTTTCCTATTCCTATTTACCATCGTTGATCCAAAAGAAGGCAAAAAATTTCAAATTCTACCCTTAATGGGGGTAAAAATTCCTTCTTGATTCCAAATGGCAATCAGATTTCTCCTTGGATCAACAAGCCCTAACTAAATATTAATCTCAATACTAACGTACATATCCCTCTATGTTATGCTCTTTTAAATAAGTATCCTATCCTTAAAGGGATAGTAATACTTCATTTTAACTTTATTTTATTTTGTAGGCATTAAAAAAACATGAAGAATGATATAAGTCTTATCTCTGAAACCTTTATGGTTTAAGAGATATTCACAAACAAAGTATCCCCCCCTGTTCAACCAAATCAGAAGGGAGATGCCCAGGTAGACTGCAGAGAGGGACAATCTTCAATTAAGATAATGGAAAAAGCTGAAAAACTTATCAAGGGGGGAAGGGCTTTCATTGTTTTCATACAAAGAAAATTGTCCCCTTCTGTTATCTGTACTGTCATACAACCAGACTCACATCTGAGAAGAGATTGTTTACACTAGGTAAAAGGGGCGGGGAGGGGAACTTTGCTTGTGAATATCTCATAAACCATAAAGGTTTGAGCGATAAGACTTATATCATTCTTCATGTTTTTTTAATGCCTACAAAATAAAATAAAGTTAAAACGAAGTGTTACTATCCCTTTAAGAAAAACTCTTCTGACAGTAACACACCCTCTAGCTATTGACCAGTTTCTCTTCTGCCTTTTGCCTCTAAACTCTTGGAACGCTTAGCCTACTCACGCCTACTTGACTTCCTCAATGCATACAACCTGCTCGACCCTTTACAATCTGGATTTCGTATTGCTCACTCCACTGAAACTGCTCTTACAAGAGACGTCAATGATCTTCATATTACCAAATCTCAAAGTCACTATTCAATTCTTATCCTGCTTGATCTCTCAGCAGATTTTGATACTGTTGATCATGCACTCCTCCTCCGCATTCTTCAACACAGCTCTGGACTGACAACTCTGGCAGCTCTGGACTCTCCGCAACACAGCTCTGGACTGGCTCTACTCTTATCTATCTAACAGATCCTTCAGTGTCTTCTCTGCCACCTTTTCATCCTCCCCCGTCCAACTCTCTGTTGGGATACCTCAAGGTTCTGTTCTAGGACCGGTTCTGTTTTCTCTTTACACAATAACACTTGGTGATCTTATTAACTCATTTGGTCTCAAATATCACCTCTATGCAGATGACACCCAGATTTACTTATCTGTACCTCAACTCACTTCTGATATCCAGGCTAAAGTCACAGATTGCCTCTCGGCTATCTCAGACTGGATGGCTCATAGGCACCTCAAACTCAATATGTCTAAAACTGAGCTGCTCCTCATCCCACCTAGACCTGGCCCTGTAACGCCCTTCCAGGTGACTGTAAATGGCACTACCATAAATCCAGTATCAGAAGCACAGTGTCTAGGGGTGATAATTGACAACTCTCTCTCATTTTCCTCTCATATTAATGCCATTACTAAATCATGTCGCTTTCTTTTGCGTAACATTGCAAAAATCCATCCCTTCCTCTGTTCCTCCACAGCTAAAATTCTTATAAACACAATCATCCTCTCCCACATGGACTATTGTAACATTCTTCTGTCTGGCATTCCTGCTTCCCATCTCCACCCCACTTCAATCTATACAGAATGCTACAGCATGAATTACTCTTTTGTCACCTAGGTTTGTCCCTGCCCCACTCCTCCTCAAAACTCTCCAATGGCTGCCTATCAAACTCCAGATATCTTACAAAATCTTACTTCTCTCTTTCAAGACACTTCTCTCCTCTACTCCTTCTTACATTTCCACTCTGATCTCCCATTATACCCCATCCCACCACTTACGTTCAGCCAATGACTGTCTTCTCTCAGCTACTTTTGTCTCTACAGCTCTGTCACGTATCAAACCTTTTTCTCTTATTGCTCCGTATCTATGGAATGCTCTACTATCCAACCTGCGCCACTGCACCTCTCTGATAAACTTCAGATCTCACTTGAAAATGCACCTCCTGGATAAAATCTCAACAAGCTACAAGGCACTGATGTTGTACAATGAACGCTCTTATAAATTATTTACATTACTGATGTCCTCTATTATCATCAGAACTAGCACTGTATTCAGCACTTGACCCTAATGTACTCTGTATGTCTGCCATTACCACTTTAGATTGTAAGCTTTTGGGCAGGGACCTCGCACCCAATGTTTCACTCTACAAAGCACCTGTAACCCTGTATTGTTTAAACCCTGAAATTGTAAAGCGCTGCATACACTTGTGGCGCTATATAAATAAACCTATTAATACAAATAAGTATCCAGGCCCTTTTTAAAGGCATCTAATGTATTCGATGGCACCACCTCCTCAGGCAGTGAATTCCATACCTTTATTGTCCTTACTGTAAAGAAACCCTTCCGCTGTTGTAGATTAAATCTCCTTTCCTCAAGTCTAACTGGGTGGCCCCTTGTCCTTTCTACTGTTCTGTTAATGAACAGGTCTTTGGAGGGCCCTTTGTATGTGCCCTGAACATATTTATATAGTGTTATCATATCCCCATTAAGAAACCATTTTTCTAGTGTGTACAAGTTTAACTTTTCTAGCCTTTCTTCATAACTAAAACTTTCCATTCCCCTTACTAGTTTTGTAGCCCTCCTCTGCACTTTCTCTAGTTCCATAATGTCCTTTTTCAGAAAGGGCATCCAGAATTGAACAGCATATTCTAGGTGGGGATTACCAAGGACCTGTAAAGAGGCATAATAATATCTTCCTCCCTTGAGTCAATACCCCTTTTAATACATGCCAATATCTTATTGGCCTTTGCAGCTGCCAGCTGGCACTGCATGCTACTGCTACATTACATATAATCCAGCCTGCCACAGTTTGATGATTCTGTCCCTCTTGTGTTTGCTGACAAGATTCTTTGCATTCAATACCCCAGATATGTCATGAAGTATTACTCAGCCAAAAGCTCAATGATAAACATCTTCACAGATAACGGCTGGTTTGCCCAGCTGACAACCTTCATACCCATCACCACAAAACTATAATAATTTATCATTATCTCATACAGACGGTCACTTGATGCAATTTGATTGGTCTACATATTCTCCGTCCTCGTGTTTCAAATTACATGTTGAGCAGTATATTTGAATTTAATACCCACAAGTTGACAGCATATTATTTTTACAATAATTTTTGTTATGCTAAAATGAGTATTTATATTTAAGTATTAACATTTTTTAAACAATTTGATGTTAAAATAATTTATTTGAAATCATCTTTTATGATGTTAACTACTTTAAAAAATTACTTAATCTTCTTAATGAGGTATGATAAGTATAAGCCTATGTCTGTATTTATGGGAGGGGCTAGAGGCCTTTATATACTGTTCAGTCCAGCCCCCTTTGGTTCACATCATCTCAGTGTACCTATGCTAACTCTGTGTGCTCTCACTTCCCACTAGTGTCAGCTGATATACCAAACTAAGCACAACTTCACATTGCACACTGCAGTGTTTTCTTCCGCTCATCGAGTGGTAATGTTGTATCTCTTGTCCTATTCACCCAGACTTTCCCTCTGCACACTTTCATCCCCATTTTTTTATTTTCTCCTAGTTTTCCCTTGCATTTTCTTTCTCCTCCTCCTATCCATGTCCCCTCTCCCCTCACTAGTTCAGTTCCCAGCTGCCTCTGCCCTCCTGATTTCCCCCATGAACTAACTTTATCTCTTTTTCTCTCCCGAGTTTGCTGCTGTAAAGTCCAGGCACCTTTATTTATCCCACTCCGTGTATCTTACATTGCTTACCCTAACCTAGCCATCAGATGGCTTTTATTGTAGCTATCCTCCTGTTTCATCCTTATGGCAGAATCTCAGTCCTTCTTGCCCTGCTCCCCAATATTTCCTGCTTGCTTACCCCCCCCCCCACATCCTTATACTCCCCCCTTCTCCATACCTCCCAAGTGTCCCTCTTTAGGAGGGACAGTCCCTCTTTTAGACCCAAATCCCTCTGTCCCTCTTTCCCACACTGATGTCCCTCTTTTTAGGAGATCAGATTGTGTGGTGTGTATATAAGTGTATCACACTGCTCTACAGCAATAAAACTCACATTATTGTTTGTTTAAACATCTGTAGATGTGTTTATAAATTAGTCTGTGTAAATAAAATACATGGGTCTTGTTATAAGTAATTTATTTGGTCACACAAGGAGGTGTCAATAGGTCATGAAATAGCCTAAAAATTCTTGGTAGTGCCCCGCCTACCAGCCACGCCCCCAGAAACACCCCCTAAAACACGTGTCCCTCTTTGGCAATTTGAAATGTTGGGAGGTATGCTTCTCCTCCCTTCCCCCATTTTCTTGCCTCCTGGAAGATAGTGATCACCTCTTATCTCTATTTTACCTTTCCTAACTTCCCCCTCCCCAGCTTTTACTCCTGTCTGGCTGGGGCTCCTGTACTTTCCTATCCCCACTTCCCTGTGCTTCATTTTAGTTAACCCTTCACAGTCTCCCCCTATGTCTTTTATTTGGCAGCTTTCACATGCTGGGGAAGTGTGCAGTACATTGCAAGTAGTGTTGTAAAGTCTTTTGGCACTTAAAGAGTTAACCCACCTCCTATTCTGTCTTCAACTTCCATATAAAAGCTTCCCTCTCCCCCAGCTCATTCTTACCAGTTTTGTTTCTTTTTACTTCTGTTTGTTCAGCAACTTCCTTTCATTTTCCCCTCATGGTGCTGAAGTTGTTTTTTCTTAGCAGCCAACATCATCACTCCCAATTGTCCCTCTTTAGGAGGGACAGTCCCCTTTTAGACCCAAATCCCCCTGTCCCTCTTTCCCAACCTGATGTCCCTCTTTTTAGGAGATCAGATTGTGTGGTGTATATATAAGTGTATCATACTGCTCTACAGCAATAAAACTCACATTATTGTTTGTTTAAACATCAGTATATGTGTTTATAAATTAGTATGTGTCAATAAAATACTTTGGTCTTGTTATAAGTAATTTATTAGGTCACACAAGAAGGTGTCAATAGGTCATGAAATAGCCTCAAAATTCTCGGTAGTGCCCCGCCTACCAGCCATGTCCCCAGCAACACCCCCTAAAACACAAGTGTCCCTCTTTGGCAATTTGAAATGTTGGGAGGTATGCAACCCAAGCTACAGAGCATCCTGGGCCTTCCTCATGGCTCTAGGTTCCACCTCCTATCATCTAGCAACTAGCTCTGACTGACAGCTGAGTCCTAGTGTCTGGTTCTAAGTCTGCTGCAGTGCCCTCTTGTGGAGGCAGGTACTATGCATATCCAAATTTTTCTAGTGGTGCCTCTCAAAATTGCAAGACTAGCTAGGCCCCAGTGTTATCTTTCTGGGGAGTTTATACCCCCCTAAAAATCTTAACACCTTTCTCTCATTTTATTCCCTCCTAGTTGTGTCTAGGCCCCCTACCCACTCCTGTTTCTCTCATGCATAGAAACTTAGAAACAGAGTTTGACAGCAGATAAGAACCATTAAGCCCTTCTAGCCTGCCCCTTTTTCCTGCTGTAAAAAAGCTCAAAACGTATTTGGTCCTTTGTCTTGTCTTATGTTTAGGACAGTCTTATGCTTATCCCATGCCTGATTAAATTCCATCACTGTATTAACTTCTACCACTTCTACTGGTTGTCGGTTCCTCGTATCTACTACCCTATTAGTGAAGTTAAACTTTTTTATATTACATCTAAACCTCTGTCCCTTTTAGTTTTAGACTATAGCCTCTTGTCCTAACATTTTTACTCCTTTGAAATGTACTTTCGTCCTGTACTTTGTAGAAAACATTCATGTATTTGATGTTTCTATTATATCCGGTCTCTCGCTTTTCTCTCCTCCAAGCCAAACATGTTCAGATCCTTTAGTCTATCCTGAAATTTCTTTTCCTGCAGGACTGGCTAGGTTCAGTTCCCCTCGTCAAATGTCTTATCTGTCTGTTCTACTATTCCTCTATCTCTCCATCTTGCCTTTTTATTCTTCATTGTCTGTCAGTTTCCTTAGTCTTTCTATAGCCTCTCAAGTTGTCCTCCTTTCCACTACTAGCCTCTCATCTGAGGTTTCATGTTAGCCTAGTCCTTACCTCTTTTAAGAGGCTGAAGGTCTAGGTCCCATGCCTTACCTCCTTTCTTGGAGGCCAAGGGCCAAAGGCTAGTCTTCTCCATGGTTTCTTTTCCAATATCACTTAAGTCTTTCTCCTTCCATCTCTTCCCCCCTTAGTCGATAGAGGATGGTCTTATGACCATTAAAATCTATAGAGACCGAGGGGATGCCCTCCCTACTTTTCAGAGGCCAGAGGTCTAGCTAACACTAGTTTATAACTGCCTATGCCCGAGGCTTGGTTCAGCTTATGGCTCTTACCTCTCTTCTGAGGCCGAAGGTCTAGCTTATGCTCCTTACCCCCCCCCCCACAGGATTGATGGCTTCAAGCCCACTCACCTGTTCCAAGCGGTGATAAAAGAGGCCTATAGCCCCCTGCTCCTTACCTCTTTCACAGAGGCTGAAGGACTATTCCTTACCGCTTTCTCAGAGGCCGAAGGTCTAGTCCTTACCTCTCTGATCCTTACATCTTTCTCAGAGGCCGATGGACTACTTCTTACCTTTCTTCTCCTTGCATCTTTTGGAGGGGTTGAAGGATTACTCCTTGCCTCTTTCAAAGAGGCCGAGTGACTACTCCTTACTTTTCTACTCCTTACCTCTTCCTCAGAGGCCAAAGGATTGTATAGAGAATCAGTACCTTGGCAGAACTTCTCAGCACATACCTTATACTAGACTCACTATATTTTCACAGCCCCCCCACTCCACCAAATCTTCTTTTTTCCCTGAGAACAAATCTAGCAATACACCAGCATAGCCACAACAATATTCTATGCATCATCATCTTTGGTCAGTTACATGACTCTCCAAGCCGCCAGCACCCATACCTTCAATTTTTGATGATCCACCCATCAATTCTTGATGATCCACCCATCCCTATGGCATTTGCATGGCTCAAACTCCTACTGTTTTTTTACCATTTTGTTGCCAAGATTACCCCCATGATCTTGAAACCTTTGCAAAAAATAAATAAATAAATAAATAATAAATGCATTAAAAAACCTAAACACTCTATACCATCATCTTCCTTCTCATAAGGTATCAGGGTTTATCCTCTTGGGACCCACCCAGACTTGGCATGGAGCTTTCCCCTGGTATCCAGGATGAATCATCTCCCATGTGGATTTGGAGTGCCTGAGTTGAAGAGCTCTGTTACTCTTATTTCTCACCCCCCTTTTTAACCAAGCATGCTCTCATCTCTCTTACCAGCCCATATTCCTTCTTCAGGTTTACCTCTACTTAAGGTCAAAGGGTAAGCTCAGATTCCTTACCTCTCATAAAAGCCGAAGGACTCATTATAGCTCCTTACCTTCCATGAAGTCAAGCCCCTCCCCCAAAGAGGCCAAAGGTTATCCTCTAGTTATAGAGCAAAGGAACTATCTTTTCACCTCTGACTGAAGTATGTTTTTCTATCACCCATTTTTTTATGTTTCAACCAATCACTCTTTACCTCCATCTAGAGGTCAAAGGATGAGCCTTACCTCTTCTCAGAGGCTGAAGGAATTCATTCTACCATTGGAGGTCAATATTCAGTGACCAAACCAGCTCTCCTTACCTTGCCGAAGGCTGAAGGATATGGGCGTTTCACTATCAGGTCATTGCCTTTCTGTCTTCAAACTTAATATGTCCCACTACCTTTTCAGAGGTCTTTAAACTCCCAGCCTTACCTCTTTGCAGAGGCCGAAGGCTTTGCCCCCACCTTACCTCTCCGACTAAGAGGCCGAAGGTTAGCAATTTCTGTAATTTGACCTCCTCTGGATAGAGATTACGCACAATTTCTACTCACTTATCCAATCCAGTGTCAATGACTCCCTCCTCCCTTTTATCATTCCATATCCTTTCACCTATCATTAAAAAAAAAAAACACATCCTTCCCCCACATCATGATATACGTGTGAATTCTTTGAGCTCACCCACATTCAACTATATGATATTACTTTTATTCATCACCTTTATATTACTCACATATCATTCTGAGACCTCTGTGCCTAAAACCAAGAAGGCATACAATAATGCCTGGAAAATGTCAATCACTTCGTCATCCGACCAAACCAACCTATTCCTATTCTTTCCTGTCCATTCTGCCCTTTTGCAGTATCCCTTGTACTTCCCCTACCATCACAAACTTAACTTAATAGGTATCCTCACCACCTGCCCACTTTCCTTTTACCTCCTATCCTCTCTTGTTCACATCAAGTTACTTATCAGGTGTTTTTCAACACCACCCACCTTTCATGAAACTCATGTCTTCCTACAGACAGTAACCTTTTTAGGTAATTTCATTCCTGTTGCTCTCCACCCATTTTGAGCAACACATCAACACCAACAGGACATTTTCTCCATTTACCTGGCACAATTCAACTAATCAGTTCTGCACAAGCATTGTCATTCCTTTCCCCTTAATTTTGAAAAATGGTGCCAAGTCACAACTCTGAACAGGCTCTGCTCCTTTTGGACAACTGACATACTTGGCCCCCTTTTTGACTAGGAAGGGGGGATCCTACTGTTTTGTCTGCACGCCAACCCTGACCTATATTCAAGCCACACATTTGCATAAGAGCAGCATTCTCTGCTTCTATGAACACAATCCCTGCTCTTATCATTCACCTTTTGGCCTTTAATCTGGCTCACTGCCACGTCCGAGCCTTGGTTTGAATCACCTATATTTTTGCCACAACTCATCACTCACTCCACTTTCCCGGCTGTAAGCCCTGACCATAAGTATAAGGCTATGCCTGCATTCATGGGAGGGGCTGGAGGCCGTTATGTACCCTCCAGTCCAGCCCCCTCTGGTTCACGTCATCTCAGTGAACCCCACCCTCCAAAATCACTTTTCATTATTCATTCCTTTTAGGTGAGCCTTCTAATCTGGCTCACTGCCATGTCCAAGACTAGCTTTCAGTCACCTAGGTTTTCACCAAAACTCATCACTCACTCCACTTTCCCCTCCGTAAGCCCTGACCAGAAAATATAATGATTCTGACAAGACGTAAGAATATTTTTTTCTTTTAAACATTGCAACCTGAGGTCCTGTTTAAACTGAAATACTATGAGAACACACCAAATACACCATAAGGGATAAATACACCTTCACCAAATTCCTTCTAATTTAAATGGGGCTTTTAATCATTTGAGTGGAAGAGAAGAATCCATGTGTTGCTTTGTAATGCGTTGAAAACCATTCTGGCACTCAAAGGTTTAACCCCATTGAATGCTAGATAGGTCTTCATCATATTGCAAATCAGAATTGTTGCAGTTTTCATACGAATATAGGGCCCTAAGAGTTATCTTGAGATGCAGCCATAAAATGTGTACGTATTATATGTATTGAAATAACAAACAAATCACAAACATTATTAACCCCTTAATGACCAGCGGTCCTGGGACGTTTCCATCACATAAGGACTGCTTTGATTCTTGCTGACGCGCCGGTACGCGTGACCTGTTGCGTGCATCAGCACACCGCCTTGGGGCTTGAAAGAGATCGCTCCAGTCTTGGAGCGGTCAATCTTAGGCCCCATCTTTACTTACAGCACTCCCGGTGGAGCGCTGTAAGTAAAAAGTACGTGACATACTATGACCGTCATCGTTCCTTGAGTATTTAAGGACAACGATGGTCATAGTATGTCATGTAGTCCTTAAGGGGTTAAAGCCTGCTATTTTAATGTTTGGATAGTTCACTATATACTGTGTCTCTAGAATCCTAGGAGTTAAATTAGTGATCATTTATATTAAGGGGGCAGTGAAGAATTACAGCATGCCTTTTCACTATTTATGAATGTATGTTTTATAACTCTAAATTGCCTCTATAACAAACTTTGGTGCTTGATACATCTTAAAAAGATGGTAATGTTTCACAAAAAGAGAAGCTCCAATTGATATTCAAAGTATACGGGCCATGGAGAGCATTATTTCAGTACTGTCAGAGCTGTAGTTCAAGAGTAATTTAATGATAAATATTCCTTTCTGGTCCTTTTTTTACTGATGTAACACTGCTCACCTCAGAGCACCAAGACTGTCCAGATGGATCTCAGAGAGGGGCACTCTTCATTGAGCATAAGAAAAAACCTGCCCTTGTTTATCATGGTAAGAAGACTGTCCCTTGCTGTGACCTGTCCAGTCAATTAGTCTTGAACTACAACCCTGACAGTATTGAAATAACACTCTCCATGGCAAACATACTGTGTAGATTAATCATTGCTGCTTTTTTGTGAAACACTGGATATATTTCTAGCACCTCAGCTGACAAGGAGGCTGATGTACTAAATGGAAGTGGAGGAACTGATAAGCAAATCAGCTGCACCATAGGTGACAAAAATACCCAAAATTGGAATTTTGGGAATTGCCATTTGTCTCCTAGGCTACAGTTGGTTTTCCTTAGAATTTCTCACATTGTCTTTTGAACACAGTTCCTTTTATGTAATGCTGTCATGTTACCTTCTGTCATGATGTGTAAGTAAAGATACATGGTTATAATCAGGGGTGGGCAACCTGGGGTCCTCCTGCTGCTGAGGACTACAGTTCCCATCATGGGGCAGATGATGGAAATTCAAAAACTGAAGGGCCTCAGGCTTCTCACCCCTTGTTTAACCCTTTGAGTATTAGAGTGGTGTACAACACATTGTGATGCAATGCTTTGGATACCTCTCAGGTACTCAAAGGGTTAAATTATTCTCAAGGTTTTATTAGCAAATTATGATGTGTTCATTTCAGAAAAGAGTTTGCCTATTCCTCGAGCGATGGGAAGGTTTACATCCGACGCTTTAACACTATGAGCTCTCAGATGACTCTAGTAAATATCCTTGAGGGGCATGAGGCAGAGGTCACCTCAGTAGTCTGGCACCATCTACTAGACAAGTGGATCAGTGGCTCTGAAGATGGGACAATCCGAATATGGGTAACTTTTCAGCTTGAATAAATAAGTGAATCACTATTTCTTTGTATGAAAAAAAGCTATGTATTAAAGTAATACCAAGGTTTTAATTTTAACATTTACTAGGTTAGTAGTAGCCTATATAATAATTCGCTAATGTATGTTTGTCAGAAGCCGTCATGCGAAGTAGAGACGGCTGTGCGCGCTGCAGGCATGCGCAGAACAGACTGCCTGCGCCGTGGCTGATAATGGAGCAGCGTGCTCCAAATTCAGACCATAGTCGGTGCGCAGAGAGGACTACGGTTTGAATTCGGAGTACCCCGCACCGTTATAAGCCACGGTGGGGGCAGTCTCTACTGTGCATGACTGCACCGTGGCCGTTGCTGCCTGGATCTGTGGCCTGTGTACATGGGCTGTTCAACCAGTATATGAATCATACATTCCAGCTTTCTTTGTCTTTAAGGGTTGTCTTTCTTTGCTTTAAGGAATAAGATCTCCCGCTACTTGTATGTAAAGTGAGCCTGAAACTCAATTCTCCCTTTGTATACCTCATCCTCTAGACCAGTGGTTCTCAATAAGGGGGCTGTGGCACATTGGTGTGACACATAGGGATGGTCCAATTATCCTGTTTTGTTCCCATGAAAAAAGCATGATTTTGCTTTTTCCCCACAGGAATTCCCTCCCATGTAGAAACCCATAGATTTTCCACCCCTTTGCTAACGTTACAGGATTTCAAGTGAGAATGGTTCCATTTCACAACTATGTTTTCCAAAAGTCAGCAAAGCTTCCCACAACCATACTATAAATCTCAGCAGCATGGTATATTTTAGGATTCAGGCAGGCAAAGAGTAAGAGAGAGACAGAGAGCAACAACCTTTTGATGTTAAAGGTGATAGACTAAAAAGGTGTCTTGGTGTCAGTTAAGCTGTTATGTGTGTCGGACTCTGAGGAATGTGAAAGGAGAAAGTAAAAATACATAAAAACAACCTTTTTTTGAATGATAAGTGAGTAACTGTCAAACAGGCGGGTGATCCAAGTTCCAAGCTGAGACAAATAAGCTTCTACTGTGACTGACAGATATACTTTGCAGACCAATACATCAGACAGACAAGTATAACTTACCTGATATTCACTCCTACAAGTGCAAACATCCCGTCATGCAGCATGGTGTAGCTTAGGAGACAGAGAGAGTGAAAGCATTCAAAGTGAGAGGGAGAGAGAGAGAAATAAAAATACAAGTTTGGTGTGCTGGGTAGTACTATGACCAGCAAGAGAAGCTGAATGGAACTTGATGATGCTGATGTTGCTGATCCAGAGGTGGAAAGGAAGTCATAACCAACAGTTGTAAAGGGAGCTCATATAACCCTCACCCAATGATTCCCATTCCACCTGAAATGTCTCTTTGGGGAAGTATATTGAAGGTGGATCTGGCTAGTAGAATGAGCAGTATCATAAGTCAGTTACCTGTGCCTACTGCTACTGCTGCCAGTGTGCCTTCTTCTGAAAAGATGGTAAGTATGACAGCAGAGAACCCTTGGTCATGCTCATCATCCCCAACTAGTCGTAAAGAGCAGCAAAAAACTTGTGGTGGCAGTGATGGCACAGCAGATGGTGTAGAGGAGAGTACAAGAGTGTTTTTGGCAGAAAGCAATAACGATTGGGAAAAAAGAGATGAAAATGGGGATGGCATCACTGTCATCTCCAGCAATGAAATGATTGAGTTTGCTTGAGGTAGATGTTCATCTGTCACAGAAGCAGGAAGATGATGAGCAGGATAGTGTTTCATA
This sequence comes from Rhinophrynus dorsalis, assembly GCA_037306005.1. Taxonomy (NCBI): domain Eukaryota; kingdom Metazoa; phylum Chordata; class Amphibia; order Anura; family Rhinophrynidae; genus Rhinophrynus; species Rhinophrynus dorsalis. Next base: position 119,924,120 of record CM074721.1, read on the forward strand.
TACCACTGTAGACACCATAAAAAGCATTGATATGGGACTAGGACAAGTTTCACTTGCCACAACTACTCCAGCTAGTGAAGGGGGTTCTGGAGAAGAAGAAGAAGGCCATTCTTCTCCACCTCTCTCCTCACTGAAATCATGGGTGTGGGAACATTTACCCTTGGGGCAAGCACAGCGCCATCATCAACAACTGCACTGTTCAATATTTGTGATAAGGAAGTACAAAGGGGAAAGGAGGGAACACACCTTGACAAATCTGCCCTCATTAAGCACATGCAACATAGACACCATGATGTTTATGTTAAAGAGATAGTAATACAATTATATAAAAGTATATCCAATTATTAATTATACCTTTTTATAATGCTCTGTGCTTTTCTAATCATCCCTATTGGTGTAGTTTGATTTTAATTTTAACTTAAAGTTTACCCCTCCCACCCCTTTTTCCTACATCACTCTTCTTCCCTTTAGATCTGAAAGCCAGCTACTTAGATGACTCAGTCGCAGCAATTACTGCAGTAGCAAATTTCAGAATGTCACAAATGGCATTTGCCACCACAGCATCTTGCTCTGCTCTAACTCTGTAAGCACACAAAACACATTTTTTTCAGTCTTTTCTTTTTGTAAGCCTACTGCTATACTTTCCAACCATTATTTTGAAATAGATAATCAAATATGAAAAAAATAAGGTTTCAAATTACACTCAGTGTGGCAGATGTGTATGTCTCAGAGGCTCAGACAAATAATGACTCGGACAGGTACAGTTAAGATCAACACCGCTTTATTAAAAGATATATACAAATAAGCACTTCCCAACCCTTCCCGAGGTCAGGGGTGAGGACAGTTCTACAGTCCACTACCCAGGAGCTGACACTGAACCTAGCCTGCACTACTGGAACCAGGAACAGCAGAAAGGAAGAGAACCTACCCTATGGTTCTTGCAGCCTACCCGAGATGGAGAGAGGGTGGCTAAGAGGCAGTAACACTACTCTAGCAGAAGTTATACCCTAGAACGCTAGGGTCCTAAGCAGTATGTACGTAAATGCCCAGAATGCTAGGATACAAGGCAAGTACCCTCGGTACGACCAGAGCGCTGCAAGGCCTACAGACAGCAGACAAACCCGGGGCAGCATGGTAGGCAGTGACCAGGCCAAAGTACCTGCACGGAGAACGTAGCCAGGCCAAAGGTACATACACAATGGAGTCAGACAAGGCCAAGGTAATACACGTATCGGGTAGTCAGACAGGCCATAGTATAAACACGGACCTGTTAGTCAGCCAGGCCACAGGTCATACACGGATTGGGTAGTCAGACAGAGTCAAGGATCGAGTACGGATCAAGTAGTCAGACAAGGCCAAGGTTCAGGCACAAATCTGGTAGTCAGACAAGCCAGGGGTCATACACGGATTGGAATCAGCAGCCAAGCATGGGTCATAACCGAAAGAGGAAACTAAGCAATGCACTGGCACACCATAAAAGGGCACTGAAGCTAGGTCTGAAGGCCACATAAAAGGCCTACCGGTGAGGCGGGAAATCAATCGGCCAATTAGACCTCGGGTACAAAATAGAGAGCGCGATGTAATGATGCCCGTTAACAAACAAGAAGGCCAGCAGACAGGTAGCAACCAGGCATGCTGCTGCAGAACCACAAGAGGATATATGACAGATAACGCCACGGGAGACAGATCACGGGCACCGTGATAGTATGGTGGTGTACTGGTGTGTTTTGAGATATAATCATAGGACTGAAAGCTTAGACATTCTTCTTCTCTCCCCTTGCCCTACGATCCAGTTCACATCCCAAGTGTCTTGGGGGCCCCTGGATTCTGCGGTTGCTCGGCAACAAAAAAATAAAAAGTAAATAGAGAGAAAGACAGACAGCATTTCCTTTCTCTCTTTGCTGCAGTATCCCTTTGCTCTCCAGCTCAGGTTAACCATTCGTCTGCCAGATAAGTACTCTTTTGGGCTTTCTGAGGTGATTTTATTAATTGGTGTGAGAGTAATTTTGTATCCTATTACTGTAAGACACTTCTCCTGTTAGGATGTTGGATCCAAAGGGACATGGGGCTAAGCCTAATGCTAAGGCCTCAGGGGTGTCTTTAACCCCCCTCCCGTTTACTCTTCCTCATGCCAGCGGGGCTTCCATGAGAGTACTCAGGTCACTATGCCCCTCATGTGCTGTGACCCCTGCTTCTCCGCCAGGGCCCTTCAGCCATGAATAAGAGCCACATTGGGTCAAGGACTTAAATTCCAATTCCAGTCCAGGTTTTGGTAAGCACACCCAAAGAAAAAAAAACACATTTAAAATTGCAATCAATTTTGACCAAAATAGCTAAAAGCAAATACAAAACATATTGGTGCACATCCAGATATTCATCACCATTAACCCTTTACTCTGTGGCAATTGGTGGCAAGCTTAGCATTCTATGGCCATATGATGTGACTAAATCCTCATCTTTAATATAATAGTGATATGCAGGCATAATGCTGCAGAGTAAAGGGTTAATGGCAAGGTCTTAAAGTCCTCTATGGCACAGTTTCCTCTTTCTATTCAGGGGGTTCTTCAGTCCTGGAAGCCCCCTACTTCCATCAGGTTTGTGGCACCTAAGGCCCCTGGCATTCCTGATTTATCTGATTCGTCTGAGGAGGAATCATTTGAGGAGTCTGTGTATGGTGCATGTTCAAAATGGGCTTCTTCACAGTTTCATGGTGACCCCTTTGAGGCTGACCCTGAGCCTTTGGCTGAGGTTCTGTTTAAGGCAGTTTTGTCTTCTCTTAACATTCCTGTTAACTCTGTAGAGTCTGCCTACTTCTGACGTCCTTTCAAGGCACAAGAAATCCTGTACTGTTTTTCCGCCTAATCCTACTCAGGATCGAATTATCCTGGATGAAGACTCCTAACAAGCACCTCACTCTTTCTGAGAGATTTCTAAGCTGTACCCCTGCTGTGATGCAGCTTTGGCTCAGTAGGCTTCCCCTATTTCTAGGCTTTCTAGATCCACTACCTTGCCCGTTGCAGATGCTTCAGCACTAATGGATTTAACTGACAGGAAGATGGAACCTATCCTGAAGTCTTCTTTTGCTGCCATAGGTATGTCCATGAGGCCTGTGCTCAGTTCCTCCTTCAACATGGTGGGATCCTGACTATGGACAAGTCCACTCTGGTCCTTTCTCAGGAACTGGCTTTTCTCGGTCTCCAGTTTGACACTCGGCAGGGAATGGTCTATCTGACAGAGGACTCTGTTTAGGTGATCACATCTAAGGTGTCTCATGCTCTGGAATGGACATAGCTCATGCACGGAGGTTCACTTCTCTGGTGGGCAAGATGATCTGTACCATGGAAGTTGTGCCATACTCCATTGCCCACACCAGAAAACTTCAGAGATTTACAATCCAGGTTTGCCGGGGGAACCCGGACCTTCTGGATCGCCCTGTCTCTCTTCCCCCTGAAGTGGGACTGGAAATCCGCTGGTGGTGGGACAACTTCAACCTGTGCAAAGGGAAACCGTTTAGGATTCTGTACTGGACCATAGTATCGACGGATGCCAGCTTGTTAGGCTGGGGAGCCGTCCAGGGTCACCTGGGTGTTCAGTGTCGTTGGTTGATGGGGTAAACCCTCCTTCCTATCAAATTCTTGGAGCTCAAGACGATTTTCCATGCTCTGAGGTATTGGTCAAGATGGCCGGTTCTCGTCCAGTCTGACAACGCTATGGCCGTAGCGTATATCAGCAAGAAAGGAGGCACAAGAAGCACCGCTGCTTGGTCTGAGGTCAAGGCTATTTTGACATGGGCAGAGGAACATCTTCCTGCCATTTCTGGTGTGCACATGGATCCTGGGGATTGGGAACTTCATCCTGAGGTTTTCAACCTCCTAGTGGAGATGTGGGGTCTTCCTTGGGTAGACCTGATGGCCACCAAGGATAACCGGCAGGTTCAGTTTGCTTTAGCTGAAGGGATCCTCTAGCATTTGCAGTAGATGCCCTTTAAATTCCTTGGCGTTTTCATCTGGCCTATATCTTCCCTCCTCTTCCTCTCCTCCCCAGGGTGCTGAGGAAGATTTGGATGGGCAATGCGTCCATCATCCTGATAGCACCTTATTGACCCAGACAGCCTTTGTTTCCAGAACTACTGGCGTTGTCTATCCAGGACCCGATTCCTCTGCCACGCAGTCCGGATCTCCTTCTTCAGGCTACCTATGGAAGGAGGACGTGGAGCATCTGGCTTTGAAGTCATGGCAATTGAAGCCTCAATCTTGAAGAAGAAGAGTTCTTCTTCTTAGGTGGTCTCCACCGTGATCTAGGCTAGGAAACCTGTTTCCGCTAAGGCCTACCATTAGATATGGCTTATTTTCCATGCTTGGTGTGTGGACAGGGATCTGATCTGACCTTGATCTCCTAGCTATCCTGTCTTTTTGCAGGATCGTGTGAACAAGGGTCTTGGCCCTAGCTCCTTGAAGGTGTGGACTTCGGCTCTCTCTGTCTTTTTCCAGAGATGATTTGCCATTTTGCCAGATGTCAAAGTCTTCTTCCAAGGTGTTGCTCACGCTTTCCCCGTCTATAAGATACCCACTCACCAGTGGTACCTTAATCTGGTTTTGGGAGTCTTGCCTCAGTCTCCCTTTGAGTCTTTGGCTACCATTCCTTTACGTCTTCAGACATGGAAGATGGCCTTTCCCTTGGCTGTGGTCTCTGTCCGCAGAGTGGCTGAATTGCAGGCCCTGTCCTGCAAACCGCCTTTCCTGGTGTTTCACAAGGAAAAGGCTGTCCTACTTCCCAGCAATTTCTTCCTAAGTTGACCTCTGAGTTCCATATCAATCAGGAGATTGCTGCGCCTTACTTTTGCTCAGAATCCAAATCTGACAAGGAGAGGGACATCCACTTGTTGGATGTCATGCTCTGCCTTAAGTTCTATGTGCACTGCACTGAGTCTGTCCATCAGACCGATGTCTTGTTTGTCATCCCTGGGTGTCCCAGGGCTGGTAAGACTGTGTCCAAGGTGACTGCATCCTGGATTAAGTCTACCATTCATAAGGCGTATAAGCTCAGGAAGAAACCTGCTCCCTTTCGCATTACAGCACATTCCACTAGGTCTTTTGGGGCCTCTTGGGCCTACAAGAATCAGGCCTCTGCTGATCAGCTGTGCAAGGCGGCCACTTGGTTTTCTGTGCACACATTTGCTAAACATTTCTGTGTGGATGTTTTGGCTTCAGCTGAAGCCAGCTTTGGCAGAAATGTCCTGGAGGCAGTTTTGCCTGTCTAGGACATTAATTCCTGTGCCTTATAGCTCTTTAACTGTTGAGCCTGGTTGGCTCTTGTTTTATTGCGCTGTGTTACTATTCAGTGTCCGTTGACACTTTGTTAATTGGGGCTAAAATTTTGAAAAGTTGATACCTTTATTGGTTAACTAAACAGATTTAAAATGCAAGATTTCAAGACTTCTTAGGTCTCTTCCTCAGGCATACTCTTTGTAACATGCCTGAGGAAGAGACCTAAGAAGTCTTGAAAGCTTGCATTTTAAATCTGTTTAGTTAGCCAATAAAGGTATCAACTTTAGTAAATTTTTGCCTCCTGTATTTCTATGGCTAACACGGTACCAACCTCATCTATTAGTTGGGGCTATTCTGTGTTCTGATTAGTCCATGGGAGCTCTGTTATCATGGTTCTTGCCTTCTCTTCCCACCACAGGACACTCAATGTTGGTACATACCATGGTACCTGTAAGCTATATTGGACATCAGAGAAAAAAGGATTTTAGTCTTACCTGTTAAATCCTTTTCTCTTAGTCCATATAGCTTACAGGTCTCCCAGCCTGTCAAGGGACCATGCTTGGTATCCTGTGGCTGGATGTAGGAGTACTTTTGGATTCATGCTTCCAGGAGTTTTCCTCTTTTTCCTTCTTGCTATCTAGCTAGGTAGGTTTACTGTTTCAAATCTATCTGATATGTATGGTACATTTCATTCTAACCTTATATAACATATATTATGGGGTTCCCCAAAACTTCTGAATTGCATGTTAGGGGTGACAGGAGAGAGATTTGAGAATCACTGTTTCAGACTCTTTGTAATGTTAGGCACTGGATTTGACGGCAGTGGTGAAAGGTAACATGCTAGAGTATGGTGCCTTTCATATAGGTCACTATGCAGAAGGTTTGCTGCTTTCCTGAAAGAATACAGTAAATTTACAGTAACAAAATGGTGGCCTATGGGACTGCCTTCAGACCTTACACTAGCAGCATTGGAATCTGAGATCCATGTCACAGCCACCATTGAATTGCCAACCCACATGGGCTCTATCCAGAAATATTGCTGACACTCACATGGGATCTCCTTCCCAGCATTCAAATCACTAGTGGAATGAGGATAGATACACTGGAGACAGAATTGTTGCAGGGAGATTTATAAAGTCATAAAGGTTGTATGTAGAAAGCTAAACAGTAACAATTCTGGGGTAAACCAAATGCACCATTAAAATTTCCAGTTATTTTAATGAGGCTTTTAACCTATTTAATGTTAAAGAGGTCACCAAAGAAATGTCCAACAATGAGTTTGAAATGTATCTAACATTCAAGAGGCATAAAGTCCAAATGAAATCAATGGGAATTTTCATTTGTCATTTATGGTGCAGTTGGTTTGCTCCAGAATGACTAATCTTTAATAAAAAAATAATTGTGGCTTTCCATGTCTAAACAGCAGCTGTGGGGATATTTTTTGCACATCTCTATGCCTAAATGGCAGGCAAGAATCTCTTTATTTACTTAATGTAAAGAAAGGCTGCAGGTAAAACAATATATGAGGCTTAGCATGAGGACGCGGTCGGCCGCAGAAGACGCCAAGCATGTCCAGATCCACTCCTCGGAGTGACACATGGGATGACGCCGAAGCGTCATCTCGAGCCATCCATTCCCTGCGTCAACCAAGACAGCGTTGCTTGATATAAGATAAGCTGTGACAGTTTTGTGATGGGGGTTGGACTAATGGCATCACAGACACCCAGAAAGCTCCTGCATTTCCTGTTAGTGAGTACTGCGTTGTTGGAGCTCAGAGATAAAAGAAGCAGATAAAGAGTGACCATCCAGTTGTTGTGTAGGCAGGCATATAGGCATAGGCAGACAGCCAGCATTAGTGCCAGTTATTGCACCTGCAATGCAGAGTCATCTTTGTTCCTGTGTAAAATCTGACAATTAAAATAAGGAGTTTGTTTGAATATTTGCAGAGTGATATAATCTCAGTTGTTTAGGGACTGGGAGGCCAACTACCTTACTGCCACTGCAAGGGAGAATCATCAGTGCTCCAGTGTTAAATCTAAAAATTCAATTTAGGATTTTGTTTGAATAATTTGCAGAGTGACAGAATCTAATATTTGTTTAGGGACTGGGAGGCCTCCTACCTTACTGCCACCATAAGGGAGATTCATCCGTGCTCCTGTGTTAAATATAAAAATTCATCTTAGGATTTTGTTTGAATAAGATGGAATTTACTTCCAATTCACTCACTGCCTGGAAGGAACAATTGATAGCGAGGGTGTGTGAGAGGCAAAGAAAAAACTGGATGCAGTCACAGGAGGCAGGAGAAGCTTCCACAGATGAGCTGGAGGACTGTGGTGGTCTTCCGGGACCTATCAGTAGCAACTCCAATAGCACGTCATCTTCTTCCAGTGGAGCAGCTGCTGCTTTTTATGCTGAGGCAATGGACAGATTATGCTTCGGACAAAACAAACAGCTCCCCATAAATAGAAAAAGTGCTGTGTTTGAGGTTAAGGCTTACCTTGCGGAACCTTCTTTGTCCCCAAGTACAGATCCTTTGACTTTCTGGGATAACAAGAGGGCTGTGTGGCCTACTTTGTCCCTGATAGCCAGGAGTTGCTTTCTTGCCCCCAACCACTGTCCAGAGTGAGCGGGTATTTTCTGTAACTGGAAATATAGTTAGCCCCCAGTGCTCTCAATTGGCCCCCCAGCTCAAGGAGCAAATGCCTTTTATAAAAGTCAACCTGCCAAAGCTGGGTTACCCTGCTCTCAGGTTCAATGCAGATTAGAAGGAAAAAAAGTACCATAGTACCATAATATGCTGAGTGTCCAGCTTAACCATCTCTAGAACAGTGGTTGGTTGGGCAGAGGACACCCCCCGACTTGGTGGGAAACAGGGGGGAATTTAAAGTCTACATTGTTGTCCCACTATACAGGTTGCTCAGTCTGGCTCTGTGCTATCTATTTACTGAGTCCTGCCTGCTCCAGTGTTCTGCGGTTTGCTGCTGGCTACATCTCCTGTGTTGCTGTCATCCTGAATCTGCCTTGCACCAGTCATCCTCAGTTGCTGTATCCATCTACTAACTGAGTCCTGCCTGCTCCAGTGTTCTGCGGTTTGCTGCTGCCTACATCTCCAGTGTGGCTGTCATCCTGAGTTTGCCTTGCACCAGTCTTTCTTAGTTGCTGTATCCATCTACTGACTGAGTCCTTCCTGCTCCAGTGTTTTGCAGTTCTGGCTACATCTCCAGTGTTGCTGTCATCCTGCGTCTGCCTGGCACCAGTCTTCCTCAGTTTCTGTATCAATCTACTGACTGTGTCCTGCCTGCTACAGTGTTCTGCAGTTCTGGCTACATCTCCAGTGTTTCTATCATCCTGCGTCTGCCTCGCACCAGTCTTCCTCAGTCGCTGTATCCATCTACTGACTGAGTCCTGCCTGCTCCAGTGTTCTGCAGTTCTGGCTACATCTCCAGTGTTACTGTCATCCTGAGTCTGCCTCTCACCAGTCATCCTTAATCGTTGTATCCATCTACTGAGCCCTGCCTGCTCCACTGTTCTGCGGTTCTGGCTACATCTCCAGTGTTGCTGTCGTCCTGAGTCCGCCCTGCACTAGTCATCCTCAGTTTTGAAGTCTAACTCTATTGTAAGAAACGTCATATGTCTATATACTGAGTCCTGCCTGCTCCAGGCTTCTTCAGTTTTGTAGTCTAATTCTAATCTAAGAAAAGTTGCATATATTTATCTACCTAGTCCTGCCTGCTCCAGGCTTCTTCAGTTTTGAAATCTAACTCTAATCTAAGAAAAGTCTTATGTCTATGAGTCCTGCCAGCTCCAGGCTTCCTCAGTTTTGTAGTCTAACTCTATTCTAAGAAAAGCCATAACCAAAAACCCTTACCTTAACCCTAATACCCTATGCTATATTAAATACAAATTTCCCCACACCAGCCCTGGCGCTGGTATTAAAAAAGCCCTGTTACCTTTTTTCTCTCCTATATGGCTGATTTTGGTAATGTTATATGACGGTACCACGTTTCTGTGGAAACGGGATGAAGTCAAGGACGATATCATACCAACACTGGATCCCAAAGACCTTTGCCACACGGTGACTACTAAACTCACACTCTAGCAAACAAGTGAGTGCGTCAGTAAACTCCTGCCTGCTCCAGGCTTCCCCAGTTTTTAAGTCTAACTCTAATCTAATAAAAGTCATGTATATTTATCTACTGAGTCCTGCCTGTTCCAGGCTTCTTTAGTTTTGAAGTTTAACTCTAATCTAAGAAAAGTCGTATGTCTATGAGTCCTGTCTGCTCCAGTGTTCTGTAGTTTGCTGCTGGCTACATCTACAGTATCACCAACATGATGAAGGGTCTCTGTGATGTTAGATTTGTGGGTGTTCACTGCTCAGCACATCTACATCCTCAGTCTTGAAGTCTACTTCTAATCTAAGAAAAATTGTTTATATTTATCTACTGAGTCCTGCCTGCTCCAGGCTTCTTCAGTTTTGTAGTCTAACTCTAATCTAAGAAAAGTCATATATATTTATCTACTGAGTCCTGCCTGCTCCAGTCATCCTCAGTTTTGTAGTCTAACTTTATTCTAAGAAAAGTCTTATATCTATCTACTGAGTCTGCCTTGCACCAGTTATCCTCAGTCTTCATTCTTCCTTCAAATAGCTACATCCATGCTTCATCTACGGTACAATAAGGCTAAAGCTCCACCTTATCCTGTTCCACCGTCTTCATTTAGACCCTGGAAATGGTTCCACTTATTTTTATTAACCTAATTTTGATTTTATTGTATTTTTAAAAGCTTGGTGAATTTGGCCTAATAATTCGGATTGTAGCCAAAGTTCATCCGAGTCAAACAGGTCTGGTCCGAAAAAAAAAAAGTCCAAAATCAAATTTTACCAAATTTTTTTCCCGTGCACAAGTCTACAATTTATGGCCACTGATGGTTCACTTGGAACACTTGGAGAACTATCTGATCTTCAGTTTCTTGCGTTCGGCATCTCAATATTGAATCACCCTCCTTATTACATACGTGTGTCCTCCACCATCAGTTGTATGTCTGAGAAGGGTCTTTAAGAACAACTGAACATTGACATGCCAAACGCAAGAAATTGAAGATCAGACAGTGCGGCAAGTATGCCAAGTGAATTGTGAGTGGGCATACATTATATTCAAATTACTATGTCAAGAGATACAGAGTAATGTATGCAGTATTATTGCAGGTAGTGCCAGCATTTTATCTTTATATATTGGGAAATCACTTGCAGTTAACCCATTAAGTATCAGAATGGGAAACGTGGGAAATCTAGCATTGAAATGCCAAATGCAAGAGTTTTAAGATCAGTCATTATGACAAGTGTTTCAAAAGAAGTGTGAGTGGACATACATTGTATCCGCATTGCAACTACTAAGTCAATCCTGCAATTTCATTTCAAATACTACTCACAATTTTTTTTTCTTAAGTACCAATAATGCCACGCTGTATGCCCCCGCTTGCCATCAACATCAGGTAAGCGTGTACCCGCTACACACCTCCTGATCTGCCCGGTTTCAGTTAACATCATGTAAAGGTGTGTGATCTACGATCACAGTAAACTGAATGTCTCATTAACCCTTCGAGTGCCAGAGGCCCAAACAATACATAGATTTGCATACTCCTGACATTCAAAGGGTTAATGCTTTCTGTTTCACCCAAGCAGGTGTGCTTCATATTGCAGATCAGCTCCATAAGACTTTACTATCGTGCTCTTCTTACTTCTTCCCCAAGAGATCGCGGACAGTGCAGTACAATTTAATGCCACCATTGATTGACTGTGGCTGAACTGAATGTTGTCTGCACATTATTAGTTACGTCTGTATTTACATCTATTAATATGAAGATTTTGTATGTGGATGAAAGGCATGACTGCCAGGGGCTCACTTGTCACAGCAGGGATGGTGTCAGTGTTAGGGGGCAAGTGTGTGAGAGGGGTGTCTGGCAGGGTGTGAGTTGTGACAGTGTGAGGAGCTGTGAGTGGCAGGGGGCAAGTATGGGAGACAGCTGACTGCCAGGGTGTGACTTGTCACAGTATGGGGTGCTGTGGGAGAGAGGTGAGTGCCAGGGTGTGAGTTCTGACAGTGGGGTTGGTGTGAGTGCCAAGGGGCAAGTGTTGGAGATCAGTGACTGCCGGGGTGTGAGTTGTGACAGTGTAGACTGCACTGAGTGTGGGAGAGAGGTGAGTGGCAGGGTGTCACTTATGACAGTGGGGATGGCAGATGTGGTACAGATGAGTGGCAGGGTGAGTTGTGACAGTTTGGGGTGGTGTGAGTGTGGCAGAGAGGTCACTGGCAGGGTGTAATATAACTCAATACAACTGTAATGAAAAGAAAACTAAAAAGACTTGCAACGCCTTCCCACACTGCTAGTGTGTGTATATATATCGGTGCTCACTGTCCGGAGCACTGGGACAGTGCCTGTCCAAGTAAGCATAGAGCAGTAATAAACAGGGGATAACCTGATCATAAAAAGCTAAACAATTAATGTTAAAAGTGTGGCACTATATTGTAGGAAAAACTAGAGATGTGAAAATAAAAACAACAATGTAGCAAGTACGATGGTAGGAGTGTGAAATACTTCATTAACCTTTCGAGTGCCACATATATGGAAAACGCCTGATAGTCAATGCTTTGGCCACCCCTCTGGCAAGCACAGAATTAGTAAATTAGATGTATTATTAAATGATTATCCTTGAATTTAACAGTTTCAGTGATGGAAGGTTGCAATGCATAGTGTTGACACAACACAAGGTTGTGATTTGGTGTCGTCTGTGGTATAATTGCATTGAGCTTACGTCTAGTGTTGAGCGAGCATGCTCGGCCGATGCTCGGATCGGCTCGAGCATCGCTCTGCTCGGCACATGGCGGTACTCGTACGAGTACCGCATGTGCTCGACCGCCATGTTCGGGTCTCCTCCCCGCACGTTTTGCGGCTGCTGCGCAGCCAATAAACGTGCAGGGAGGCTCTGACATCGGTGTAATGCCAGCAGCCATGTTGGCTGCTGGCATTACACTGATTGGCTGGCCAGAACCCGTGGTCAGGTGCTGTATAGCACCTGACCATCGAGTTCGGCTCAGTCTTAGCCAGGGAGAGCTGAGGATAGGAAGGGAAAGGCAGTGTAGGGAGGAAAAAAACCAAAATTGTGAAAAAAAAGAACCAAAAGTCCTTTTTAGGACTACTGTGTGTGGGGGCAGCAGGTTATTTTGTGTGGGGGGAAAAAAACAAAAAAAAAAAAAAAAAAAATATTCTGTTTAGTGTGCAAAGTTGCAGATTAGAGCACATTCTGTTTAGTGTGCACAGTTGCAGATTAGAGCACATTCTGTTTAGTGTGCAAAGTTGCAGATTAGAGCACATTCTGTTTAGTGTGCAAAGTTGCAGATTAGAGCACATTCTGTTTAGTGTGCAAAGTTGCAGATTAGAGCACATTCTGTTAAGTCTTCAAACTAAAATATCAAAGTCACATATTTCATTCAGTGTGCGTCGCCGCAGTTTAGCAGCACATTCTGTGTACTGTGCAGAGTTGCAGAATAGGAAGAAATACTGTTAAGTCTTCAAACTAAAATATCAGTCACATATTCCATTCAGTGTGCTTCGCCGCAGTTTAGCAGCACATTCTGTGTACTGTGCAGAGTTGCAGAATAGGAAGAAATACTGTTAAGTCTTCAAACTAAAATATCAAAGTCACATATTCCATTCAGTGTGCTTCGCCGCAGTTTAGCAGCACATTCTGTGTACTGTGCAGAGTTGCAGAATAGGAAGAAATACTGTTAAGTCTTCAAACTAAAATATCAAAGTCACATATTCCATTCAGTGTGCGTCGCCGCAGTTTAGCAGCACATTCTGTGTAGTGTGCAGAGTTGCAGAATAGTAAGAAATACTGTTAAGTTTTCAAACTCAAATATTAAAGTCACATATTCCATTCAGTGTGTGTCACCGCCGTTTAGCAGCCTATTCTGTGTACTCTGCAGAGTTGCAGAATAGTAAGAAATACTGTTAAGTTTTCAAACTCAAATATTAAAGTCACATATTCCATTCAGTGTGTTTCACCGCCGTTTAGCAGCCTATTCTGTGTACTCTGCACAGTTGCAGAATAGTAAGAAATACTGTTAAGTTTTCAAACTCAAATATTAAAGTCACATATTCCATTCTGTGTTCGTCACCGCAGTTTAGCAGCCTATTCTGTGTACTCTGCACAGTTGCAGAATAGGAAGAAATACTGTTAAGTTTTCAAACTCAAATATTAAAGTCACATATTCCATTCAGTGTGTATCACCGCCGTTTAGCAGCCTATTCTGTGTACTCTGCACAGTTGCAGAATAGTAAGAAATACTGTTAAGTTTTCAAACTCAAATATTAAAGTCACATATTCCATTCAGTGTGTATCACCGCCGTTTAGCAGCCTATTCTGTGTACTCTGCACAGTTGCAGAATAGGAAGAAATACTGTTAAGTTTTCAAACTCAAATATTAAAGTCACATATTCCATTCAGTGTGTATCACCGCCGTTTAGCAGCCTATTCTGTGTACTCTGCACAGTTGCAGAATAGTAAGAAATACTGTTAAGTTTTCAAACTCAAATATTAAAGTCACATATTCCATTCAGTGTGTGTCACCGCCGTTTAGCAGCCTATTCTGTGTACTCTGCAGAGTTGCAGAATAGTAAGAAATACTGTTAAGTTTTCAAACTCAAATATTAAAGTCACATATTCCATTCAGTGTGTATCACCGCCGTTTAGCAGCCTATTCTGTGTACTCTGCAGAGTTGCAGAATAGTAAGAAATACTGTTAAGTTTTCAAACTCAAATATTAAAGTCACATATTCCATTCAGTGTGTATCACCGCCGTTTAGCAGCCTATTCTGTGTACTCTGCACAGTTGCAGAATAGTAAGAAATACTGTTAAGTTTTCAAACTCAAATATTAAAGTCACATATTCCATTCAGTGTGTATCACCGCCGTTTAGCAGCCTATTCTGTGTACTCTGCACAGTTGCAGAATAGGAAGAAATACTGTTAAGTTTTCAAACTCAAATATTAAAGTCACATATTCCATTCAGTGTGTATCACCGCCGTTTAGCAGCACATTCTGTGTAGTGTGCACAGTTGCAGAATAGTAAGAAATACTGTTAAGTTTTCAAACTCAAATATTAAAGTCACATATTCCATTCAGTGTGTGTCACCGCCGTTCAGCAGCCTATTCTGTGTACTCTGCAGAGTTGCAGAATAGTAAGAAATACTGTTAAGTTTTCAAACTCAAATATTAAAGTCACATATTCCATTCAGTGTGTATCACCGCCGTTTAGCAGCCTATTCTGTGTACTCTGCAGAGTTGCAGAATAGTAAGAAATACTGTTAAGTTTTCAAACTCAAATATTAAAGTCACATATTCCATTCAGTGTGTATCACCGCCGTTTAGCAGCCTATTCTGTGTACTCTGCACAGTTGCAGAATAGTAAGAAATACTGTTAAGTTTTCAAACTCAAATATTAAAGTCACATATTCCATTCAGTGTGTATCACCGCCGTTTAGCAGCCTATTCTGTGTACTCTGCACAGTTGCAGAATAGTAAGAAATACTGTTAAGTTTTCAAACTCAAATATTAAAGTCACATATTCCATTCAGTGTGTGTCACCGCCATTTAGCAGCCTATTCTGTGTACTCTGCACAGTTGCAGAATAGTAAGAAATACTGTTAAGTTTTCAAACTCAAATATTAAAGTCACTTATTCCATTCAGTGTGTGTCACCGCCGTTTAGCAGCCTATTCTGTGTACTCTGCACAGTTGCAGAATAGTAAGAAATACTGTTAAGTTTTCAAACTCAAATATTAAAGTCACATATTCCGTGTAAGATGAAGAAGGCGGGTAAAAAGGGACGGGGAAGTGGACGTGATCCTGATAGTTCAGGGCGCGGGTCAGGACGCGGAGAAACTGTGCCTGGTGCCAGAGCACAAGAAAGAAAGACATCCACCATACCTAGCTTCATGTGTAATTTTACAGGGCGTCGCAGGACATCACTCTCGAGGTCCGACCACTGCGAACAGGTGGTCGGTTGGATGACAGCTGATACTGCTTCCAGTCGGTTAAGCACCACCCTGTCTTCCACCAAGTCCACTCTCAGTAGCCAAGAGTCTGGTCAAAATAATCCTCACTCTGATCATCCTTCCTCCCACCATACACGGTCTGGTCAAAGAAGTGATCCCACACTGGGATATAGTGAGGAGCTCGTCTCATCACCAATCCTTCATTTGACCCTCTCTCCAAGCACGCTTGCAGAGGAACATGACATCTTGTGCCCTGATTCACAACCTCTAGAGGCTACCCAATCACAAGAAGATGACAGATGTGAACGGCATTTAAGGTCAAAGGAAGTAGTGGATGATGATGATGATGATGAGACACAGTTGCCATTAAATCAACCACTATTTCCGTCTCAAGACCTTGTTGAGGAGAATGTTATACAGTTGTCAATGACTGAGTATGTGGTGGGATCAAGACTTGAGGAGGATGATCAGAGTGAGGAAGTGGAGGAGGACTTGGTGGACGATGAGGTGACTGACCCCACCTGGGAAGGTGTAGAGCCGAGCGATGACAGCAGTCCTGAGGGTGAGCCATCTGCAGCACCGCAACAGGCTGGAAGAGGCAGTGGTGTGGCTACAGAAAGAAGGCGGACCGCACCAAACCGGCCCGCAAATGTTCCACGGAGCACCCCCTTGCGTAAATCTCCCTTGCCAAAGGGTAGGTGTTCCGCGGTATGGCGTTTTTTTAAGGAAAGTGCGGACGACAAAAGAATTGTAGTTTGCAACCTGTGCCACACCAGAATGAGCCGAGGCATGAACACTAGAAACCTCACCACCACCAGCATGATCCGACACATGGCATCCAAGCACCGTAGTAAGTGGGAGGAACGCCTGGATCGCCCATCTGTGTCTGCAGGCCACACCACTGCCTCCTCTTCCCCTGTTTTCGGTGCCGGCCAATCGCCTGTCGAAGGCGCAGGCCCGCATACCTCCCGCCCTGCACCTGTACCATCTGAAGCACCATCAGCGACCACATCCACTTCCCTGTCCCAGCACAGCGTCCAAATGTCGTTACCCCAGGCATTTGAGCGCAAGAGAAAGTACCCAGCCACCCACCCACAGGCCATAGCACTAACCTCACACCTTTCCAAATTACTGGCCATCGAAATGCTGCCATTTAGGCTTGTGGAGACTGAGTCCTTCCGCAGCCTGATGGCAGCAGCTGTCCCTCGGTACGCGGTCCCCAGCCGCCACTACTTTTCCCGGTGTGCCATCCCCGCATTACACCACCATGTGTCCCGTAACATCACCCGTGCCCTGACCAACGCAGTTACTGGGAAGGTCCACTTAACGACTGACACATGGACAAGTGCTTGTGGCCAGGGACGCTACATTTCCCTGACGGCACACTGGGTGAATGTCGTGGAGGCTGGGAGCGACTCGGACCCTGGGATGGCACGGGTGCTACCCACGCCGAGGATTGCGGGCCCTACCTCCATCAGGGTTTCCGCCAGCACCTACGTTATTGGCTCCTCCTCCTCCGTTTCCACCTCCGAATTCTCTACACGCAGCGCCACTCCCCCATCAGCCAGTAGCTGGAAGCAGTGTAGCACTGCAGTGGGGAAGCGTCAACAGGCCGTGCTGAAGCTGATCTGCCTTGGGGACAAACAGCACACGGCCTCAGAGCTGTTGCAGGGGATTAGTCACCAGACCGAGCAGTGGCTCTCGCCACTCAACCTGCAACCAGGCATGGTTGTGTGTGATAATGGGCGTAACTTGGTGGCGGCTTTGGAGCTCGGCAAGCTCACACACGTACCATGCCTAGCGCATGTATTTAATTTAGTGGTTCAGCGATTTCTAAAAACCTACCCCAATGTGCATGATCTCTTGACCAAGGTGCGCCGCGTGTGTGCACATTTCCGTAAGTCATCTACAGCTTCGGCCGGCCTGTTGAAGCTGCAGCAGCGCTTACAATTGCCAGCTCACCGGCTGCTGTGTGATGTGAGCACGCGCTGGAACTCCACCTTCCACATGTTGGCCCGGCTTTGTGAGCAGCAGAGGGCAGTAGTGGAGTACCAGCTGTTACACGGTCGTCGCCTCTCCGTTCAACTTCCTGTAATCAGAAGTGAGGAGTGGGAATGGATGTCAGACCTCTGCGAGGTTTTACGCAATTTTGAGGAATCGACACAGATGGTGAGCGGCGATAACGCTATTATCAGTGTAACCATCCCACTTCTGTGTCTACTGAAACGCTCGCTGCTCACAATTAAAACCGACGCTTTGCATGTGGAAGAGGTGGAAATGGGGGAGGAAGAGCTTACACAAGGTGATAGCCAGAGCACCCTCACTTCGTCTTCTCAGCGACAATTGGAGGAGGCGGAGGAGGAGGAGGAGGAGGAAGACACGGTTGCCTCCGCTACAGAGGGTAGCCATGGAACTTTAGTTCCATCTCTTCAGCGTGGGTGGGCAGAAGAGGAGGAAGAGGATGAGGATATTGAGAGTCATCCTCCTGGTGAGGACAGCGAAATCTTGACTGTTGGTACTCTTGCACACATGGCTGACTTTATGTTAGGCTGCCTTTCCCGTGACCCACGCGTTATACGCATTTTAGACAACACGGATTACTGGGTGTTCACCCTTCTGGACCCCCGCTACAAAGAGAATTTCTCATCTCTCATTCCTCCGGTGGAGAGGACAAGCAAAATGGTGCAATACCAGAAGGTTCTTGTTGAAAAATTGCTCCAAAATTTTCCATCTGACAACGCTGGCGGCAGAGTACGTGCTACCTTGGCCCACCGAGAAGGGGAGAAAAGGGGAGCACACAGCAGTTCCGAGAAAGGCAGGGCAACACTCTCCAAGGCGTGGGACACCTTCATGACACCCCGCCAGCACCCTCACCCTGATGCGCAGCCTAGTGTCACAAGGAGGGAAAAGTTTTGGAAGATGGTGAAGGAGTACGTAGCAGACCGTGTCAGCGTCCTCAATGATCCCTCTGTGCCTTACAACTACTGGGTGTCCAAGCTGGACACGTGGTATGAACTGGCACTCTACGCCTTGGAGGTGCTGGCCTGCCCTGCCGCCAGCGTTCTGTCTGAGCGGGTATTTAGTGCTGCTGGTGGCATCATAACAGATAAGCGTATCCGCCTTTCCACCGACAATGCTGATAGGTTGACACTTATAAAAATGAACAAGGCCTGGATTTCCCCTGACTTCTCCACTCCACTGGAGGAAAGCCGCGGGGGAACATAAAGTCACTTTAGATATGTTATTTACAATGATGTGAATACTCTGTATTCCCATTCACCCCTTCCACCCAAAAAACGGATATATATGGTTGACTCTTAATCTTCTCATCCTCCTCCTCCTCTTCCATATGCCCTGGGATATAATTTTTATATAGGGCCAGCTCACCAGCGGGCCCTGTGATATAATTTTTATATAGGGCCAGCTCACCAGCGGGCCCTGTGATATAATTTTTATATAGGGCCAGCTCACCAGCGGGCCCTGTTTGACAATTTTTATATAGGTCAGCTCACCAGCGGGCCTTCTCATATAATG
The DNA here is from genome assembly GCA_037306005.1 of Rhinophrynus dorsalis. Lineage (NCBI taxonomy): Eukaryota > Metazoa > Chordata > Amphibia > Anura > Rhinophrynidae > Rhinophrynus > Rhinophrynus dorsalis. Next base: position 119,942,976 of record CM074721.1, read on the forward strand.
TTTTATTGGGTCAGCTCTCTAGCGGGCCCTCTCATATAATGTTTTATAGCGTCAGCTCACTAGCGGGCCTTCGCATATAATGTTTAGGATGGTCAGCTCTGCAGCAGACCCTCACCCATAATGTTTTAGATGGTCAGCTCAGCGCACGTTTCCCTCTTAATCATGGCCTCAGTTCAATAAAATCAAGGAAATTTTTGGGAGAATTTGCCTCTGCGCACGTTTCCCTCTTAATCATGGCCTCAGTTCTGAAAATCAAGGAAATTTTTGGGAGAATTTGCCTCTGCGCACGTTTCCCTCTTAATCATGGCCTCACTTCAGAAAATCAAGGAAATTTTTGGGAGAATTTGCAGATGATATACAAGTAAATATACAGCAAATATTGTTTGGTAACAATTTTTCGCCTAAAGTCGTTTTTATTTCCTTTTTGTGTGTTTTATGGTCAGTTTGTAAAAATGGCGTACTACGGGCGAAAGATCGTTCCCAGCAGCGATGTTGGAGTCCAAGATGCATCCAGACATCCTCCCTATGCTGTCCCTGAACCATTTCTGTGGTGTTTCCATCCTTTTCTGCCCTTTTCCTATGGACCAGGCACCCTCCCCTCATCAGAGCAGGGGGTGCCTGGTGTAATGCTCGAGTCCTCCCATTGACTTCAATGGGGCTCGGGTGCTCGGCCGAGCACTCGAGCCTCAGGGGGTGCTCGGTCAGAGCACCCGAACACCCGAGCATTGGGGTGCTCGCTCTTCACTACTTACGTCCCCATATTCAACCCCGTCGCTACCTTAATTCAATGTTATAGGCTATGGTGTGTAGCAATATATAAATTTAAGGCACATACATTAGTTAGTGCAATGATGCATACAAGTAGAGAACCTTCAAAGTTTATGTTAGCAGCTAGAGTACCTCCGTGTGCTGCATAGGAAATAGTTTTGCTTTGATGTATCCACTGCTAGTGTTGATCAATTGAATCCCCCAATCTGTGGTTAATTTCCAAAGTAGCGACCTGTGTCCTCACGTGGTAGAATACAGGGGTTAGATGAGGACACAGGTTTCTACTTTGTAAATGAAGTGCAAATTGGGGGATTCCATTGATCAGCACTAGGAGCAGATACAAAGCGCGATGAAAGGAAGAGGTTTAGCTATGCAGCACATGGATGCGCTCCAGCTGCTACTATTTGTAAGTAATATACACTTTGAAGCTTGTGGACTTGTATGGATGGTACCCTAAACGTATTTAAAGCTTAAACACACTACAAAAGCAAAAATTTGTATTCTTTTGATAAGCCAGCCAAATATTTAGTAGATTAGCATGGACATTTGGAGGCCATTGAAAGGTACCTTTCCAAAGGATAATACCTTTCCATAGGATAGGGAAGAAATGCTACCATTTAGGGAGTACAATTTGCATGTAAATCGATCTGAATTTTTTGTTTCAACTATATGGTTAGTTAAGGCTAAAATTACACTGCTGTGCTTACATACTTAAAGGGATAGTTATGTTTCAAAAAAGCAGCAGCTCCAATTAATCTTCATAGTATTTGAGCCATAGAGAGTGTTATTTCAGTGCGGTCAGAGTTGTAGTTCAAGAGTAATTGATTGAATGGTAAAGTTTCCCCCTCCAGCCCCTTTTACCTAGTGTAAGTCACCTCCCCTCAGATGTGGAATCTGTTCATGAGACCAGACAGCTCATAACAAGGGACAATCTTCTTACTGTGAGAACAATGAAAACCCTGCTCCCCCCCCCCTTGACAGGTTTTTCAGGTTTTTCTCTTATGCTAATTGAAGACTGTCCCTCTCTGAGATCCACCTGGACACCAACTTGCTGTTCTGAAGTGAACAGTATTACATCAGTAAAAGGGGCGGGAGGGGGATATTTTATCATGGTTCCCTTTTGAAAGGTCGCACACGAAAGTACGTGCAACCTTTTAAGTAATTCACCACGTCACCATGACAGCGCGAGATTGTCATGTCGCCTACTTAATGGTCGCATACACGGAATTGAAAGTGGCTGGAGCGCCTCTGTGTGCTGCACCATACATAATAATAAAGGAAAAGTTATACAACAAAGTATAAGCAATATAGATTTATATAGGAACAAAAATATAAACCATAAAAATGTCTGTAAAAGTCGCAGTGTTGAGTGTGCTCAATCCTTCAATAATGGTGTCTCTGGAATGATGGATATAAAAACTCCAGGGCAAATGGATTAATATACAGAAATAAACTTATGGCAAACATAACTCATTTACTTTTATGTTAGAAATGTCTCTCAATGCGTTGGATACAAGTCTAGTACACAAATGGTTAAAAGCCCTGTTAGTAATAATATGTTTGTAAATGCCAGGTTATACTCATGGTTTAAAACATCAAAGGACAATAGATTTGCACCTGATTAATTCAACACTGATAAATGTCAAGAAGAGGTTAAAATCTGGCGGGATATGTTTAACTCGTGCAATGTGACCAGAGATCTTATATCAGTTCTATTAAGAGACTTACGTTCATAAGAAAAGTGGGTTAATTCTGGAGCAAACAGTAAAATAGGGGGCAGAATGGGGGGAGAGAGAGAGCTGGGGTAGCAATGACAAAGATAGTAAGGTTAATGGGAGTTGGAGTGCTGCTCGTTCTGACATTCCAGGCTACATTTCAAGCTGTGACATGCAGATCTTGCGCTTTCCTGCACTGCGAGATTTTCATGTCAACATTTTTATCACAGTGACGTTCTGAATGCTCTTTCGCATGCAGCGTTTCAAAAGGATACCCTTTATCATTCAATTAGTCTTGAAATACAACTCTGACAGTATTGGAATAACATTCTCCATGGCCCAAATACTATGAAGATTAATTGGAGCTGTTTTTATTGTGAAACATTACTATCCCTTTAAGGTTCACAGGTTACAAGTCACAATGTTACTGTATTGTCATCAGCTTATAGGTAGTAATTGTTAGTATCCGTGTGTAGTGTTGACCAAAATCTGTGCAACTTATCTGAAAGTGAAACATAGTAGAAAAAGAGAAATTTCTATTCCATCTCTAAGCCACCCACCCCAAATCAGTGTGTAGCATTGGTTGTGATACACACACTGATGTTGTTCTGAATAGTCGCACTCACTGGAATATGAACTCCATTCGGACCTATGCTTTTTATGCTTCTCGACCATTGCAGCACATCTGGACAATCAGAAAGTAGTATACACATATTTCTTCCAAATCAAGCAGTTGTTACAATGCACATGTGTTTCCTGCAGTTGTGTAGTCCTGTAGAGTCCTGCAAAATAAATAAAATGCAAACATTGAAAGTATAAATAGTATGAAATAGTATTTGTGAATGAAGCATGGAAGCTAGGGAAAAGCAACATGACACTGGGTGAGTGATAAATGTGAATGAAGCAGTTGTGGGCAGTGTGTGTGAGAAGAGGCTATGAGATGAGTTTAGTGGGCATGTTGGAGTGTTGAGCTAGTCAAAGCTTAGTCACCATGCTGGAGTGGGGAGCTAGTGAAAGCTGACATGACACCGGGTGAGTGAGAAATGTGTATGAACGGATGTGAGTTGTGCGTGTGAGTGTGGGTAGTGTGTGTGAGTGTGGGTAGTGTGTGTGAGTGTGAGAAAAGGCTATGAGGGGACCCAAATCATTAGTTGAGGTATTACAAATGGTGTTGTGTTAAATATTTGATGCCAACAGGAGTGAGGCAGCCATTTCTTTGGTCTCTGAGAACTGTGTAGGAGCTATGGTAGTCTCCTCCCCAGCTGTGCCCTGGAGTGTGTATGTTGGGCTATGGTAGTCAGTAGGAAATCTTCATATGTGCTCTTATGTGCTAGCCCTGGGGTATGTGTATTATAATTTGGTGTGTAATACTGGGCTCAGGCAATATAGAGACCATATGCAGATCTGCACCTAGCTGCCTCCCTGCGGGGAAAGGGCATGGACATATAGTATAGATATATAAATTCAAGGTAAGTAAAATATTACTATTCCTTTAAAGCAGAAAGCTAACTAAAATTGTTGGACAATCTCTGTTCAAAATATTTAAATGTTCCTCAAGGTATTGATTTTAAGGAAAGTTTCCTTACTAAAAAAAGCCCCAAAACATAACTCTTTAAGGATAAAAGAGGTTAAATAACATTTTTAGTGCTAAAGAGTGTGTAAAGCATTATAAGCACTGCATCTAATAAAATTGTTTTCTAAGAACTGGTTGAGGGGTCTAAAACATCAGGGCTCATACTTAAAGGACCATTTCTTGTTGAGACATGTAATGATGCTAATTTTTCTACTGGTAATGGTGCAATTGGACTGTTGAGCAACTAAAAATACATTCGGTTCGCCCAAGTCCCAGGTGTTGAAACCCAACAACTTTCCTTGTTTAAATAAATGTCGACCATGATCTGCATTATACCTGCAGGGTGAAGATGGTGCACAGTGTGAGAAGATTCTCGTTACTAAAGAAGTAGTCACTTGTATCTGCATTGATCATCTAAATGGATGTATAGCTGCTGGGGTACAAGACACCCTCAGGTAACAGGCCAAAGCCTACATAACTACATCTGGCTTGGGTTCTAGCATGCCAGAAGATTCAATATACTTAATTGTAAACAGGTGCACAAATTGACCAGTTGTTTGCATTTCATGGTACATAGATAATGACCACATAAATTGGGCAGTAACCTTTTTGGGTAAATAGCCGTTGCATCACCAAGAACATTTTCTGCATTCAAAGGAATTGTCCTTTGAAAAACTTTCTACAAACCTGCGCAAATTACTTTTTTTCTGGCAAAAACTGGTATTTTTATTGGTACTTTTCTTGAGTGGATTATATATGATATCAAGATACGATGTCATAAACATGATAAAATGAAAATATAACAATGTTTAGTGATGTTGTTCCCATTATATCTAATAAAGTACATTATTCTATGAAAATTCATGCTCCAATGTATTGCACTATACCTTCTGGATACAATGATACCAAATACGTGCTGGTTTTATTAAATGTTTCCAGACTAACATTATTAATCATTAGTATATACTTTATATCTGCAGTATGAGTAATCATTACTGCATATGCTTTATATCATCTCAAAATATATGAACCAGAGTGCCATCAATAACTGATAGCGTGTATACTTTATTTTCTTGGGGTTTATGATATAGAAACACAATATTAATTGTTATTGCATATACTTTATATCTTCTCAGGGTTTATGATCCAGACTCTTTACTTCAGGTTCAGTGTAACGTGGGGCACAAGGATCTAATTCGCTCTATTGTCCACATTCCCGAGATGATGCAGGTACAATATAGAATAAAATTAGGCCAGTATTTATAATACAGCAAGATATCCCTTTAAGAGCAAAAAGAGAGAGTTGCTCAAGAAGATTCTCATGGTATTTTCTAACAGACTCACATGGAAAGTCTGAGAATCTATCACACATTTAAATCAGGCAGATTTATGCTCAAAAGAAAAGTGGAGAAAATATGGAGCAACACAGTTGCACTCTATGGGAGAAATAAAACCCCTCAAATATCTCATTGACTTAAATGGGGATTTTATCTCCTTAACCATTTGTATGTCAGGGAGGTGTCCAACGCATTGCATTGCAATGAGTTGAATAAGTCTCTGGCATGCAAAAGGTTAATGCTAGTGTGGTCTCCAACTCATTGCTAAGCAATCAGATGGAGACCTCTCCAGAACTGAAGCAGTTAAAAGTTCCCTCTCTAGCAGTCAAGCAGTAAAAACCCTACTTAAAGGGATAACATATATATACTTATATATATACTTTGCGGGGTTTATTCTGCTAAGTAAAGCAAATGCTGAGTGATGTTTTGTTCAAATATTATTTCGGTTCAGTCTTGCATCTTTTTTGGGTTGAGTAATTCCAAGGCCTGAGATTTTTGGTGGTACTATTGTTACAGCATTGTGTAGGCAGCTGTTGTCACTGACAAAAACCATCCATTGACTGCTGTAGCAATAGCACCACTGTAACATATCAGGCCATTGAGAAACTGCACCCAAAAACTGCAATTTTGAACTGCAATAACATTTGAATAAACAGAGAAGAAGTCAGAGATGATCAGCTCGTCTCATGAGCATGCAAGGGTATGCAAAAAGCTCACTGGAACTGTGTCCTTAAGTCCAGTGTGCAATCTCTTTTAGCTCACAAATGCCATACACAGAGAATAAATATTCTGTAGCATTTTTTACAGGTCCTTACAAAATTACAGTTCAGCCATGAAGTGCCAAACAATTCTTCACTGAAAAAGGTAAACAGCTAACCACAGAAGTATGTTTCGGCCTTACTGGGCCTCATCACTGAGATACAGCTGATCCCTCTAGTCACTTGGGAGCAAGTGGTACATATCTGGATTCCACCAATACCCTGAGGGTGACCAACCCTATGAGCACTTTGCATATACAGAGAAGAAGTCAGAAATGCTCAGCTTGACTCATGAGCTTGCAAGGGTATGCATAAAGCTCACTGGGACTGTGTCCTTTTCACTCACAAATGTTATACACAGAGAAGTATTTTTAAGTATATCATACAGGTCCTGCCAAAATGACAGTCCAGCCATAAAATGCCAGACAGTTCTTCTTCAAACAAAGGAAACAGCTAACCCCAGATATACATTTCAGCATTATTGCACCTCATCAATGAGGAGCAGCTAATCCCTCTAGGCACTTGTGAACAAGGGATCCATGTTTGGACTCCCCCATTAACCTTAGGGTGACCAACCCTATGAGCACTTTGCATATACAGAGAAGATGTCAGAGATGCTCAGCTTGGCTCATGAGCTTTCAAGGGAGTGCAAAAAGCTCCCTGGGACTGTGCCCTCGCACCCAGAGTGCAATCTCTTTTAGCTCACAAATGCCATACACAGAGAAAAAATATTCTGAAGCATAACAGCAGGGTCAGCCCTTACATGGGCAATTAGGCGCCACAAGGCATGTTTATTTCATGCACCGACAGAGCCAGCTGCCAGCTCTGTCAGTGGCAGCGCTGACAGTGATTGACTTCCTGACCTCCCTGGCCTGGCTTAGTCCCTTTAGTCCTGAATTTGTAGATTTATTTTAGAATCAAGTACTTGCCGAACCCTCTTAACCCCCTGAGGGCCAGAGGTGTATGTAATGCTTATGCGCCTCCTGTTCCTCAAGGGTTAACAAAACTATGTGACATGTTCTGCACCTTTCCCCTGTATGAAACGGCATGGTGAGCTGTGAAGGACAAGCAATCAAAAACCAAACCAAATTGTTTCAAATCTAAACAGTCTCACAAATCAAGTGCACTACTAATGTTAGCTGTAACATAACATTTTATTTGTTTATTTGGACATTTCTATTACTGCTATACAAATAGACAGTGCTGTAAAATGCATGACTTGAAGGGATTAGTAGAAAGGTCATTTGGTTTGAGTATGACGTTGCTCTCACTGTGCTGCAGTTTCCACACTGCAGTCAGTGCACATGCCATCATTGCCATGATAGCTCACTTCACCTAGCACTGAAATGCTTTTACCTGTCTGTTAATACGAGTATCTCTTTCTCTTCCTGTTTGCCACTGTGCCAGCCTGCCACTTACCATGTGCAGGATAGAGGGCAGGGTTTGTGTCTGCTCTCCCTTCCCCTCGGCTCTGTGTCTGAGAACTGATAGCAATCAGGCAAAGAGGAGAAGGAGCCTGATACTGTCACTGCAGGACAACAGCAACTTACCCTGTATACACACTGGTTAAAGGGATAGTAATACTTCATTTTAACTTTATTTTATTTTGTAGGCATTAAAAAAACATGAAGAATGATATAAGTCTTATCTCTCAAACCTTTATGGTTTAAGAGATATTCACAAGCAAAGTTTCCCCCTCCCGCCCCTTTTACCTACTGTAAACAATCTCTTCTCAGATGTGGAATCCAGTCCATAGACTGGACAGATAACAGAAGGGGACACTCTTATTCCTATGAAAACAATGAAATCCCTGCCCCCCTTGACAAGCTTTTCAGGTTTTTCCCTTATCTTAATAGAAGATTGTCCCTCTCTGCAGTCTACCTGGGCACCTCCCTTCTGCTCTGGCTGAAGAGTGTGACATCAGTAAAAGGGGAGGGAGGGGGACAATTTGTCATTGAATTACTCTTGAACTACAACTCTGACAGAATTGAAATAACACTCTCCAAAGTCCAAATACTATGATGATTAATTAGAGTTGCTTTTATTATGAAACATTACTATCCCTTTAACTAGTCCAAAGCCCAAAGGGACTGTGCAATGCAAATGGAGGTTTAACCCCTTGAATGCCAGAGCATACCGCCCCAGCACTCAAGGGGTTACCATCAGTGTTTGCTGCAGAAACAGACGTATGTATTAGCTTAATTTTGCTCCCAGTAGAGATATAACGATTAGTTTAAAGAGACTCCGGTCATTCGGAATCGTGGCTTTTAATTTAACCCTGTAAGGACCAGAGGAGGGGGCAATTCACTGTGCACCCCTTTGGTCCTTAAAGGGTTAACATTAAGTTTGTGTTTTTCATGCAGTTACTGCATTGAACATTTTGATGGCTAGAGGGGTGCGCAATGCATTGCATACCCCTCTTTCTCTCAGAGCATTAATATATGTTGTATCATATTACTAGTTAGCGATGTTTCTAATGCAGGGTGACCAAGTGTCCCTGATTGCCCAGGTTATGAAAGGGTTACAGTGGTGTCCTGTGTGAAAGATTGCTATATAACACTGCTGCAATTGTAAAAAATGGACAGTTCTAAAATAGATGTGAGTGTGTTTTGGTGGGCATGGTTTGGGGGGAGCAGCATTTCATCCTTGGACAGTCAAGCCTAAGATTAATGGGGGAATCCTGATTTGGACCCCTTGCTCACAAGTGCCTAGAGGGATCAGAGGTACTTCATTGACAAGGCTCAATAAGGCTGAAATGTATGTCTAGTGTTAGCTGTTTCCCTTGTTCAAAGAATGCACACAGAATTCGTCTGTATAGGAAATACAGTGATATTCGTACTGCAGGTCTATAGATAATACAAAACAAACAGTTAAGTACATCTTGTTATCGGCCATTGTTAAAACCATTATTAACAATGGCCGATAACAAGATGTACTGAACTGGTCTCTGTGAGAATGGTGAGATCACTAAACCTATCAAGAGCAATAATAAAGTGATATTAGCATCTACACTCACAAATTTCTTCCTGTTTGCCTTGTTCAAAGAAGAATTGTCTGGCATTTAGCAGCTGGATTGACATTTTGGCAGGACCTGTATGTTATGCTTCAGAATATTTCTTCTCTGTGTATGGCATTTATGAGCTAAAAGAGGTTGTACTCTGGGGGCGAGGACACAGTCCCAGTGAGATTTTTGCATACCTTTGCAAGCTCATTAGCTGAGTTGAGCATCTCTGACTTTTTCTCTGTATATGCAAATTGCTCTTGGTGTTGGTCACCCTAAGGATAATGAGGGGATTTAGATGTGGACCTCTTGCTCACAAGTGCCTAGAATGATCAGCTGGACACCACTAATAAGACTGTAATGCATGGCTAAGGATAGCAGTTGCTTCTCTGCCTTTTGGCTAAGATCAAGTGTAGTACCTGCTCAGGTAGGTAGCAGATGCCTGGGCAGGGGTGGCATGCTACACTTGGTCGAGGCCTGGGGTCGGGGGCGAGACAAAGGCCCGAGGTGCAAAAGATGGCTTTGATTCACCGAGCATGTGATAACAGGACACTTGTTTTGGGTTGAGCACTGGCACCGCACTCATGGACTTTCTATTCTTTTCACTTCCACTGCCCTGGTCTTCTGGCTGGCAGTGAAGAATTTTTATAATTCCAGCCAGGAGACTGGGGCCTTAACAGGCGCGCCTCTTTTTTCCTTTATTCACTGGGCACGTTTGGCACAGTAGAATTTTGGGGTTTTTTTGGGCACTATGAAAAGCACTTACCCACTGACACAAAGCACTTATTCACTGAAAATTAGCCGCAGTGGGGCCGGGTCCTTGGACTTTGTGCTCTTGGTGGGGGAGGTGGTTTGGCATGCTGCCTCCCCTTAACGTTTGCTGACGCTCCTCTCTCTGGAGGGAGCCGAAGATTGGAGCCCTGGGGCAGGGACGCTGATGCAGAAGGCCCCAGGGTGAAAGCCCTCCTCTCTTTTCAGAGAGAGGAGGAGAAGCTAAAGGGCCCCCCCTAGCATGGGCGAAGGGGGGCTGAAGGCTGACCCGGCCCCAGAAGAACGAACCTATGACTCACGAGGAGTCACGGAGCACTAACTGGGAACGGAAGAAGCAAAGGAAGCACAGTAACAGACTGCACGCACCTCGGGCTTACATCAATAACAAGGATAGCAGCTGCCATTGTTCACAGAAGAATTGTCTGGCACTTCATGGTTTGGCTGTCATTTTTGCAGGACTTGTATGATATGATTCAGAATGTTTTTTTCCTGTGTTGCATTTGTGAGCTGAAATAGATTACACCCTGGGTACAAGGACTCAGTTCCAGTAAGCTTTATGCTTACCCTTGCAAGCTCATGAGCCGAGTTGAGCTTCTCTGACTTTTTCTCTGTAACCTTTGAATAAAACATCTCAGCAGTTGGTGTTTTTACTTAGCAATATAAACTCTGCAGTAAATAATTTATATCCATACTAAGCGATACTGTTTGTTTTTCCCTTAGGGTGTAGAGGTTTCCTCCAGAATCATTCTTTTCTTTTGTGTATAAAGCCCATTATCTCAAGCTCCCCACATAATTTCACACTAGGCAGTAGAAGAAAAGCTCCCATTTATCTTACTTCAATGCCTAAAATATGCATATTAAAATGTTGGTGCACATTGCACTGTGGAATTCTTATTAATATCTGAATAAAAAAGATATTGATGCTGCAATTTTTCTATGTAGAAGCATGAAATTACTCACATGTCAATTTCTGAGGCTTAGTAAAGACTCCTCAGTGTCTCGCTGTGTGTACTGAAAGAGATGTCACTTTTTTGTTACAATAAAGCATTATATAGCATATTTATGTTATCCAGATCACTAATATATCATCCATAAGCATTTGTGCCATGTACTTACCTTTACCTTAATTAACTTTATCCTTAGTGTGGAATCTACCATTATGTAGAGACTTCAGTCGCTCTCTTCCTTCTTTGACTTCCAGTCAGCAATTATTAGCATGGAGGAATAGCCTGAATTCTTTGTATACGTGTTCCCCAGTGACATTGCTTCCGAGAACATGATGTGAAAAAGATGTGAATACTGAAAATAATTCCATTTAGTTTTATATGTAGATTTGTGCATATGCATGGTCTACAATTGACCCAGAGCCCTAGAAGAAATCTGACAGGTGTTGACATTGTGTGGTTTTAGAGCTTTAAAGGTGAAATATACCCTAGGAATAAGTGGCTTCTACATTTTTTAATATATGAACTTACCTAGGTAGATACATAAAACATGTATATCAATCTTTTATTCTGAATTATACCTGCAGTTTCATGTATATACTAATCTCTATTGAAGTGTCTCTAAGGCACCTCTTCTGAACAAACACTGGGCTTCAATAGACCTGATTCATAAGGGACACAGACTGTTATTAGACTGTAAACAGACACAGGTTTACTACAAGAAAAAAACACAAAACATATGTAAAGCCTTCATATAGCAGTCAAACATATTGTTTATTTTTTATTGTTTTAACTTTTGTGTTTAACACATTAAGAGACACTCCTATAGGTATTGTTTCACAAAATAAGAGACACTTATTCCTAGGGTTTTGTTACCTTTAACTGAGCTCAGCAAGTCTGCATATAATGTGTTCAAGGGTGAACCAAAGATTTGCAAAGCTGCTTTTGCATAGACCAGGTGTTAGAAACCATTTTCCCTCCAGTTGTTGATGCGTTATAAGTACCATCACCCTCAGCCACCTGCCCCATTGTACAGTCATAAGCACAACCTAAGCAAACATTTTTCTCATTATGAGGTGTAAAATTCTGTGTCTGATCAGAAAAGGACAAATGAAAAGCCAGATTTCTAGGAAACTTGAATCTCTTCACTCAGTTTGGCATTGGTGTTAGAGCTAAACATTCTCTAGAGTGTATTAGAATGCAGAAAAGCCAGTGTTCCATTATATAATAACTTGATAGCAGGAACAGCAGTGCACTGAACTGATGAATATCAAATCTGTAAATGAATAGATATCACTATATGAGCACAGTTATGTTAAATACTTGATGATTGATTTAGATAACCTCACATTTGTTTTAAGGACTACATACATCTCCTGATATTAACCTCCCATTTGCTTATTATGCACAGGAAATCATAATGGCCTTTTTGAATGTTTCCCTTGCTCTTTGGTTCAGAGATATCATATTCACTCAGTCCTGCATGGCATATTGGTGGACATGACTTTTGTTAACAGGACCAGAAGACCTGAAACTCTGCTCAGTGATCATGGTAATCATAAATTGGCTGATGCACTCAGCCTGCTTCATGTCCGCCTCCATGAACATGTCAAACAGGATTGATGAAAATGTTTCCCTTTGAACCAAGAAGCAAGAGCAAAATTCAGATACGTCGTTAGGGTTTTCTGGCTATAGTAAGCTAAGTGTGGGTTATTATTAAGAGGTGTTTATGCTCCTTTAATATCAGTACATTTAGGGAGTCAGAACCATAGTTTAGGAAGCCTTGAGTTGACTACACTAATGTACCAGGATGATGATATCAGAGGTAAGGAGAGACCAACAAAAATAATCCTTTATATCATACATTGTATTTAGTGAATGAAAGCTGTATATTGTGGTATCAACTGTCCTTTCCAGTGACTGGACCTGATCATGGGTGTGAGCTATGTTCATTGCTGTTTTTCATTCTAGTATGTTTCAGCTTCATGGGATAGAACAGTAAGAATATGGAAGGCCTACTACAAGACCAAGAACCAGCAGAGTTCAAGAACCTAAGCATCTGAGCTTCCATGGAAACAAAACAGATCATTTGTAAAAGAGGGAGAAAATGCAGTCCTGACTATAGAGTGACTGAGCCATGACTGAGAATGTAGAGAAATAGGGGAGAAGATAAATATTCAGAATATGGTCTTAGATTTCAAGTATGAAGTTTACAGTAGGAACAGAAGATGGAAATCCATCAGATCAGAATAGTGTGCAAACAAATTGGGATAGAATGTATGAATAGGAAACCTGTCTAATAAAAGACCTTGTCCAGATTGTATAGTCCTAAACACGTCTGACACCAATTTAGAAAGCCATTTAAGCTGAACATCCTGCATTTAACACTGCTTGCATCAAGGGAAGGACAATGGGGCAGTCTATGGGCATTTTGGGGACTTCCTTTCCTCTATGGCTTTTTAACCCCATGTTTTAAACAAGGCATAGAGGAAACTGTGTGTAATTTGACACTCTTTTCCTGTGAATGCCATGGGGCAGGTATAAGGACCTTGCTGGTATTGAAGCCTTAATATCAACAGTGTGTATCCTACTGTATGCATTACAGCAATATCCTCCCTTGTGCATGCCTTGAAGTACAGCAGCTGGTATTGCTAGTTCCTAATGGAGCTGAGCTGGTGTAATAATAGATTCACCCTTTGTCTAACCTGACATAGGAGAACCTACAAATATAAGCAGGATGGAGGTGGCTTTAGTGCAGGGCAGGCAACCTTTGACACTCCAGCTGTTGGAGACTACAAATCCCATCATCTCTCACCAACCCACAGCTAGTCGGGTATGATGGGAGTTGTATTCTACACCAGCTTGAATATAAACATTCCTAACTCTCCTGTAGTGCAAACAGTAAAAGGCATGGCCAGTGCATGCCCTAGGCAAATTTGGAAACTACCTTGAGTGGCCAAATTAGGAGCATTTTCATAGGTAGCAGACCCACTGACCTTTGCTCCCTTGTCTCTGTGCTAGCCATAGAAAATGCACGGGACTAGCAAAGTAAAAATTATACCTTTATTGGCTAACTGAGTGGTTTTGGATGCAAGCTTTCAAGACAATTAGGTCTCTTCAGGCATAACAAGAATAAGAACTAATTGTCTTGAAAGCTTGCATCCAAAGTCACTCAGTTAGCCAATAAAGGTATAATTTTTACTCTACTAGTCTCCTGCATGTACATTATTGTAGAATTTCTGTTTGCACCAACGCACAACAAATCTTAGCTTTCTTAACTTTCATTAATCTATTCAGTGCTAGAGGGTTATCAACCCTTTGCTGAGCAATGTGTTTGACATATTACAAAAATAAAAATGGGGCAAAAATAATATAAAACAATGTTAGACAGACAGCACAATGTAGGCACACTGTATAATCTTATAATGATATAACACAAAAAGGAAGATGCATACCTTTTTAATGCATATCTCTTAATAACTATATGCCAATACAATGTAGTTGCATTTCAGAAGTGACTTTATTGAGTGGGCATGCCACACAGTGATGCTTCAGGACACATCAGTCCCTTCCAATGGTATTTGCCTTGTATGCAAGCCCATACAATATCAAATTTAATTGCTTACTCTTTTCCCACCTAATCTTGTACACTTTCATGCCTCAGATATTGAGCTCCCATGGTCTGCTTCCATACAGATTTCTGTCAGGGACAGTGAAAGCAGAATTAATGATACCATGTTAAAAAGATAGTGAAACAATATAAAAAACCTACAGTACCTCTTCAGGAGAGATGGGCAACCTGAGGCTCTCCAGCTATGAGGATTAAGACTGTCTGCTTTCCCAGTGCCTGTCAGAAAGCTCTTTGGACTATCAAGGACATGAAAGTGTAAAAAAAATGTGAAGATAAAAACAGCATCAACAAAAAAATAGGCAACTTTACTTTACATATTATGCAAATGGACATACCCCCACTCCTCAAAAGACTTTGCCCTCTAGCTCACCCACTGTTGCCTGGAACAAAAAATATTTCACCTTATAACAAATAAGCACAAAAAAATTGCTTAACCCCTTGGCTATAAGACTGGAGTCTGATGCATTGCAGATCCACACATCCAAGGTGTTAATTTATGAACAGTAAAAGGATCTGTAAACTGGTAAATAAACTGACCTCCATAAACCAGGAGTACCAGGAACTTTCTGGCCATACCGGTATTCTGAGTTGTGGGTGTGGCCAGCACAGCTGAGCTGCCCCTCAGAATCTGGCAGTCTAGGCAGATGATAATTCACTACAAAGTTTCCAGCGAATCCTTAATCTGTGTGCTAGTTGCAATATACAAAATAACTAATGAAGTAAGCGCAACATATATATTTAAGGCTTGTTTGTCAACGTTACAGTTTTTCTTTAATTCTCCAGATTTTCACGTCAAAGAGATCTTGTTGCCCTCTATCACTTCTTATCACGTGGACTTATTCCTCCATCGTATTAATATGAAAGAGACATATAGAAATAATTCCGTCAATGATGTGTTGTAACTAATAACATAAAACAAATATCTCCACTTACTATACAAGATGTCGATGTCCCACGTAGTTGTATCAATCGGAGAAGATATTTCTTTATCGGTAATTCACCTTCCCTTGATTTTCATACAAATTTAAGCGTAGTAATCTCCCACAAACCTGGAACACCCAATCAGAAGTCACCTATCCTGCACAGTGGAGACATAGAGAGATGTGAAAGGACTGTTATTGCAAACACAGTTTCTGATTTAACCTGCTCATTACCAATGCAAGGCAAAGGCTGCAAATCCAAACTTGACTGAAAACTTACCTGCTATAAACTGGCCTCTGATTGGACACAGCTGCGGTAGCAACAGGTTTTTGTCTGGGATTGGGTGTTCCAGGTTTGTGGGAGATTACTAATCTTAAATTTGTATGAAAATCAAGGGAAGGTGAATTACCGATAAAGAAATATCTTCTCCGATTGATACAACTACGTGGGACATCGACATCTTGTATAGTAAGTGGAGATATTTGTTTTATGTTATTAGTTACAACACATCATTGACGGAATTATTTCTATATGTCTCTTTCATATTAATACGATGGAGGAATAAGTCCACGTGATAAGAAGTGATAGAGGGCAACAAGATCTCTTTGACGTGAAAATCTGGAGAATTAAAGAAAAACTGTAACGTTGACAAACAAGCCTTAAATATATATGTTGCGCTTACTTCATTAGTTATTTTGTATATTGCAACTAGCACACAGATTAAGGATTCGCTGGAAACTTTGTAGTGAATGAACTGTTTATATCTGTGAGAGTTAGATTTTATCTAAGCTGAATCCTTTATAGTCCGTGTTTGGTGTTGTAGTGGTGAATTCTCCATACTGGACACGCATTGACAACATTGCGCTTAAGTCCCGGTCAAGTAGGTAGATGATAACTTTGCCTAATGGGAAATTACTTTGTAGCTGCACCTATTTGAACTGAAATCCCACCTTGCTGTGCTTTTGTTTCTGTATTGCACATTCTGTGAGATACTTGTCTACTGTTATTTGTCCAGAAGTTACACATTTTGTAAATAAATTGACCTAACAATGACAAGTGTGCCTGTATCCTTTTTCTACAGCAAAGTAAAAGAGCAAAAATAATTGAGAATCCTGTTTGCTTGTTAGGAAATGTAATGATTTGTAAGGATACTTTTTTTTATGATTTATATTATTTTTCTCTAACAGTCTACATCTCTTCCAGGGAAAGGCATATAAGAACTGCTTTCTGAGCCTAGTCTATAGAAAAAGCAGTGAAGTTCAAGTCAAACCTGGCTGTTTTACATTCTATGTTTCAATCAAGAGGTCATAGTCTAAAACTAGAGGGTCAGAGGCTTAGATGTAATGTAAGAAAGTTTTACTTCACTTAGAGGGTGGTAGATAAGTGGAATAGCCTACCAGCAGAATTTATAGTAGTTGATAAAGTGATGGAATGTAAGCAAGGGATAGGTATAAGGCTATCCGGAGCAAGTAAGGTTTGAGATTTTTACACTAGGAAAAATGGGCAGACTATATGGGCTGAATGTTTTTTATCTTCCATCAGATTTTATGTTTGTATTTGAGTTGCCTCTAGCTTCCAAGAGCTTGAGCTACTTTTTCAACGTCAGGCATATCCTCATTATTAACGTAGAGCTTCTCAGACCAGTGCAGTGTCCACCTACCAAACAGCAATCAATGACAACACTTAAAGGCAAATAGTGATTAACTGTTGGGCCTCCAGCTGTTGGGTACTGCAACTGCAATCATCCCTGACCAGCCAGTATGCAACAGCCATGGAAACATTGCTTGTGGAGGTTATATGATCATCCTCTACTTGGACACAACCAGTATCTTCATATACATTTCATATGTGACTTTAGTCGGGTGGTAGGCTACACACTAATTGCTGTATACTTAACAGTGAATATGAAAGTATACTGGATGAGATTACCTCATACATAACCCATCAATCAGTTTGTATATCTATCTATCTATCTATCTATCTATCTATCTATCTATCTATCTATCTATCTATCACAAATAAAAGTAAAAATATGTTTGTTAGTACACAATGAAAATAATACAATTCTCAATATTTGTTATGACTACCATATGCCTTAATTGCCTAAATTGCCACATTATTCAAGCACTCCTTTAGAGTATCCCATAGAGCGTCCAGAGATGTCACAGCTATGGATGGGCGAAAACTTTCGGTGAAAAATGGCACTTGCCATTTGGCCAAAAAAAATCCAGCAAAAGTGAAGTTTTTTGGCTTTTTTCCCCTAGCTCATTGCATTGAAATGAATGGGAAGATTAAATTTTCCCCCAGCACATGGTAGTTTTCTCTACTTTTCATGTAGGCATAATAAAGGGTGTCAGACTGTCACAGCATGCCATTATGTGTTTGTGAGAGGAGAGAGCACTACTTTTTTAGCAATAGAAGATAGGGAAATAAAAGGGAATTGGAGCTTAGTTTAGGGTGTATTTTAGGTTGGACATTTGTTCTCGGTATCCTTTTGAAATATCGCCCACTATTGGGTGCCTAACAAAATGGCACATTAAACATGTCGTTGGCATGAAAAGAGTAACATGAGAATCTTGCCTGCATCACAAGGGCAAGATTCTCATGTTGTGGCCTTAAGTGTCACTCAGAGCAAGCAGACTATGAAGACAATCTACAATGCAGCTAAACTTAACCCTTTTAGTGCTTGTCACATTGCAGACTATGCAGACATTACAGACGATGTACAATGCAACCTGATCTGAATAGAGTTCAAAAGTCTGAATCCACTACCACAATCTGTTTTTATTTCAGCATTTCTGAAAAACAAATTTGTTTCACAAAATATACAGTATTTCTCAAACAAAAATCCATAACTGTCACAAATAAAAGTAAAAATATGTTTGTTAGTACACAATGAAAATAATACAATTCTCAATATTTGTTATGACCACCATATGCCTTAATTGCCTAAATTGCCACATTATTCAAGCACTCCTTTAGAGTATCCCAGAGAGCGTCCAGAGATGTCACAGCTATGGATGGGCGAAAACTTTCGCCTCAGACTAAAATCAGTGAAAAATGGCACTTCCCATTTGGCCAAAAAAAAAATCCAGCAAGAGTGAAGTTTTTTGGCTTTTTTCCCCTAGCTCATTGCATTGAAATGAATGGGAAGATTACATTTTCCCCCAGCACATGGTAGTTTTATCTACTTTTCTTGTAGGCATAATAAAGGGTGTCAGACTGTTACAGCATGCCATTATGTGTTTGTGAGAGGAGAAAACACTACTTTTTTAGCTAGAGAAGTTAGGGAAATAAAAGGGAATTGGAGCTTAGTATAGGGTGTATTTTAGGTTGGACATTTGTTCTCGGTATCCTTTTGAAATGTCGCCCACTATTGGGTGCCTAACAAAATGGCACATTAAACATTTCGCTGGCATGAAAAGAGTGACATGAGAATCTTGCCTGCATCACAAGGGCAAGATTCTCATGTTGTGGGTTTAAGTGTCACTCAGAGCAAGCAGACAATGAAGACAATCTACAATGCAGCTAAACTTAACCCTTTTAGTGCTTGTCACATTGCAGACTATGCAGACATTACAGACGATGTACAATGCAGCCGATCTTAACCCTTTAGTGCTTGTTCATGCTCTTAAGCATTGCTCATGCAGCCTATCTTAACCATTTGAGCACTCGTTTGAGAACCAGAGCAATCTGACTCACATTCTGACTCACTCATCATCCATTTAGACTGTTTCGCCTTACATCATTGGCTATAAACCTCTTTTTACAAATTTGTGCTATGTAGGATTTTTTCTCTTTTTAATATATTTGTCTACTGTTGGGACTCTATATAGATTTTATTTTTAGTGTACTAGATATATATATATATATATATATATATATATATATATATATATATATATATATATATACTATCTTCTGTGTATACACCCTCCCTTACCCGACTGGATCTCCATCACTCTGCTGAAAGGCAGATCAAGTAAGGAAGGGACAGCAGATTGATGATTTTGTATGAGGAGGCAGAAGCGGCATGATCGGGATCCAGTTGGGTAACACAGAGGGTGCTGAGAGTTGTTGAGGTATGAGGAGGCAGAAGTAGGGTTGGCATATGTGCGTGCAATGAGGTGAAGGCCTGGCACATGTTGTGAAAGGGAGGTTTGTGCAATTAGTTGTTGTTGGAAAGATAGCTATTTCCTTTCTACTGACCAATATATTAAAGAGTTAAATATACATGAGCATCACATGCTATTTTCAATGCAAGGGTACAAGATAACAGGAACAGGCTGTCACTGGATGGGAGGGACAGTGAATGAGGATACAACATTCTGATGGCTGTTATATCAGAATGTCACTTTTTTCATGCAGACGGCATTCTGATATCTCTATTTTCAATGCAACAAAATTTTTACTGCACCATCATGTGGGTCACCCAATAAAGGGCGAAGTTTGGCGGTACTCCGGGGAGAAGAGGAAGGAGGTTGACCCCCCAACAACCTCAAAATTCAGTGTGACTGACTGGATAGACATAGGTAGCTGGAGTCCAATTTGCTTGCTGAACTTGCTGTTGGGGTGTGAGAGGCTTTTGAACATGCGGCTGTTGACCTTAGGCAGAGACTTGTTGATAGAGGTTACCATAGGAAGTTGGTGGATCAAGTGTATCAGTCTGCCAAAGTGAGGGATAGAAATGATCTTTTAAAAGACAATGTTACCGGGTGCAACAATCGAGTTGGGAGAGACAGAGTGAGATTCATTACACGATATAGCTCTCAATTTAGAGGTATTTGTGCTATTATCGAGATATATTTGCCCCTACTGCGGATGGATTCTAGGCTTGATGTCATATTGCGGAATGGATTTGATTTTGTAGCAAGGAGAGGCTACACTATAGGAAACCAAGTTTCACCTAGCCTTTTTCTTACCAAGCAGGTGATACCAACATGGTTAAGGCATAAAGGTTTCTATAGATGTGGAGCCTGTTTGCAAGTGCTGTCAATTTGCTGGTGTCTCAGGGTGTTTTGAAAGTACGACCTACAAGAAAGTTTATTACTGGATATATCAGCTGTAATTCAGAGTATGTTATTTACCTGATTACATGTAAGATTTGTAAGAAACAGTATGTAGGCCGGACTATTCGTCATTTAAAACACAGTATAAGGGAGCATATCTATCAAATAGAACATGGCAAAACTGATTCTGCAGTTGCCAAACACATTTTGGAGTGCCATGAGTCTATCATGCTTTGGTTTCCAGGGGATCGAGAGAGTTAGGCTTCCGCGGCGAGTGGGAGATATAGTCTCTCTCATCGCCAAACGTGAAGCCTACTGGATTTTCCAGCTAGGAACACGTGTGCCTCTGGGTCTGAACCCCGAATGGGACATTAGCATTGTTTTTTAATTGGATATTCTTTAGTTAAGGAGTTTTTGACCACAGGGACACTATGTAGTTTATTTAACCCCTTCCCGACAATGGACTTACCTGGTACGTCACGTAAAAATTGTCACTTAGTGACAATGGATGTACCAGGTACGTCCCGGAAATCCGGGTCCCAGTGCGGCTGCACGCCGTTCGGGGACTCCGGAATAATTTGTCAAAAAAAAAAAAAAATGTTAGCCGGGCATTAAGTGACGGCCACGTGCGCACGCGGCCTGTCACTAAGGGGTTAAATGGGTACATATAGTTCTTTCTAGAGGGTCCCTTTATAATGAGACTGTTTTGTATTATTATCATCTGTTATAGTGGTGAATCTTATTATTATCATCTGTTATAGTGTTGAATGTGGATTAGATGTATTTTGATGACTTTTTGTGCTGTTTGGATATATATATTTTTAGTATATTCAGTAGCTGTCTTTGGATTGGATTGTATCGTTATTAGTATACAATATCACTCTTTCTTGTTGACTGGCATCGAGTAGAGCTACTCTTTTTCCAATTATTGCTACATTGTAGCAAAAGTCATAAGGAGCTAATTTGGATTGGAAGTGTTTGGTTTTATGTTTTTAACCTTTCACCTCAGTATACATGTTATATCAACAAGGGGGTGTGGTACTGTCTTTTGGTCTATGAGTAAGCTCTAAGATGGCGCGAAACATGTCAGACGACTAGCGCTTCCTTCCTTTTCTTCTGCTGCCTCCATACCCTGCTCCCATTTCGTATGGACAAGAGTGTGTGTTTTTAATGTGGATATCAATAAAGGATATTTTATACTACACATTACCACTTAATTTTTCGTGTGCAGCGGAGTCTTCAGGGGGTGTGAGAAGGGAGCAAAGGAGACTGACCCCCAAATACCCCAACATTCTGTCTGACTGATTTGACTTGAAAGACACAGACAACTGCAGTCCAAGCAATTTCCTTTTAATCTTGCTGTTATTTTCTCTGTTTTGGACATGTCTGGGGTGAGAGAAGGGATAAAAGCAGGTTGACCACAAATACCCAAACATTCTGTCTGACTGATTTTATTTGGAAGACACAGGCAGCAGCGATCCAATCAATTTCCTTACTGATCTTGCTTTTATTGTCTCTGTGCTGGGGAAGTCTAGGGAAAGAATTTGTTGATTTGGATTTTTTTTTGTTATTTCTTTTTTTTGGCTAGTGTTTTAAATAATAATAATATTAAAAAATTATAACAATGTATATAAATTTATATATATATAGTTTCAGACAGCTGACTGGGAGCCAGCCTGACCGACTTGAGAGACAGCAGACGAAAGTGAGAATTTTGTTGAGGGCTAAGGCAAGACACCATACTCCATCAGTTGTGTTGTGTACTGTAGAGTAAAACCCACACACAGTAGTTCAGTAATGTCTAGCGAACGCACAAGGTGCAGGGGAAGGAGGAAAGGTGGAGAAGTGCAGGGATGTAGGAGTAAAGTGGTAGTTCAAAAATGAACTGCCATGGTTGCTGCAGCATGTGCAATAAATGATGATGATCCCTCTCCTCCTGGGCAGGATGTGGTTTGTCAAGGTTCCACCAAAAGTTTCACCACTACCAGCTTCAGTAAAAAAAAAAAAAAATAGAAGAACACTGAGGACGACAACAAGTCACATTCTAGTGTTGATGATGTCAATGGCATAATGGTGGAAGGTGTAGCAGCTGAACCAACTGCTGCATCTGGTAGTGAGGCAGACAAGCACCAAAACACTAGTACTCAAAGTAGCAGCAAACTTTGTGAAAGTAAAAGAAATTGTTTGACACCTCTAAAAGCTTAGAGGAACATAAGGGTAGTGGACAAGAAATGTCAGGAGATGCTGATGCCTTGAATAACCTAATGATGACTGATGATTATGATGCAGATCTAGAATATATCCCTCCATCATCCTCCTCTTGCTCAGTTACAGATTATGTTAAGAGTGAGAGAGATGATGACATGGCCATAAAGTTAGCAGAAAGGCAAATGCTCAATCTTCCACCACTGAAAAGGAGAAGTGTGCCTCTCGATAAACTGTTTGAGAAAAGCATTGGAAACTCTGACTTTGGACAAGCACAGATGACAAAAAGTACACAATCATCCTGTCAGTCATCATCAGCATCATTGCCACATCCAAGTCCTATTCAGCTACACACACTTGTGTTGAGTAATCAGCAGCAACAGCCACAACCTTAGCTATGATTAGTGCCTCTGCTGCTGCTGGAAGTGCTGCACCTTTGACACCTAGTAGTAGCAGTAGAATTTCATCAACATCTAGTTCCAGTAGTAGTAGCAGCAACCCCACAGTATGGAGATACATCACTCAGGATCCAAAAGCTAAACATGTGGCTTTCTGTTGTCTGTGCAAAAAGCCCGTGAGCAGGGGGAAAAGCAGGCTTACACCTAGGCACCTCCTCTATGAGATCCCACCTGAAGCACAACAACAGGTCTAACTGGGAGACACACTATCAGCATATCAGAGGTGCCACAACTAGCAGCTGCAGAAACACTCCAAAAAGTCCCCAGGGCTCTAGAGCAGATAATAGAAGTCTTGAAGTTATTTATGTGTCAGAGAGTGTGCCATAGTCAACAGTTTGTTGATTCCAAATAACACCTATGGCTCCTGCTGCAGAGGAGTATGATGACTCTGGCTTTGCTGTAGGAGATGCCAAGAGTCTTAGAATTCCCTCACATGATGCCCCTACCTCCACCATGTCATCTAGTCATGTTGTTAAAGCATTACAGTTTCAGGGTTACTCTGCCATGTCCTGATTGAGTTCCTAGGAAAGAGTGAAAATCGCCACAAAAACAATATCAAAGTACACCTGTGGAGTGGCAAAGTTGCCAAGATGTTGGCAGTGGACATGCTGCTGTATTCTTTTGTAGAGAATTGAGGTTTCAGAGAACTGACGTCATGTGTAGCTCCACGTTGGCATATCCCAGATGCAGTTATTTTTCCAGCATGGCTATGCCTGAATTGTACAAACAGGAGTTAGTGTGGTGGGCAAAGGTCTAGGAAGTGAGTATGGCAAGAAAATCCACCTGACAACAGATATGTGGACAAGTGGGCAGAGCACATACTATATGACTGTGACTACTCACTGTATTTCCCTCCCACCACCATCTATTAATATGCACAGTACTGTATACATTCTAGATCTATATTATCATCAGGTTTTAAGTCATTAAGTCATCCTCAGTCACACAGAAAGTTGAGGTATTTGGGGTTATTCTCCTTTGCTCCCTTCTCACACCCCCAGACTTCACTGGCACAGAAATAACAGCCAGATCAGGAACGAACTTGGATCACGGCTGCCTGTGTCTTTCCAAACAGTCACACAATATTTTTGGGGTATTTGGGGTAAACCACCTTTACTTCCTTCTCACACCCCCAGACTCTTCTAACACAGATATTATAATAGCCAGATCAGGAAGGAACTTGGACCCCAGCTCACTGAGTTTTCCAATTGAGTCACACACTATTTTGGGGTAAATCGCCTTTGCCTCCTTCTCACACCCTCAGACACAGAGAGCACAGAGAAAACAGCTAGATGAGGAAGAAACTTGGATCATGGCTGCATGCGTATTCCCAGTCAGTCACACACATTTTGGGAGTATTAGCTTCTGCTCCCAAAGACTTTTCTAGCACAGGGCTAACAGCCAGATCAGGAAGGAACTTGGATCACAGCTGCCTGTCTCAGTCAACAAAGATATTAGTGTATTTGGGGAAAATCTTTCTCCCTTCTTCTGCCCCCAGACTTGCCCAGACTTCCCAAACAAAGAGAGCAAATTTCCTGCCTACAAGACTCACTAAACTAAACTCTAATTTTACTTTATTAGCCTATCCTAGCTAGCTGCAAAATTGAGCTGCTTTCTCTATGTCTCACAAATACAGAAATGGTATGCTGCAGGGACCCTGACATCTGTTTTGTACCATGCCTGCGGGAAAAGAACTGAATCTTGCCAAGTGGTAGAGTTAGTTCATTCTTACAACTGATTTCAATGCAATGTGCTAGGTGAGAAAGAGCTGAAAATCTGCACTTTTCACAAAAACATTCCTGCTCGCCTGCTTCTCTTTTGAGGAGAAAAGTTTTGCCCATCCTACACATCACTCAACTTTGCAGTATGCTACATTGATCTTGCATCATCCAGGTACATTATTATTTGGGTTTAGTGTACTAACCAAGAGTTATTGCATGAGGCATTACAGAGTAATAATAATGTCAATTTTTAGTTCTTTCTCCAGACACATCTAGCTAAATAAACAAAAAGAAAATAGTAGATATTATAGTGGCACTCTTGATCCTCTACATACAGTGATCAAAATATATAAATATATATGTACTATTATAAATCAATACAAAATGTGTTAAATGCAGAGCATAACTAAATATCTCCCAAAAACTAAATACTGAATATCTGCACAAAAATGTCACACAGATCCCATCAAATACAAACCCATAAAAAACTACATAAAATAAACAGGATAAACCTCTCCTCACATCCAAATACATCCAAAATGTATTTCTCATGGGTAAATATTGACAGTGTATCAAGTCTCATTTAGGACCGTCCATTTAGAAATCCAATGGTGACAGAAATAAAAGTCACATGAAACACCAAAATGGATGAAAAGATGAAAATGATGAGCTGATGCAAATTAAACTATGCTCAGTGACAGAGTCCAATTATATGATCATATGATGCTAATGATGATATGGTAATGTATATGACAGATTGATAATCACAGTAACCAAATGTTCAACTGCATTGAGTCATCTTAGGGAATCACAAAATCAATGCAAACAGAAGTCATTTGATTAAGCGCATCGCTGAGCCACCAAACACACTATTCTCATATATTGATACATGGTTTGAGCGTGGTGGATCTTCACACCCTCAAGAAGCTGTGATTGCTTGTGACTAATATATATGAGGATGCAGAAATCTTCATGCATTGAAAAGTTCACTGCCACCATCTGTTCCATACTCTGGAGTAGAGATGGACAAAATTTGTTGCTGTGTTCCCGTGATAAATTCCACAAAAACCATGTTATTGTCCGTTTTCTCACAAGAAAATTTGCTTTTAAAACACTGAGTAAAATGTCAGTGGTTTTCGCCCATTGGCCAAAATTCCCAGCTAATTTTACAGTGGCTAGAAACTTTCCACCCATTGATTTACATTGTTTTCACTTTTTCGCTATAAAAACATGATGTATCCCTGGAAGTGAAACACAACAGAAGCAGCTACAGAGCGAGGTAGAAGTGCTGTGCTGTTCTGCTGTTATTTGTTTGTTAAATTGAGGCAGGAGAGGCACATAGTGACTGCTATCAGTATGGACAGTAAAAGAGGAACTGGAAGGACCCTTATTATGTGTCCACTAAGTCTGAGGAAGAGGAAGTGAGCAGAACTGAACCAATGCTGTCCAGTCCCCCTAAATCACCCCAATTGATCTTGGGGAATTTAATGGGAAGAGAGGGAGGAAAGGGAATGGGAAGGGAGGGAGAAAATGGTAGTACTAGTGAAAGCAGGACAGGTCAGCTTCCTGTGCCTGCTGCAAGACATACTGCCCCTGCTGCCAGTGCCACCAGTGCTGTAACTGCTGCCAGATGTGCTGCCCCATCTGCCACTAGTGCTGTACCTGCTGCCAGACATGCTGCCCTTGCTGCCACCAGTGTTGTACCTGCTGCCAGTGCTGAACCTGTTGCCACCAATACTTTGCCTGCTGCTAGTGTGTCTTGTAGTACTCAGGAGGGGGGGGGAGGAGAAGATGATGCCAAGTGTGACAGCAAGGGACCCTAAATCACACTTGCTGTTCCCAAGCAGTCCTGCCAGTGCTAGTACTACCACAACTAAGGTCCAGCAGCTTGTTAGCATTAGGAGTGAAGGAGAGGGTAATCAGCAACAATATCCTCATATTACTAGTGACTGTAGTGGCTAGTGGTGGTGGTGATGATGATGGATGGAGACACTGGGGTAGAAGATATATTGATGACCTTTTTAGCAGAAACTGGGAAGAAATGGGAAACAGGGATGAGGATGGGCATCACCACCACCACTAGCAGTGAGATTTTGGAATTTGAGGCATTTGCAACTGCTCTAATTGCTTCTGCTGCCATGTTGCAAGGACACCAGGATGCTGAGGAGCAAGCTAGTGTGCCACAGATCACCGTGTACTCAGTGGGAATGGGGTCAAAAAGTGATGAGGGACTAGGACAGGTTCCACTTGCCAGTGCCACCAATACTCCTGGTCCTAGTTGCTGTGCTGAATCTGAGGCAGTAGCAGCAACAGCAGCAACATTATCCGCTGCCACTGAAAGTGAAGGGGAATGTGGAGGACAAGAAGAAAGATGCCATTTTTCTCCATCTGTTTCCTCCCCCCTGAAATCATGGGTGCGGGACTATGGCACTGTACACAATTTGTGACAAGTCAGTGAGAAGAGGAAAGGAGGGAACACACCTTGTCCCAAGCGCCCTGATATCACACATGAAACACAGATACCATGACATTTATGTCAAACATGTTAAAGGGATAGTAATGTTTCATAATAAAAGCAGTTCTAATTAATCATCATAGTATTTGGACTTTGGAGAGTGTTATTTCAATTCTGTCAGAGTTGTAGTTCTACAGTAATTCAATGACAAAGTGTCCCCCTCCCGCCCCTTTTATTGATGTAACACTGTTCAGCCAGATCAGAACGGAGGTGCTCAGGTAGATTGCAGAGAGGGACAATCTTCAATTAAGATAAGGGAAAAACCTAAAAAACTTGTCAAGGGGGGAAGGGCTTTCATTGTTTTCATAGAAAGAAGATTGTCCCCTTCTGTTATCTGTCTGGTCTATGGACTGCATTCCACATCTGAGAAGAGATGGCTTACACTAGGTAAAAGGGGCGGGAGGGGGAAATTTTGCTTGTGAATATCTCTTAAACCATAAAGGTTTGAGAGATAAGACTTATATCGTTCTTCATGGTTTTTTAATGCCTACAAAATAAAATAAAGTTAAAACGAAGTATTACTATCCCTTTAAAGCCAAACACCCACCACAGAAATCAAGCACTGCTGTTGCTCTACCCCCTGACTCTCCAGAAAGGCAACAAGAGGCGAGACGGAGATCAAAGAGGAGGAAGAATAGAGCAACTTAGGCAGAGACTGAAAGTTCCATGACGAGTGAAACAACTATGGTAACTACATCTTCTGCCAATCCACCTTATTCATCATTACCTCCCCTCCAAATGATAGCCACTCTGTTGATGTTAGGATGTGGCAGTTCGTCTCTACTCGTTGCACACTGACCACACATGCCAGTGTGGTGGAGGAAAATCACAAGTAGTGCATCAAGCTGCATTTGAGGAGATTCCATCCCATAGAATATGCTAAGATGCTGGCAGGTAGGGCCCATCATTACTATTAAACTGTCAGCAAGTTGTCATGTGTCCTTAGCAGGGTCTGGACAAGGGGTATAGTGACAATGGAAGTACTTGGTTTTGGGTGTCATGGTGTTTGGATAAAGGTGTTCCCCTGGATGTTATTTATCACACACACACTGTGCACATTGCAGTTGCTGATGAGAGCCACTGTTCCTGCTCTCAAGGGAAACAATGACATTCTAATAGCAATACACCCATGATTTTGGAGGAGGGGCATGTGAAGAAGAATTATTGGCCAACTTCTTTTTTTCTCCACATAGCCTGGGGGCTACTTATGTTGCTGCTACTTTCTCAGGAGCATCACTGGAGCTAGTAGTGGAACCTTCATCATCCATCACCCATGTTACTGCTATTGTTGAACCCATTCCCTTTCAGCTGCCTAATCATCCTGCTGCTTAAATAACTCAGCAGCAACAACAAGAACAGCAGTTGCAAATTCCACAATTTTGGACTCAGACTCAGGAGGAGGACATCTGACTATGGCCACTAGCCAACATGACCTGCTGGCACTAGGTCAGTAGGGCACTTTTTTCTTAGGGCTTGTGCTTCGAAAAAAAAAATTGTCACACAAAAAATAAACAATTTTGGGGGTTTCTTTCTAACAAGCCTAAGTCCTACAAATCAATGTTTCCACAGGGCTTGGGCCTCTAACTCTAACAACAAATCTTACAGATTATCCTCTACAAAATACTCTATCAAGTCAAATATCAGTCCACCCCAGTGGCAGCTTATGTCGGGGATTCCTGTCTCTATCAATTTAAATACAAATGGCTTATTTTTTTTATTATTATTATTATTATTATTATTAACTGTCCCCCCATAGCAGTCAAGAAACCAAAACAAATTTCCTATTCAACTGATTTATTCCCCTGACTCCACCCACCATCAAAGGCACCCTCCTCAGACCCCTTTTATGCTGTCTTATGTTGTTGTTTTTTTTAAATTACATTTAGGATTATTTTTTCATTAACTGCCCCCAATCCCAGTAAACAAACCCCCTAAAAAAGCATTCCCTATTAAACTGATTTTTTTCCCCACACCCCACCAACACAGGCACCCTCATGCCACTTTTATACTATGCCTTTGGGAAATAAAATAATATTTGCTATGTGTTGTGTAACTTCATTGATCCCATTGATTTCAATGGAATGAGCTAGCCAAAAAAAGCGGGAAAAAACTTTTCACGGGAAATTATTTGCCAATCAGAAAGTGCCATTTTTCACCAATTTCAGTTTGAGGAGGACATTTTCACCCATCCCTTCTCTGGAGCTATGAATCAAAATGGTATCCAGAGGAGGTAATATGCATAAAAACATAGTAAAAAAAGGAGAGTGGATATGATCCCGATGAATAGACCTACGCGTTTTGCCTGCTATCTTAGGGCCTTGACATTTGTCCCCTATGGTCCCGATGGTTTGCTCCCGAATGACTGCAGTTCTTTTTCCATTTTAGTTATAGAATCTGGTAGAGTTTCATTGCTAAAAACCAGTAGACAATGTACCATGACATGTGCGCTAAACAAATATCAGAGGGCGATGTCAGACCTATCCTCATGCTTTGTTTTTTTAATAGGACAATAAACATAGAATCCAATAGAGGGCGCTATTATTCTGAGTGAGAACATCTCTTTTTATGTTTTTAAATATAAGATTCTGATTTGTACTTAATCTCTTGGATGCTGAAGTCTCTAGAGGACATTCTTTAAACTTAAACATGCTTAAAGAAACACAAATGACATGGGTAATGCTCTGTTGTACTTGTTTCATGTGTTTAGGATGTCTTGAGAAAAAGTTTTGGCCCCTATGCCCACTTGTTTTATTTAAATGCTGCCCTGTCACCTGAGTTTCAACAACAATTTTAGGATTAGAGGGTTTTTTTGTTTGTTTGTTTTTAGGGCTCTGATGGCAAGCATTAGCTTTTGTGTTTCAGTTCTGCAGTTGCCTATTAGGGTTTAGCATTAGCATTTAGGGTTAAGGGTTAATATAATATATGGTAAAATTCAAACGCTCTTTCTAAACTCTTGATAAAGCAGTTTTCCATGAAATAAGTTGACACAATATGGCCATACCTGGGAACTTCCAGTTGAGGGCTACCCGGAGGGTAGTCCTCTATTCAGCAGGGGGTGACGAAAATGACGCTAATCGCGTCAAAAAGGGGCGGGGCTTGCCGCGAGTGGGGGGGGCTTAACCCTTTGATTGCCAGAGTGGTATGGGATGCATTGCAAAGCAATGCATTCCTTACCACTCTGGCACTCAGAGGGTTAAAGGTGTCACACAGAAGGCTGGGGAAGGAGGATCAGCGGGAGAAAAAGCAGATGTGGAGAGTTTCAATAGAATCAGCCTCTGCCCCGGAGACCTGGTAAAGCTCTGTCAGAACCGGAGTCTCCGGGGCAAATCCGGAGAGTTCCCAGGTATGAATATGGCAATTTAATGGTCTAATTTCTATTTTATTATTTTATATATTTTTTTATATATATTAGGAGCGGTGGAACAGTGTCTTTCTCCTACAGTACCCCTGGTGAACCTGAGCAGAGACAGGTATTAATTTCTTTGCTGGCTGTTTTTGTTTTAAGGCTGCATAAGCCTCTTTCAACCACTTCTACATGTAAGTACCTTGGTTTATTTTTTCTATTTGTATTTTAAAAGATAAGGTTCTATTTGCCCTTTTGTGTTTGTCTTTTTCTTGTACTATAAACCTGGATAGATGTGATGTGAGGAGCTACCTTTGAGTGAAACAGAGAGACAAGAAAATCTAATTACTGTACTTGGGGCAGTCTAAAGATCCAATCTCCCTGTTTTTCAGGACAACCCATATGAGTTGAGTCCAGGCACTACTTATGAGTAGTTTTCTATAAGATGGTGTATTTTGTGACACAGTCCATTTGCATGAGATATTGCACAAAGAGTGCCTCTTGCTTTTCAATAGAGCTCAGATGATTGTTTGTTTTTTGTTTTGCTTCGTATCTGCCGTTGCCTGTATCTATTGAGCTCCAGGTCAGTTTTTAAAGATATCCCAGCTTAATCACATAAATTATCAGTGACTCCTGTCATTGGAAATGTGCTGTCTCTGCTTACTTATGCCTATTCTGGAAACCTGACCTGCTGGTGTGCCCCGGGGACTAGAGCTAAGAATCACTGAACAACTCTTTTTAATCTAAAGGAAACAGCAAAAAAAAAAAAACAAAATAAAACAAACAACTTTTTCTTGTCTTTTAGAATCATTTATTAAGCATTGCAATTGTGTTCTATTGTTACAGACAGAAATCTCATTAACAATCATTGGAGAAAAAAAAGTATGTTTGATCAATGTGGAGGAAGCATAAGCTATCAAAATGACACATCATTTTCCTCTGGTACATTGCCTCTTTAAGGATGTCTTCAGATACCAACAAGTAACTAAAATTAGAGAGAAAAGAGACAATAATTTAGAGTCTTGTTATTGACCAAACATTTATGAGGAACTGTGGAATATTCCTAGAAGAGGTGTTGAAGTTCAGCTCTCAAGAGCTGTGAACAGGTGAGGATTTAATAATTTCCCTGCTTGAGCATAGGTGAGTCACTCAAAAAGAAGCTGTCATTGATTAAATCACCTTTACTTAAATGAGAACTAATAAGACCTAATATAATCTTCATTACTGGATGTCATATCCATGGAGGAGGACATAACAGTTTCTGTCACTTTTTTAAACACATTTGCTGAATAGCTTGTTGCAATTCCAGCTGGCCAATTATGCAGCCAATTTCTGAAAGAGGGACAAAATTGGATTGCCAAATTGCATTTTTTTTCTAAAAAAGTCTCTTTGGAATCATTTTGAAGAGCTGAAAACCACTCCAAAACTATTCTGAAGTGAGGCTAAGAATTCCAAGGAAAGTGTACCCCACTGGTATTCCAAGGGTTCAATTTTTTTCACAGAATGTCTCGGAAGCAGTGGTGGCAGAGTACTATTAACTACTGGACTGCCAGATTAGATTAATATTTTGAACTACCATCTTCTATTTTTTTCTTGCACTGCAATCATCTATTGTTATCTTGGACTGCCAGCATCATTTGAACTCTTGGAATGCCAGATGGGTACGCCACACATTGCTCTGCAATGCCTTGCGTACCCCTCCAAGGGTTAAGGTCAGCATTTCTTTGATGCATTATTTTGGGGGCATGTTTAATTGGACATTTTATCCCTTTCAGTTACATCTTTTTGTAAGAAGAAGAGTTTTAGAAGACGCAGAATCTGAAGAGAAAGAAGAGGATGGAAGCTAGAAGATTACAGAAGAAGACTGACAGTAGCTGACCAGGGTGGTGAAGACCCTGCTGGACATCAGGATCACAGGAAGTGTTTATTTTCAGGAGATGTTGTTCACTTTAGGAGAATAATCCTGTGAGCGCCAGTGGGGTATGAAACACTCCGCAATGCTTTGCATAACCCACTGGCACTCATAGAGTAAATTTTTCTAACATGTCACAGATTTTTAAGTACTTTGGATGTATTGATATGGGGCTTAGGGCCCCATTTCAATACACCCACTGATCACTTGGGTTTTTAAGCTTTTTTTATCCTTCAAATCCTGCTTTGCCAGGTTAAAACATGCGTTAGTGGACTCTGCACCAGAAAAGAGTAGATGCAGATTTTCGGCCATTAAAGTGGGTCATTTAACGCAGTGTTTCTTAACTCCTGTCCTTAGGACCCACTAACAGGCCAGGACTGAGGGATTTCTCTGCTAGAGCACAGGTGTGGTGATAAGAGGTTCATTCACATTGATTAACTCACCTGTGCTCTAACAAGGAAATCATCAAATCCTGGCCTGTTAGTGGGTCTTGAGGACAGGAGGTGAGAAACACTGATTTAATGCATGTTACTTCCTAATGCATGGAATTGAATGGGAAATTCAGACTCTTTTTAATGGGTTCAAATTGGCACTTAGCCATATTTTTTCATAGCACAGGTAATTGAATGGCTTGAAAAAATACAGTCGGTGTTACGGTTAGCAAAATAAGACAAGTTGTCAGACGGTGTAGTTAAGAACACCTTTATTATTATTAATAATAATAATAATAATCAAATGCAAGTAAGTATGACAGTACAAGCAGAGGGTGACTGGAAAGGCTAGAGACTCTGTCAGCAATAGGAGCCTGCCGACGGGTCAACCACACTGCTGGAGACTAGGCCGAAGCAAGCTGGTAGTCTCAGGAATCGAAGAGAACGCAACACTGAACCTACAGTCTCCTGTAAGGGTCAACATAGAAGACTACTGACTCATGCCTGCAGTCAGTATGGAAGAACTTGTCTCCAATAAGGATGGCAACAATGGAGACTACTGACTCATGCCTGCAGACAGTAAGGCCGGAGTTTGCCAGAGTCCCAGGCCTGCACCAGGATTGGTGTCTGTAGGTAACAGAGCCACAAGTGGGTAAACAGATATATTCACAGGTCAGCACCAGCTAGGATAGTCAGACAAGGCAGGTTCATAGATGTAGTGGGTAGTCAGCCAGTGCCACAGGTCTGCACCAGATAGGATGTCCACTAGGAGTAAGCTACACTAGGAGGATAGTTGGACAGGGCCCCAGGTCAGCACCAGAATGGATAGTCAGACAAGCCAGTGTCATACGCAGAGCGGGTAGATAGCCAGAGCCACAGGTCTGCACCAGATTGGATGTCAAGACAAATGGAGCGCACAAAGAGAACGGTCAGACAGAGCCACAGGTCAGCACCAGAATGGATAGTCAGACAAGCCAGGTCATACACAGGATACAGAAACAACTGGAACTAGAACTGCTCAGAACAACAACGTAAAGGTAACTGATACACAGGCCCATAAAGGTTTATAAAGGAGTAGGAGAAGGCAGGACCAATTAGGTGCCCCAGGCTGGGCCTATAACTGGCGTCCTGGCAAGTGCCTAATTCATGATGCCAGTAACAATGAACCAGATGCGACCAGGCCGCAGGCAGAGAGGTACACGGCTAGTGACGCTGATGCATCAGTCCAGAACCCTGCTCCCAGCTGAATGACGTGGGTCAAGGTAAGGCACTGTGCCAGTCTGTGTTTTTTGGGGGGTTTTTGGCACTGGCCCAAATTGAATTGAAACCTAAATCTTTTGAATGCTGGAGAAGTCTCGAGTGCATTTCTTCTCCATATATATGATGGAGTCCTAAAGCCACAATGGACATGACAAGTGTATATCAGTCTTCTCCTACCCTGCAAGAGTCCAGTATTATCTTGCACTTTGCAGTCTTATACCTTAGATGCCATTCTCTTGTCCATTCCTTCATTTTCCTAAATCATGATGCATTTGTTTTATTCTCCCTAAAGTGTCAACCCTCTGACAGATCTTTGTATTGTCTGCATTGTCTTACCTGGAATAACACTAGTAAAATCATTAATGAAGATGTTTATACCTTTGACTGTCAGAGGGGCAGATGCAATGTGTATTACTCTGGCATTCAATGGGTTAAGAGAACAGGCACTGAGGCACTCCACTATTAACTTGTCTTTCTATTCCATTGACTATGACAAACTATAGCTTGGAGCAATTGTTTTGTTCAATAATTACTCCACTTATTTTCTGCATATGTCCCTAATTACCCTAACCTGTAACAGAGTTAAATCTTAAAGCAAACCCAAAATTATTTAATTTTGCTATAAAACATTAAAAACAATAGATGCATTCAATGTGTTATAATCATACCAGGGATTTGCATTGAGTTTCCATGTTGACCTTAACTGCTTCAGACTGGTACTAGGAAACAGAATATAACCAAATATTAAAATAAATATCATAAAAAATAGCAGCAATGCAGTACAGAGATTGGATAGACTCAATTCAGATGTGGTGTGCAGCAGATAGACTTGCAGATCCATTCCAGTCAATATTTGGCACTAATAGATGAAACACTCTGAACTTTGATGTGTAGCAAGTCCAAGTAGGAAATTAACTAAGGGGCAATGTTATAGGGAAGTGTACCTGACAAAGTGTAGCTATCACTTCACCATGGAGAATACGACACACTTCGTCATATGCACTTAGAATTAGCTACGCAAAGGGAGGGGATAGGCTTTAATAATTAGAATATTTTCTTAATGCTAGTGATATGTTATGAAGGGCAAAGAGTATGAGCTCTGACTTCATCACCACAAACACCAGCATCTCTCCCTTAACCCTTTAAGTGTCATAGAGATGTGCATTGTTGTCTCTGTGGCACTGAAAGGGTTAGAACATTAAAAGCCATTGCCACGTTTGATTTAGAAAGTGAACGAATATTTATATGTATATTTATTCATTTGCACAAGTGAATTTAAAATATCCCCACATTTTCAAACCAACACCAAGATTTTAGGAGCCCAGCCAGGCATCAGATTATATACAGTTAGGGAAAAAATTATTTGATCCCCTGCTGATTTTGTACATTTGCCCACTAACAAAGAAATGATCAGTCTAATTGGTAGGTTTATTTGAACAGTGAGAGAAAGAATAAAAACAAAAAAATCCTGAAAAACTCATTTAAAAAAGTTATAAATTGATTTGCATTTTACTGAGTGAAATAAGTATTTGACCCCTTTGCAAAACATGACTTAGTACTTGCTGGCAAAATCCTTATTGACAATCACAGAGGTCAGACATTTCTTGTAGTTGGCCATCAGGTTTACACACATCCCAGAAGGAATTTTGTCCCACTCCTCTTTGCAGATCCTCTCCAAGTCATTAAGGTTTTGAGACTGATGTTTGACAACTCAAACCTTCAGCTCCCTTCACAGATTTTCTATGGGATTAAGGTCTGGAGACTGGCCACTCCAGGACCTTAATGTGCCTCTTCTTGAGCCACTCCTTTGTTACCTTGGCCGTGTTTTTGGGTCATTGTCATGCTGGAATACCCATCCATGACCCATTTTCGATGCCATGGCTGAGGGAAGGAGGTTCTCACCCAAGATTTGATGGTACATGGCCCTGTCCATCGTCCCTTTGATGCTGTAACGTTGTCCTGACCCCTTAGCAGAAAAACAACCCCAAAGCATAATGTTTCCACCTCCATGTTTGACGGTGGGGATGGGGTTCTTGGGGTCAGAGACTGAAGGGATAAAATTAATACTTGAGCCATATAAAACTATGAATAAATTCCAAACTCTGAATAGAAATATCAATAACAATGTGGAAAAATTCGAAAAAGAAATAGTTACAAGATAGCAGAGAAAATTGAAAAGATATGAGGAAGACTATAAGGAGGACAGAGTTAGATATTGGCATAGGAAAAGAGAATATCAAGGAGCATCTAACATACCACACAACAAGAGGAGAAGAACCACATATCAACCCATGGAGACTGTTATTCATCAAGCTCTGGATTCCAACATTATACAATCTAATAATGCAGAAACCAACCAAAACACTGGGGTCACTTCCATACACAACACTGTTGCATTAACCAATTTTAATCAGGAAGGATGTCCAGTTGGTTCTCCTCCTCCCGGGGGGGATATGGCATGTTTGCCTAAACAACAT
This sequence comes from Rhinophrynus dorsalis, assembly GCA_037306005.1. Lineage (NCBI taxonomy): Eukaryota > Metazoa > Chordata > Amphibia > Anura > Rhinophrynidae > Rhinophrynus > Rhinophrynus dorsalis. The sequence continues at coordinate 119,979,726 of CM074721.1, forward strand.
GGATCCATCTCAAATGAAATAACCATCCAGATTCAGCCTGAGGCTAACATACTACACACCGAATCAACTAATATCCCTGCACCAGCATATACGATGGAAGGAAAGAAGGAAGAAGACTCTCTAACTTTGGAACTTAAGGGGGATGTCCATAAGCCTCTGAAAGAAAATAGTACAGGGCATTCTCTGAAAAACAAGAAAAAACAAAACACAAATACAAATAAGATTACAAACAACAAAAAAGAAACATTGAATCTCCAAAACAATTTGGGCCTAAAACCTACAATCAGAATAATTTTTTATCCGAGGGCCCAAAAAGACCAATTCAAAATTGGGTGAGGCAAGCCTGGAAAGACTATCAGAATCCACAACTAAAACCCTCACACAGAAGAAAAAGGGAAGAAAAGGAAGAAGAACCTGGAGAGGAAGAAGAGCAGGGAAAAAGATTACCAAAAAGAAAGTGTCCAGTGGAACAAGCGAACAAAATACAAGGGGCATCTTCAACCTCTCCAGTCACCAATTAAATCCATCTGAAATCAATCTTCTCAATAGGGGACTTAAATTTGCACCGACCAGTGGACCTAATCAACTTGAACTTTTCATTGACCTCCAACATTTCATTAGGAAGCTCACTTTAAAATGCCATTTTGCCTATCATGAAACTTTGGACATAAGAAGTACCTGATTTATCAAAACAGGATCCAGAAACATTAACCATCTTGGAAGAGCTTTTGGAGGAAACAGACCACACTTCAGTGACAGAACCACTAATACAACATACTATCTTCAAACCTATATCAAGGTTTTATCCAGGGCAGTCTAAAGATCCCTTTATTGAGGCATTTCTCGAAATGGTCTCTAGGGATTTGGAGTTATTCTTACAAACCCCATGGAAATGTCTAATCTCACCAAAAAGGAAAGAGAGGCATTGCAACAATTTATGAACAATTTATGAACAATCCTAACCTGATTATTCGTGAAGCAGATAAGGGTGGTGGTATTGTCTTACAGAATAAAGAGGACTATGTGAAAGAAGCGAATCGTTTATTGGCTGATCCAAAATTTTATCAGAGATTACCTCATAATCCAACTACAACATTCCATAACCAATATATGGAACTGATAAAATGGGCAAGAGAAAACTCCATACTAAATCAGCAGGAATATCGTTTTCTCAATATAGAACATCTGAAAACTGCCATCTACTACCACCTACCAAAAATACATAAGGATTTAAATAATCCTCCAGGACGACCAATAATCTCTGGAGTACAAACAATGACAAGTAATCTGTCTCAATTCATCAATTCTTTTTTACAATATCATGTACAGTCATTGGTATCATATTCAAGGGACTGTACACATATTACAGAAACTTCAACAAATCAAGTGGCAGAAAAGCTACATCTGGCTCATCTGTGATGTCAGTGCCTTGTACACTAGTATTCAACACAATCTTGGACTACAAGCAGTGAAGTATTGTTTGGATAAAGATTTACAAATGCCCTTCCTGCAAAAAACTTTCACCCTGGATGCCATACAATTCATCCTTACGCATAATAATTTTATCTTCCAGGATAAGCACTATCTACAGATCTGTGGCACAGTGATGGGGACAAGGTTTGCCCTCAGCTATGCTAACTTATTTATGGGATACTGGGAGGAGACCCACTTGTACACCAAGTATGAGGCGAACCTTGTCCTGTACGCCAGATATATTGATGATCTGCTAATTATCTGGGATGGAGGAGAAGAAAAACTGGCCACATTCAAGGATGACATCAATAAGAATGAAATGGGAATTCAATTTATTGCCGAACACAACAAGGAGAGAATAGTATTCTTGGATCTGGACATAAATATTGGCAATAATGACCACATAATGACCAAAACACACCAGAAAGTGGATGTCAACAGTTACATCCAGGACACGAGTGCCCATCATCCTAAGTGGTTGAATAATGTCCCTCTGGGACAATTCAATCGCCTTAGAAGAAACTGTACTGACAACACGCAGTTTATGGAACAAGCCCATGAATTAGCTACAAAATTTACAGAAAAGGGCTATAAAAAAGAAAATGTAGGACTAGCCCTCAAAAAAGTTAAAATAAGTAAATGTGAGGATCTATTGTACAGGCAAAAAGATGAACAACTTAAGAAGAAAAAGAAAATATCAGTACCGTTTGTAACTAGATTTAATAGTGCCAGGAGGAACATCGAAAACGTCATAAAAAAACCACTTGAATATTCTCCTAGGAGATAAATACCTTAGACCTATTCTACCAGCAAAGCCAGAGATAATATATAGAAAGTCTAAAGACCTTAAGAAAAAATTGGCACCAAGTGACATTGAAAAAAGAACTAAGAAGAAGAAATCCTTCAGAAGTGTCACTGATGGCACAATTATTAAAAGAAATGATAAGTGTGGCCACAACCAATGCACTACCTGTGGATATATCCAACACAGGCGAAAGGATTTCTGTTCACAAACCACCAGGGAATCTTTCCAGATAACAAATCTCTATAATTTCTGCAAAGATTATGTGATCTATCTCCTTGAGTGCCCTTGCATAAAACAATATGTGGGCAGAACAACTCGACCAGATAAGGAATGATTTTTAGAACACTGTAATCACATCATCAAGGGAAATATCAAGCACGGTGTGGCCAGACATTTTAGGAAATTTCACAAGCAAAATCCAGATGGTCTACACCTCTTTGTCATTGATCACATACCTGCACAAATTAGGGGAGGGGACAGATTTTCAAGATTGGCTAAGCAAGAAACTTACTGGATTTATAAAATGCAGACATTAGTACCAAAAGGTCTAAATGAAAAACTCGACCTTTGGTTTGTCTAAAGAAACAGCACACCTCCGTTATACAATACTGTATAATATGACCTCATCTCTGTTATATTTAGTCAATAAGAGTATGACTATTTTTCAATCCAATATATATTTTTTCTCTTTTCTCTGTTTTCAGCTGAAATATCCATGTCCGGGCTATGACCACTAACATTTCCCAGTATCTCTAAATAGGATCATCGTTTCTATACTGATATTTAGGATTTAAAGTTATAATATCCAATGTCATTTCATTCTGCTTTTACAATATATTGGATCTATTATATTAAGTCCATCTCTCAATTCCTAGAGTTAGATTTGGAAACTAGACTCTACATCCTCGGCCCAATTTGATCCAGGAACATATAGTTGTAGTGTACAATTAGTGATTTTATCCCCAATCTGTTGTCACGGTTTATTATGACTCTCAGACACAAGTTTTAGGTAAAAAAAATCAATTTTATTGAAATAATAAATGATAACTTAGGATGGCAATAACATACATATATATATATACAGAATATAGCACAGACAGAAGGCAGACTCTACCGGTCCTGTCAACATACCGGACAGGACAGTCTTTAGGCTCTACCGGCCTTGCCAATACCGGGTAAGGCAACCTGCAGATGGAATAGCATAACGGTTTTACCGGCCTTACCAAATTACCGGGCAAGGCAGCCTCAATAGATACACAATGTAGGCTCTACCGGCCCTGCCAATACCGGGTAAGGCAACCTCAGATGGAATGTGGAAAAAGGTTCTATCGGCCTTACCAATACCGGGCAGGGCAGCCCAGAGATAATAGCAGCAGTCAGATGGAACTGGCAAATTAGCAGAATCGTTAAGCAGCAAGGCTTTGGAGCAAACCAGCGTCCGCACGCTGGAAACAACACTGAATAGTATAGCCGTAGGGCTTAGCGAGCAAACCAGTGACCGCACACTGGAGTAACAAGCGAGTAGTATAGCCGCAAGGCTTAGGAGCAAACCAGCGTCCGCACGCTGGGACCAACACAGATTAGTATAGCTGATAGGCTTTGGAGCAAACCAGTGACCGCACACTGGTGTAACAAGCGAGTTTGTATAGCCGCAAGGCTTAGGAGCAAACCAGCGTCCGCACGCTGGGACCAACACAGATTTGTATAGCTGAAAGGCTTTGGAGCAAACCAGTGACCGCACACTGGTGTAACAAGTGAGTTTGTATAGCCGCAAGGCTTAGGAGCAAACCAGCGTCCGCACGCTGGGACCAACACCGAATTGTATAGCTGATAGGCTTAGGAGCAAACCAGTGACCGCACACTGGTGTAACAAGCGAGTTTGTATAGCCGCAAGGCTTAGGAGCAAACCAGCGTCCGCACGCTGGGACCAACACAGATTTGTATAGCTGAAAGGCTTTGGAGCAAACCAGTGACCGCACACTGGTGTAACAAGTGAGTTTGTATAGCCGCAAGGCTTAGGAGCAAACCAGCGTCCGCACGCTGGGACCAACACAGATTTGTATAGCTGATAGGCTTGGGAGCAAACCAGTGACCGCACACTGGTGTAACAAGCGAGTTAGTATAGCCGCAAGGCTTGGGAGCAAACCAGCGTCCGCACGCTGGGACCAACACGGAATAGTAGCAATGTCACCAACGCGACCAGGCAGAAGGTCGCCAGGATACTGAAGACAGGTGATGAGATGACAGGAACCAGCAACGATCAGTCAGGTCAGAAAACAGCAGAGAAGTTCAGCAGGAACTGCAACACCAGAGACTAGGCCGGAACCAGGACTGGAAGTACTTCAGCATGCAGGAAACACTGGAACAGTAGAGATCAGGAACTCAGGAACACATGAGATCAGGAACTCAGGAACACTGGAACAGAGGCCCAGCTATCACTAGCATAGTGATAGCAAGAAGGTCAGAAACAACACGAAAGGGCACTCAAAGGGTGCCCAATCCAGGTTTAAATAGTCAATAAGAGGCGGGCTATCTGCAGACAGCCAATAGAAGCCCCCTACTGGTGACAGACAAGTAACTGCAGCAAATCACGGGCACCGTGATATCTGTACACTTTCGCTTCACATTGGATTATACTCTGGTGGGCGCCCTTCTACCACTTATATGTCATGGCTCTACATTCCCTTTAGTCATTGTCTTTGCTTCACTCTAATTATCTAAATATAGTCTTGTAAACTCATTTAAACCATGATGTCTTAAAGTATACTATTTATAGTCCTTAAAGCGCTTTTTTATATAACGCATTTATTATTGAGTTTAGGATGATCTATTCATATCTACACCTATTCCCTATAAGTTTCAAGACGTCATTATATTCTTAATCTCAAAACCTCAATTTGGAAGTGGAGCCGAATAAACTATCATGTTTTAATGCAGTCTGTTACATTGTTTCAGTCTATACATACTAGTACATCAGTTGTTCTGTATATTGTTTCATTTTTACATTATACAATCTTTCCGATTCATGATTGGTTAACTGAGAGATAAATTAGGGTCAGAACAGCGGGTGCAGATATCTATTTTCTCCAGATGAAGGCGCAGTGTTGCGCAGAAACGCGTTGAGCAGTTCCACGTACAGAGCAGTTTCACGTGCAAGGAGGAGGACGCCTTTCATCTGCAGGTGATTGCGATTACCTGGGGAGAGCTTTGCATCGCAGAGCAAGGGAGTAATCGGAGTGAGCTTCAGGAGGATGGAAGAAGGACGAGAGGATACAGTAACCTACCCAGAGACCTCTTTACAGGCTTTGGCATAAAGTATACTTTAGTAAGCTGACATCTGTAATATTTTCTGATGTTACACCGGTTGCCTCCGTTTACATTGTGTCTCTCAGTGCCTTAATACTGCGTTTTTTCCTGTAAGCAGCCACTCTATCAGTTCATTATCCCTGTGACAACATCATATATCTCCCCCTAGTATAGATAATTCATAGATACTGTTGGTTTTTACCTTATATAATAATTTTTTGTACATATATGTGGATTGTGTATATAGCACTATCATCTGCTGTTGTATAGATTCACATGTATAGTATCTATGTGTTGAAGGACTCTAATTTCTGCTCTTTGTTTGTATATACTTTATACCATTACCTTTAGATCCATTTGGGATTATTGATTTTATTTCTATAGCTTTGTTACCAGTTCTCATTTTTGGATGTAATAAACATTTTTTTACTTTGTTATAAACATCTTTATTTTATAACTTACTACACTTAGAGGATATTTTTGTGCTGTCTACCCCTCCCCTTCTTTGACTTTATCTTACATGTTCAACGGTGGACCTTGAGAGGACTTGTGGATTACATGGAATGATTATGGACAAGCAGCAAAAGAGAGAGAACTAATCACCCATTACTGACAAAAGACATAGGGAAAGATTATATATCTTCATTTATTTACTTATTGTCTGTATGGGTATTTTAGTGCTTATTTCAAGTATTCAATATTAGGAAACATTATTAATGTTCAATATTTTTATACAACTCAGCATCTCTCTCTATCCCATATAGTGTGGACCTAGCTGTGTGCGCTGTGTCTTACCCCTCTTGTTCTTGGGGTCATAGTCAGAATTCCTCCTCCTCCAAACACGACGAGTTGAGTTGATGCCAAAGAGCTCGATTTGGGTCTCATCTGACCACAACAATTTCACCCAGTTCTTCTCAAAATCATTCAGATGTTCACTGGCAAACTTCAGACGTGCATGTACATGTGCTTTCTTTAGCAAGGGGACCTTGCGGGTGCTGCAGGATTTCAGTCCTTCACAGCGTAATGTGTTACCAATTGGTTCTTGGTGACTATGGTCCCAGCTGCCTTGAGATCATTGACAAGATCCTCCCGTGTAGTTCTGGGCTGGTTCCTCACCATTCTCATGATCATTGAAACTCCACGAGGTGAGATCTTGCATGGAGCCCCAGACCAGGGAGATTGACAGTTATTTTGTGTTTCCTCCATTTGCGAATAATCGCACCAACTGTTGTCACCTTCTCACCAAGCTGCTTGGCGATGGTCTTGTAGCCCATTCCAGCCTTGTGTAGGTCTACAATCATGTCCCTGACATCCTTGGACATCTCTTTGGTCTTGGCCATGGTGGAGAGTTTGGAATCTGATTGATTTATTACTTCTGTGGACAGGTGTCTTTTATACAGATAACAAGCTGAGATTAGAAGCACTCCCTTTAAGAGAGTGCTCCTAATCACAGCTTGTTACCTGTATAAAAGACACCTGGGAGCCAGACATCTTGCTGATTGATAGGGGATCAAATACTTATTTCACTCAGTAAAATGCAAATGCTTTTTTTAGGATTTTTTTGCTGTTATTCTGTCTCTCACTGTTCAAACAAACCTACCATTAAAATTATAGACTGATCATTTCTTTGTCAGTGGGCAAACATACAAAATCAGCAGGGGATCAAATAATTTTTCCCTCACTGTATAATACATACAGATTATAGATAACTAGTTGAAAAGCCCGTGTACACAGGCCACAGTGCCACCCAGCAACCTCGGCTGGTGGCCGGATCCTTTTGGCCGCACTGCAGTCATGTGCAGTAATGACTGCCCGAATGCGCTGCAGCTGATACTGCTCCGTTATCAGCAGTGGTGTGGGCAGTCTCTACTGTGCATGACTGCTTCTGACAAACATCCTTAGCAAATTATTAAATTGGATACATACACATACATACATACATAGCCAGACTTCATGTTTAGAAGTCAAATATGATTATTTTTAACTGCACGGGCAACATGGTGTCACTCTCTCTTGTGCTCTTTTTGGGCCTACAGATTCAGTCCATCAGTGATGAAGTTGGATACTGATGTTTGAGCCTCATTTCTCCAAGTTCTCTGGCTGAGTGTGTAGTTGTGGTACTTTTTGATCTGTATTAATTTACCACAGTTAGTTTCATGGGGTCAGAGTTGTGTTAGGAGCATCCTTCCACTATTACTAGGAGCTAGATAGATAGATAGATCGATAGCTAGATAGATAGAGTACAAGCTAGCCTGCAGATACTGTCCTGGGGGCAAGGATTTCAATGACAGTGGCCAGCCCACTTCTCTACAAATGAATACACACACTTTCCTGCTGGAAGTGATTTTGATAGGAGTGCTCACTCCTGGCGAAAATCACTGCAGGGACAAAAACTATATTTGAGGTTTGCAGTGCAAGGACAAAACATATATTTCAGTTTTACTCCATGGTTCAGTGTATCATCTCTGCCTAATACTCTCTACCTGTAACAACTTGGAGCGCAACAGAGCCCCACCTATCAGCAGATTTATTGGCTTGCAATACCCATTCCAACTCACATTTCACAATGCTACTGTTCACCGCCCACTCAAACCGGAACAGTTTTGCATGTTCCTCCTCTTCTCGTTCCTATGTTTACCCTTCCCTTTGCCACTGATTTCATCAAGTAACTGATACCAACCACTGTGAATGATTTGTGTCTCACTTTGAATAATGCAACACTTCATAAAACATGCACATTCACACTACTACCATAATTTCCATACTTCAGTTCCTCTTATACATGCAATGTCCATTCGCATAATTCCAAAAAAAATAATTTCCAAACATTCTGTGACTTCACCCTATCCACATTTCTCCCCAAATATCAACCCATGACTTTCATACACTCTGCTGTTCACCTCTTTACAAGCTCCTCAGGTTGAAGCCTATTCTGCCTTCTTCACTCCCCCTCATATATTAACAGTTTGAACAGCTCCACTTCCTCCCCTCTTATCCTACAACTTACAACATCCCTTTACCCACTGATTTGTTTTGCTAAACATTCATAAGCACTTTCAAAAGTACTTCTTTTACTTGCAGTAATTCACTACACACATGTTCAGACCTCTGTACAGTACCTTTTGCCTATCCCGCTATCTCTCCCCACATAACAACATAAATGGAACATAAGCTGCCTCTTACCCTGTTTTTCTGCCCCTTACAGCCAAAATGACTTATCTTTCGCATTGCATCCTGTTCATACCTTACCACTTCTTACACCAACACATTTGCTTCTTCATCACCCACTTACGCACTCCCTGTTTTGACATATTTTTCATTGCATTTATCTTGACAACTACTCTGAACAGTCTGTCTATTTTAACAGTATAGAAATGAAATAAATTCCCGTTCTTCTACTACTTTCAACCCTTAAAATCACATCTTAATCTACGTTTACTGACACATCAACCCATCCATAACATCTTACGTTGTCATTTAACCTCTGAGTGCCAAAGGGTTGAGAAATGCACTGCAAACCCCCTTGGAATTCAAAGGGTTAAAAACCATTACCAAAAAATCAATGCCATAAGTAATCTCTCTCAGCCTCTCTCCAGTCTCTCTCTTTCTCTATTAAGATAAAATATTATTAAATAAATCTTTTATACCACAGTACTGTTGATGGCATGCAAAATGTTGTTAGCCATGTTAAAGACTGCTTCCTGAAAGACAAAATAAGAGGAGGTTTTACTTTTCATGTCAGATAATAAACACATTTTGATTTACAAAATAAAACATTATCAATTTCATGTAAAGATTAACCCTCTGAGTGCCAGAGGGCTATGCAACACAATGCGTTGTGTACCCCTCTGGCACTCAAAGGGTTAATTAATGTTATTCTTACGTAACCCTGTTTCTTATTGTATTGAACACAACTCTGGATATCAAGGAATTAAAGGTATGGATAGCACCTAATAATTAAAGTGTGCTCAACACTTTTAAATAGCCTATACTGAGTCCCAGAAAGCATCTGTAAAATCAAAAAGAGCTCTACGATGCAGACAGGATCAGTAAAATACAATTCTGCACATGATTTTCTAGTGTTTTTACAGAAAGCTGTGAGATTAGTTCTCTTCCTTTTCTACTTAGAAAGCAATAAATAGATACCCATGTCTGCTTAGGCAAGTCAATGTGTCAAACAATTTAGAAGACATAGATTCCTAGAATATTCATCTCCTTTTAGGACTGGGGTTATTTTCCACCTTAAAGACCATATAATATTTTCCGTTTGCTGCTGTGTTACATGACACTATTCTTTATTATGCCAAGAATGCAATCATCTCTCTCTCTCTCTCTCTCTCTCTCTCTCTCTCTATATATATATATATATATATATATATATATATCTTGTCAGCAAAGTCCTGTCCCCTCAACCTGGGGCATGCCCCCTGTCCGTTTAAATGTAAATCCTGTGTCTTATACCTCACAGAGCCCTGTTTAAAATAAAAGTGTAGGGAGTAGATTGGATGAGCTCCCTGCAATGGCATTATATACATGGCAAAACTATTAAGGTTGATGTTCGTACTCTTAAAACTGAGACAGCTTAATTAATTAGTGAGTATAAGGCATTGGCTAACACCTTAAACATATTCTCTTCTTCGGTGTATACAGAAGAAACAACAATGCCAGGCTATGGGCAAAGAGAAACAATCACCGAATTTCATCCATCATGTACATGGCTTACTGAGGACAAAGTTCGAAAGGGACTGGAAAAAGATTTTTATGATTAAAGGGATAGTAATACCTAAAATGTAAAAGAAATATGTTGTAGGGTTTATCCCCCTGAGTAAAACAAGAGTACTCCTACTGCTGAAAGATGTTTCATTCAAAAGTTATTAATTTTAAAAGTTGAATTTTTTAGGTGCAATATCACAGTGGCCTGAAATTGTACAGTGGCGCTGTTGCTACACCATCCTATGGAGATTTATGGTCCTGAGACCAGAGCTGTCCATAGGATGGTGTAGCAACAGCGCCACTGTACAATTTCAGGCCACTGTGATATTGCACCTAAAAAATTCAACTTTGAAAATTAATAACTTTTGAATGAAACATCTTTCAGCAGTGGGAGTACTCTTGTTTTACTCAGGGGCATAAACCCTACAACATATTTTTTTTTTACATTTTAGGTATTACTATCCCTTTAAAATACCTGTATCTGATGGCATACACCCAAGGGTGCAGTGTAACTCAGCTGCTGTAAGAGCCAATGGGTACTTGCTGTACTGTATAAAAAGGAGTATAAATGCATTGGATGCAAATATAATTCTACCTGTATATAAATTCTTGGGTAGGCCTCATCTGAAATATGGAGTAAAGTTTTGGACACCAGTTCTTAATGAGACATTATTGACCTGGATAAAGTGCAGAAACATGCAACTAAACTAATAAACGGATTAGAGGATCTGAATTATGAAGAGAGACTAGCTAAACTGGTTTTGTTTACATTAGAGAAGAGATGTCAAAGGGGTGATATGATTACCTTGAGAAGTCTGTGAGAGGCCAGAGAACAGAACAGACTCCTCCTAGTACTCCAGCAGAGCATGTCTTCAAGGTATCCAGACCACAGGTGGACCAGTTATATAGTCTGAGCCATGATTAGTCTACTGTGCTCCAACAGGGATAGTCTGAATACATGGTGACTCACTTGATTTGTTTTAGAATTTCACCTCTTCAGCTTCCTTGACAATGGAAGGAAGGTAAGGGCACATCTAAGACTTACAAATCATTGTATATGATGGTGTATACTTAACTTTTTTGGTGCACGGTAACACTTCAATAGCTCATTAGTGCTGAAGGATGGAAAGTCACACACAAGCATAAGGGACAACAGCCCATTAATTTTAGCAGGGAAAATACAATGTTTCAAGTGGATATCAACCTCTCTTCATTGGTTATAAAATGGGGAGTGAGAAGCTCGTAGATATACAGCAGGGATAGTCTGAATACATGGTGACTCACTTGATTTGTTTTAGAATTTCACCTCTTCAGTTTCCTTGACAATGGAAGGAAGGTAAGGGCACATCTAAGACTTACAAATCATTGTATATGATGGTGTATACTTAACTTTTTTGGTGCACGGTAACACTTCAATAGCTCATTAGTGCTGAAGGATGGAAAGTCACACACAAGCATAAGGGACAACAGCCCATTAATTTTAGCAGGGAAAATACAATGTTTCAAGTGGATATCAACCTCTCTTCATTGGTTATAAAATGGGGAGTGAGAAGCTCGTAGATATACAGCAGGGATAGTCTGAATACATGGTGACTCACTTGATTTGTTTTAGAATTTCACCTCTTCAGTTTCCTTGACAATGGAAGGAAGGTAAGGGCACATCTAAGACTTACAAATCATTGTATATGATGGTGTATACTTAACTTTTTTGGTGCACGGTAACACTTTAATAGCTCAATAATGCTGAAGGATGGAAAGTCACACACAAGCATAAGGGACAACAGCCCATTAATTTTAGCAGGGAAAATACAATGTTTCAAGTGGATATCAACCTCTCTTCATTAGGTATAAAATGGGGAGAGAGAAGCTCGTAGATATACCACCCCTGAATAAATTCATCCCAAATAAATACCCATATGGCGACTGTGACGTCTGTGTGCCTGCGCTGTCAGTCCCAGCCTGCTCTAGGAGGTGGTGCTAGGAGCCGTTTGGCTCTAAAATGGACTGACAGCGCAGGTGCGCAGAAGTCACTATGGAAAGATGTCTGTGTTGTTTCCTGCCTGTCAGTCCAGGAACAGCGTATAATTCTCAAACACCAGGTAATATTTCTGGCAACTAGCGCTATTGAGCAGCTAGTCGCCAGATGGGTATTTATTTGGGACAAATTTATTCAGGTGTGGTAATTCCGCTTTAAGAAATCATAGAAATCAAAATAACAGATCATGAGTATCCATTCAATAATTAAACTTGTTTGTAATTATATGGGATCCCTTATTTTGATCTCTGTGATCTCTTAACCCTTTGAGTGCTAATTCCGTACCATGTATGAGCTTGGACAGCTCTACCTGCTGTGCCAGGCCTGTACATTTTACAGTCAAAATGCGGACACTGCATAAGCTGCAAAACTATCATGCAGGAAAGCATTAAAAAAAAAACAAAAAAAAACAAAACATGCAGACCTCGTGGGGGACATCAGGACCTTCCTGATGCCCCCCCAGTTATTAATATCCTGTAAACTCCGCTTACCTCTCCGACCGCTACGTGTGGCAGCCGGGTTGTGCGGCTCTCGTTGATGGAGGACCGGTGCGCTCTGGCATCCGTCCAGGCGACCGTCCTCCTCGTTGCTCCCTCTGGCGGCTCCTGCCGCATCTGAACCAGGTTCGCGATTCAGGGATTCCCTGATGATGTCGCGACCTGGTTCTTAAAGTTACAGCACACATTATGCTCCACCTCTAGGGGTGGAGCAATCAGGTTAAAAACTGCATGGACACCACTTCAGTTGCCCATTCGTGGTTTTCCAGTGCAGTTGTGATTTTGGGCTCTGTGTGCGATCCGGTTTTGTCTGACTATCCGTTCTGGTGTTGACCTGTGGCTCTGTCCGACTACCCTCTCTGTGTATGACCCCTTGGCCTGTCTGACATCCAATCTGGTGCAAACCTGCGGCTCTAGCTGACCAAGCTTTCCATATTTACTCCAGTGTGTCTGACCACCTTGACACAGCCTGGGATTGTCAACTGCGCAACCAGCATACAAACTCTCCAGGGGATAACCTAGGATTGTCCTTGGTGGCTTGGTGTACTTCCTCTAGCCTTTGGACCTCTGCGGCCTCCAGTTGCGGACCTGTAGCTCAGCCGGTCTTATTGGTACATGGTCTGTACAGGTGTGAACCTGCATATCCTCCGTGTGCATTTGGTCTCTGGATCCGTTGTCAGTACAGGTGCGTACCTGTAGTGTGTCCTCAGGTGCGGACCTGAGTCTTCCTTTCTCTGCCCGCTGGATTCCGTCAGTACCATAGTACCTGTTTGATCCATCCTGAAGTCCTCTCTTGGCCTGTATTTTGTGCTGTTTTCCATTTGTCCTGTCTTGTTGCTAAATAAAGATTGTGTTACCTAAGTACTGGTCCATTCTCGTTATTGAATCCGTGAAATATCCCAGCCAATTTGGCTGGGAGATCAATAAAGGCGATGCAGGGAAGCAACCAGGGATGGGCGAAAAGCAAGAGAAATTTCCAAGACTATTCCTTAAAAAATTATTTCCCGCTTTTTCACAAAATTTTTCTCCCATAGACATCACATGTTCTCCTTTTCACCACTGCAAATAAATTTCCTGCCAGAAATATGCCATATTTTGCCTATGTTTTCTATGACTACAAGATTTCCCACCACAAAATTACTTCTTCTGAGGTCTGAACTGGAGAAATAAATAAATGGAAATAAAAGCTGAGCGTTCTACAGCAATATGTGTCTTGAAAAAAATTGTTAGCAGGCTGAGTGCCTTTGTCTTTTGACCACAAATTCCACAATACCAACTTCCTGCTTAAGTAACATAGGCACAACCATCCTTACAGCAGGGTGCAAATCATGACATCAGTTCTTTAAAGTCTCTGTTTTCAACAAAAGAAAAGGGCAGCGTGTCATCCGCCAACATTTTGGCAAGTTTACAATTCCATAGGCGACCTTTTGAATTACATTTGTGCAAGTTTTAACTTCTTTCAAATAACTAAGTAAGTTTGGGAAGGCAGTACATAATAGAAGAACTGTGTAACTTTATTACTTTAAAGGGATAGTAATCCTTCGTTTTAACTTTATTTTATTTTGTAGGCATTAAAAAATATGTAGAATGATATAAGTCTTATCTCTCAAACCTTTATGGTTTAAGAGATATTCACAAGCAAAGTTTCCCCTCCCGCCCCTTTTTCCTAGTGTAAGCCATCTCTTCTCAGATGGGGAATCTGGTTGTAAGACCAGACAGATAACAGCAGGGGTCAGTCTTCTTACAATGAAAACAATGAAAGCCCTGCCCCCCTTGACAAGCTTTTCAGGTTTTTCCCTTATCTTAATTGAAGATTGTCTACCTGCAGTCTACCTGGGCACCTCCCTTCTGCTCTGGCTGAAAAGTGTTACATCAGTAAAAGGGGAGGGAGGAGGACACTTTGTCATTGAATTACTCTGGAACTACAACTCTGAAAGAATTGAAATAACACTCTCCAAAGTCCAAATACTATGATGATTAATTAGAGCTGCTTTTATGAAACATTACTATCCCTTTAAAACCATCACTTGTAGAGGTGATGGGGTGGCGACAGTATGTGTAGACACTCGATGACATTTGTCGTCTACAAAAACAAACAGATTAATACTCCTCTGCGGCAGGAGCAGAAAATCTTGCTCATGCTCCGACATGTCAACAGCACTTCTAACATATACCCCAGAGCTGCTGACATGTCTGTTTATAGTGTGTCTCCCAGTCAAACTGTGGTTGTGCTTAAGGATGGAAATCACTTGAGGTGGTGGCCACTGACTAGGTGGAAGCCTCATTTCCACCTGCTCACATGCTTTTTGCACAGATAACAGATAGCAAATTGGACCATAGCTTCCAGTTCAAACTCATTTGCTTCCTTCACACACCCCAGACACGTCTAACACAGAGATAGTAATAGCAAGATCAGCAAGGGACCTGAGCAGCAGCTGCCTGTGTCTTTCAAATCAAATTTGTCAGACAGAATGTTGGGGTATTTGAGGTCAATCTCCTTTGCTCCCTTCCTATCCCCCAGACTCCCCTAATACAGAGCACAAATGTCCTGCCTAGAGGACTCCCTAAACTAAACTTTACTGTCTTCTCTAGCTCAAAAATTAGTTGCTCTCTCATGCTCTCACAAATGCAGAATGACGTGATGTGGGAACGTGCCACTCCTTTTATGTTATGTCTGCTGGATAATAAGAGAAAATTCTGTAGTCAAATTAACTAGGCAAAAAAAGCTGGAAAACTGAACTGTTCACAAAAACATTGCTGCTTGGTGAAAAGTGCCATTTTTCTCCTGTTTCGCTTATGAGGTGAAAACTTTCACCCATCCCTAGGAGCAACATAGCTCCCCTGCTTTCATCTTACCCAAACTTCTGGGTAGGAGAGGGCGGGATCAGGGGAAGCCTCCTCACATCATGGATGACAATTTTGCCATTAATATGAGAAGGCTTTCCGTGATCCCGATCACTCCTAGAGGTTGGGGTAAGAGTGAAGCAGGAGAACATGTTGGTTGCCTGCATCACCAATATTGAGCTAGGAGATCAAAAAAGGGAGTGGTATCAGTAGGGGTTCAGATGTCCACCCACAAGGTCTGATCAGAATTCTTAAATAAATAATTAAATAACACTGTGTGGCACACGCAGGATCTTCTGTTAGGCTGCATATTTTTTTTATTTAGACCTGATTGGGGGACATTAGGAGGGGCCTTGATGGCCACTCAACAAGGTCTGAATTATAAAATGTTGGAAAAAAAATATTAACCCTAACCAGTAAAGTAATTCATGAAATTAATAAGAAGAAAGTAGCATTCAAACATTATAATGCTAAGGGATCAGCAGAGGCATCTGCAAAATACAAAGCCAACAAAGCCTGCAAAAGAAGCAATTAGATTTTCTAAATTGGAGAATGAAAAAATAATTGTTAAGTAGAGCAAGAGCAAACCCCAAAAAATCTTTAATTACGTTAATTGCAAAAAATTAAAGTCTGATAATGTTGTGTCTTGGTTATCTGAAATGGGTGAGTGGGGAAAGAGAGAAAAGCCCCGGGGGCAGATGTTATGCAAACACGGGTACTTAAAGAGCTAAGCCGGGCCCTGGCCAGACCGTAATTTTAGATTTTCAGGGATTCTTTTATGTCAGGTATGATGCCCACGGATTGGAGTAAAGCAGAAGTGGTGCCCATATTTAAAAAAGGAATCAAAGTCCCAACTTGGCAATTACAGACCTGTAAGCCTGACATCTGTGGTGGGGAAACTATTTGAAGGGTTGCTAAGGGAATATATTCAAGAAATCATCTTGAACAGGAATATCATTAGCAGGAGCCAGCATGGCTTTGTGAAAGACAGGTCTTGTCAGACTAACTGAATTGCATTTTATGATCAAGTGAGTAAAAATCTAGATTTGGGTGCTGCGGTTGATGTGATCTATTAGGACTTTGCTATGGCATTTGATACAGTTCCACAAAAAAGGTTACTGTGAAAATTGACCGAAATAAGCTTAAGAGCAAATATTTGTGCGTGGATCCGAAAGATAGAATGCAAAGAGTGGTGGTAAATGGAAAGTTCTCATATTGGACAAATGTGATAAGTGGAGTACCTCAGGGATCTGTCCTGGGACCTCTTCTTTTTAATTTGTTTATTAATGATCTCCCAGTGGGCATAGGGATTCATGTATCAGTGTTTGCTGAGGACACAAAATGAAGTAGGGTAATAAAGTCTCAACTGGATGTGTCTTCATTACAGGAGGATTTGGACAAACTGGGAAACTGGGCAGGCAAATGAGGTTCAATATAGACATGTGTAAAGGTATGCATTTTGGGTATAATAAAAATGCAACATATAGTTTAAATGGTGTTTCTTTGGGGAAATCTACTAATGAAAAGATTTTAGAGTAATGGTAGACAATAGACTTACCAGTATTTCACAGTACCAGCTTGTGGCTGTAAAGGCCAATAAGATATTGGCATGTATTAAAACGGATATTGACTCAAGGGAGGAAGATATTATTCTGCCTCTTTACAGGTCCATGTTAAGACCCCACCTTGAATATGCAATTCTGAGCACCTTTTCTAAAAAAGGACATTACGGAAATAGAGAATGTGCAGAGGAGGGCTACAAAACTGATAAGGCAATTGAAAGTTTTAGTTTTGAAGAAAAGCTAGAAAAGTTAAATATGTACACACTAGAGAAACAGCTTCTTAGAGGGGATATCATAACATTATATAAATCTATTCAGGACCCATACAAAGGGCTCTCCAAAGACCTGTTCATTAACAGAATGGTACAAAGGACAAGGGGTCACCCGCTAAAACTTGAGGAAAGGAGATTTCATCTGCAACAGCGGAAGGGATTCTTTACGGTAAAGACAATAAAGATATGGAATTCAGTTCCTGAGGTGGTGCTATCGAATACCTTTTAAAAGGGCCTGGATAATTTTCTAAAGGAGCAGAATATAGAGGGCTATGAATGTTAGTATTGGGATTTATATTTATGTTGGGCTTGTTGATTCAAGGAGAAATCTGATTGCCATTTTGAGTCAAGAAGGAATTTTTACCCCCGTTCAAGGCAGAATTTGAAATTGCTGAAATAAGGTTTTTTTTTTTTTTTTTTAAACCATTCAGGAAATAAAAACAAAGAACACAGTTCTAGTCCAGAACAACTAACAGTTTATTTATGAAACAGAGGATATTTTATACATAATTTCAATACATTGGTACAATGGGTATACACATAACTATGCAAAAGGACAATGGGATGGGTGGCGACATGATACAATGAGCAACATAGTGTAGGGGCACAAAATACAATGAATATAATGGAAGGGTACAAATGAACACAAAATGGCTCATTCACAGTCTAGGCACTTTATATGATTTAATCTTGCCACTCAGAATTCTAGCCAATCAGAATTAGAACAACAACTACAGTGGCTAATCCGGACCAATCCTGTCTGGCCGTCCTCTCAGCCTATGGGAGACGGAGTGACGAGAGGTGCTGGACAGGGGTGACCAATCTGCGGAGCACCTACCTGTTCCAAACAAAACATAAACTGAATGTTCACATACGTCACCCGGGGACGGCAGCCTATCGGCGGCTTGAATACTTTTCAAAAGGAATGCGCCATTTCCCTTTAGTCCTGCCACTCACTACCCTTTATGGGAAAAAACACGTGGAGAGTTCAAGTTCCTAGGCTTGATAAGGCCTCAGAGTAACAGCCTAGGGACTGTTACACCCCCCCCCCTTTCAGTGCCAAGCCTGTGGCGGTCCAGGGCCTGAGTCTTGGATAGTCCCTTGCAGTGGGACCGTGGGGCTGATTAAATGTCCTCCTGTCGCGATAGTCCGTTGGCATGCCTGTTGTCCCTTCCCGACCGGTATTGCACTGTAAAATTGTAAGGCTAGAGGGCCAAACTCTACTGCAACAGTCACCCATTATCCCTTGACACCCGGTTCAGCCATACCAATAGGTTGTGATGCATGAGCACTGTATATTACTGTCCATAAAGATAGGCCTGGAAGTGTTTGATAGCCCAGACCAGGGCCAAACATTCTTTCTCTACTGCAGCATAGCCCACCTCCCAATCCAGGAACTTCCGACTTTGGTAAGTTATTGGGTGCTCCTACCCATTGGCATCCACTTGGCCCTAAATGGCTCTGAGGTCCACATTGGGGGCATCTCTGTGCAGCAAAAAGGTGTTGTTAAAATCCAGGGCACCTAGCACAGGCGCCTGTCCTAACCCTGTTTTTAGGGCCTGAAAAACATTGACACAGGCAGGGGACCTGGTGACTATCCGGGGTAGACTTTTGCAGGTCAGGTCGGTCAGGGCTTTTGGCTATATCAAGTAGTGAGGCACAAACTTACAATAATAACCAGCTGGCCCCAGAAACACCATGACCTGTTTCTTGGTTGTCGGCTGGGGCCCCTAAACGATGGTCTCGATTTTGGGCGGTCGGGTTGCTGAACTCCACTCCACACCTGGTTACCTAGATACTGGACCTCCCTCATCCCAGTCTGACACTTGTCTGGTTGGATAGTTAGTCCCGTCTCATGAATCCTTCCCAAGATGGCCTCAAAATGGAGGAGATGGTCTTCCCACGACTCGCTAAACATGGCAATATCGTTGAGGTGGGCACATGCAAACCCCTGCTCCTTTCCCCCCGAGGAGTTGATCCACTAGCTTCTGGAAAGTGGCTGGGGCATTCTTCATCCCAAACGCCATGACCGTAACTTGGTATAGGCTGAAGGGGATGATGAAGGCGGACTTGGCCCTAGCATCTGAGGCGAGAGGAATTTGCCAATAACCCTGGCTAAGGTCCAGGGAGGAGAAAAACGTGGCCCCCACAAGTCAGTCCAGAAGGTCATCTACCCTGGGCATGGGATAGATGTCCGTGACCACCCTGTCACTGAGCCTCCGGCAGTCCACACAAAACCTAGTGGTTCCGTCTTTCTTAGAGACAATTACTACAGGGAAGGCCCAAGTACTGCTGGACCTCTCTATCACCCCGATAGCCTGCATGTCCTGGATCTCTTTCCTGATGTGGCTTTTGCCCGCCTCAGGAACTCGGTGTGGGGGTTGTCTAAGGGGCTATTGGCCAGGGGTGTCCACCTGATGCTGGGTGAGGTGGGTCAATCCGGGCTTATTGGAGAACAAGGTGGGCCATTGGTTGATGACCTCCCAGATCTGGGCTTGCTGGATAAGGGTGAGCTGCATCCCTAAGGCGATGTCAGTCGGGTTAGGGTATTGGGCTTCTGTCAGTAGGTCTGGGAGCTCCTGGTCTTCTGCTTCCTCACTAGCAGAATGGAGTCTGAATGGAGTCTG
Source organism: Rhinophrynus dorsalis (assembly GCA_037306005.1). Taxonomy (NCBI): domain Eukaryota; kingdom Metazoa; phylum Chordata; class Amphibia; order Anura; family Rhinophrynidae; genus Rhinophrynus; species Rhinophrynus dorsalis. The sequence goes on from CM074721.1 coordinate 119,999,860, forward strand.
CACTATTCTGATACTCCTCTAGGGCATTAATATGGAATATCCTTCTCTCCTGTTGGTGGGGTCCCTGTCCTATTATGTATGTGGCCTCAGTTGATGGTCTATGATCTGGTAGGGGCCTTCCCAGGCCGTCTGAAGATTATTCTGGTGAGTGGGTCGTAGGGCTAACACTATCTGCCCCACACTAAATACCCTAACTTGGGCTGCCTGTTCATAATATGCCTTCTGGCGATCTTGCATACTCTGCAGGTGTAGCCAGGCCAAATCCATTAGGGATTGTAGCCCTTCCCTGAGCTCTATGACATAAGTCACTGCTGGGGTCTTGTTGGTGGTACACTTCCCTTCCAATATTCCAGGAGGATGTTCAGGGGTCCTCGGACTCTCCTCCTGTATAATAGTTCAAAGGGGGAGAAGGCCGTGGAGTCCTGAGGTACCTCTCGGTATACAAACAACAAATGGGGCAAATACCATTCCCAGTCCCGAAAGGTCTCTGTGAAGGCTCTGAGCATCTGTTTGAAGGTTCTATTGAACCTTTCACAGAGCTGTTGTGTGTAGGGCTTTCAACCCACGTCTTCCAGATCTGCTGGAGGAGGTCGGAGATGAACTGAGCACCTTGGTCAGTCAGGATTTCTTGAGGAAACCCCATCCGGGTGAAGATGGGTATGAGGGTATCGCCTACACTCTCTGCCATAATCTTTGACAAGACAACCGCCTCGGGGAACTGGGTGGCAAAATTCACCATGGTAACAATGAATTTCTTCCCAGAAGAGCTGTTCCATGCCAAAGGACCCACAATATCCATCCATTGGCACCCGCTAGAAGAACTCTCCAATGATAGGCAAGGGCTGCAGGGGGGCTATCAGTCGGTCCCCCCTTTTTACTACTCTCTAACATATGTCACAGGTCCAACAGAACATCCTGATGTCCCTGGACATCCAAGGCCAGAAGAAGGCTCGGTTCAGGCTACTGACTCCTAGATGTCCTGCTAAGGGCACCTCATGCTAGGGCGAGTAAGTCCGCTAAGTGTTGGGTCGGGACTATCAGTTGTGTTTTAGGGACCCTGTGTGCCTGCCTGACCATCTGATGATACAGTAGACCACCTTCTCAACTAAAAGTCTCCCCCATGGATCCCTCTTCCCCTGTTTGGGCCCTCTGTTGATAGCCCGATAGAGTGGAGGTTGTTAGCAACCCCGGTCCAGAATTCTACCGGCAGGGACCACCTGAGGTCTTCATCTGGGGTGTCAGGGTCGGTAGGGGATGGAGTAGTGCTTATTCAGTTGGTCCGGCTCTGGGTCTGGGTAACGGCCTAGCACTCCTGGGCCAGGCTGGCGTGGTTAAATCAACACTTCAAATTCCCTAGGTCATTTCCTGGAAGAATGTCGGCAGGGAATCCAGGCATTTCTCCAACCCCCATCCCAACCCCAAATGCAGGTGAATATGAGCTATTGAGAGTCGGTACATTTATTCCCGGCTAGGGGTGGGCGAAAGTTGTCGCCGTGGTCCCGCAGGAGATTTCGCAAAAACCACATCATTATGTGCTTTTTTCACTGGAAGATCCACTTTAAAACTAGTGGTTAAAATTTTTGTATCTTTCACCATTGGCCAAAATCTTTCACCATTTTTTCAATGACTAAAAACTTTTCGCCCATTGATTTACATTGTTTCTGCACTTCCACTATAAAAACGTGACACTTTTACTGAAGGCAGACACAATAGAAGCCGCTACAGAGCGAGATAGACGTGCTGTTCTCTTGTGATATTTAGCAAATATTGAGGCAGGAGAGGCTCATAGTGACTCCTATCACTATGAGCAGCAAAAAATAGGAACTGGAAGGACCCTTATTATGTGTCCACTGAGGAGGAGGAGGAGGAGGAGGAAGTGACTAGCAGTACTGAACCAATGCTGTCCTGTCCCCCTAAATCACCCCAAGGGATCTTGTGGAATTTAATAAGAAGGGAGGGAGAAAAGGGAATGGGAAGAAAGGAAAAAAAGGGAAGGAAGGGAGAAAAGGGAATGGGAAGGAAGGGAGAACAGGATAGTGCTGCCCCTGCTTCCAGTGCCACCATTTCTGTAACTACAGCCACTAGTTTTGTACCTGTTGCTAGACGTGCTGCCCCTGCTACCAGTGCCATCATTTCTGTAACTGCAGCCACTAGTGTTGTACCTATTGCTAGACGTGCTTCCCCTGCTGCCAGTGCCACCAGTTCTGTAACTGCAGCCACTAGTGTTGTATCTATTGCCAGACGTGCTGCACCTGCTGCCAGTGCCACCATTTCTGTAACTGCAGCCACTAGTGTTGTACCTGTTGCCAGACGTGCTGCCCCTGCTGCCAGTGCCACAATTTCTGTAACTGTAGACACTAGTGTTGTACCTGTTGCTAGTACTGAACCTGCTGCCAGTGCTGAACCTGCTGCTAGTACTGAACCTACTGCCGGCGCTGAACCTGCTGCTAGTACTGAATCTGCTGCCAGTGCTGAACCTGCTGCCACCAATACTTTGCCTGATGTTAGTGTTTCTTGTAGTACTCAGGGGGGGAAGGAGAAAATGATGCCAAGTGTGACAGCAAATCACACGTGCCATTCCCAAGCAGTCATACCAGTGCTAATACTACTGCTAGTAAGGTCCAGCAACTTGTTAGCATTAGGAGTGAAGGAGGGGGTAATCAACAATATCCTCATATTACTAGTGACTGTGAGACTGAGGAGGAAGACTTTGCAGCTGAACTTGATGTGGTTGGTGTTAGTAGCAGTAGCAGTAATGGTGAAGCAGCTGGAGTGGTAGGGGAAACATTTGAGAGTGTCCAGACTAGTGGTCAAGGGAGCCCACACCATTCCTCTGGTTCTGGGAGTCCCCTTCCCTTCACTACAGTGTCCAAGTTGAACATGATCCTTAAGAGGCCAGAACTGGTGTTGGGGGAGGAGAGCAGGCTGAGAATTAATACCACCACCACCACCACCAGCAGGAGCACAGATCAGCTGCCTGTGCCTGCTGCTACTTCTGCTAGTGCTAGTCTGCCTTCTTCTTCAGGTCAAAGGCAATGGTAAGTGTGACATTAGGGGACCCTCTGTCACATTGGTCATCACCTCCTTCAAGCAGCAGTGAGACATCTGGAACAGAGCAGCAGCAGCAACAACAGTATGTAGGGACTAGTGGTGGTGGTGATGATGATGCTGGAGAAGCTGGGGTGGAAGAGACATTGGTGGCCTTTTTAGCAGAAACTGAGAAGGAATGAGAGACAGGAATGAGGATGGGCATCACCACCACCACTACCAAGGACATCTTGGAATTAGAGGAATTTGCAACTGCTCTAATTCCTTCTGATGCTGAGATGCAAGGGCAGCAGGATGCAGAGGAGCAGGTTAGTGTGCCACAGACCACCGTGGACACAGTGGGAATGGGGTCAACAAGCGATACGGGACTATGATAGGTTCCACTTGCCAGCAGTGGCAATACTCCTGATCCTAGTTGCAGTAACAGCAACAGCAGCAACATTATCCGCTGCCACAGACAAAGACATATGTGGAGGACAAGAAGAAAGAGGCCATTCTTCTCCATCTTTCCCCTTCCCTCTGAAGTCATCATGGGTGTGGGACTACTTTTCTGTTGGGGCAAGCACAATGCAGTCATCAGCAATGGCACTGTGCACAATTTGTGACAAGTTAGTGTATAGAGGAAAGGAGGGAACACACCTTGGCACAAGTGCTCTCATATCACACATGAAACACAGACACCATGACATTTACTCCAAACATGTTAAAGCCAAACACCCACCACAGAAATCAAGTACTGCTTTTGCTGTCCCTCACTCACCAGAAAGGCAACAAGAGGTGAGGCAGAGATCAAAGAGGAAGAAGAAAAGAACAACCCAAGCAGAGACTGGAAGTTCCAGGACGAGTGAAACAACTAGCTTACCATCACCTTCTAGGGTAACTACATCTTCTGCCAATCCTCCTCTTTCATTATCTCCTCTCCAAATGATAGCCACTCTGTTGATGTTAGGATGTGGCAGTTTGCCTCTACTCATTGCACACTGTGTGGTGCACTGACCACACATGCCAGTTTGGTGGAGGAGAATCACAATCAGTGCATCAAGCGGCATCCTGCAGAATATGCTAAGATGGTGGCAGGGACTATTAAACTGTCAGCAAGTTGTCAAGTGTCCTTAGCGGGTCTGGAAAAGGGGTACAGGGGCAGTACTTGGTTTCGGGTATCATGTTGTTTGGATACAGTTGTGCCCCCAGATGTTATTTATCACACACACACACTGTGCACATTTCAGTTGCTGATGAGAGCCACAGTTCCTGTTCTCAAAGGAAAAATATATATTCTAATAACAACACACCCATGATTTTGGAGGAGAGGCAGGTGGAGAAGATTTAATGGCCAACTTCTTCTTTTCTCCACATAAACTGGGGGCTACTTATACTGCTGCTACTGCCTCAGGCACATCACTGGAGTCATTTGTGGCAAGTGGAAGCTTCATCATCCATCTTCCATGTTACTGCTGTTGTTGATCCCATTCCTTTTCTGCCTGCTAATCATCCTGCTGCTTAAACAACTCAGCAGCAGCAGTACGAACAACAGTTGCAACTCAGGACTCAGGAGGACATTTGACAGTGGCCACTGGCCAACATGACCTGCTGACCTCAGGGCTTCTGTTTTGAAAAAAAAAGAAAAGAAAAACAACCAGTCCTACAAAAAAATTAACAATTTTTGGGGGGTTTGTTTCTAACCAGCCTAAGTCCTACAAATCAATGTTTCCTTAGGGCTTGTGCCAAACTAGCTTAAGTCCTACAAATCAATGTTTCCTGAGGGCTTGTGCCAAACTAGCTTAAGTCCTACAAATCAATGTTTCCTTAGGGCTTGTGCCAAACAAGTTTAAGTCCTACAAATCAATGTTTCTTCAGGGTTTGGGCCTCTAATAAGTCTAAGTCCTACAAAGGCCTCTAACAACAAATCAAACAAATCATCCTCTACAAAATACTCTATCAAGTCAAGTATCAGTCCACCCCAGTGGCAGGTTATGTCAGGGGGTTCCTGTCTCTGTCACTTTAAATGCAAATGTCTTATTTTATTGATTTATTTTTTTATCAACTCCCCCAATAGCAGTCAAGAACCCCCCCAAAAAAACAAATTCCCTGTTCAAATGATTCATTCATTCACCAACACAGGCACCCTCCTCAGACCCCTTTATACCATGTCTTATGGTTTTTATTTTATTTTATTTAGGATTTCTTTTTTATTAAGTGCCCCCCAATCCCAGTAAACAACCCCCCAAAAATCATCCCCTGTTCAACTGATTCTTTCCCCACACCCCACCAACACAGGCACCCTCATGCCCCTTTTATACTGTGCCTTTGGGAAATAAAATATTATTTGTAATGTGTTGTGTGTAACTTCTATGTTCCCATTGATTTCAATGGGTGAAAAAAGCAGAAAATCTGCAATTTTCGCGGGAAATTTTTTGCCAAGCGGAAAGTGCCATTTTCACTGTTCCACAGATAACTGTATGCGGTGGTAGGCGTCCAAACAATGAGGCTGGCCTGGGGTGATGGTGGCCCCGGAGTTCCGTAGTCCCTCAGGGGGGCCATTGAGGTGGATGAGTTGAGCATTATGCCGCCTGTCCCAGAAACATCCGAAGGCATGTATACCTCCATGGGGCTAGGCCAACCTCCCTCTTCCCTGGAAGTTTCCTTCATCTCCCGAGGGTAGCTTGATTCCGCAATGCAATGTACCTGCCTGTATGAGGAACCAGGGGCCAGAGTGGCCCAGCCAAATCGAGAGGAACTGGGCCATGTTAGGGAGGCCTTGGGTTCCTGAGGGCAGTTCCATTTGACGTGACCCCACTATCTCCAGCCATAGCACTCTGGACCAGGGTTAGCTGAGGGTCATGGTGGGAGCAGGGTCTGGTAGCCACCAAGGGTCTGGCTTGTGATTGGGTCTCAACCACTGGGTTAGTCCATAAGGGGGAAGCCAGTGGTGCTGGCGAAGTGGTTTTTGGGACCCAGTATCCCATTCCCTGGGTATCCTCATATTTGTCAGCCAGCTTGACAGCCCCGGTCTGGGTGGGGGGATCCTGATCATGTACCCAGTCTCTAACTGGTGTATTGAGATGCTTGAAGAATTGTTTGAGTAGCAACTTCTGGCAACATTCTTCAAAGGTAGTTTCCCCAGAGTCAGCTGCAGAAACCCACTCCATATCATATGCCTATTCCAGGTTGGTCCAGTCATTTTTTCGACGTAAATCCCAGAAGGTCCTATGGAAAATTTTCAGGGTAATGGCATATCTCATTAATAATCTTCTCTCAACCTCTGGGTAGTCTGCGGTGAGCTCCTCTGGGACAGCTCGATAAACCTCAGCGGTTTTTCCCATCAATTTCCCCACCAGATAAGAGACCCAATCCTGGGGCTCAATATGATACAGCTTGCACTGTTTCTCAAACCCCTGCAGGAACCCATCAATGTCCCCTGTCTTCTCATCAAATGTTTGGAACATTTGTTGCATTACCCAGGGTCTGATGTCCTTGCGGTCTGAGCAACCCATGCTGCCTGGTCTGTCTGGAGCAGGTTGTTGTGCCTGAACCTCTGCCAAATATTCCATTTGGGCTGCCTCCATTAACCACCACATTTCACTCCAGGGTGGGTTAGTGCCCAAATACTGCATCCGTTGCTTGAGTTTTCGAACCATGTGGTGCAATGCGGCCAGCCGAACTTGCTAGAGCTTGAGCTAGAGTCTCTGGGCAAGGCTGTATTCCTTGCCTGCTCTGCTGTGTCTTCATCCATCTCCTGCAGAAGGGAGAGTGGGTCAGCACACTTCAGCCCTCGGGCATCCCAAGCTCGTTCCTCCACGACACTTTGCAGCTCTGCCACTGAGCGATGTCTGTAGCTCTCGGCCATTGCTGCTCCAGCAGGGATCCCAGGTGGTGGTTTGGATCCCTAAAAATTTGGAGAGAGAGAATCCCACCACTGCTACCAGTGTAACGGGAACCCGGGGCACCAGGTTGTCCTGATGTCGGCTACAAGATGGGTAGCTGATCTGGTAGATGGATAGAGCAGGTTGGAACGTAGCTCTTCTGAATGGGGGTCAAAGGGGACCCTTTAAACCATTCAGGAAATAAAAACTCAGAACACAATTCTAGTCCAAAACGACTAACAATTTATTACTGAAACAGGGGATATTTTATACATAATTTCAATACAATGGTACAATGGGAATACACATAACTATACAAAAGGACAATAGGATGGATAGCGATATGATACAATGGGCACAATAGTGTAGGGGCACATAATACAATGAATATAATGGAAAGGTACACATAAACTCAAAAGGTCTCTTTCACAGTCTAGGCACTTTACATGATTTAATCTTTCTGCTCAGAATCCAAGCCAATCAGAATTGGAGCGTCAAGCTACAGCGGCTAATCCAGACCAATCCCTTTGGGCTGTCCTCTCAGCCTATCAGGGACAGAGCAACGAGAGGTGCTGGACAGGGGCAACCAGAGGCGGCATACCCTGAATGTTCACGTACGTCACCTGGGGACGGCAGCCAATCGGCGGAATGCCTACTTTTCAAATGACCCGTCATTTGATGAGGCTAATTGTCTACTTTCCAAAACTGTATGATTTACCGTTTCTTAATTTTTCTGCTTGTTTAAACAATTTTAGCACAGGCAATTCACATTTGAAAATGTATAAAAATGGTTGATTGTAGTTATGCTTCTTGCACCTCCTATAGTCCCAAATTTTGGAAATATTTGTGCACTTCAGCCTACAGGTAGGAATACAAGTGACCCCTCATTTGATGTGGGTAAAATGTCTACTTTCCAAAATGGTATAACTTACCTACCTTTCCTGAATATCTATAATGATTATGACCATTTTAGTGCGGGCAGGTAATTTAAAAAAAAATGTCACATGTAGGATACTATTCCTGGAACCCCCATATTGTATGTTAACCCACACAGGTGGGGTTCCATTTTTCTCAGGCTGGTAGCAGGTACTGAATACAGTAGGAAATTCTATGGTTTTCAAAGATTTAATTATATTTGAAGTGGTGGAAATATAAAGAAAAAACTTTTTTTTTTTAAATATTTGTGCACTTGAGTCTAGAAGTAGAAAGGCAAATGACCCCTCATTTGATGTGGGTAAATGTCTACTTTCCATAATGGTATAGCTTGCATACCTTTCCTTCTCGTCTCTTATAGTTATGACTATTTTAGTACAGGAAGCCATTTTCAAAAAAGAAAACAGGTAGGTGCAGTTTTGAGCTTTTGGCACTCATACATTATGTAATGCATACAAATGGGGTGCCAATTTTCTTGGAAGAGCAGTAGCTAATGAATACAGTTGAAAATTCCATAGTTTTTATAGATTTTAGTTGAAGGAGCAGAAATTTAAAAAAAAATGTCCTTTGTTCATTTTAGAGCCACCTTTTGGAAACACTTGTGCACACCTTCTAGGGATTCCTCATTTGATGTGGTAGTTTACTTGCTTTCCAAAATCATATGCTTTGTCTATGCTAAAATGGTTACAACCATTTTAGCATAGACAAGTCATGTTTGAAAAATGTAGATATCAAAATGTGATGTTAATAGATCTGTGATTCATAGAAGGTCTGTATATATCTATATCTATCTATCTATATATATATATATATATATATATATATATATATATATATATAAAAGAATAAGCCTCATTGCATAACTTATGGTACCTCACACACAGAACATCATTTATGTCTCCTCAGAAAACAAACACACATTGAACAGAATGCCTCATTACATAATTTATGTCTCATTAGGAGACACAACTCCCATTGGGTGATTCAATGGGGACATTACTGCTCCCATTGGGTGATTCAATGGGGGCGTGTTTATCATACAGGGAGTTGGCATGCCCCCTCCAGCCCTCCCACCACTATCCAACTGACAAAAAAAACATAGTTGCCACTTGCTCCTGAAGTAGGGGATATCAATAACATCTGGTCCACACACACTCTCTCTCAGGATCATGACCCCACAAACACACTGTCACCTCCCACAGATAACTGTAACCCTCCATACACTCTGTTTCACCTCCCACAGATAACTGTAACCCTCCATACATACTCTGCATCACCTCCCACAGATAATTGTAACCCTCCATACACTCTGTTTCAGTACAAGGGTGTAATGTTTCCATAAAATACAAACTCAGGGATAAACTTATTAGCAACTCTTATTTAACACTTTCAGTGCCAGAGGGGTATGCAACACATTGCTTTGCAATGTGTTGCTGTAACGTTTTTTTTAAGACACTCAGATCAGTTGGTAAAATAAAACACCGTTTTATTAAATGAAAAGTAAAGTAAACGATCGCCCTCTACAGGCAACACAAAATAATAGCAAAATATGGACAGATATGCCCCCACAGGCCCAGTATACAGAACCAGAGTATCACATATACTGTCTCAGGACAGGCACATGGTAGTAAAATACATTAAAGGGTTAAATGCACTAAGCAGTCCGTCTCTGTTGTGGAGTTTGGCACGCCCAAGGTGGTGATAGGGAGTTATAAGTGTAGATGGTGCAACACTTAGAGTTCTTAAGACAGGAATGCTGCTAGGCAATATGTGACCAGAGGTAGAATCAGCAGAACAGTTGCCCAGAACAGCCCCTGCAGGCGTAGCCACGGATGCAACTGAGTCTGCAAGTGCGTGAGTCGGTAGCCCCCACGGGCCTAACAACGGTACAGCTTGCACTGCAAGAGCTGGCTAATAGCCCCCACAGGCATACTAATGGAGAACAACGGAACAGAGATAGTTTGAGCCAATAGCCCCCACGGGCGTATACCAAAGACAACCTGCAAGAGCTTTGAGCCAGTAGCCCCCACGGGCGTAACAACGGAGACCACACTATGCTGCAAGAGGAGAAACCAATAGCCTCCCACTGGAGCCTACCCTTTGATGCAATAGCTTGAGCCTTTAGCCCTAACGGGCGTATGCCAGAGAACAAACGTATGAGCAAGAGCCAATGGCGCCCTACCGGGATCGTTACCGAACGTGACTACTCTGCGGTTTGACAGGATGAGCCGCCGACCAACCAGAACATATAAGCGGCCAACTCAGCAGATGTAGTGCGATATAGCTTAGGCTCTGTACCGGAGAGAGAAGGCTCAGCTAAGGATAAGGCAGCACAGCAAGGGTTAATATGCAGCTTTACGGATCAAAGACTCAGTATAGCGGAATAGCTCTGCAAGTATCACGGAGGCTGAGTGATGGAAGCACAGCTCTGCAAGTGAGCACGGAGACTCAGCACTGGGAACAATGCACAGCAAGGGTGAAGTAGGTCACACTGTCAGCCTGGCAGACAGCAGCAGTGGAAGTCAGAATGTCACTAAGGCGACAACCAGAGAGGGAAGCAGGACCAAGCAGGTCACTGGAACAGGCCGGGCCGGGTCGGATCACAGAGGTGGTACTCAGACAAGCCGGGTCAATCAGAACAGGAACGTCAGCCAAGCCGGGTCAGATCACGAGCAGGAACACAGGAGCGTAGTAAGAACAGGCCAAATCGGTACACAGGAATCCGGAACACAGGAACTCAGCAACAGCAACACTGGTTCTGAAACACCACGAAAGGGCACCTGACAGGTGTCACGACCAGGCATAAAAAGGTCACCAGGGGAGGGCCAAACCAACTCAGCAAATCAGAGCATACCACAAGCGAGAGTGACAGAGGAGGATCACAGGCACTGTGATAGTACCCCCCTCTCAAAGACACCCTCTTCCTGCAGGAGGTCTTGGTTTCTGAGGATATTTAGAGTGAAAGTTGCGCAAAAGTCTAGGCGCATGGAGGTCCTTCTGGTCAACCCAAGAACGTTCCTCAGGGCCATAACCCTTCCAGTGGACCAAATATTGCAACTTCCCTCTAAGTTTCCTTGAATCAATGATGCTCTGGACCTCGTACTCCTCTTGGCCCTGAACGTCCACCGGCCCAGGAATCACTGGAGTGGTAGTGTAGCGGTTGCAAACCAAGGGTTTCAAAAGAGACATATGGAACACATTATGAATATGCATAGAGACTGGAAGTTCCAATGCATAAGTGACAGGATTGACCTTGCGGATGATTTTAAATGGACCAATGAACCGGGGAGCCAACTTATTGGAGGGTACCTGCAGAATGAGGTTTCTGGAGGAGAGCCATACTCTGTCTCCCACCTGGAATGAGACCGCTGGCAGCCGTCTACGATTAGCATGCCGCTGATGTCACTGGAATGACTGACTGAGGGTCTTCTGAACCTGTGCCCACGTGGAGCGAAGTTGTGCCATAGGCTTATCCAGGGTAGGAATCTGTTGTGACTGAAATGAGTCCGGGAGCAAGCACGGCTGGAACCCGTAATTAATTAGAAACGGGGAGCTCCTGGATGATCAATTAACTGCACAATTTCTGGCAAACTCTGCCCACGGCAACAGGTCGGCCCAATTGTCATGATGATAGGTTACAAAACAGCGCAGGAACTGCTCCAGTCCCTGATTGGCATGCTCAGCGGCTCCGTTGGTCTGGGGATGGTAGGAGGAGGAGAAGGACAATTGGATGCCCATCTGGCCACAAAATGCCCTCCAAAACCTGGAAACGAACTGGCTCCCATGATTGGAGACTAACACTCTGGGTACCCCGTGCAAGCGAAACACTTCTCTGGCAAAGACTACTGCCAATTCCTGAGCCGATGGGACACCATTGAGAGGCACGAAATGAGCCATCTTAGAGAACCTATCGACCACCATGAGGATAAACGTATACCCCCTAGAGGCTGGCAACTCTCCCAAAAAGTCGATGGATATATGGGACCATGGACGTTCGCCATTAGGCACCGGTTGGAGCAGTGCCCACAGGTACAAGCATAGGGGGCACAAGCGGCAGTAAAAGTGGAGCAATCGGCTCTGAGGGTAGGCCACCAGAATAACTGTGAAAGAGACCATATGAGTTGATCCCTCCCAATATGCCCAGCCACTTTAGATGAATGGTATGTCCCCAATAGACGGGTACGGAATGGCTCATCCACAAAACACTAGCCAACTGGGGTTTCTGGCGGAGCCCTTGATTGAGAGGCCAAAATCTCCTCCCCCAGTGGCGAAGTTATACTAGTACGAATAGTAGCCAGAATACGATCTGGCTGAATGATAGGTACTGGTTCTTCCTCCCTCTCAGAGTCCGATGCAAACTGTCTGGACAGAGCGTCTGCCCTAACATTCTTAGAACCCGGGAGGTAGGACACTACAAAATTAAACCGGGACAAAAAGAGCTCCCACCTAGCTTGTCGCGAGGACAGTCTCTTAGCTTCAAAGAGATATGTCAAATTCTTGTGATCAGTAAGGATTAATACCGGGGTCCTAGTACCTTCCAATAGGTGGCGCCATTCTTTAAGTGCCAAAATAATAGCCAGTAGCTCCCTGTCGCCAATCTCATAGTGACGCTGTGCACTGGGAAGTTTCTTCGAGAAGAACCCACAGGGTCTCATGGTGCTACCTCCCACAGGATGCTGGGAGAGCACTGCCCCAACCCCAACCTCCGAGGCGTCAACCTCCAGGGTAAATGGCAGGGAGGGATTGGGGTGGGACAGCACTGGAGCAGACGCAAAGGCAGATTTCAAGGTCTCAAACGCATTTTCAGCTGCCTTGGACCACTGAGAGGGAGTAGAGCTATCATGGTGCCCGTGATTGCTGCTATTCTGTGTCTATCACTTGTAGGGGGCTCCCATTGGCTGCCTTTAGCCCGCCTCACATTGCCTATTTAAACTCAGTCCGGGCACCCTTTGGTTGCCCTTTTGTGGTGTCTCTGATTGCAGCTACTTTCACCTTGCCACAGTATCGTATTGGGCCTATTGCTGTGTTCCTGAGTTCCTGAGTTGTCCTGCTCCTGAGCATCCTGTCTGCTGTGTCATTCCTGGTCCCGGTTCCGGTTGTGGTCATTGGAGGTTGCTGTGTCCTGCTTCCAGTCTTCGCTGCCGTTCCTGATCCGGTTTCCATCTCTGCTGGTTCCTGTTCGTCTGCTGCTGCCAGTTCCTGCATCTGGGCGACATTGTTCCTCGGTCGCTTCGGCGACATTTCTACTGTTGGTTCCCAGCGTGCGGACGCTGGTTCGCTCCACTAGCCTTGCGGCACACCTTACTGCTTGTTGGTTCCAGCGTGCGGACGCTGGTTTGCTCCCTGGCCTCACGGCCTTACATACAGCACTGTTGGTTCCCAGCGCGCGGGCGCTGGTTCGCTCCACTAGCCTTGTGGCTATACCTTAGCCTGTTGGTCCCAGCGTGCGGACGCTGGTTTGCTTCTTGGCCATCGGCCTATACACTGCACTGTTGGTTCCTAGCGTGCAGACGCTGGTTCGCTCTATACACAGCACTGTTGGTGTCCAGCGTACGGGCGCTGGTTCGCTTCTTGGCCTTACGGCCCAATACATAGCACTGTAGGCTCCCAGCGTGCGGACACTGGTTTGCTCCACTAACCTTGCGGCTGCACGTTGGTCTGTTGGTCCCAGCGTGCGGGCGCTGGTTCGCTCCCTGATCTCTCAGATCTACACACAGCCTGTTGGTCCCAGCGCACGGGCGCTGGTTCGCTCCCTGATCTCTCAGATCTACAAACTGCCTGTTGGTCCCAGCATGCGGACGCTGGTTTGCTCCACAGCCTTGTGGTTATATTTATATGTCTGTTGGTTACCAGCGCGCTGGCGTTGGTTTACTCCATGAACTTGTGGGTTCATCCTAGACCCTGTTTGACTTTTTCCCAACGTAAGGGCGCTGGCTTACTCCTTGTCGCTTTACCCATACACTTGATGGTTCCCAATGCACTGTCCAGTCCTAGATAGCTATTATTTCCTTAGTACACGGGTACTGAATTACAGACTCTTGTGAAACCACTGGACCTGATAGCCTCTACCTTTCCACATATACTGTCATTGCCATCTGACAGTTACTAGGTCACTGTGGTTGTCACTTTCCCTTTTGGGCTGCATTGCCCGGTATATTGGTAAGGCCGGTAGAACCTTCCACTATTCCATCTTAAGATTGCCTTACCCGGTATTGGCAAGGCCGGTAGAGCCCACTACATTGGTAATTCGTCAGGCTGCCTTGCCCGGTATATTGGTAAGGCCGGTAGAACCGTTCATTATTCCATCTTGAGGTTGCCTTACCCAGTATTGGCAAGGCCGGTAGAGCCTATTACATTGGGATTCCGTTAGGCTGCCTTGCCCGGTATATTTGGCAGGGCCAGTAGAGCCACCTATTCCGTACTCGCCCAGGTTACCTTGCCCGGTATATTGGCAAGGCCGGTAGAACCTGTATTGCTATTGTCATTATCAATTTGCCTATTGTGTGTATGTGTATACAACCCTATGGGATTATCTTAAACTTTTCAATAAAGTTGTGTTTTTACCTAACCTTACGTCTGAGAGTCTTAACAAACCATGACAGTACGAAAGGGCCATGACCTCAGACAACAAGAGTGATGGTATTACACAGAATATCCATTGGAGGATGGATATGCATGAGCAACGTTTGGATCAACTGGCGGTGGCAATCCAAACTATCCTTGAACGCACTGTACTTGCTGACAAGTCTGGATCTAGCCCGGTGGTCTCGCCAAATCAGACACCGGAGATTGATACAAGGCCCTTAGGGGCTGCAGTCAAAGGGTTAACGGCTTCTGCACCCTTGCCACTCAGATATGATGGTGACCCTAATCTCTGCAGAGGGTTCATCAACCAACTTGAAATATTTATGGAATTGACAGCACATGTGTTTCCCAATGATCATAGTAAGATCGGGTTTATGATATCCTTGCTGACTGACAGAGCATTGGCTTGGGCCAACCCATTGTGGGAAAATGCTAAACCTTGCACTAAGAGTTTCAGAGAATTTGTGCAATCTTTTCGGAGAGTGTTTGAGCTTCCTGGTAGAACCACCTCTGCTGCAAAGTGCCTTATGGAGATACAAAAGGGCAGGCGCACGGTGGGCGATTATGCCATTTAATTTCGCACCTTGGCAGCAGAGGTAGGGTGGAATAACGAGGCATTATTGGCAGCCTTTGCTCAGGGCCAGAGTGACCAAATTAAAGATGAGATTGCAGCAAAAGAATTGCCTACTGACCTGGATGACTATATTGAATATGTTATACTAATTGACTCCAGAATACGTGAGAGACTAACTGCTAGAGAGCGCAGGATACAGTCCAAAAACAATGGGTCTAGTAGCATATTTTGCCCACCCATCCCTCCCCTGGCATCTAAGCCTAGTAAACCAGTACGGGAACCAGGTGAACCGATGCAAGTAGGTTTCACTAGGCTAGCCAAGGAGGAGAGATTATACCGCAGGAAACAAGGGTTGTGTTTGTACTGCGGTAAGAATGGGCATTTGCTAAGATCTTGTCCGGTACGTCCGGGAAAAGAACACACCTAGGGTACCTTGGGGGACAGGCCCTAGGTGGTGTCCAATTGTCCCCAGTGTTGGGCACACTGAAACCCACCATACAGGTAGTACAGTCTTGGGCACAACGCTCAGTGGAGGTTTTGGCCCTGGTGGATTCTGGTGCAGCTGAGTATTTTATGGATAATACCTTTGCTGAATTGCATGGGGTACCACGTATCGAAAGAGAAACCCCTCTTGCTATTGAAGCAATTGATGGTAGACCCTTAGAACCCGCTCAAGTTACATTTGAAACTATGCCATTATCTATGATTATTGGGGCTCTCCATAGAGAAGAGCAGCGGTTCCAACTTATTAATTCTCCTCACCATGCTGTAATTTTGGGATTTCCTTGGTTACAGTTGCATAATACACAATTTGATTGGCAAAAATGCGAAATCTCGGCTTGGTCTCAGTTTTGTATGGATAAGTGCGTCACCCATCCGGTTAAGGTCTTGTGCACCTCCCCTTCACTACCAGACGAATACCAGCAGTTTGGCGATGTTTTCAGTAAGGGAGAGGCTGGCACCTTACCTCAGGACAGACCTTATGATTGTTGCATTGAGCTGCCTCCTGGAGTGGTGCCCCCTAGGGGACGCACATACCCATTGTCTTGTGAGGAGAACCAAGCTATGGAAGAATATATTTCTGATGCCCTTAGTAGAGGGATCATAAGGAAATCTACCTCATCAGCTGGGGCCGGGTTCTCTTTTGTAAAAAAGAAAAATGGTGAACTAAGACCATGCATCAATTACCGTGGATTAAATAAGCTTATGGCAAAGAACGCTTATCCAGTACCACTCATCACAGAGCTTTTTGACAGATTGAAGGGCTCCTCGATTTTCACCAAATTGGACCTACGGGCGGCATACAATTTGATTCAAATCAGAGCCGGTGATGAGTGGAAAACTGCCTTTAATACGAGATCTGGGCATTACGAATATCTAGTTATGCCATTTGGTCTGTGTAATGCACCCGCAGTAGACTTGTGCACGGGCAAAATTTTCAGTAAAATTCAAATTCGGACTAATTTTTTTTTTTCTAATTCGGATTCGAATTCTGATTTTTTCTAATTCGGACCGGGCCTATTCGATTTGGACGAAATTCTGATCCATTCCGAATTATTCGGCCGAATTTAACATGGGTTAAATTATAGCAGTGCGCCTCCGTGCATGCTGCTATCATTCTTTGCAGACAGGGTGTGCATTTAGAAAAAGATCCATCCCAAAAACGGATATTGCCGTACATTGCCAGTCTGTACATGTCACCTCTACTCCAGCATGGGATGCCAGTCACAATGCAAACGTCGAACATCGAGAACCCATGCTTGTCATTCAATTTAGCATGTTCGAACATCGAAACCCCATGCCTGTCCTTCAATATATCATATGTTCGAACATCGAAACCCGATGCCTGTCCTTCAATATAGCATATGCTCGAACATCGAAAACCCATGCCTGTCACATCCTACTCAACATAAGTGGTCGACTCGAACATGGACAAACTACATGTCACATTCTATGTTAGTACATGGGTAAAGATTAAGGTTTCATTTTCTGGTACCAGCCTCCTACCCTACTGTCCCTCTTTAGTACCCAAATTCCTCTCTCTCGTTTTCCTATCCTGATTTCCCCTCATATCAGATAACTCTATGTGTATATACATTGTAGTGTTTCATACTACATCAAGAATAAACATCAATTATTGTAATGTGATAGATGTAATGTGTTAAAAAGAAAAATTGAGACATTCTGTTGTGAACAAACTGCAACACAGGAGAGAAATAAAAAAAATGCTTGACATCTATTCTGAAGAGGGGTCCACAGCATTGTCTTAGTATAGCAATATCACCGTTTTCCGTGAGTGTGCAATACAGGGCTCTACGGTAATTGCTGGGCATTTCCCAACGTCATAATCAGGGGATGATGGGAGTTGTATTCTAACTACTGTTAGGAAACACATAAGTGATGCACATTCATCTCCCACCTAGAAATTATTTACACACGAGGCAACTCCCCCAAGTAATACCTAGCCCCTTTCCAAGTGAAAGGACTTCCAGAAAGGCTTCAGATCTCTTAGTGACTCACCTGTTATTGCCAGTCAGCGGGACCCGGAGAGTAGGATGTGGGGTGATGCTATGGCTGCAGATTAAGTCTGGCACGGTGCTCTTAGTTGGTCACTCGTCACAATGTTGAAGCTCAGCCCGGCCAGCACCTTCTGGGTGGAGACACCTCACAGCAATCCTGTTCAGGACACATCATGCACTGTTGTGCACTCATACTAGGGATCCCAAATGTTTAGACTCATTTCGTACAGGGGGCACCCTCCTGTATTTGTAAAACCTCTCTAGCAAATCTGGGACGGTAGACCTATTTACTCAAGTCTTGACTTTAGGTGGGCAATAAACAATACAAAATAGGCATAATGTTTCACTATCACATAATTCACGTCACTGAAGCAGCCAGCAGGCATCGCCACTGAGTGAGCATAGGGCTGCCCGGCTGCTGACAGTAACACTGATGGGACACCCTGCAACACAGAACTGGCAGAAGAGCACAAAATAAACATGCTATGGGACGGCAAATTGCCGCCCCTGTCAAAGTGCCGCCTGGGTCCATGGACCCACTGGGACCCGTGTAAGGGCCGTCCCTGTATTCGAACAAATACCTAATATTTTTTATATTTTGCACAGGAACAAATATTACTTGCTCTTGCAGTGGCAATAATTGGAACTAATGCTGGCTGCCTACCTAAGCCTAGCCTAATGCTACCTGCCTGCCTACACAACAACTGTACACTCTCTAATCTCTTCTCTCTCTGAGCTCCAACAATGCAATGAGGAAATGCAGGCTGTCTGTCTGTGTGACTGTGTCATTAGTCCAACCCCCATCATGAAACAAAGAAGGCTATTCGAATACAGACAAAAGAGGGAAGTAGTACATGAAACGGAGAATGGAATTGGACTAGAGACATGGAGGGAAAATTATGGAGGGAAAGTAATTGAGCACGCACAGGAAGTACAAAAAAGTCCTGGTCAAAAGTAGTCAAAACTTTTGGAAATGTGTCGATTGCCGAAACTTCCGAAAGTTTCGACGAATTTCTGACCTGGGCTGTTCAGAGTCGGATCATTTTTTCCGAATGACCCTTGAGTTTCGGATTGGCCGAATGTCTCCGAATGACCCCATTTTCGACGAAATCCGAATGTCTCCGAATGAATTCGCACATGTCTAACCCGCAGTATTTCAGGAACTGATTAATGATGTTCTCAGAGATATGTTACAGTCATGTGTAGTGGTTTAACTTGACGATATACTTATTCACTCCAAAAGTGTGTCGCAACACATTAAAGATGTGTCTGAAGTATTACTACTATTACGTAAAAATAAATTCTTTTGTAAATTGGAGAAATGTGAGTTTCACAGAACTAGTGTGCCATTCTTGGGGTTCATAATTGGCAAAGAAGGCATTGTCATGGACAAGGAAAAGTTAACAGCAGTCTTACAATGACCACGGCCTAAGAGTTTTAAAGCTATCCAGCGATTTTTGAGCTTCGCTAATTATTATAGGAAGTTTATTAAGAACTTCTCTTCCACTGTTAAACCTCTGTCTGACCTCACGCATAAGGGCACTAATCCATCTCTTTGGCCGGTGGTTGCGGAGGAGGCCTTTGAAAAACTGAAATTGGCTTTTTAAGATGACCAGCAGAGAGGTAAATTGTGGATCACTGCAGGCCATAACAGAGTGGGCAGATACTTCTGTACATTATCTGTTTGAGTGCCAGAGAGGTACACAATGCTTTGCTTTGCAATACATTGCATACCCCTCTGGCACTCAAAGGGTTAAATGGCTGCTACCTCAATGCTCCATACAATGCGGTCTTGTGATGCCTCACTCACGCGATGCAATCATGCGCAATAGAGACTGCTGAACGTGTACAGTCTCTACTGTGCATGACGGCTTCTGACAAACATCCTAGAGAATTATTATATAAGAAGGATATCCCATTATTCTTCCGCATCCACTGCCAGGCTATAATATTGCCCCATTCAGACAGTATGTGTGGTTTGTCACAACCAATTCAGCAGTCTATTTTGGGCGGTGTGTGTGTGTCAGTCTATTTTGGGTGGGGTGTGTGTGTGTGTGTCAGTTTATTTTGAGTGGTGT
This sequence comes from Rhinophrynus dorsalis, assembly GCA_037306005.1. NCBI lineage: Eukaryota > Metazoa > Chordata > Amphibia > Anura > Rhinophrynidae > Rhinophrynus > Rhinophrynus dorsalis. Next base: position 120,019,460 of record CM074721.1, read on the forward strand.
GTGTGTGTCAGTATATTTTAGGTGGTGTGTGTAGCAGTCTATTTTGGGTGGTTTGTATGCTTGTGTAATTAGCTTATCTGAGGTCTGCGGATGTGTAATTAGTATTTAAGTCTTGGTCTGGGACTGGGACACTCAATGAAATCTCATTAGGCTGCACTGCAGAGTTTGTATCCCAGTCTTCCTGGCTGGCATGTTTACTCTGTAAGAACACTGATTGGCACACCTGGTCAGACCTTGGGGAACACTGATTTGTACACATGGTTTAGTTATACCTTGAGGTGAACACTGATTTGTATACCTGGTAACCAGGTTTACAAATCAGTGTTCCCCTCAAGGTGTAACCATGTGTACAAATCAGTGTTCCCCAAGGTCTGATCAGGTGTGCCAGTCAGTGTTCTCCACTTCTTCTCCAAGATGTGACTGGTGTATATTTTTGTTAATTTTATGCTGACTAAAACATAAAACAACAGTGTAATTTAATCAAAAAGAAATTGAGATGGGTGGGGTTAAAGGTGGGGGTATGGGTGGGGCTAAGCGTGGAAACTTGTGACAAGTAACTTTTCAGGCTTGGCTAGTAGCTCAGGACTTGAAATTTATAAATACAGTTCTGAAGTAGGAAAGACAGCACTCACAGGTTCCATTCTTAGTAGATCAAAGTGAAGTTACATTTACTGAATCAACATATCACTCGCAAGAGTCGATGTCTTATCATGGTGGGAGTTTTTGCGTGAGTCAATGAATCCAAGAACTATGCCATCTGGAGCATATACTTCTGCAGGGTCATCCAAGTTGGACAGATGAAATCTAAAACACCAGACTAAATCAATTAAAAATCTGCCAACCTGCACTGGACCAGCATGGTAGATTATGGTCCATTCAGTCAGAATGGAGTTACTACAAAAACAATGGTCCTCATTCACTGGAGGATTGAGAGCTACTTCCTATGGCAGAGGGAAGACCAGCTCAATAGAGGAACTTGTGCAAGAACTAAATAACATCATTTGGGACATCACTGACTTGTGTGACACCCGTAAAAAAAGAAATAGATTTCGTAAGATTAGAAGCTGGACATTGGCTATACTTTAGTGCTACCTTCTGGAAACATTTGTGCTTATCAAGCTAAGGGACTGAAAGGCACGGAACACCTCATTTGATGCATTAGGATATCTACTTTCCAGAAATATATAATTGTATATATTTATTCAACTGTTCTGGGATAATTTCACCATGTAACCACTAGAATGTGCATACAGAATTAGTTCATAAAGTTGAAAATACCATTTTGATCTCTGGTAATAAGGGCTCTGCGCCATGAGCATAGGTAAAACTATACGTATTTGGTATTTTTGTACTTGGAGGACTCAGAGCTTATTCAGATAGTTGAAACTTTCACAATCAAGAAAAATGTTTTTGATATAATATGTGATTTTAGCAAAATAATAAATTTTTTACTTTTTTGTGATTATCCCATCATTGAAGAGCCCTGGGACCAACAAAAAAAAATTCTAATTTTAACTTTTAAAAGTCAGAATTTTGACTTTAAAAGTTGAAGTTTTGATTTTAAAAGTCAAAATTCTGAGTTTAAAAGTCAAAATTTTGACTTTGAAAGTCAGAATTTTGACTTTGAAACTCAGAATTCTGAGTTTAAAAGTCAAATTTCTGACTTTTAAAGTCAAAATTTTGACTTTAAAAGTCAAAATTATAATTTTTTTTTTTTGGCCCTAGGGCTCTTCAGTACATCATAGCTTTTTACAAAATTCTAAATTACTTAAAGGGATAGTAATACTTGAAAATAATTGTATTTTATATTGTAGCCCTTAAAAAAACATGAGAAATGATATGTCTTATCTCCCAAACCTTTATGGTTTGGGAGATATTCACATGTAAAATATAGTAAAATGCTCTTTTCCTGGCTGTTTCAGCCAAGACTGCCATCTAGTGGACAGATTTGGAATTCGGTCCACAGAGCAACCGGCAGCTCTTTAGCAGTGCCGAGATCACTATCTTTGAAAAGAACTACTTAATTGGAACTATCTACAAAGTGTGCCGGGCTTGAAAGCACACTTTGTAGACCATTCCAATTAAGAAATTATTTTTAAAGATGGTGATCTCAGCACTTCTGGAGAGGCACAGCCGGTCCCGGGACCGGATTCCAAATCTGAAGGGTGGAGCAATGACGTCACTCCAGGGGAAACTTTATTTCTGAATATCTCCCAAACCATAAAGGTTTGGGAGATAAGACTTATGTCATTTTTCAAGTTTTTTTAAGGGCTACAATATAAAATAAACTTATTTTCAAGTATTACTATCCCTTTAATGTGAGGTACCATTCAAAAGTTCAATTTGTTCTTAAAAAAAAATAAATGTAGTTTTCCATATGTAACTAGAAAGTTACCAGCAGAAATCAAGCTAAAACAGACGAATGGCAAAAATGCTGAACATGTATCTGGCCTACAGGGTGCAGGAAATGGCCCAAATCTGTGGCAATTAACTCTTTAATATGTAAATACATCAGCTTCTCCCTTACCTTTGATACACCTGATGAAGAGAGGCTGTTGTCCCTTAAGCCTGTGTTAGACTCTCCTTCTTGTGAAACTTATGTGTGCCGTGACCTCATTCTGTGATTGCATCATGGAAAGGGGCGTTCCCCCAAGTTTAGTAACAATTGTGGGGCAAACCAAATACACTAAAAATGCAAGTCCCCCTTTAACCCTCTGAGTGCCAGAAAGGTATCCAACGCATTGTTAAATTGGGCTTTTAACCTCTTGAATGCTAGAAAGGTCTTCAATGCAATGTAAAGAAATATGTTTGAAACATCCCTTGCAACAAATGGGCTAAAAGATTTATTTAAAGGAGCTGTAAACTTTTGTTATGAAAAATATATTTTGTAGGGGGTTTCCTATTGAGTGAAATAAGGGTACTTTCACTGTTAAGAGATAATATTTTCAGAGTTCAATTTAAACATGTGGTTTTTTTTTTTTTACATTAGCAGTGCCCTCTAGTGGTCACATTCCAATTAATAATTCTGTTACATTCAGTTTGAGAGGCAGTCCTCCATAGGATGCAATAGAAAAGTGTGTCAGGTAAAACAACTAAGAAGTAAACTTGCAGTAAATTAACTTCCTGATTAGTTGAACTGTTATAAGATTTGAATAAAATAAATTACAGCTGGGGATGGGGTACCCTTGTTTTACTCAGGAGGAAAAGCTCTAAAACGCATAGGTTTTCATTTGAAACTAGTTGAAGAGCCAGTTTCACGGGCCACAGTGCCACTGCCAGCCGGTCTCGGTGCAGTCATGCTCAGTAGAGCCCGCTCCTTCGGAGCGCCCCACTCTGTATCAGCCTCATCACTGGAAGTCTCTACTGCGCATGACTACAGCACGCGGAGCAGTCTCTGCTGCGCATGACTCCGGAATTACGCACATTTTAGCGAATTATTATATAGGATGTTTACTGCTCCTTTAAATAAGTGAGAATGTTGGTTTTTCTGTTCTTTTATTTCGCATTTATTGCCTTTGGTGATGGCTAGGATGCTGTCAAAAGATTATCTTTCTACCAGCAATGGTATAAGCCTTGTTCCCAAATTTCTGCAAATAACTTGATATATACCATACATGCAATATGTGGGTTCTAATAAGAATAAGAATAATAATTACAAGAGGGCAGCTATAGAGTTGAAATGGGCGTGTCATGCACGAAATATCCAGCTGTAAAAAGAGAGACAGAAACATTTGTTTTTTGCAGATCAAGTACGCATACAAGAATATGTATTAACTGGCTACTACTTAAAAAAAACAAGTTACAAATGCAATTGTAAATAATTTTCTCATAGTTGCTAAACCAAAACCCTTCTGTTGAGGGTTTGGCCAGCACAAATCAAAACCCCTGCAGCTGCTCGTGACTTATTGCGTTCAGTTTATTTACCATATACTATACTATATACAGCATGTATTCCATATGTCCCAAACCTTTATTGCAAATGTTGACTGTATTGAGGGGGGCATCAAGACCCTACCTGATGCCTCCCTGGTATTGATCATCTATCTGGTCATAAGAAGTGATCAGTACTGAGATCCAAAAATGCACTCACTGTCTTCCTTCCTTCTCTCCTAAACCCGGAATTCTCCAAACTTCCAGGGATAATTTGAGGACCTTTAAGTTCCACTTGTGTTATCACAATGACGCAAGTGGGCCTTGAGAGACTGGAAGTTCAGAGTACTCCAGATTGAGGATTGAAAGAAGGAAGTCAGTGAGCACTTTGCAGTTCGCAGAATTGATCCCCAATCTCAATATCACATCCAGATAGGTAAGCAATGCTGATGGTGGGTGGGTGGGGGGGGTTCCGGGAGGGACCTGATGCCCATGAGTCCTAGGAACATTTAACACATTTGCAAATGCATTACACACCCTTCTGCCACACATACACGCTTCCACTGACTAATTCCTATGCCTGTTTCCAATATCCACTGGTAGTCGTATACAGGTCATACCCTGTCTGATATCCTACCATTTTTTTACTGCTCGTTGGTAGCCACATGACTACACCTACAGTACCTGCTTTTGGTTATTATTATTAGGATGTATAAGTATTCCTTTAAGTCTGGGTAGGCTATTCCACCAGTGGTTCCTGGCCAGCTGCCAGCTGTAAAATCTATTTGAGTTCATCTACTATATATAGCCATTAAGTAATGAAAATCATACAAATTATCTGATTGATAAATTATGGAAACAGGTTGTTAGCGATAATCAATAAATCTTACCATTATTTTCTCTGCTGACACAAGGAACTCTTTCAGTAATTTCAAGTCATACTGAATCTGTAACATAAAAAGTGGTTATCAAATGAACAAGAAATAAAAACAACAGACAGACCAATTCATTTACCAAGCATCAGCCTGCCCTTCTGTAGTTGCCTTAGAAAAGTTGGCCAATCATGCATTCCAGTATTGCTCTCTCAATGTATGACAATGTGCCGCATTTATCAAAGCACAAGATAAGTTATGCTTATCAAACAAAAACTCTCATTGAAAGTAATTTGATGGTTAATTTGATAAATACCGTGCAGTTGTTTTCTCCAAAATTGTTTTCCTTTTGGTTTGATAAATGTGCTCTAAAGACTTAGGGCCATATGTTCAAAGAAGTAGTGAAATAACTTTTGTCATTTGTAATGACATTTCAAAGTACAATGTCTTTGGGCTCAGTAATATTTTCAGAGATTGTCAGTTGTAATCGGAAATATTTAATAGAAGCACGACTCTTGACTGAATTTGTCACAGGTAATGACAAAAATGTGACATTTCCTCCTCTTTTTTCTTAACATACAAATGCTATCATTTGCACAACTTTTTTTTTGTCATTGAATATGATGCTGGAGAATAGATTAGCCCTGTCTTTGCCCCTCCCCTTTGGCCTTCAATTCTGGAGTTGTGTTGTACACGACAGACATTCCTAGTTTTTTGTCGTATATTCTATAGAAAATATGTCGTTCATGCATACAATGACTTATTTTTGTCGATCATACATTTTCTTGTCTTTATCCCTTTGAACATATGGCACTAGGTTTGCTCTTTTATTATATTTTCAACACCCAGAGGGTGTGCCATAAAGCCGCCGTTTTTGCATGTAAGAAGGACATAACAGTAGCAGATAAATGCCAAGAGTGTTTTTATAATCCAAGGGAGGGGTCCCCAGATTATTTGATAATTCCTCAGTGAGGAAGAGTTCATTTGTAATAAATACTAGTTGAACAGCCCGTTACACGGGCCACAGTGCCACTGGCAGCCGGTCGCGGGGCAGTCACGCGCAGTAGAGACTGCCCGCGCCACTGCTGATACAGAGCTGGACGCTCCTTCGGAGCGCCCAGCTCTGTATCAGCCGCGGCGCGGGCAGTCTCTACTGCGCATGACTGCCGCACTCGCAGCACTGTCTACTGCGCATGTCCGGCGTTACACACGATTTAGCGAATTATTACATAAGATTATGTTATACATGTTATAGCCAACATTATAGCTCCAACTCAGGTTATTGTAAGTATGACATTATTGGTTAAAATGTAGAGAAATTTAACGCTGCAACCATATTTTGTTGGCTATATAAAACATAACACTCAGGGCAGAGGGGGCTTGAATTTAAAATTAATGAAATTTTAACCTGTATTGCCATACTGTTGAAAGCCTGAGTTAGAACTATTATATTGGCTTTGTATTCTGCATATCCCTTGATTCCTCTCTGGAACTGAAAAAATGGCTACTAAAAATATAAAATAATCCTTATCGCTGAAGTAAACACACTATAAAATGTGATCAGTTAAAGCTATCTACACTGGTTTGGCCAGAAAATCCTAATTAATCTGTGCATTTTGCAGTTTAAAAACTGAAGAAGGCAGAGTGTATGAGTTTGCATAAGATTACCATATGCAGGGAGTAGAGTTTGAGATCCAGTAGCCCTGCCAGAAATGATGTCCATCCCTTAGGACATGACATCCAGGACAGACTGAAGATGTTATCTCGAGTCAAGACACAAGGGCAAACATTTATAGGGGCCATAAACTTTTCTGGCCATAATAAGGTATGTGGGAGATTATTTATATTAGGAATTGTTTGTGTTCTTTTTAAAACTGTTCCTGCCAACATCTGAGGAATTAAATTAAGCTAGATTAATTTATGATTGGCTGATACACAGTTTATAAAATTTTAAACTGTGCAGCTGTAAAGTAAAGGCAAGGACATTACATACTGGTAATATGCTTAACCTTATTTAGATCAGGTTGGAAGTTTTATAAGTTGTGATTGGCTACTGAACTCTCCATGTGGTCCTTCAAATATTTTAACTGGCAGTGAGTTTCTTATCAATATTTTCTGTAATTCATTCTCTAGGTTCCAGTAGAGTATCTTTGTAGTTGTGATACAAAATGTAATACCCTTTTGATGGTCCAGGGAATTTTAGCCTTTAGCCAGAGATTATTAAATCTATAGAATATAGGGTTTAAAGGGATAGTTTCAAAATAAAAACAGCTCCAATTAATCTACATTGCATTTGGGCCATGGAGAGTGTTATTTCAATACTGTCAGAGTTGTAGTTCAAGAGTAATTGAATGATAAAGTATATCCTTTTACCTAGAGTAAGCCACCTCCCCTCAGATGTGTGTCAGAGACTTTGTCCTGGTGGAGCATAGAGGGTTAATTTTAATAGCAGAATTCCCTGAAAACCTGTGTTTAAAATGTGTTAAAATGATCTCATGTTTTAACAATGGCCCATTGGTCCAAGGTAGGGGGAAAAATAACTGAGTGTCAGTTATGGAGATAAATGTTTAAACTGGAGACGAGAAGTCTAAAACAGAGACAGACTCCCCTGTGAGAAAGAAGAGTAAAATGACAAATTTATGGGGTCTCTGATACCCTTATGGCCTCTTTCTGATTAGACGAATGCCATGCCATATGCCATTTGTAAAATTCTAATGTAGCGTAATGGTGCCATCTGTAGCATTTATATCGTTAGTACTCATATTTTGTATTTTTCTTATATAATTAGCATAATATACAAGTATACAATCAGGGCACACTGATGATGTCACGGTATAATGAGATGGATCTCTGTCCAATCATTGGGAATGGGTGAAGATTACTGATAAGGTAAAATTTGCCTAATATAATGCTAAGGGGAAGGTAATTTCGCTGTCTTAGTTCCTGGTTGAAATTTTAATAACATCTGGTCCTGGTTCTGGTACCTAACAGAAAAATACAAAGAAACATTTGGATTGATAACAATATATTTTCTTCAGTTAATTCTATATAAGTCCAGATTTACATCATTTTCTTCTTCTTGAAGAAACTTAAATTTGTCTTATAATTGTCTTAAGTGGACTGGCCAACCATTTGGGATCAATTATAATAAGCTATATTAGCTCTAGATTTCTGGAATTAAATAGAATTTATATATTTATTGGTAAATTGTTATATTTTGCCAAATAAGTGTAATATAGTTCTATAGTAGAGTATATATTAGTTAATATAATTCCTACTATTTCTAGAATAATAGTTTGTGGTACTGGGAAGATTATAATAGCTAATATTTGATCTAGGGAATTCTTTGAATCCAGTTATTAACCCTTTAACTGCTATTTGTCTGTTGTTAGTGGTGTTTTCTTTGGAATTCTCTGTGTATGTGTTAGGCTTATCTATAGTTTATACAGTTTCTGGGGCAGAGGGTATTCCTATACACTGCTGCCAACTGTAACTTATTAATTGTATGGATCAATTAACATTTTCTATGCTGCTGACTGCAATTATTGTTATTTAATACCTCTGAATATACATATGTTTGGTTAACCCTTTCATTGCTGGTAATCCTCAAGGTAATAATTGTGGGTTGATTTACTATGTATCTATTGAATTGCTGATCACTCATTTATCTCATTGTTGCTGATATTTTTATATATAGTATATTGTATTTTAATAAATGATATATAATTTTGCACAAATATGCGGGATTGATTATTTCTATCAATTCATTACTGTGAAGTAGCGTGTCAATACCTAATAAAGTATAAAGTTCTCAAAATTATTTTCTATTGTCAGTTACCTACTTAAGTGAAGATATCCAACCTGATTGGTTCTCTTGTTTAACCCTTTGGATACCTTCATAATAAATAGTCCGACATGTGGAATCTGGACTTAAGACCAGACAGCTCACAGCAAGGGACAGTCTTCTTACTATGAGAACAATGAAAACCCTGCCCCTCTTGACAGGTTTTTCAGTTTTTTCCATTATGCTAATTGAAGATTGTCCCTCTCTGCAAGCCATCTGGACACCACATTTCTGTTCTGAGGTGAGCAGTGTTACATCAGTAAAAGGGGTGGGAGGGGGATACTTTAGTATTCAATTGCTCTTGAACTACAACTCTGACGGTATTGAAATATAAAACTCTCCATGGCCCAAATACTATGAAGAATAATTGAAGCTGCATTTATTTTGAAACATTACTATCCCTTTAACCCCTCTGAATGCAATAGGGGTGTTAATCCCATTGCAGCTCATTGCAAGGTAAAGACTGTCTGGGGACTAAATTCAAGCAGACATACACTTCAGGGTATCTATTAAAGTGTATGATCTTTTTAGTATATACTGGTGCACATAGTCCACCATTATATATTAACAAATCAAGCACTCTATAGGGACAAAGAAATAGATAAAAGAAAGAGTTGTATATTTATGAATGACACATCTTCCATATCTTACTTGGTTAAATCAAAGAAACCAATTGATACCAACCAAGAAGTAACGTTTCTCGGACTTTCCAATTGCAATAATCCCTTTATACAACTCCCATATAATTAGAAAGTCAGACAATGTATTTAAAAAATGTATTTTTTTATATACACCAATTAAATCGGAAACACAATAAATCATGTAAACCATAATTGGAAACACAAAATAATTAAAATACAAAATATGTATAACACAGTTCTCCAATATTAAACCACTAAAATAAGATCACAGGAGTACAGAAAAACACAGCAATACAACAGAGCGAAATCGTCTACCAAATATGGATCCCTATCCTCGCACTATCAAAACCTGTCAATTCCATTCCTAGTTTGACAATGGTTATAGTGCACGGCCGTGACCACTTCATGGACATAATCTCGATGGAAAGCCCTTTACTCTGTTCCCCAGTGATCAGTTAAAAAATAACCACTAGCTAATATACCTCCCTCTGGCATAGAGTTCGAAACACCCATGTCTCAGATTATTGATGACGGACACCCGGATACATCTTCCAGATCTGAAATCAATCAGCCCTTATTTGTCTATATGACTCAAACCACCATTTGAAGTAACTGGTTTCACATGTAATGGTCTCGATCAATGTGCAGAGATCATAAAAACATATCCAAATGTATTATTACAAACTAAAAGTCCAAAGGTAAAAGAAAAGGCTAAAAGGTATATCAATAATAACCTAATAAAGAAGTGTACACTTAAAAAAAAATAAAAATAATAAAATATATAATTCCCTTCACCCCTGGTTTCCGAGGCAATTGAGGGAAAAAATATACAGTCCCCTTGAATTGGTGAACACCAGTATATAACAATTGTGTAATGTCCTGATATATGAAAAAACTTTAACAGTACACCTCTTCCTATGGCATTATATTCTGAAATTAGTTTTATTTTTCCAGATAGAGTGGGTATGAATCCAACCAATCACTCACAATTAAGATGGAATCTCAGAGTAATGGAGATTTTATAAATCTGAAGTCTTGATTTATATGGAGTCACACTATACAGCTGGTCACATATTCAATACAGGTGCACACACTGTGTTATGTTAGGCTGACCAGACATCACCTTTAACCGGGGATGTATAGGAAAAATGCATACTGGAGGACTGCTTTGATTTCAGTGAAGTACTAAAATATGCCTATTTTCTATGTGTCCGCGGTTAAAGGTGAGATCTGGTCATGTTAAAAACACCCTTTACCTCGGTGTGATAGTTTTCAAGCTTCTGTTTGCGTTCTTAACACACCTGTTAATTGCGTGTTACAGTTTTCTGACTTCCATTCACATCTTTCACACACCTGCTAGTTGAGTGTGTAGAGTTTCAGACTTCCGTTCCGGTTTTATTTCTGTAAAATTAACTCTTTGACTTCCGTTCTTTTTCTTTCAGCTCCGGTTAACCAACATTTGATTGGTTCTTTATCTCACTGTTCTCCTTCTTTAAACAACTATTGACTCAGTGTAATGGATCTCAGAGTTCTATTCACATTCTCTGTCTTATCCAAGCAAAGTTGACTCGTACATCAATCATTACTGTTTATGCCATGGAAGGTGTCATTTTACATAGGCTGACCCGATCTCACCTTTAACCGGGGACACACAGGAAATAGGCATATTTCAGTACTTCACTGAAATCAAAGCAATCCTGCAGTATGCCTTTTTCCTATGCATCCCTGGTTAAAGGTGATGTCTGGTCAGCCTAATTTTACATCAAGTTCAAAAACTGGTATTCTTTCTTCCTCCAACACGTTTCAAAGCACGCTTGCTTCAACAGTATTGATGTGATGTATGAGTCAACTTTGCATGGATAAGACAAATAATGTGAATAGAATTCTGAGATCCATTACACCGAGTCAATAGGCATTTAAAGAAGGAGAACAATGAGATAAAGAACCAAATTATATGGTGGTAAGCAACATCGAGTTAACAGGAGCTGAAAGAAAAAGAAAAGAAGTCAAAGAGTTAATTTTACAGCACTAAGAAACAAAGCCGAAATGGAAGTCTGAAACTCTACACACTCAACTAAAAGGTGTGTGAAAGATATGAATGGAAGTCAGGAAACTGTAACACCCAATTAATAGGTGTGTGAAGAACACAAACAGAAGCTTGAGAACTAAAACACTGAGGTAAAGGGTGTTTTTAACATAGCACAGAGTGTGCACCTGTATTGAATACGTGACCGGTTGTAGTGTGTGACTCCATATAAATCAAGACTTCAGATTTATTAAAGCTCCTTTACTCTGAGATTCCATCTTAATCGTGAGTGATTGGTTTGGTTCATACCCACTCTATCAGGAAAAATAATACTAAGTTCAGAATATAATGCCGTAGGAAGATGTGTACTGTTAAAGTTTTTACATATATCAGGACATTACACAATTGTTATATACTGGTGTTCACCAATTCAAAGGACTATATATTTTTTTCCCTCAATTGCTCTGGGTACCAGGGGGTGAAGGGAATTATATATATATTATTTTTTTTTACACGTATTTATTAGATTATTATTGATATACCTTTTACCCTTTCTTTTGCCTTGGGATTTTTAGTTTTAATAACATATATGGATATGTTTTTATGATCTCTGCACATTGACAGAGACCATTACATGTGAAGTCAGTTACTTCAAATGGTGGTTTGTGTCATATAGACAATTAAGGGCTGATTGATTTCAGATCTGGAAGATGTATCCGGTTGTCCGTCATCAATAATCTGAGACACAGGTGTTTGGACTATATGCAAGAGGGAGGTATATTACGTAGTGGTTATCTTTTAACTGATCACAGGTGAACAGAGTAAAGGGCTTTCCATTGAGATTATCGCCACTAAGTGGTCACAGTTGTGCACTATAACCACTGTCAAAACTAGGAATGGAATTGACGGGTTTTGATAGTGTCGAGGATAGGGATCCATATTTGAGAGGCGATTTTGCTCTGTTGTATTGCAGATGTTTTTCTGTATTCCTGTGATCTTATTTTAGTGGTTTAATATAGGAGAACTGTGTTATACATATTTTGTATTTTAATTATTTTGTGTTTCCAATTATGGTTTACATGATTTATTGTGTTTTCGATTGAATTGGTATATATAAAAAATATATATTTTAGATACATTATCTGATTTTCTAATTATATTGGGAGTTGTATAAGGGAATTATGGCGACTGGAAAGTCCGAGAAACGTTACTTCTTGGTTGGTATCAATTGGTTTCTTTGATTTAACCAAGTATGATATGGAAAATGTGCAATTCATAAATATACAACTCCTTCTTTTATCTATTTCTTTGTCCCTGTAGAGTGCTTGATTTCTTAATACATTTTGATTCTTTTTTTGGTTCTTAAAGAGTGAGAACTATTATCTGTAGCTGTTTATAGGGTCACCAGCCATATATTCAATTTCATTATTGCGCTACTTTTTTTTTTTTTTTTTTTTTTTTTTTTTTGTATTTCACATATTCCACCATTATTAAAAATTTAAAGGAACACTACCACCTAAAACTGGTCAAAAAATGTCAAAATCACCTATAAGTTGAATTAGCCATTTTTTATTTAGAAAACTAGTTTTTAAGTTAATTAGATGTATAAGATATGCTAATTAACTAATTCAGTGCAAGCATTTCCTGTCTTAGCCCTTTATTACATATCCCAATTACTATCACTTAATCCTTTAAGTGGTGTTAGCACTGAAATGGTTAATTGTCAGTGAGTGGTGGGGGCAATATAAGGCCAAGAATGGAAGTACAGGTGCCTTCACAGCAGGATTTAATTAGCATTATCTATTAATATAAATTACTCATGAACTAGTTTTGCAAATATAAATTGGCTAATACGACATATACGTTTGTTTGTTTTTTTAATCATCAAAGTTGTTTTTAGGTGATAGGGTACCTTTAATTTGAGAAAGACCAGAATTCATACCTTGAAGGTGCAGGGAATCTGAGAAAAGTGAAACGTCTCTCTGCTCATTGTCAGTGTATTATCTTAAATAAGAACCAGAGAAAATGAAGAGTTCTGAACACTCATACAATTCCTCAATGATCTTCCCTTGGTACAAAAGATATATGCATGAGAATTTTCAGTGTAAGTAGCTTTGTAAATTATTATTAGACAAGAGTGACACTGAGTAATCAGTTTCAGTGCCTATGTGAGCATACAATCATATTAGTATATCTCCCCCATTGTTCCTTGGTGACAGGTATGTTCTAAGTTCAGAAAAAGATGAGACAAGTCACCTCAATGAGGTAGACCTCTCCACTTCCTGCTATTATATGGAGCCTATTTTTCAATTTGCAAAGATGCAGTTGGAACGATTATCTCACTGGGGTGATTCTTTTGTCTTGGTCAGTGGCACAATCAAAATTTCCAGAGCGGGGCTTCTAAAAAATAAATTAGCATGCAACAGCAATGTCTTGAATTAGTTTAATTCTGCATTCAAAAGTAATTGCATATGACTGAACATAGACCAAGAGTGGCCAACCTAAAATCCAGCTGGTTTTGGATTACAATTCATGTCATCTTCCAACAGCCAATGGCCATCTAAGGATGAAAGGGCAGAAAGGGGCTTATTTGGGAAACTGGAAATACCCTCTCTGTACACACAAACACTAACAAGCACACACACATGCATGCTCATGAACAAACATATGCACGTGCAAGTGCAAACACGTCTCTGTGGGAGATGCTCTAAAGTATGTTAATAGTGCTATAAAGATGAGATAACTTTACCAATGTTGTAAATTCTTCAGTTCCTGTTACTGTATGGAATGGTGTCGTGGGCCATGTGATCAGAAATTCATATGGCTGAGAGCCACATTAACTTTTTTTATATATCAAAATGGTAAATTATTTGCTGTTCACTGTCAATAATATGGATTTTTTACAGTAATACAAAAGCAGCATAAAAGGGTCTAATCAAGTTTATTCATAAAAAGTATGCATTTATAGACCTAGTGCTAGTTACTAGTCAGTGTTGGTCAAGTCAATTGAGAATACTGGTATGTAATAGATGTTATTATAATCGAAAGCTGTGGAGTATCAGTGACACAATGATAGAGGGGAGCATATGATTAGGCTCTACAGCCCATTAGCTCACTTATGCTAGCTAAGTAGGCAAAAAACATATTTGTTAAACATTTCTGGTGGCCCTCACCTTGGATTCAAGCTGGCTGCATTTGGCCTGCAGTATGAGTATTATACTTCCATGTTTGAGTGCATAGGCTCACAGAATAACATTGAAACTGGAGAATTTATAACAGAGGATGTTATTACCTTTTTTTATCACATCCTAGCATATAAACCAGTGACATTTTAGCATTACTGCAGTAATGACTAGATTGTAAGAACATAGTTACTTTGTTTGGGTCATATTGGCAAAACAGCGTTTTCAACTTTTTGACTGATCCATCAACATCCTAAGTAATAAAACAAACAAAATATTAAGGGTTAATAATTAGTGTTGAGCGAGCGTGCTCGGCCGATGCTCGGATCGGCTCGAGCATCGCTCTGCTCGGCACATGGCGGTACTCGTACGAGTACCGCCATGTGCTCGCCCGACATGTTCGGGTGAAGAGGATCTGTGCCGGAAGAGGCACAGATCCGAAGACGCTCCGCTGGACCACCAGGGAATGGAGGTACGGGGGCATTGCGGAGATGAAGGGGGCATTGCGGAGATGAAGGGGGACATTGTGGAAGAGGGGCATAGACTCTATGCCCCTCTTCCACAATGTCCCCCTTCATCTCCGCTATGCCCGTCTTCCACAATGTGCCCCTTCATCTCCGCTATGCCCCTCTTCCACAATGTCCCCCTTCATCTCCTATGCCATAGAGGAGATGAAGGGGGACATTGTGGAAGAGGGGCATAGCGGAGATGAAGGGGGACATTGTGGAAGAGGGGCATAGAGTCTATGCCCCTCTTCCACAATGTCCCCCTTCATCTCCGCTATGCCCCTCTTCCACAATGTCCCCCTTCATCTCCGCTATGGCATAGGAGATGAAGGGGGACATTGTGGAAGAGGGGCATAGCGGAGATGAAGGGGCACATTGACCAGGCACCCTCCGCTCATCAGAGCAGGGGGTGCCTGGTTTAATGCTCGAGTGCTCCCATTCATTTGAATGGGGCTCGGGTGCTCGGCCGAGCACTCGAGCATCAGGGGGTGCTCGGTCAGAGCACCCGAGCACCCGAGCATCGGGGTGCTCGCTCATCCCTATTAATAATATAAATAATCCTGTATCATAATTTGCTAGGATGTTTGTCAGAAGCTGTCATGCGCAGTAGAGACTGCTCGAACGCTCAGAATGCTGGGAGTTCTGTGCTGGGAGCATTCTGTGCATTCGGGCATTCTCTACAGCTCATCATGCGAGTGACAGAAGACACAAAGCAGGACCGGACTTTTAACCCTTTGAGTGGTGGAGGAGTATGCAACGCATTGCAAAGCAATGCGTTGCAAAGCAATGCGTTGCGTGCTCCTCTGGCCCTCATAGGGTTAACATCTCCCAGACCTTGACCCATGTACACGGGCTTTTACACTAGTAATTAACTAAATAAATAAAATCAAGACGAGTCACAAAGAAACTATTTTTCAGTAATCGATAAATGTGTATAAAATGTAAAAAAATAATAACTGTCAAAGTTAGGGCAGGTTTATAAACCCCTTAAGAACCGGCCGCGCACGTACGCGGCCGTCACTTAAGGACCATGGAGCTTTTTTTTTTAAAAGCCGCAGCCTCGCTGGGAGCCCCGAATTCCATGATGGTCCTGGTATGTCATGGGTCCTTAAAGCAAATCCAGCCATGACCATAACATACCAGGACCGTCAAGGGTCTTAAGGGGTTAAACAGGATTTAAAATTTCAGAATTTGCAAATAAGAAAATGTCATAAAATAGGTATATATATATATATATATATATATATATATATATATACACAAATAAATTAATTAAAATAAAGACAAAAAAAATTATGAAATGTTAATAAAAATAATTATGACAAAAGCTATTGGATTTGCTCGTTTTAAAAGAGGCCTATTTATCAATAATTTCAAAAACATATATTATTTACAACTATTTTCATGGTGTTATTACATTTATAGATATTAAGTGCAAGCATTTGATTTTTGGGGTTTTATTAGGTTATTGTCTGGAATGTTTATGAATTATTGATAAATATGAGTTTAGAGTAGAAGCAATGTGTTAGATATGCTACATTTAAAGGGGATAAACACCATAGCAATTTGTATTTGGCCCCTACAATGCAGTTAGTTTGTCCCAGTTCTCTGTGAGCCTGGTCTGCTTACAAGCAATGGAGTAATTTTTGAGCAAACCAATGCAACCATTGGGGACAAATAAAAATCTCCAGTATTTCCATTGATTTAAATGGGGTTTTAGTGTTAGTAACTGATCAAGTCAATGAAAATACCGTTCAATTATTTAAGAAAATTATTTGCCTTTTTGGCCTGCTAGTTTATGTGTGCTAGCTAACTAGTTAAAAAATATATTTTGAAAAAATTGGGATGAGACACATCCTGGGTTAACTAGGCCTCATTTAGCCTGCAGACCATAGGTGGGAAATGCCTTAGCCCTATAATCCCCAGAGGTACATCCAACCAGTTCACTTTTAAAGTGTTGCACTGAAAAGTGCGTGATACAAAATGGAGCATTCACCAGGTTGCATAGAAGAAAATGGCTACATGAGACTCTCGCCCTGCATAAAAAAGCATGAGATTCTCATGTTGCTGGTTTAAAACTCACTTAAACCCGCATCTACAATAGTAGTGGCTGCAACTTTTTATATCCTTCTCCTCTCAGATACCTGTAATATGTAAGGTATAATGTAAAGGTATAATAAAGAAAATCCACTGAGATCCAAAAAAAAAAAAAAAACAATTACTTTAAAAGCACTGGGATAAATAATAGACAAGCTTGGTTTCTCAAAGTGGGTGGATAAAGACAAGAAAAGTGTCCTTATCCACCTACTTTGAGACCAAAACCTTTTCAGTGCATTTTTGAGTTTTTTTCTTGGATTTGAGTTCATTTTCATTATTGTACTTTTACATTTGGTTTGTATCAGCTGTCTTCACATCTTGCACATCCAGAAATAACTGGAAAGAGCTTTACTCTGATGAAATGGGTTATGCTGGTTGTTTTGTTTAAAGGGAAAGTAATGTTTCACAAAAAAAACAGCTCCAATGAATCTTCATAGTATTTGGGCCATGAAGAGTGTTACTTCAATACTGTTAGACATGTAGTTCAAGAGTGTTTCAAAGATAAAGTATTCCCCTCCCACCCCATTTACTGATGTAACACTGCTTACCTCAGAGTAGCAAGACTGTACAGATGGATCACAGAGAGGGACAATCTTCAATGAGCAGAAGGAAAAACCTGCCAAGGGGAGCAGGATTTCCTTATGCTCACAGTAAGAAGATTGTCCCTTGCTGTGAGCTGTCTGGTCTCATGAGGGGAGGTGACTTACACTAGGTAAAAAGGGTGGGAGGGGGATACTTTATCATTCAATTACTCTTGAACTACAGGTCTGACAGCATTGAAATAACACTCTCCATGGCCCAAATACTATGGAGATTAATTGGAGCTGCTGTTTTTGTGAAACATTACTATCCCTTTAACACAATGCCTGATCCTTATGCCTAAAAGAAAACTGGATTAATCCTGGGACTTATCAACAGCACCATAAGGAAAAAAATTAAAATTACCAGAAATCCCATTGATTTAAATTGGATTTTTAACCCCCTGACTGCTAAAGACATCTCCAACTCATTGTTAATATGTTACTATGTTATGTTATGTATCCAGCATTCATGTGTTTAAAAGCCTAATTCACATCAATGTTTATTTTTCCGTGAGGTGCAGTTAGTTTGAGCCAGGATAAAGTCAGTTTCTCTTGTGTGTAAGGCATTTGTGGCATCTGTGGCATTGATAATAAAATCAGTTTTACAGATCTATTATGTACTTATGGTATAATAGAAAAATGACACTTACATTTATTAGATCTAGTTTTTCAAAACAGGCTTCAAACATTGATTGATCATAATTTTCCTGAAATAGACCATAACACAGAATATCAACAACTCATAAAGTTATCAGTGGTAAAATTGACACCTTTTCATTTCACCAGACTTTTCTAAGGATTATGATTAAAAGAAAATGAGTCATTTGGGAGCATACCAAATAAACTATGGGGGGATATCAATTTCTAGTGGATTTAAATGGGGGCTTTTAACCCCCTGAATTCTAGAAAAGTATCCAGTGTATTGCAATGGAGATTTTGAGAATTTGTATTCATCTTCCATGGGGCAACTGGCTTGCTCCAGGTTGACTCCAGTGTCCTTTTGTAAAGAAGATCGATACGCAAGCCTGTGCATACTACAGAGAGACTGACTGTATTTTTATATTCAAAACAGACTCTGCATAAGATAACGGGAAATATGTGTGAATCAAACAAAGGCTTTAAACCATTGTTTGCAAGAAAGATCTTCAATGCACTGCAATGCATTGGAGATCTCTCTAGTAGTGATGAGCGAGCACCCCAATGCTCGGATGTTCGGGTGCTCTGACCGAGCACCCCCTGAGGCTCGAGTGCTCGGCCGAGCATCCGAGCCCCATTGAAGTCAATGGGAGGACTCGAGCATTACACCAGGCACCCCCTGCTCTGATGAGGGGAGGGTGCCTGGTCCATAGGAAAAGGGCAGAAAAAGATGGAAACACTACAGAAATGGTTCAGGGACAGCATAGGGAGGATGTCTGGATGCACCTTGGACTCCAACATCGCTGCTGGGAACGATCTTTCGCCCGTAGTACGCCATTTTTACAGACTGACCATAAAACACACAAAAAGGAAAATAAAAACGACTTTAGGCGAAAAATTGTTACCAAACAGTATTTGCTGTATATTTACTTGTATATCATCTGCAAATTCTCCCAAAAATTTCCTTGATTTTCAGAACTGAGGCCATGATTAAGAGGGAAACGTGCGCAGAGGCAAATTCTCCCAAAAATTTCCTTGATTTTCAGAACTGAGGCCATGATTAAGATGGAAACGTGCGCTGAGCTGACCATCTAAAACATTATGGGTGAGGGTCTGCTGCAGAGCTGACCATCCTAAACATTATATGCGAAGGCCCGCTAGTGAGCTGACGCTATAAAACATTATATGAGAAGGCCCGCTGGTGAGCTGACCTATATAAAAATTGGCAAACAGGGCCCGCTGGTGAGCTGGCCCTATATAAAAATTATATCACAGGGCCCGCTGGTGAGCTGGCCCTATATAAAAATTATATCCCAGGGCATATGGAAGAGGAGGAGGAGGATGAGAAGATTAAGAGTCAACCATATACCCGTTTTTTGGGTGGAAGGGGTGAATGGGAATACAGAGTATTCCCATCATTGTAAATAACATATATAAAGTGAGTTTATGTTCCCCCGGGGCTTTCCTCCAGTGGAGTGGAGAAGTCAGGGGAAATCCAGGCCTTGTTCATTTTTATAAGTGTCAACCTATCAGCATTGTCGGTGGAAAGGCGGATACGCTTATCTGTTATGATGCCACCAGCAGCACTAAATACCCGCTCAGACAGAACGCTGGCGGCAGGGCAGGCCAGCACCTCCAAGGCGTAGAGTGACAGTTCATACCACGTGTCCAGCTTGGACACCCAGTAGTTGTAAGGCACAGAGGGATCATTGAGGACGCTGACACGGTCTGCTACGTACTCCTTCACCATCTTCCAAAACTTTTCCCTCCTTGTGACACTAGGCTGCGCATCAGGGTGAGGGTGCTGGCGGGGTGTCATGAAGGTGTCCCACGCCTTGGAGAGTGTTGCCCTGCCTTTGTCGGAACTGCTGTGTGCTCCCCTTTTCTCCCCTTCTCGGTTGGCCAAGGTAGCACGTACTCTGCCGCCAGCGTTGTCAGATGGAAAATTTTGGAGCAATTTTTCAACAAGAACCTTCTGGTATTGCACCATTTTGCTTGTCCTCTCCACCGGAGGAATGAGAGATGAGAAATTCTCTTTGTAGCGGGGGTCCAGAAGGGTGAACACCCAGTAATCCGTGTTGTCTAAAATGCGTACAACGCGTGGGTCACGGGAAAGGCAGCCTAACATAAAGTCAGCCATGTGTGCCAGAGTACCAACAGTCAAGATTTCGCTGTCCTCACCAGGAGGATGACTCTCAATATCCTCATCCTCTTCCTCCTCTTCTGCCCACCCACGCTGAAGAGATGGAACTAAAGTTCCATGGCTACCCTCTGTAGCGGAGG
This sequence comes from Rhinophrynus dorsalis, assembly GCA_037306005.1. NCBI lineage: Eukaryota > Metazoa > Chordata > Amphibia > Anura > Rhinophrynidae > Rhinophrynus > Rhinophrynus dorsalis. The sequence continues at coordinate 120,039,998 of CM074721.1, forward strand.
CAACCGTGTCTTCCTCCTCCTCCTCCTCCTCCTCCTCCGCCTCCTCCAATTGTCGCTGAGAAGACGAAGTGAGCGTGCTCTGGCTATCACCTTGTGTAAGCTCTTCCTCCCCCATTTCCACCTCTTCCACATGCAAAGCGTCGGTTTTAATTGTGAGCAGCGAGCGTTTCAGTAGACACAGAAGTGGGATGGTTACACTGATAATAGCGTTATCGCCGCTCACCATCTGTGTCGATTCCTCAAAATTGCGTAAAACCTCGCAGAGGTCTGACATCCATTCCCACTCCTCACTTCTGATTACAGGAAGTTGAATGGAGAGGCGACGACCGTGTAACAGCTGGTACTCCACTACTGCCCTCTGCTGCTCACAAAGCCGGGCCAACATGTGGAAGGTGGAGTTCCAGCGCGTGCTCACGTCACACAGCAGCCGGTGAGCTGGCAATTGTAAGCGCTGCTGCAGCTTCAACAGGCCGGCCGAAGCTGTAGATGACTTACGGAAATGTGCACACACGCGGCGCACCTTGGTCAAGAGATCATGCACATTGGGGTAGGTTTTTAGAAATCGCTGCACCACTAAATTAAATACATGCGCTAGGCATGGTACGTGTGTGAGCTTGCCGAGCTCCAAAGCCGCCACCAAGTTACGCCCATTATCACACACAACCATGCCTGCTTGCAGGTTGAGTGGCGAGAGCCACTGCTCGGTCTGGTGACTAATCCCCTGCAACAGCTCTGAGGCCGTGTGCTGTTTGTCCCCAAGGCAGATCAGCTTCAGCACGGCCTGTTGACGCTTCCCCACTGCAGTGCTACACTGCTTCCAGCTACTGGCTGATGGGGGAGTGGCGGTGTGTGTAGAGAATTCGGAGGTGGAAACGGAGGAGGAGGAGCCAATAACATAGGTGCTGGTGGAAACCCTGATGGAGGTAGGGCCCGCAATCCTCGGCGTGGGTAGCACCCGTGCCATCCCAGGGTCCGAGTCGCTCCCAGCCTCCACGACATTCACCCAGTGTGCCGTCAGGGAAATGTAGCGTCCCTGGCCACAAGCACTTGTCCATGTGTCAGTCGTTAAGTGGACCTTCCCAGTAACTGCGTTGGTCAGGGCACGGGTGATGTTACGGGACACATGGTGGTGTAATGCGGGGATGGCACACCGGGAAAAGTAGTGGCGGCTGGGGACCGCGTACCGAGGGACAGCTGCTGCCATCAGGCTGCGGAAGGACTCAGTGTCCACAAGCCTAAATGGCAGCATTTCGATGGCCAGTAATTTTGAAAGGTGTGAGGTTAGTGCTATGGCCTGTGGGTGGGTGGCTGGGTACTTTCTCTTGCGCTCAAATGCCTGGGGTAACGACATTTGGACGCTGTGCTGGGACAGGGAAGTGGATGTGGTCGCTGATGGTGCTTCAGATGCTACAGGTGCAGGGCGGGAGGTATGCGGGCCTGCGCCTTCGACAGGCGATTGGCCGGCACCGAAAACAGGGGAAGAGGAGGCAGTGGTGTGGCCTGCAGACACAGATGGGCGATCCAGGCGTTCCTCCCACTTACTACGGTGCTTGGATGCCATGTGTCGGATCATGCTGGTGGTGGTGAGGTTTCTAGTGTTCATGCCTCGGCTCATTCTGGTGTGGCACAGGTTGCAAACTACAAATCTTTTGTCGTCCGCACTTTCCTTAAAAAAACGCCATACCGCGGAACACCTACCCCTTGGCAAGGTAGATTTACGCAAGGGGGTGCTCCGTGGAACATTTGCGGGCCGGTTTGGTGCGGTCCGCCTTCTTTCTGTTGCCACACCACTGCCTCTTCCAGCCTGTTGCGGTGCTGCAGATGGCTCACCCTCAGGACTGCTGTCATCGCTCGGCTCTACACCTTCCCAGGTGGGGTCAGTCACCTCATCGTCCACCAAGTCCTCCTCCACTTCCTCACTCTGATCATCCTCCTCAAGTCTTGATCCCACCACATACTCAGTCATTGACAACTGTATAACATTCTCCTCAACAAGGTCTTGAGACGGAAATAGTGGTTGATTTAATGGCAACTGTGTCTCATCATCATCATCATCATCCACTACTTCCTTTGACCTTAAATGCCGTTCACATCTGTCATCTTCTTGTGATTGGGTAGCCTCTAGAGGTTGTGAATCAGGGCACAAGATGTCATGTTCCTCTGCAAGCGTGCTTGGAGAGAGGGTCAAATGAAGGATTGGTGATGAGACGAGCTCATCACTATATCCCAGTGTGGGATCACTTCTTTGACCAGACCGTGTATGGTGGGAGGAAGGATGATCAGAGTGAGGATTATGTTGACCAGACTCTTGGCTACTGAGAGTGGACTTGGTGGAAGACAGGGTGGTGCTTAACCGACTGGAAGCAGTATCAGCTGTCATCCAACCGACCACCTGTTCGCACTGGTCGGACCTCGAGAGTGATGTCCTGCGACGCCCTGTGAAATCAGACATGAAGCTAGGTATGGTGGATGTCTTTCTTTCTTGTGCTCTGGCACCAGGCACAGTTTCTCCGCGTCCTGACCCGCGCCCTGAACTTTCAGGATCACGTCCACTTCCCCGTCCCTTTTTACCCGCCTTCTTCATCTTACACGATATATATGACTTTAATATATATGAGTTTGAAAACTTAACAGTATTTCTTCCTATTCTGCAACTGTGCAGAGTACACAGAATAGGCTGTTAAACGGCGTTGAAACACACTGAATGGAATATGTGACTTTAATATTTGAGTTTGAAAACTTAACAGTATTTCTTATAATTCTGGAACTGTACAGAGTACACAGAATAGGCTGCTAAACTGCGGTGACACACACTGAATGGAATAAGTGACTTTAATATTTGAGTTTGAAAACTTAACAGTATTTCTTCCTATTCTGCAACTGTGCAGAGTACACAGAATAGGCTGCTAAACTGCGGTGACACACACTGAATGGAATAAGTGACTTTAATATTTGAGTTTGAAAACTTAACAGTATTTCTTCCTATTCTGCAACTGTGCAGAGTACACAGAATAGGCTGCTAAACTGCGGTGACACACACTGAATGGAATAAGTGACTTTAATATTTGAGTTTGAAAACTTAACAGTATTTCTTACTATTCTGCAACTCTGCAGAGTACACAGAATAGGCTGTTAAACGGCGGTGAAAGACACTGAATGGAATATGTGACTTTAATATTTGAGTTTGAAAACTTAACAGTATTTCTTCCTATTCTGCAACTGTGCAGAGTACACAGAATAGGCTGCTAAACTGCGGTGACACACACTGAATGGAATAAGTGACTTTAATATTTGAGTTTGAAAACTTAACAGTATTTCTTACTATTCTGCAACTCTGCAGAGTACACAGAATAGGCTGTTAAACGGCGGTGAAAGACACTGAATGGAATATGTGACTTTAATATTTGAGTTTGAAAACTTAACAGTATTTCTTATAATTCTGGAACTGTACAGAGTACACAGAATAGGCTGTTAAACGGCGGTGAAAGACACTGAATGGAATATGTGACTTTAATATTTGAGTTTGAAAACTTAACAGTATTTCTTATAATTCTGGAACTGTACAGAGTACACAGAATAGGCTGTTAAACGGCGGTGAAAGACACTGAATGGAATATGTGACTTTAATATTTGAGTTTGAAAACTTAACAGTATTTCTTCCTATTCTGCAACTGTGCAGAGTACACAGAATAGGCTGTTAAACGGCGTTGAAACACACTGAATGGAATAAGTGACTTTAATATTTGAGTTTGAAAACTTAACAGTATTTCTTATAATTCTGGAACTGTACAGAGTACACAGAATAGGCTGTTAAACGGCGTTGAAACACACTGAATGGAATATGTGACTTTGATATTTTAGTTTGAAGACTTAACAGTATTTCTTCCTATTCTGCAACTGTGCACAGTACACAGAATGTGCTGCTACACTGCGGCGAAGCACACTGAATGGAATATGTGACTTTTAAATTTTAGTTTGAAGACTTAACAGTATTTCTTCCTATTCTGCAACTCTGCACAGTACACAGAATGTGCTGCTAAACTGCGGCGAAGCACACTGAATGGAATATGTGACTTTGATATTTTAGTTTGAAGACTTAACAGTATTTCTTCCTATTCTGCAACTGTGCACAGTACACAGAATGTGCTGCTACACTGCGGCGAAGCACACTGAATGGAATATGTGACTTTTAAATTTTAGTTTGAAGACTTAACAGTATTTCTTCCTATTCTGCAACTCTGCACAGTACACAGAATGTGCTGCTACACTGCGGCGAAGCACACTGAATGGAATATGTGACTTTTAAATTTTAGTTTTAAAAACTTAACAGTATTTCTTCCTATTCTGCAACTGTGCACAGTACACAGAATGTGCTGCTACACTGCGGCGAAGCACACTGAATGGAATATGTGACTTTGATATTTTAGTTTGAAGACTTAACAGTATTTCTTCCTATTCTGCAACTCTGCACAGTACACAGAATGTGCTGCTACACTGCGGCGAAGCACACTGAATGGAATATGTGACTTTTAAATTTTAGTTTGAAGACTTAACAGTATTTCTTCCTATTCTGCAACTCTGCACAGTACACAGAATGTGCTGCTAAACTGCGGCGAAGCACACTGAATGGAATATGTGACTTTGATATTTTAGTTTGAAGACTTAACAGTATTTCTTCCTATTCTGCAACTCTGCACAGTACACAGAATGTGCTGCTACACTGCGGCGAAGCACACTGAATGGAATATGTGACTTTTAAATTTTAGTTTTAAAAACTTAACAGTATTTCTTCCTATTCTGCAACTCTGCACAGTACACAGAATGTGCTGCTACACTGCGGCGAAGCACACTGAATGGAATATGTGACTTTTAAATTTTAGTTTTAAAAACTTAACAGTATTTCTTCCTATTCTGCAACTGTGCACAGTACACAGAATGTGCTGCTACACTGCGGCGAAGCACACTGAATGGAATATGTGACTTTGATATTTTAGTTTGAAGACTTAACAGTATTTCTTCCTATTCTGCAACTCTGCACAGTACACAGAATGTGCTGCTACACTGCGGCGAAGCACACTGAATGGAATATGTGACTTTTAAATTTTAGTTTGAAGACTTAACAGTATTTCTTCCTATTCTGCAACTCTGCACAGTACACAGAATGTGCTGCTAAACTGCGGCGAAGCACACTGAATGGAATATGTGACTTTGATATTTTAGTTTGAAGACTTAACAGTATTTCTTCCTATTCTGCAACTCTGCACAGTACACAGAATGTGCTGCTACACTGCGGCGAAGCACACTGAATGGAATATGTGACTTTTAAATTTTAGTTTTAAAAACTTAACAGTATTTCTTCCTATTCTGCAACTCTGCACAGTACACAGAATGTGCTGCTACACTGCGGCGAAGCACACTGAATGGAATATGTGACTTTGATATTTTAGTTTGAAGACTTAACAGTATTTCTTCCTATTCTGCAACTCTGCACAGTACACAGAATGTGCTGCTACACTGCGGCGAAGCACACTGAATGGAATATGTGACTTTGATATTTTAGTTTGAAGACTTAACAGTATTTCTTCCTATTCTGCAACTCTGCACAGTACACAGAATGTGCTGCTAAACTGCGGCGAAGCACACTGAATGGAATATGTGACTTTGATATTTTAGTTTGAAGACTTAACAGTATTTCTTCCTATTCTGCAACTCTGCACAGTACTCAGAATGTGCTGCTAAACTGCGGCGACGCACACTGAATGGAATACGTGACTTTGATATTTTAGTTTGAAGACTTAACAGAATGTGCTCTAATCTGCAACTTTGCACACTAAACAGAATGTGCTCTAATCTGCAACTTTGCACACTAAACAGAATGTGCTCTAATCTGCAACTTTGCACACTAAACAGAATGTGCTCTAATCTGCAACTGTGCACACTAAACAGAATGTGCTCTAATCTGCAACTTTGCACACTACACAGAATATATATATTTTTTTTTTTTTTTTTTGTTTTTTTCCCCCCACACCAAATAACCTGCTGCCCCCACACACAGTAGTCCTAAAAAGGACTTTTGGTTCTTTTTTTTTCACAATTTTTGTTTTTTTCCTCCCTACACTGCCTTTCCCTTCCTATCCTCAGCTCTCCCTGGCTCAGACTGAGCCGAACTCGATGGTCAGGTGCTATACAGCACCTGACCACGGGTTCTGGCCAGCCAATCAGTGTAATGCCAGCAGCCAACATGGCTGCTGGCATTACACCGATGTCAGAGCCTCCCTGCACGTTTATTGGCTGCGCAGCAGGCGCAAAACGTGCGGGGAGGAGACACGAACATGGCGGGCGAGCACATGCGGTACTCGTACGAGTACCGCCATGTGCCGAGCAGAGCGATGCTCGTGCCGATCCGAGCATCGGCCGAGCATGCTCGCTCAACACTACTCTCTAGCATTCAGTGTGTTAACAGCCTGTAAAGAGGGTGTAAAACTGGTGAAGAGACATTGAGACTGGTCTGGCTACACCTATAATACGGAGCTTTAGTCAGTTTTCTATATTGCCTATTGAGAAATCCGGCCCTGAACATACCCATGGATTTAAATTACACTTTTAACCTCTTCAGTGCCAGAATAATTGCTGTGTAGCCCCATTTAAATCAAGTTGACATTTTATCAGTTAATTATGGTGCCTTTGATTTGCCTTAAAATAGCCACACCTTTGTTTTTGTACACATGTTCTTGCATCCCTTATCAAGTGATGTAGCTTAGATGCACCCCATTAGTTTTCATTGTGTTATTAATCTTGTGTGCTAGAGATGCCTCCAATACATTGCTTCAGACAGGGCCGGATTTGTAATTAGGCAGAGTAGGCATCTGCCTACAGGTGCACCCCACAGAGGGGTTCCTGTCATTCGGATAATTTTTTGACTTTTATTTGCCATTTTTATTACCCTCGGCCCTTTCTCGGTTGCTCCCCCACTTGGTGCTTGCGGCCCGCAACAACACGTTGAGGTCTCAGTCTGTCTGTGCCTTCTTTGACACAGTCCAGACCTGTAGCTGCTGTAAGCTCCCTCGTCAGCTCTTTAGTAATGCAGAGCGCTGGGAGATTACATCATCTCCCAGTGCTCTGCATTACTGAAGAGAAGACTGCACAGGAGCTCCAGCAGCTGCAGCTCTGTGCAGAAGGAAGAGGCACAGACAGACCTTTCCTCTCCAAGGTAGGAAACGGACACGGGGGGTAATATGGAGATGATGGGGGCACTGTGAGGGGCAATATGGAGATGATCATGGGGGCAGTGTGAGGGGCAATATGGAAATGATCATTGGGGCAATGTGAAGGGCAATATGGACATGATGGGGGCAATGTGAGGGGATATGGAGATGATGGGGGCACTGTGAGGGGCAATTTGGAGATGATCATGGGGCAATGTGAGAGGCAATATGGAGATGATGGGGGCAAGTTGGAGATAATGGGGGCATGTTGGAGCTGATGGGGGGCAAGTGGGAGCTGATGAGTGCAATGTGTAGATGATGGGGCAATGTGAGGGCAATATGGAGTTGATGGGGGCAATATGGACCTGATGGGGGGCAAAATGGAGATTAGGAGCATTGTGGAGATGGATTTCTGTGCCTACAGGCTCCTGAGATGTAAATCCAGCCCTGGATTCAGAAGTTTCTACCATTAAATGCATTAAAAGGGCTCAGGAACCTTAATATACTCTGCAAGCCATTTTAGGGGGTCTACCCTAATAAATGCAGATCTTAAAAGAGTTAAAAGATATGCGCTGTGCTTGGCTCAAAGGTAGGCAACATGTGGCTACGCGTCTGTTGGAGACTACAGCTCCCATCATTGCAACCAGGTAATAGACAGTTGAGGATGATGGGACATGTAGACTCCAACAGCTGGAGAAACAAAGTTGTCTATCCCTAGGCTTACCAAATTTGAACTTTTAAAATAGAAGGCATTATTATCCAGTCTTAACCCTTTGGGTTCCAGGGAGTTCAGCCATACATTTCATAAGAGGGAGCAGTACTCACACTGATTCAGGCAGCCACATCTTATTGTGTAAGTGGGTCTGAAAAGTCACCCTTGCACAGTCACCTGACTCACATGCTCCTGCAGCAGTATAAACATAATTGCAAGTTGTGGTGAGCATGGGGAAGCTTCTTACACTCACCACAGAGCATGTAATAGAGAGAGACTAAAGTGAAATAAAGTTCCCCTGTGCTCTACTACGAGAAAATCCAGGACAGAAACAGCATAATTTAAGATTCCAAGAAGACAAACTCTAAACATCATGAAAAGATATCATATGGTAACCCCCCCCCCGAGTTAGATTTTATCCCACATGGGGGCTTGAAAAAATGAAAATGTGCTACATTATATTAGTCAGTTACTGATCTCTTTGATCATTTACCTATTTTAAAGATATATGTAAATAAAAGATATGTCTCTACTTACAACATTCTCTTGGCCAATGTCTTCAGCAAAGGCACCTAAAGAAAACATATGGAAACCAACACTTTGTTTAGGAACAGGTTATTAGAAGCAACATCCATATTTAGACACTTTAACATTTATTAATAATGAAATTGGAGGTTTAGGGCACAGGTGTGAAGAAATGTGTTGGAGACCACGCTAGCATTCAGTGCCAGGGCACTATCCAATGCATTGCGATGAATCTGGTATTGAAAGAGATAAATCAACGGGCGTCTTGGGAGTGTTTATTTATCTGCTGCGATGCAGATGGTTTGTCCCAGTATTTCTCCAGTGCTTCATAGTACATAGAAACTGGGGTAAACCATCTATACTACAGGGATGCATAAACATTTCTGTTTACTTAAATGGAACGCTTAATCCCATTAGTGCTAGAGATATATCCTTTGCATTGTGAATCACTGCATTAAAGACCCACTCCCTGTCATTCAAGGGATTAAAAGCCCCATTTAAATCAATGTGAATTGTGAAAACATTTATTTGTCCCTTATCATGTAGTTGGCTTACCACATAGTTGACCTTGACCTGTGTAGCACATAGTCCTCTGTGGATGTGTGTATCAGTCTCTGGGCTGGATTGCATTGCAGATGACAAATGCTACCAGTAGTTTTATCACACCAATTCCTATTTATGTCTATGGTAAAAGTTATAGTTAAAACCAATAATAATGTTATTACCTGCAATAGAATTCAGCCCTTTATTGGCGCGCTGTTTTCTATTCGTATGAACATCTGGCCCAGGCGAATAGAAAGAGAAATACACAGAGCTCTTACGAGCCTTTGTCGACTCAGTGAAGTGTCAGACTCTGTTTAAAGAATGCAGGTAGAGGGCTCTCATATCATTAAAAAAAGAATGAAAAGAAGAAATGAAAAAGTTGGTAATACATGAAGTGAATTTCATAAAAGGAACGAGAACTATTTATTTTGATTTACATATTTGAAAAATCCATATAATGTAAAGTCAAATTGCCTAAAATTTTATTTTTTACTCTTTTTTATTTTTTTTTGTTATTTTATGTCTCTAAAAATGAGCTCCATTGATCTGTTTCCAGATAGCAATGTGTTGGAGACCTCACTACCATTCAAGGGGTTAAAAGTCAATTTAATTTTAAGTATCTTCATTTGCCTCCTGTGGTGAAGTCAATATGTGCCAGAATTACACCTCTTCAGCTTGATGAATAAGGACACATTTGCTTCTTTTCTGAAATTGCAAATCAGACATAGACAGTCAATAAATATATTTTGGGAACTACAACTCCCATCTTCTTCAATCAGCTAACAGTTGGGACCTTTATCCCGCTTCGGGACCGAAACGTCGATCCAGTTGTTTTTGCCAATTTTTCAATAAATATTTGATTTTAAGAAGTCCCACAGGTGCTGCCTTTCTCTATAGTGTTTATATATATATATATATATATGTTTTCAAAGCTGTGCACTCACGGATTTCCAAATAATCACAAAGTTTAATGATAGCAAATATTGCAATGTTTCGATCTTCTACAGGATCTTTGTCAAGCAAACATGTTTATATATATTTATATATTTTTTAAATACCCAGGCTAGTTATAGTATATGACTTACCCAAGTTACAGCTTAGGGCAACAAGCAGCAAGACATCAGTGATTTTCATTGTGTTGATACGATAGCTGTAAATTAATTCTGGAGAAATAAGACAGCGTGAAACTCAATACCCAACTTCCACTTTTATTCTAAATATAACACATCATCAGTTGACATTAAATTTGGCATGATCTGGACTTCACTTGTTGACACATATGAAGTCAGCCCAAGCTGCAGGCATTTTGGTGTTCCTATAGTTCTTCTATAAAATCAGCATCCTGTTGGACTGAAAGCAAATTCCAATTGCTACTTTATGTTTGCTTTTTCAAAACATCAACACATAAATCATAAATTGTTTTCTTTTTATTTGAAGAGAGGTTGTTACAGTTCTGCTGCAACCTCATGGTGCTAGAATTTTCAGTATTTGGCAATTACCAGTTAACCCAGTAGTGGGCATGGTTGACCTTCCTTTCTCTCACTCAGTGACACTGCGAAGGTGAGTGCAACACAGAATGTTATATTAATGGATGTTAGTGTGCAACCTGAGATGTCTTTAGAGCAGTGACTAGACCTGTGCATGCCAAAAATTTTCGGAAAAATTAGATTTTGGGCAAATTTTTTTTTCCTATTAAGAGGATACGGATTTCGGACCGGACCTGTTCTACTCAGATGAAATTAGGCAATAGTCCGAATTATTCGGCCAAACTTAAAAAAAAAAAGTGAAATATTCAATCAAAAATTAAAATTAAATAAATAAAAACATAATAATAATAATAATAAAAAATAAAAACATAATTAATAATAATATTAAATTTCTAATGAGACAGGAAGGGGTGTTTTATAAACCCTATACACTTATATATGTATATATCACATCAAATGAAAGCCCTTTCTGCCCTTTAAAAAAAGGTATATATATATATATGTGTTTGTGCAATAAATGAGAAAGATAGGAATTATGGTTGAACACACACATAGAAAAAATGCCAAAATTGCTTGTGTCCTTATGTGGTTATTATCTGCCCTTTGCATGAACTGTAAAGCGCCTATTTTACCAGATCTATTTTTAGCAGCATGTAGCAACATTGTAATAGTTTAAGGCAGGAAAGCGCCGTGCCGTCTATTTTTAGTAGCATGTAGCAACATTGTAATAGTTTCAGGCAGGAAAGCGCCGTCCGAATTTCCAAAATTTACACCAAAATTTCGGACTAGGTCAGTTTCAGATTCTGATTTTTTTTGTGGGTGGAATGTGGCTTTCAGAAGGTCTGAATGATGACAAATACGCCTTATTCATCCGAATTCCAAAATTAGCCAAACCGAATCGCACAAGTCTAGCAGTGACTGCTGTGACATAAAGTGATGTCTGTGCTGAGCTACACGATAATCAATGTTATCCAAAAACCTTATTCTAGGTTTACAATATTGATTTCAAACTATGGGGACAATGTGGTTCCAACAATCAGGCATAGATGTGGGGTGTCTAATTTATCTTTTTCAGAATAATTTGCATTATTGCTTTACAGTGTATGTCAGTTTGTCTGGAGCAACAAGTTGTTATAACACAAGTAGTATCTGTTAGTTTTAAGGGCAACAGTGATTTTTATCCAGTGAATGTAAGAAGAAGGCAGCTTTTTGATATTTTTCAAGAATTGGTGGAAACAGATCTGATTTGATTGTCGGGTAGTATTAAATCAACTCAACTAAGAAATATGATAATTTGATACTGGCAGAGAAAAAGGCAATATAACCACTTTCTGAAAATACCTTAAAGGGGAACTACCACCCCACATAAACTTTATCTGAATCCAGTCCCCATCTGGCAACTAGCTGCTCAGTGGCGCTAGTCGCCAGAATTATTACCTGGTTTAACAGATTTTAAACTTGTTCCGAGGCTGACAGTAGCAGGAAGCACAGACAGCTTGCCATAGTGACGTCCGTGCACCTGCGCTGTCAGTCCCTTTTGGAGCCGGCCAAACCAGGTAATAATTCTGGCGACTAGCGCTACTAAGCAGCTAGTCGCCAGATGGGGACTGGATTCAGATAAAGTTTTTGTGGGGTGGCAGTTCCCCTTTAATAACAACAGAAGAAGCAGACAAAGGTGGCTCAGTGATTTTCATGAATACTACCTAGTACACTAGGGAAGCTTATCATCAACTTGGTTAAGCTAGAATCTGATACAAGAATTTACAGTAAATGCCTACTGCATTCTCTAGTTGACCATGGTACCAATCAAGGGTTTTTTTGTAAGACATAAGGTGGAATATTTAAAAGTCTCAAACTTGACTGTACCAATTTTTCATCATCTGCCAAAGGTCCATAAGTCGTTATACAGTCCAGTGGGAAGACCAGTCATTTCAGGCATATATTACCTTAATGAAAAATTATGTGAATATGTGGACAGTTGCTTACAGCCACTGGTTCTAAGACTAAATACTTATTTATATGACATTAAGCAGGTATTGTAGGACGTTGATCACATTATTTGGCAAGACAATTACAGCTGGATCAGCTGTGATGTGGTTTCCCTATATTCACATATTCCCCATACTTTGGATTTAAAGGCTGCAAAGTTTCATTTAAAAAAATACAGTATTTATTATTCTTCAGAGTTCTGCAATTCTCTGTTGGATTTAATTTAGTTTCTGCTTACACACAATTATTTGCTGTTTGATTTATCTTACTACCTCCAAAGATGTGTAACATCAATGGGTATAAAGTTTGTTACTTATACAGCAACCTTTTTATCGATTGGTGGGGGAGTCTTTGGAGATAATAATCCATTTAGTTATGATATATTCTATTTTAAGCAGTGAGGACTTACTATTCCTATACCCATAGCAGCTTGGGTGGACTCTAAACAGAAGGTTGTTGCCCAGGGTTCACATCCTACAGTTACTCCCACACAGGCGATTTGGAGGACTGGTACTACATCAAGTAGTCTCATCAATTCACCATCGCTCCTGCAATCACTTTCACATGATGACAGTTTTCCCTCAGGTAGGGATAGGGGATACTTTAATGTCTTCTTTTCAGACAGGGTACTGTACCCCAGACTTGGACATATACTTCAGGATGCTCAACTCAAGACTCTGTCAGACTTGACTGACCCCCAGACCAGACCAGATATGGCCTCGGATTCTATATCTGTTAAGAATGTAAGCTATTTGAATGCTTTCTCTGGGCAGGAAGAAGCACAGAGAATAGCAAATAGCTAAATATAATGTATATAGAAGAAGATGAGGAGGACCTGTGCCAAAAGAAGACTCGAGATAAGGCCAGGACAAAAATGAAGTACTGAGGAGGATGAGGCGAGTGGAGACACGGGGACAGGCCAAAGGTCAAAAACCGGAGAGGGCAACGAGCAGAGGAAACGCGGTACCGATAAGGAAGAGACTGAAGAACAAACGAGGACAAGCCAAAGGTCAAAAACAGGACTGACAAAATAGAGCAAAATAGAATGAGTGCGAAACGCTAGGTAGCTAACTGACAGGAGGATTCCTGACGAGTGAGCGCTGAGAGAAGCGCGAACAGTGATTATATAGGGCTCAGATATCTGACGTCACGACAACCGACATCACTAGACCCCGGAAGACAACCGCACCAACTCTCGTGCATGCGCAAGTCGATGGTGGAAGCGATGACCTGGAAGGGAGATGGAGCATCGAAAGGAGCAACTGGGGAACAAAGCGGAGCGCCGAAAGTAACAATATCATACTATATTCACTCGTGGGAAAGGGATTGTGGTGTCAAATTATTTGATTCTCAGTGGCGTAAAAATTTAGTCTGTCTACCCAGATACAGGAGAATTCTTTTAAAATGTTATCCAGATGGTATATGGTCCCATCCACCTTACATAAGATTTATCCTGCCACGTCTGATAGATGCTGGCGATACCGTGCACATAAGGGAGATTTTTTTGCGCATCTGGTGGACCTGTCCTCTGATTCAACCTTTTTGGGACTCTGTCATACAGGTTATTCGGAAGGTAGGTGATCCTTAAATTCCACACACACCCATGTCAGTACTGCTACATCACACTTCCCATCCATTAGGTTTGACTATTCATTTATTGAACACGGCAAAGATTCTCATTCCTAGATACTGGAAACAATCTCTCCAGCCATCATTTAAGGAGTGACTGGTCTCTGTGGAGTCAACGATAGCAGTTGAGGATGTGGTGATGTCTCCCCAGGGTAAAGGTTTAACTCATGCTAATAGGTGGCTACCCTGGCTGCTATACTTAGAAAGTCATGCCTGTGAATTTGAGCTAGGTATATAGACACATACCTTTTATACCTGTTTGTGCTCCAAAATTGTTTGGCTCCAACAAGTGCTTCTCTCTTCCTTCTTCCTCACCATTGTAATGCCTCTGAGTTCCAAATCATTTTGGAGAATAAACAAGTATAAAATTATGTGTCTACAGTAAAACATTTAATGGTCCCCTGAGAAAGTAGCATAAGCTAATAAACATGTAGGGCGTTTAAGGTTGTTTCATTATTATTTTTTTATCCATTTATTATATTTTAATTATCTATTCAATGATGCTGTAACAGCTTTTCGAATATGTTTTTTATTGTTTATTATTAAACTTTTTTACATTTCAACAATTTCCATCTCGTAGTATACAATACACCACCTTATACACTATAATAAGTATACAGTCATATAATTCCTCCATATGAAGTCCACGTTATCCATTTTTACCTGGCAATGGGGCAGGTTGTTCTTTCCGTGCATGGAATATAATGAATTTCAAGTACAGCTAAAATAGGCACAGATTTTGCAGGCAATAGTTAGCATCTCTCTGTGGGTTACCTATGCAGTGAGGAATCTAGTCACAACTAAATTTAGGACTTTGGCAAAACAGGGTACATGCACCATATCACCTGTTTTCAAGGCAGCTGTTATGTTGGAGTCATTATCACCACCTGTGGTGGTGGTGATGATGTGGTGGGGGTGGCAGCGACATGAGTGGGCACTCTATGACTCTTGTCGTTTTCTCCAATAAATGTGGAGTCATACTCACCTGTGTTTTGTATTTGAAGGAAAAGAGCAATGGGTGTTATTTCAATGAAGGAAATCTTAGCACACTCCATGGCACATCAACAGTACTTCTATTATCTGCCCCAGAGTGCTTCTTCTACTACTAGTCATGGCCCATTTGATATATTGATGGTTTGTCTCCAAGTCAGACTCTTGGTTGTGCTTCAGGTGGAATCGCAATCAGAATGTGTCTAGGTGTGATCCTGCTTTAACTCTGGCTCACATGTGTCTTACACAGACAACAAATATCAACATGTTTAGCTTTTGGGTCATGAGTGAAGTATCTTCATATTAGACACTCCACATCCATGCCTGACTGCTGGGATCACATTGTCCCCATGTGTTTAAATAAATATTGTAAGACTACAATAAGGTTTTTGGATAGCATCCATTATCTTGTAGCTCAGCACAGACATCACTTTCTGTCACAGCAGTCACTGTTTCGAACTCTGTGCACTGAAGACATCGAGGGTTGAACACTAACATCCATTGATATAACATTCTGTGTTGCTCTCACCTTAAGTGTGTTACTGAATGGGAGAAAGGAAGGTCAATCTTGCCCACCACTGGGTTAACTGGTAGTTGCCAAACCATTATGGTTTGAGAGATGAACGCTTCTAAAGTTGCCATCTCTCTCCCCCTTCCCCGTAGTCAGCATTCTAGCTGACTGCAGGGAAGAGAGTCGTACGACTTTCAGGCGGCTTTCCAGCACAGCCTGATCGCGTTAACTAAAAATAAACTTTCACTGAAATGGTCTACTACGTGTGATTGGTTTGCAAGCACACGTAGAAGACCGTTTTAGTGAAAGTTTTTTTTTAGTTTTTTAGATGATCTCTGACCGGATTTCCCTGAGTCAGCTAGAATGCTGACTACGGGGAAGGGGGAAGGAGAGGGCAACTTTAGAAGCGTTCATCTCTCAAACCATAAAGGTTTGAGAGATGACACTGGGGGCAATATGTTTTTTTTTTACTACGGCTTTAATATAGAGATTTGTAATACTTAAGTATTACTATCCCTTTAAGGGGTTAAATGCTAATTACATATATTGTGGTCACAGAGTTCCTAGCAGGTGCCAAGTGTAATATTTGTCAGAACACAAGCGCTCACAAATATGGCAAATGAAAAATATAACCATAATATGTTTGATGATGGTACTAATCAAAATAATACAAATAAGAGATGGGTGTCCCTGATGAAACACTGAGGTAAAAACGAAACTCACCTTGAATCAAACTCTGGTGAGATTCCCAATACAACTCTGGGACCCCAAACATGCACACCTAGAAAAAAAACCTCTACCAATAATGCCAAGATGAAACACTATCTAAACAGATACCTAACCAGGCATGTAAAATAATGGGTTAAAACACCCTATGAGTGCCATCCTCGCATTAACAGACTCGAATAATGAAAATAGTCATATACCAATCCAATATGGATACAATCAAAACAAACGAATCCAGTAATGGGTAATGGGGATACTACTCTATGCTTGGGCATGCACATCCCCCCAGAAATGGGTTACTCAGACCCTGCAGATCTCATAGACCTCAATACCCACAAAAAAATGGATCCAATTATTAAAGTATTAAATGGGATAAAAACCACATAATAGCAGGGGCCATATAATAAAAGAAACCCAATGATCCTGTGTTGGCCATTAATGGGGATCCTTCTCAATCTCTGTACAAAAATCAGCTCCAAATAAAATGAAGCATATTGACCTTATGACCAGCCAAACCTAACTGAATACTCAATGGAAAAAATCTATCAATAATCCCTAATAACCTAATACACTAGTGTACCCCCGTATATTGCCAAATCTGGCCAGCAGAATCTTAGCATGGCCTCCCTATATGCATATATTGTATCAGCATTGCTCAATATAGCTATAGAGAGCTAAAAATCATATATATAATAAAACCAAATACAATAAAAAATTTAATAAGCAAATCAATATATTGTGAAAATAAAATACAATACCAAATAAAATCTGATAAATGAATATGTAAATAAACCAGTATTAGTCCATGATTAACAGATGAAGATTAAGTGAATCCATAAAGATGAAATGAATGAAATACAGACACAATGAATCCATGAATATGAAAAGATGAATGGAAGTGTTATACACAAGGTTCATTTGAAGAAAAAATCCATTTTATATCCAAATGGAATCTCAAGTAAGTTGTTCTCACAAAACTTGAATAAGATATTTCCTGGAACAGGTATTTATATAACTAAACAGGAAACAGGATACTTTACTATCTTAACTAGCAAATATTGTTGCTCGTAGCCTAGTAGATATTCATATATATAGGCAGAACTTCATAGCTTCATCTTTATATAAGCAAACTACACTCACATGGAGACTATTTATCTGTGGAAGGTCACAACTTATAGTAATCTTACCCTTCTTTTGTATATTCTCTCCAAATTCTCACAGTGGGTACTTGAATTTCCTACCTTACTGCAACTCTTTACCTGCTGAATATAACGCCATACGACTCATGGCATCCTCAAGTGTAGCTTTTTACAACAATAGACACTTTCTCTACCCGTTTCAAAGAGCTCCTGCTCTCCTTCTTCCTGGGGAATACATTCAACTTCATTCTCTAGAATTAAATACCTCTGTCTTTTAACCATATATTGGACAAATGAGGCTGACAGGATTGGATAGTATAGAAACAACATTCCAAATATATCAATATATCATGCATATATTTACTCCTACATTACAAATAAAAAGGAAAAAGGGAACAGTTATGTTATTTCCTAAATAAAATAAATATATAATTACATTTGTAACAGTCCAAGGTTTTCTCTTTATTTAAATATGAAATTGAACTTAGATATTATTTCTTTCTTTTAATAATATTTTATAACCATATACAAATCTGAGGAACAGTCCTAACAAGGTATCAACCTAAAACAAATCCAGTAAATAACTTAAAAAAAAAACTTTTTTGATATTATGCATATGTTCACATATTATCTTCTTTATATTCCCAACATATTTTTTTTAACTCGGACATTCTGTAATATAAATTACATTTTTTGTATTACATGTAATAAAAATATTAATCATATATTTATTTCCATGTTATCATGCTTAAAGATTTTTTTTTATTTTTATTTATTTTTTATACCCATAGTAATTTCCACATTTAAAAAAACCATTAATATTGTTTCCTAGCCATCTTTGTGACTTTATAGATTCTTGAACAGTAGGTGCAATTATATAACCTATAGTGGGGCCCTACTATACACTAATCTTGGATATTCAGGCAATATCTCACACAGTATCTTATATATTTTTTTTTTTTTAAATGTCCCAATGTTTATTAACTATTCTCTTGAAAATCTGATAATCCTTATTGTGTGGTAATAAGAAAACCAACTCCAACTTATCTTTACTTATATTTTTATTTATAATTTCCTATTTTAGAGTACTGGACCTGTCTATTCTCTCACCTTCTGAAGAGAGTTATCTAGAATAGCATTTTTAGTGCAATTACGCTTTACCCTTCGCAGTTGTCCATGTGGGATATTGTCAACCATTTCCCAAAATGACAACTATCAGCCAAAATAAATCCATTAACATCTGTGGACTTGAAAAATGTATTAGTGTGAATATGTTCTCCTTCAATATAGATATTTAAATCTAAAAGATTGATATTATTCTTGTCAAAAGTTTATGTAAAAATTAAATTAAAATCATTGTGTGCAATATACTAAAAAAATCCTCTAAAAGTGACTGTTCCCCTTTCCAAATAAAAATATATCATCTATTTACCTAAGCCATAGCGACAGGTTGGCGCCAGTCAGAAATTCTGCGAACACAATATAGGTAATTAGTATTTAAACAAATAGTGGAATGCAGGTTTTTATGCTATTAAATATTGATATGTAATTTTAGTTTTATATATGTGTTTTGTATCCAATAAATATATTTGGAGATAGTCTGAGGTTTACTCTCTTTTCTTTTATTTAAAGTATAGGCGCTTTGAATACCTATTTGTACATACGCTATTTGTTAGTTATATTCTATAGTGGAATATAGCTCGTACAGCTGCTTTTTTTTTGGGGGGGGGGTGCAAAGTAAAGGGCTATTTGTATTTAAAATGGACAAACTGACCACTCTTCCTGCTCTCCGGGATAGGGTACAAGTATGGGACAGAAAGAGGGGTCCCAGTTTGGGAAAGGAAGAAGGTCAAGAGCATGGAATATTGATTGTGGGCTGATGGTCTTAAATTTAACAGTGGAGATAGGAACCAAGAATAGGGCCAGAACTGCCAGTGGGATAAGGGTGTTAAGAGAGCTGGGGAAAGCAGGGGCAAGGAGGAGACTGAGAAGGCGAGAGCTATGGAAAAGTGTTTGAGAGGTCCCGGAGAGTTTCCCAAAGAAGATTTCTACCTTGACTCTCTGAACAAGGACATACTATGATTAATTACTGAAAGTAAGTGAACTTGCGTCTTTTTCATCTATACATTATATTAATGCTTTTCCAGCTATTTGGTTGGTTAACTAATTAAAGTAAATGCTGAAACAAAACATATGTTTGCAAGAAATGGTTTGAGTCTTGTGAAACAGTCTTTTTTGGATGGAAACGGGTGTTACATAATTTTGTATATTTTATTGTATTTAAAAAAATAGTTCACACCTCAAGGGGAGCATCGGGACCCCTCATGATACCCCCAGCATCGATCACCTATCCAGTAGGATAGGTGATCAATGCAGACGACAATTGCCGGCATTTTCAATAAAGCCCATATAACATATGTGTAATGTTATATGGGCTTTCTTCTTCTTATTATTGTTACATTTATTATAAATACATATAGTTGAGAACTCGAGGGGGGCATCAGGACCCCTCCTGATATACTCCCTAGCATGGATCACCTATCCAGAAGGATAGATGATCCATGGGGAGATGAGGAAGACATTTTCTGCCTTCCTTTCTTACTACTGGAGTGGCTGTATAAGCCGGCTCCAGTAGAAGTGGTTATAGTGAACCCTGTCACCGGGTTCATTCACAAGACCGGGTGATTGATTGATTCATGAAAGAGCAGCAATGCACTTCTCCTGAATGAACCCGGTGACAGGGTTCACTACAATCACTTTTACAAGACTTGGCTTATACTGTTCGGTAGTAGTAAGTAGGTGATCAGTGCTAGGGGTGGATATCAGGAGGGGTCCTGATGCCCCCCTTGGGGTCTGAACTATATATTTATAGTAAATGTAACAAAAATTATAATAAGAGAGCCCATATAACATATTTTACACATATGTTATGTGGGCTTTATTGAAAATACCGGCACAGGTGATCAATGCTAGGGGGGGTATCAGGACGGGTCCCAATGCACCCCCATGAGGTCTGAACTATTTTTTTAAATACAATAAGCTATACAAAATACAATAACATTTATTACACACATATATATATATATATATATATATATATATATAATATGCAAGGTATGCAGCCGCATACCTTGACTATTAAACCTTTGAGTACCATAGGACTAGCAAGCACATTGCAATGCATTGTTACCTGGTACTCTTTAGGTTAATTATGTAATACATATACAATGAGGGCATGTCAAATTAAACTGGAGAATAAACAATGTCGAATGGGAGTAATATTTGTCAACATGGAGAAAGAAGGTCATGGGAGCACTATATGTTGATTTTCAAAGGGGGATTAATATGTCGAACAGGGGCACTATATGTCGTATTTCTATGAGGTATACTGTATTGTGCACTGCTTTTGTTCGAACAGCAATGGTTTTTAACCGTTGCTGTGGCTTCTACTCCTCAACTCAGAGGCACAGTATTACCGACAGAAAATGTAACCACAAAACACGCAGTAATACTGACCATAGGTAAAAGAATGCTACTTGAGCATTGTTTTTAGTTGTTTCTTATGGGCTTTTTTTGACTGGCGGTGCACATAATTACTGCTGATTTTGTTTTCACAACTCCGGTAATAGGATACTAAAACCTGACTTAAAAAAACACAACACCTGTGTTTTTTTTAGCGATGGTAATAGTATCAAGGCCTTATTCTTGTACCTCTCTTCAACCCCTTGGGGAACAAACTGTTTTCTGCTACAGCCAACTATTTAAAATTTTGAATCATCAGTCCAGAGCACCTGCTGCCATTTTTCTGCACCACAGTTCCTGTGTCTTTGTGCATAGTTGGGATCACCAAAAAAACAAGAACATTCATAGGTTTTGAGAAAATATTAAATTGGCATATATTTATCAATGTTTTGGTCCCCTGAAGATTATGCTGCAGTCTTGCGTCAAAAGCCAAGAGGAGAAGCTCAGTGATGTCATTCTACATGATATGATGCTCACATTAGTCCAAGTGTAAAGAGTAACCCTTCAAGTGCAAGTTTCCATATTGAAAACAATAAATGGGATCAACAGTTGATTAACAAACCTCATAGAGTGGATGAATGCTAGTTGGTTAAAAGTGAAACCTGAGAAAACAAAGTTACTCGTTCTGAGGGGACCCACGGGCAACAAGAATATCTCATGATCACCCAACTGGCCTGGAATTTGGAGGCTCTGAACTCTTTAGTTCAACAGAGGTACAAAATCATGGAGTGATGATTGACTCTGGACTGTCATTTAAACAGCAGATTTCTTCTGTAATAAAATCTGCCTTCTTTCATCTGAGAAACATAGCCAGGATACAACACTTAATCCCACCGGATGATATGCCAACATTATTCCATGCATTTGTGTCTTCTCTTTTAGATTACTGTAATGCACTGGCTTCCAATTAAATAGCGAACATATTTTAAAGTTGGCCTGCTGACTAGTGTTGAGCGAGCATGCTCGGCCGATGCTCGGATCGGCTCTAGCATCGCTCTGCTCGGCACATGGCGGTACTCGTACGAGTACCGCATGTGCTCGCCCGCCATGTTCGGGTCTCCTCCCCGCACGTTTTGCGGCTGCTGCGCAGCCAATAAACGTGCAGGGAGGCTCTGACATCGGTGTAATGCCAGCAGCCATGTTGGCTGCTGGCATTACACTGATTGGCTGGCCAGAACCCGTGGTCGGGAGCTGTATAGCACCTGACCATCGAGTTCGGCTCAGTCTGAGCCAGGGAGAGCTGAGGATAGGAAGGGAAAGGCAGTGTAGGGAGGAAAAAAACAAAAATTGTGAAAAAAAAGAACCAAAAGTCCTTTTTAGGACTACTGTGTGTGGGGGCAGCAGGTTATTTTGTGTGGGGGAAAAAAAAAAAAAAAAAAAATATTCTGTTTAGTGTGAAAAGTTGCAGATTAGAGCACATTCTGTTTAGTGTGCACAGTTGCAGATTAGAGCACATTCTGTTTAGTGTGCAAAGTTGCAGATTAGAGCACATTCTGTTTAGTGTGCAAAGTTGCAGATTAGAGCACATTCTGTTTAGTGTGCAAAGTTGCAGATTAGAGCACATTCTGTTAAGTCTTCAAACTAAAATATCAAAGTCACATATTCCATTCAGTGTGCGTCGCCGCAGTTTAGCAGCACATTCTGTGTACTGTGCAGAGTTGCAGAATAGGAAGAAATACTGTTAAGTCTTCAAACTAAAATATCAAAGTCACATATTCCATTCAGTGTGCTTCGCCGCAGTTTAGCAGCACATTCTGTGTACTGTGCAGAGTTGCAGAATAGGAAGAAATACTGTTAAGTCTTCAAACTAAAATATCAAAGTCACATATTCCATTCAGTGTGCTTCGCCGCAGTTTAGCAGCACATTCTGTGTACTGTGCAGAGTTGCAGAATAGGAAGAAATACTGTTAAGTCTTCAAACTAAAATATCAAAGTCACATATTCCATTCAGTGTGCTTCGCCGCAGTTTAGCAGCACATTCTGTGTAGTGTGCAGAGTTGCAGAATAGTAAGAAATAGTGTTAAGTTTTCAAACTCAAATATTAAAGTCACATATTCCATTCAGTGTGTGTCACCGCCGTTTAGCAGCCTATTCTGTGTACTCTGCAGAGTTGCAGAATAGTAAGAAATACTGTTAAGTTTTCAAACTCAAATATTAAAGTCACATATTCCATTCAGTGTGTTTCACCGCCGTTTAGCAGCCTATTCTGTGTACTCTGCACAGTTGCAGAATAGTAAGAAATACTGTTAAGTTTTCAAACTCAAATATTAAAGTCACATATTCCATTCAGTGTGTTTCACCGCCGTTTAGCAGCCTATTCTGTGTACTCTGCAGAGTTGCAGAATAGTAAGAAATAGTGTTAAGTTTTCAAACTCAAATATTAAAGTCACATATTCCATTCAGTGTGTTTCACCGCCGTTTAGCAGTCTATTCTGTGTACTCTGCACAGTTGCAGAATAGTAAGAAATACTGTTAAGTTTTCAAACTCAAATATTAAAGTCACATATTCCATTCAGTGTGTATCACCGCCGTTTAGCAGCCTATTCTGTGTACTCTGCACAGTTGCAGAATAGTAAGAAATACTGTTAAGTTTTCAAACTCAAATATTAAAGTCACATATTCCATTCAGTGTGTTTCACCGCCGTTTAGCAGCCTATTCTGTGTACTCTGCAGAGTTGCAGAATAGTAAGAAATACTGTTAAGTTTTCAAACTCAAATATTAAAGTCACATATTCCATTCAGTGTGTTTCACCGCCGTTTAGCAGTCTATTCTGTGTACTCTGCACAGTTGCAGAATAGTAAGAAATACTGTTAAGTTTTCAAACTCAAATATTAAAGTCACATATTCCATTCAGTGTGTTTCACCGCCGTTTAGCAGCCTATTCTGTGTACTCTGCAGAGTTGCAGAATAGTAAGAAATAGTGTTAAGTTTTCAAACTCAAATATTAAAGTCACATATTCCATTCAGTGTGTGTCACCGCCGTTTAGCAGCCTATTCTGTGTACTCTGCAGAGTTGCAGAATAGTAAGAAATACTGTTAAGTTTTCAAACTCAAATATTAAAGTCACATATTCCATTCAGTGTGTGTCACCGCCGTTTAGCAGCCTATTCTGTGTACTTTGCAGAGTTGCAGAATAGTAAGAAATACTGTTAAGTTTTCAAACTCAAATATTAAAGTCACATATTCCATTCAGTGTGTTTCACCGCCGTTTAGCAGCCTATTCTGTGTACTCTGCAGAGTTGCAGAATAGTAAGAAATAGTGTTAAGTTTTCAAACTCAAATATTAAAGTCACATATTCCATTCAGTGTGTTTCACCGCCGTTTAGCAGCCTATTCTGTGTACTCTGCAGAGTTGCAGAATAGTAAGAAATAGTGTTAAGTTTTCAAACTCAAATATTAAAGTCACATATTCCATTCAGTGTGTTTCACCGCCGTTTAGCAGCCTATTCTGTGTACTCTGCAGAGTTGCAGAATAGTAAGAAATACTGTTAAGTTTTCAAACTCAAATATTAAAGTCACATATTCCATTCAGTGTGTTTCACCGCCGTTTAGCAGCCTATTCTGTGTACTCTGCACAGTTGCAGAATAGTAAGAAATACTGTTAAGTTTTCAAACTCAAATATTAAAGTCACATATTCCATTCAGTGTGTTTCACCGCCGTTTAGCAGCCTATTCTGTGTACTCTGCAGAGTTGCAGAATAGTAAGAAATAGTGTTAAGTTTTCAAACTCAAATATTAAAGTCACATATTCCATTCAGTGTGTTTCACCGCCGTTTAGCAGCCTATTCTGTGTACTCTGCACAGTTGCAGAATAGTAAGAAATAGTGTTAAGTTTTCAAACTCAAATATTAAAGTCACATATTCTGTGTAAGATGAAGAAGGCGGGTAAAAAGGGACGGGGAAGTGGACGTGATCCTGAAAGTTCAGGGCGCGGGTCAGGACGCGGAGAAACTGTGCCTGGTGCCAGAGCACAAGAAAGAAAGACATCCACCATACCTAGCTTCATGTGTAATTTTACAGGGCGTCGCAGGACATCACTCTCGAGGTCCGACCACTGCGAACAGGTGGTCGGTTGGATGACAGCTGATACTGCTTCCAGTCGGTTAAGCACCACCCTGTCTTCCACCAAGTCCACTCTCAGTAGCCAAGAGTCTGGTCAACATAATCCTCACTCTGATCATCCTTCCTCCCACCATACACGGTCTGGTCAAAGAAGTGATCCCACACTGGGATATAGTGAGGAGCTCGTCTCATCACCAATCCTTCATTTGACCCTCTCTCCAAGCACGCTTGCAGAGGAACATGACATCTTGTGCCCTGATTCACAACCTCTAGAGGCTACCCAATCACAAGAAGATGACAGATGTGAACGGCATTTAAGGTCAAAGGAAGTAGTGGATGATGATGATGATGATGAGACACAGTTGCCATTAAATCAACCACTATTTCCGTCTCAAGACCTTGTTGAGGAGAATGTTATACAGTTGTCAATGACTGAGTATGTGGTGGGATCAAGACTTGAGGAGGATGATCAGAGTGAGGAAGTGGAGGAGGACTTGGTGGACGATGAGGTGACTGACCCCACCTGGGAAGGTGTAGAGCCGAGCGATGACAGCAGTCCTGAGGGTGAGCCATCTGCAGCACCGCAACAGGCTGGAAGAGGCAGTGGTGTGGCTACAGAAAGAAGGCGGACCGCACCAAACCGGCCCGCAAATGTTCCACGGAGCACCCCCTTGCGTAAATCTACCTTGCCAAAGGGTAGGTGTTCCGCGGTATGGCGTTTTTTTAAGGAAAGTGCGGACGACAAAAGAATTGTAGTTTGCAACCTGTGCCACACCAGAATGAGCCGAGGCATGAACACTAGAAACCTCACCACCAGCAGCATGATCCGACACATGGCATCCAAGCACCGTAGTAAGTGGGAGGAACGCCTGGATCGCCCATCTGTGTCTGCAGGCCACACCACTGCCTCCTCTTCCCCTGTTTTCGGTGCCGGCCAATCGCCTGTCGAAGGCGCAGGCCCGCATACCTCCCGCCCTGCACCTGTACCATCTGAAGCACCATCAGCGACCACATCCACTTCCCTGTCCCAGCACAGCGTCCAAATGTCGTTACCCCAGGCATTTGAGCGCAAGAGAAAGTACCCAGCCACCCACCCACAGGCCATAGCACTAACCTCACACCTTTCAAAATTACTGGCCATCGAAATGCTGCCATTTAGGCTTGTGGACACTGAGTCCTTCCGCAGCCTGATGGCAGCAGCTGTCCCTCGGTACGCGGTCCCCAGCCGCCACTACTTTTCCCGGTGTGCCATCCCCGCATTACACCACCATGTGTCCCGTAACATCACCCGTGCCCTGACCAACGCAGTTACTGGGAAGGTCCACTTAACGACTGACACATGAACAAGTGCTTGTGGCCAGGGACGCTACATTTCCCTGACGGCACACTGGGTGAATGTCGTGGAGGCTGGGAGCGACTCGGACCCTGGGATGGCACGGGTGCTACCCACGCCGAGGATTGCGGGCCCTACCTCCATCAGGGTTTCCACCAGCACCTACGTTATTGGCTCCTCCTCCTCCGTTTCCACCTCCGAATTCTCTACACGCAGCGCCACTCCCCCATCAGCCAGTAGCTGGAAGCAGTGTAGCACTGCAGTGGGGAAGCGTCAACAGGCCGTGCTGAAGCTGATCTGCCTTGGGGACAAACAGCACACGGCCTCAGAGCTGTTGCAGGGGATTAGTCACCAGACTGAGCAGTGGCTCTCGCCACTCAACCTGCAACCAGGCATGGTTGTGTGTGATAATGGGCGTAACTTGGTGGCGGCTTTGGAGCTCGGCAAGCTCACACACGTACCATGCCTAGCGCATGTATTTAATTTAGTGGTGCAGCGATTTCTAAAAACCTACCCCAATGTGCATGATCTCTTGACCAAGGTGCGCCGCGTGTGTGCACATTTCCGTAAGTCATCTACAGCTTCGGCCGGCCTGTTGAAGCTGCAGCAGCGCTTACAATTGCCAGCTCACCGGCTGCTGTGTGACGTGAGCACGCGCTGGAACTCCACCTTCCACATGTTGGCCCGGCTTTGTGAGCAGCAGAGGGCAGTATTGGAGTACCAGCTGTTACACGGTCGTCGCCTCTCCGTTCAACTTCCTGTAATCAGAAGTGAGGAGTGGGAATGGATGTCAGACCTCTGCGAGGTTTTACGCAATTTTGAGGAATCGACACAGATGGTGAGCGGCGATAACGCTATTATCAGTGTAACCATCCCACTTCTGTGTCTACTGAAACGCTCGCTGCTCACAATTAAAACCGACGCTTTGCATGTGGAAGAAGTGGAAATGGGGGAGGAAGAGCTTACACAAGGTGATAGCCAGAGCTACCTCACTTCGTCTTCTCAGCGACAATTGGAGGAGGCGGAGGAGGAGGAGGAGGAGGAGGAAGACACGGTTGCCTCCGCTACAGAGGGTAGCCATGGAACTTTAGTTCCATCTCTTCAGCGTGGGTGGGCAGAAGAGGAGGAAGAGGATGAGGAGATTGAGAGTCATCCTCCTGGTGAGGACAGCGAAATCTTGACTGTTGGTACTCTGGCACACATGGCTGACTTTATGTTAGGCTGCCTTTCCCGTGACCCACGCGTTATACGCATTTTAAACAACACGGATTACTGGGTGTTCACCCTTCTGGACCCCCGCTACACCCAAAAAACGGGTATATGGTTGACTCTTAATCTTCTCATCCTCCTCCTCCTCTTCCATATGCCCTGTGATATAATTTTTATATAGGGCCAGCTCACCAGCGGGTCCTGTGCTATAATTTTTATATAGGGCCAGCTCACCAGCGGGCCCTGTGATATAATTTTTATATAGGGCCAGCTCACCAGCGGGCCCTGTTTGACAATTTTTATATAGGTCAGCTCACCAGCGGGCCTTCTCATATAATGTTTTATTGGGTCAGCTCTCTAGCGGGCCCTCTCATATAATGTTTTATAGCGTCAGCTCACTAGCGGGCCTTCGCATATAATGTTTAGGATGGTCAGCTCTGCAGCAGACCCTCACCCATAATGTTTTAGATGGTCAGCTCAGCGCACGTTTCCCTCTTAATCATGGCCTCAGTTCTGAAAATCAAGGAAATTTTTGGGAGAATTTGCCTCTGCGCACGTTTCCCTCTTAATCATGGCCTCAGTTCTGAAAATCAAGGAAATTTTTTGGGAGAATTTGCCTCTGCGCACGTTTCCCTCTTAATCATGGCCTCAGTTCTGAAAATCAAGGAAATTTTTGGGAGAATTTGCCTCTGCGCACGTTTCCCTCTTAATCATGGCCTCAGTTCTGAAAATCAAGGACATTTTTGGGAGAATTTGCAGATGATATACAAGTAAATATACAGCAAATATTGTTTGGTAACAATTTTTCGCCTAAAGTCGTTTTTATTTTCCTTTTTGTGTGTTTTATGGTCAGTCTGTAAAAATGGCGTACTACGGGCGAAAGATCGTTCCCAGCAGCGATGTTGGAGTCCAAGATGCATCCAGACATCCTCCCTATGCTGTCCCTGAACCATTTCTGTGGTGTTTCCATCCTTTTCTTCCCTTTTCCTATGCACCAGGCACCCTCCCCTCATCAGAGCAGGGGGTGTCTGGTGTAATGCTCGAGTCCTCCCATTGACTTCAATGGGGCTCGGGTGCTCGGCCGAGCACTCGAGCCTCAGGGGGTGCTCGGTCAGAGCACCCGAACACCCGAGCATTGGGGTGCTCGCTCATCACTACTGCTGACCTTCAAAGCCTTAAATAATCAAGGCCCACAGTACCTGAAAGAGCTCCTGACACCCTATATTCACTTAAGTCAGTCAACTGATCCCTCCTGTCAGCGCCCACAATAAACACAATGTCAGGTTCCCGTGCATTCAGCCACGCTGCCCCCACATTCTGAAACTCTTTACCATCCTCACTCAGGGAGACACCGTCATTACAGACTTTTTAAAAAAGACCCATCTCTTTTATCAGGCATTCAGTCAACTCATCAGATTATAAGGAATTTTTATGTCTGTTTATATATTTGTAAAGTGCTTTGAGTCTCATAGGGAGAAAAGCGCTATAAAAATCACAAATTATTATTATTATAAATAGCATGGCCACATACATACAAAGCATCCCCATGTCAATGAGCACAAATCTACAGTGTAGCAAGCCGGTCAATGGAGACAAATACCTAGATGACTGTAATGATCATTCCTCTGACAAAGAAAAGTTAAATCTGGCCACACAGCTCAGACAGTAAAGGTAGCATCCAACATCGTGCACACACATACATAAGGATTAAGTAATCCTACCATCAACAACTTTCATTGATATCCCCCAATTTATGAGTAGAGGACTAGTATAAGGTATCAAATTAACAGCTGTAAAGTTCATAGAGAATAATTACAAAATGTTAATGCCAACTGACTTTGGGCCCCTGGCTCTGTTTGTGGTGATCACATGCAGTCCTAGTATAGGGCCAATACAGTGTACAAAGCAGTGGCCCTATGTTGGATTTCTATATTATGGTTCAGTATGTTGGATTTCTATATTGTGGGGCCATATGTTGAATTTCTATATTGTGGGGCAGCATGGGGAGCATCACCATTGTGAGTTAGTCCCACATATACTAACTGACACCGCTTTGTTTCTTGTGCAGGTAGTGCCCATGGGGATTTGTGGCTACTAGTAGGAAATGGAACAAGGCTGGGGTGGGGTCAGACAGTGTACATGGGGATATGTGGCTACCAGCGGGCAAGGGAAAAAGCCTAGAGACCAGGCAGTGGACATGGGGTTCTATGGCTATCAGTGTGCAAGGGAACAAGGATGGGGGTCAGATGGTAGCCACAAATCCCCATGGACGCTGCCTGACCCCCAAGTCTTTTTCCCTTGGGAGTGCACAACATGTATTGAAATATGATACAGAGCTGAGGGGATGATTGTGTACTGCTTGATGTATTTTTAACCCTTTGAATACCACAGTGATGCTGTTCATGGTGCTGAAAGTATCCTCTTCACTCCCCTACTGAACAAGTGGGGAAGCAGAGAGCATGCTGTCAGACTTCAGGGTTGTCTACTGCTTGTGAATCCCTTCCACATCGACAGCAGTACACAACCCTCCATGCTTATGACTGACTGAGGGCTGTTACTGTATAGGAAACTACAGAGAGATCCCAGATTCACCAGCGTCAGGTACGCGAAGTTTAGACTGTAAACTCCAACAGCAGAAACTGCTATCAGAGTTTAGTGCACGTGGTGAAGTGCCACATTAACATATAAACACACCCACATGATTACGATAATGACTCATTCTCCTGAATTTCCTTATATAAAATTTTTTATGAAAATCTATATGTTATTGCTGAGTAAAACAAGGGCGCTCCCACTGCTGTCAGTTGTTTTATTCAAATGACATAGCAGTTCAAATAAACAGGAAGTGAATTTACTGTGTGTTTTCTTCCTCATAGTTCTAACTTCTAACTGATAGGAAGTGACTCAGCAGTCTCTATCACATTCTATGGAGAACTGTAAGTCACTGACTTTCTTCTCCATTAGAATGTAACAGAATAACTAATTGGAATTTGACCACTAGAGGGCACTGCTAATGTTAAAAAAACAGTTTTAAACAGTAATAACTCTTGAAATATGCATCTCTCAGCAATGGGAGTATACTTATCTCCTCAACAGGAAACACCCTACAATATATATTTTTTCATTAAAAACATTACTGCTCCTTTAAGCTGCGTTTCCATATAGAAATAGCCTACTGTCGATGAGATGAGTGAAAAATCGTAAACCTGTTACAGGCATGTCAGATGGATGTCGATGTTGGCAGATTTTTCGGATTGATGGGAATATGATGACGAAGACACTTTAGCGCATACTATCAATGTGCCTTCAACATTGCTCCAACAGGATATCCATTATGAGCCATCTTCAGCTTTTAGTGCATCTCCACACTGGGGCAATTCTGGGTGCAACCAACTGCACCATAGGAGACAAATAAATAAGTCAGTTTATTTAAATGGAACTTTTAACTCCTTGATTGCTAGAGAGGTCTCCAACACATTGTACCCTAACATTCAAAGGGTTAAAAATCCCATTTTAAATAATTGGGAATTTAGACAATTTTCATTTGTCCCTCTGATTAAGCTGGTTTGCTGCAGACTTACTTCTCCCTGTCTTCATTGTTTCCATTCTACACAGCTGTGGACTGTTCTAGCACTCAATAAATGACTTATGACAATAATAATACTGTCTGATACTGCATTTTCTATTAATCAGAAGTAGGAAATAATGTGCCTATGCACTCCTCACGTCCTGTTGTATTTTACAGACTGCAGCATCCTGACAAGGAAATGGAGTGCAATCAAAAATTGTTCCCCCAACCTGCAGAAGAAAAAGAAACACGGCATGCACTTTGAAATCTTTTAAAATGTGTGGAGGTTTGGCATTTTACAATATGTTGTATTTTGGCTTAAAAGCAAGTTGTAAACTAAACCTAACAACAACTTTAGAATTTTCAAAATTACCTACATGTTGCATTAGCCATGTTTTCTTTGGAAAGCTAGTTTGTGAGTTATTTAGGTTTCTAAATTATGCTAACTTATACTGATTGTCTGGTCACAGATGCTCAACTAGGAATGAACTTGCTATAGAATTTAGCAGACTCTACAGGAATTGTGTCTTACCCTTATGCAATCCCTTTTAGCTCACTAGTGCTTTACACAGAGAACAAACATCCTTAGACAGATCTGATTAACCCTGCCGTGATGACAGATCTGCCAGAAAGTGCCAAGCAATTCCTGTCTGAACAAGATAGCCAGCTAACCCCAAAACGTACATTTTGCCTTTTTTAGATGTGTGGATGATTTTTTCAGGCATTGTTAGCAAAGAGGCCACACCTGGATTCCCCTGTTACCCTTGGGGTGACCAATTCTAAGGATAATTTGCATATGCATTCCTAGAGATGCTCAACTAGGAATGAGACTACTATAGAATGTATGCTAATTATGTTATGCTGAGCATTAGTGCTAGGGCAGGTGGACAATGCATTGTTAAGCAGTGTTAATGAAAGGGCATATAATGTAGGGCAAAGACAGGAATTGGATTGATGGTATGCCTTAGTTTGCATAATCAATACATCTGAATAACTCAAGAGCTCATTTTATTAACAAAAACCAGCAATAAAACATATAATGTAATTGATTTTGAAAGCTATTTGAAAGTTGCTTTTTAGCTAACAATGTCACTTTAATTATGTTAGTGTCACTTTAATAAAAAGTGCTAAATTAGTGCAAGACTAATGGAAAATAATATATACGTAAAATAATCATGCAGCAGCGACATGATGATCTGTTATGTTAGTATACATCACCTGTTCTATAAACTTGATCTAAAGTCTCAAAAGCATTGCAGCTTTTAGGGATCTCCAATCTCCTCTCTTAAACACAGTCAATTTGATCATTAGCAGAGAAGGAACTCTCAGAATGATGAAGAAACTGGTTAATCCACTTGTGCCAAAGTAAAACTATCCATAAAACCTGTTCAACTGGGTCCAAACACCTATAAGCAAAACATTTTAACCATTTGTCGAATAGAGAGGTATACAATTAATTCCAATTCATTGCATTCTCTTCTGGTCCTCAAGGGACTAAGCAGAAAACAATGCTGCTTTATGCCTCTTGTACCAGGTAGGGCAGATTTATATCCCAGGTCCCCTAGTCAAAGTAATTTAGGCAACCTTAGCTCCGCCCATGACCAAACCCTCACTATTCATATCACCCCACCGCCTGTCCCACTCACTGTTTTCTGGCACAGAAAATATCCTTGACCTATAACAAGCTTGGACAAAAATGGATTTCTTCCCCATGGATGGTAGAAAGATCTCCGTTGCATTGTGGAGCAATACGTTGGACATCTCTTTATAACATCTCTCTCTGTAAAGGAGTATAAAACCAGTGACAATCTCACTTTGGCCACCCTCTTAATTCAGAATGAGGATGTGTCCAGCACAGCTGAGGAGCCCCTCAAAATTTTGAGCTCCAGTCAGTTGCCTACTCTACATATTGGGAGATGCGGCCCTGGTCCCTGGGGTGGGGCAGTGGGAGAATATATGGACATTTCAAGATGCAGAGGACATCAGCCCTAAATTCTTCCTTTTTTCTTATGCATGATATGGGGAGCCTTTAAGGCTTGCAGTGGTGGAGTATTGCATATACTACAGAAGTTTGTAAATAGGCAGAGTTCCAGGTGATAGATTTGTAAGTTTACTTATAACAGCAGTAGATGATCTGCATGGGAGGAGCTATATGTTTCCCTCACTGATGCTGATGTGCTAATGTGAAATGAAGCAAGTAATTATTTCAAAATTAATCTAGTTCTTACTAGCACATCAGTCTGATTGTGTACATTAATGGCTATTTATTAGGGTCACAGTTATATAAATTAAAGGTCTCAGTTCTCTAGATTGGGGCTTGAGGTTTTCATTATGCCACCTCCCTCAAAAAAAGTCTGTAATTGCTGCCTCTTACAAGTAGGAGGCAAGTATAGTTGTTGATACCTTTATTGGCTAACTAAGCAGATTTAGGATGCAAACTTTCAATACCTTAGGTCTCTTCCTCAGGCATGTTATACAGATAAATATGAAAACATCTCTCTTAAATACTAGTACACATTGCATTGTTTAGAATGGAAATCAGATAAGAAAACTAAGTCCAGATACAGATACTTTGAACAGTCAATGGTAAATTGCAGTCTTCCTCTGAGAAGTTAAAGGTATTTAAGATCCCAACGAGACTCAGAGCCGGATCACAGGCAAGGCGCACAAGGCACCTGCCTAGGGCCTGGCCAAATGAGGGGGGCCCGGAAAACCTCATCCTGGACTCTGCTCAGTGCTTCCAGAGTTCCCCTAACTAACTCTTTATTCCGCACTGACTTTCTTGGGCCCGGCCACCGTATTGTGCTGAAGCCTGCGGTGATGCCGCTGCGGACCTCGGCATAACAGTTACCGGCACCCGTTCTAAAGTCTGCCATCATGCTGCCAGAGTGAGTGGTGGTGTGGTGCCTGTTGCGCCGCCCAACCTACCCCATCTCACACACTGCTGATTTCCTGCTGGCCAGCGTGTCTATTCCCATCCCCAGCCTCATCTCAGGAATTGAGGCTGGGTGGGAGGCGACGTCATGAAATACATTGACACGACATTGTGAACTGTCTGCGGCGCAGGCTACCTAAGGGGGTGGGCAGCCAGGTGTTGGCTAGGCATGGGGCATCCCTGGACTGGCTGTTTGGACAATGTGGCGCAAGGGCGGCAACTTTACTTGGGAAAGGTCCAGGAGAGTCAAGAGCAGCAGAGGCAGAGCCAAGGAGGATCAATCTCAGGCATGTGTATAATGATCATCACGTTATATTGTTATTCAGATCTGCTGCTGTCACCAGTGCCAACATATTGTGCCACAGTTGATTTGACTGAACACTTTAACCCTTTGAGTGCATGAGGGATATGCAACACATTGCAAAGCAATGCATTGAATACTCCTCTGGCACTCATAAGGTTAATAGGGTGGACTGCTGGACATACATTTATTTATTATATAAAACAATAACCAACAGAGTTCATAAATGACAAAGGCATCTGACTGTGTGTATAAAATAATATATAATGTAGTTCATAAATTATATTTCTAAGGCAACTGGCTGTGTGTGTAAAATTATATATATATATATATATATATATATATATATATATATATATATATATATGTATATATAGTTTAAGAGGCAAGCACTCACGGGACATCAGACTCAATTAAAATGATATCACTGGGACTACTCAGCCAACAGGTATAAACATTACAATTCAAAATTAAATGTTTCCAGGTCACACACAGTGTCTCAGGTATAGCCCCCTGCTGCTGATCTATACCTCAGTGTGCAATAGGCTACTGCTTCTTACTGATGTATTATTTCTTCCTAATGTTGGTACTTACACATTACAAAGAAATAATGCATTAGTTAAACCCAGTAGCTAATTTATACATTATTTTTTTCTGCTGAGAAAAAAAAAAGATACAGGTAACATTATTGAACATGTTTTTCCCTTTAACCCTATGAGTGCCAGAGGGGTATGCAACGCCTGGCACTCAAAGGGTAACAGTAGCACTCTTATTCTATAGACACTGGAACAACTACCGGGACTGCAGGATGGCCCTACCACCTGTGCGCACTCCTGCGATTCCAGGAGACTATGCAAGAGCTTGTAATTCTATAGCCCTTAGCTGACTGGGAAGTAAAGGATGCGAGGTAGTGTACTGCCACAAAATTAACCCTTAGAGTGCAGTGAAGTATCTAACACATTACCCTGCAATGCACTGGACACCTCTTTGGCACTCAAAAGGTGGTTCAAGAAGAGAATGGAGCGCATTAGTTGTACCAGAGGCTACTTGGGATGACAGGGAGGATAAATCCCCCAAAAATTACATTTAACTCTTTGAGTACTAGAAGGGTGCCAGTGGTCGAACAATGCATTGGACAAACCACTGGCATTCAGAGAGTTAAGTAAGACCAGCAGTGGAGCTGCAAGAGCAGTCTCTAGCGCACAGGCAGTGCTGGTGTCAGCCACATTAGTAACTTGCTGCCAAAAGATCTAGTCCTTCATGATTAATTGTTCATTGCTGTGAGTGGAGTCGTCAGCAAACCTCAGGAAGTAATACACACTGGTCTGTTGTCTGCCAGATGCGAGAGAGAACCTTATGCACCCTACATGCCTCTATACAGAATGCTGGTTGTTCACAGTGTACAAGTCTTGCCATTGGCGTAGTAGTGCATCTACTGTGCTTCAGCGACCCCTTCTTTCTGCATCTATCTCTTAACAAGATAAAATGTAAATCCCCTGGAAGTGTGTGTGTTTGTGTGTACTTGGCAGGAGAGGAACAGCTCTGGTTGAAGGCCTGTAAGTAGAGAGATCTGTGAGTAGAGGATAAGCAGAAATGTGTTTAACTTGTATGGGGTGATGACTTTCCTAGGTGGAAATACACCTGTCAGTTTAGTTTTTGAGCTGTCCCTCCATTTATTATATTTTTTTAATCTCCAGCCTAAGTGACATTATCTCTCTCTCTCTTTCTATCTCTCAAAAACACTAGTACACTATCTCTCACAGAAACATGCCCATATATGCTTCAGTTTCTTCCCCTCAACCATTTTTTCCCGTCTTTATATTTTAATACTCTGCTGTTCTTATGAAGTAGCATAATGGTCTGCTAGTCTCATGTGATCGGGTTATTTGCTCTGCTGGTCTCATATAATGAGTGAATAGTCTGCTAGTCTCAGTTAATGGGGGGGTGGAATTGAAGGGAGGGGACCCCAAATTGGTAGCCTGCCTAAGGCCCAAAAGAGTCTTAATACGGCTCTGACAAGACTGTTAGAAAGGTTAATCCACAATGTGATAATGTGACAAGAATTCTCTGTCTTTATTCAAACCATAATTTATAGCATTAAACTTCAACATTAACTTAACCTCCCATACTTTTCTGTCTCTCTGAGTGTGGAACAGTTCCATCAGTACAGTTATTTTAATGTCCCTGACACTGTGTCCATTTTGGCAAAAATGTTTTCCCACTGGTGTCTATGTATTTTTGTTATTAACACTGGATCTTTGGGAATTAAACCTTTTATGTAATGGCTGTCCAGTTTCACCCACATAAAGAACCCACATAAAGACCCGCTGGTGGTCACTTACCACCCCCAGGTTGAAGTTCTACGCAAAATATCAAGAGAACTTCAAACAACATTCCATATGGATGAAAGACTTAAGAACATATTCCCACAGCCTCCCTTATGCTTCTTCAGACAGCCTCCCAGTTTAAAACAACTGATGGTAAGGAGTGCCCTGAATAAAAATACAAAAAATGGCACATCTCCCTGCCTACAAAAGAGGTGTGAAACCTGTGCACACCACGGAGAAGACACCAATTCCAAACACCCAGTTACACCATAAGATCAATGGTAAGCCTCACCTGCAAATCATCCAATGTAATATACCTCATCATGTGTCCAAAATGCCTAACAGCTCTTTATATGGGTGAAACTGGACAGCCATTACATAAAAGGATTAATTCCCACAAATCCAGTGCTAACAGCAAAAAGACAGAGACACCAGTGGAAGAAAATGTTTGCCAAAATGGACACAGTGTCAGAGACATTAAATGAACTGTACTGAAGGGACTGTTCTGCACTCAGAGAGACAGAAAAGTATGGGAGGTTGAGTTAATGTTGAAGTTTAATGCTTTAAATTATGGTTTGAATAAAGACAGAGAATTCTTGTCACATTATCACATTGTGGATTAACCTTTCCAACAGTCCCACTGGGATCATAAATACCTCTAACTTCTCAGAGGAAGACTTCAATTTACCATTGACTGTTCAAAGTATCTGTGTCTGGACTTAGTTTTCTTATCTGATTTCCATTCTAAACAATGCAATGTGTACTTGTATTTAAGAGAGATGTTTTCATATTTATCTGTATAACATGCCTGAGGACGAGACCTAAGGTCTTGAACGCTTGCGCCTTAAATCTACTTAATTAGCAATAACGGTATCAACAATTATATTTGCCTCCTATATTTCTACGGCTAACATGGTACCAACCTCATCTGTTATCTTACAACTAGAGATTTCATGAACAGTTCTAGCTGTTAAAAGAACACAGGTGAGTGCCTGTCATCTGTCTCCTTACAAAACCTAAATCTGTTACCCACTTTTATTTGTTCAAACCCCTCAGCTCATAGCAAAGGCCTTCCTTTCCATGGCCTTCGAGTCATGTAGTAAGAAAACTATGATGCATTATTAACTGGTTTAATAATACAAAGTAAAACATTCAAGAAAGGAACCAACACAATATTTGATCTGCAATTAATTTATTTTGTTTTCCAAAGTTTTCATCATGAACCATACTACATTCAGAATTGAATAAGGTCAGTTGAAATGGAATTAAAATCTAAATATGTTGGAAATTATTTGCTTTATTTCATGCTCATCTCCATCTGAAAATATTTCTTTTCATTTTTCTGAAAAAAAAAGGTGACATAAATTAAGTTAATTAGATAATGCAATGGGATTGGCTTGCAACTACTGCAAGGAAAACAGTCAAAATGGAACTATATTCTAGGAATTTTAATACTCTGCTGTTCTTATGAAGTAGCATAATGGTCTGCTATTCTCATGTGATCGGGTTATTTGCTCTGCTGGTCTCATATAATGAGTGAATAGTCTGCTAGTCTCAGTTAATGGGGGGGGTGGAATTGAAGGGAGGGGACCCCAAATTGGTAGCCTGCCTAAGGCCCAAAAGAGTCTTAATACGGCTCTGACAAGACTGTTAGAAAGGTTAA
Source organism: Rhinophrynus dorsalis (assembly GCA_037306005.1). Lineage (NCBI taxonomy): Eukaryota > Metazoa > Chordata > Amphibia > Anura > Rhinophrynidae > Rhinophrynus > Rhinophrynus dorsalis. The sequence goes on from CM074721.1 coordinate 120,078,375, forward strand.
TCCACAATGTGATAATGTGACAAGAATTCTCTGTCTTTATTCAAACCATAATTTATAGCATTAAACTTCAACATTAACTTAACCTCCCATACTTTTCTGTCTCTCTGAGTGTGGAACAGTTCCATCAGTACAGTTATTTTAATGTCCCTGACACTGTGTCCATTTTGGCAAAAATGTTTTCCCACTGGTGTCTCTGTATTTTTGTTATTAACACTGGATCTTTGGGAATTAAACCTTTTATGTAATGGCTGTCCAGTTTCACCCACATAAAGAACCCACATAAAGACCCGCTGGTGGTCACTTACCACCCCCAGGTTGAAGTTCTACGCAAAATATCAAGAGAACTTCAAACAACATTCCATATGGATGAAAGACTTAAGAACATATTCCCACAGCCTCCCTTATGCTTCTTCAGACAGCCTCCCAGTTTAAAACAACTGATGGTAAGGAGTGCCCTGAATAAAAATACAAAAAATGGCACATCTCCCTGCCTACAAAAGAGGTGTGAAACCTGTGCACACCACGGAGAAGACACCAATTCCAAACACCCAGTTACACCATAAGATCAATGGTAAGCCTCACCTGCAAATCATCCAATGTAATATACCTCATCATGTGTCCAAAATGCCTAACAGCTCTTTATATGGGTGAAACTGGACAGCCATTACATAAAAGGATTAATTCCCACAAATCCAGTGCTAACAGCAAAAAGACAGAGACACCAGTGGAAGAAAATGTTTGCCAAAATGGACACAGTGTCAGGGACATTAAATGAACTGTACTGAAGGGACTGTTCTGCACTCAGAGAGACAGAAAAGTATGGGAGGTTGAGTTAATGTTGAAGTTTAATGCTTTAAATTATGGTTTGAATAAAGACAGAGAATTCTTGTCACATCACCTTTCCAACAGTCCCACTGGGATCATAAATACCTCTAACTTCTCAGAGGAAGACTTCAATTTACCATTGACTGTTCAAAGTATCTGTGTCTGGACTTAGTTTTCTTATCTGATTTCCATTCTAAACAATGCAATGTGTACTTGTATTTAAGAGAGATGTTTTCATATTTATCTGTATAACATGCCTGAGGACGAGACCTAAGGTCTTGAACGCTTGCGCCTTAAATCTACTTAATTAGCAATAACGGTATCAACAATTATATTTGCCTCCTATATTTCTACGGCTAACATGGTACCAACCTCATCTGTTATCTTACAACTAGAGATTTCATGAACAGTTCTAGCTGTTAAAAGAACACAGGTGAGTGCCTGTCATCTGTCTCCTTACAAAACCTAAATCTGTTACCCACTTTTATTTGTTCAAACCCCTCAGCTCATAGCAAAGGCCTTCCTTTCCATGGCCTTCGAGTCATGTAGTAAGAAAACTATGATGCATTATTAACTGGTTTAATAATACAAAGTAAAACATTCAAGAAAGGAACCAACACAATATTTGATCTGCAATTAATTTATTTTGTTTTCCAAAGTTTTCATCATGAACCATACTACATTCAGAATTGAATAAGGTCAGTTGAAATGGAATTAAAATCTAAATATGTTGGAAATTATTTGCTTTATTTCATGCTCATCTCCATCTGAAAATATTTCTTTTCATTTTTCTGAAAAAAAAAGGTGACATAAATTAAGTTAATTAGATAATGCAATGGGATTGGCTTGCAACTACTGCAAGGAAAACAGTCAAAATGGAACTATATTCTAGGAATTTTAATACTCTGCTGTTCTTATGAAGTAGCATAATGGTCTGCTATTCTCATGTGATCGGGTTATTTGCTCTGCTGGTCTCATATAATGAGTGAATAGTCTGCTAGTCTCAGTTAATGGGGGGGGTGGAATTGAAGGGAGGGGACCCCAAATTGGTAGCCTGCCTAAGGCCCAAAAGAGTCTTAATACGGCTCTGACAAGACTGTTAGAAAGGTTAATCCACAATGTGATAATGTGACAAGAATTCTCTGTCTTTATTCAAACCATAATTTATAGCATTAAACTTCAACATTAACTTAACCTCCCATACTTTTCTGTCTCTCTGAGTGTGGAACAGTTCCATCAGTACAGTTATTTTAATGTCCCTGACACTGTGTCCATTTTGGCAAAAATGTTTTCCCACTGGTGTCTCTGTATTTTTGTTATTAACACTGGATCTTTGGGAATTAAACCTTTTATGTAATGGCTGTCCAGTTTCACCCACATAAAGAACCCACATAAAGACCCGCTGGTGGTCACTTACCACCCCCAGGTTGAAGTTCTACGCAAAATATCAAGAGAACTTCAAACAACATTCCATATGGATGAAAGACTTAAGAACATATTCCCACAGCCTCCCTTATGCTTCTTCAGACAGCCTCCCAGTTTAAAACAACTGATGGTAAGGAGTGCCCTGAATAAAAATACAAAAAATGGCACATCTCCCTGCCTACAAAAGAGGTGTGAAACCTGTGCACACCACGGAGAAGACACCAATTCCAAACACCCAGTTACACCATAAGATCAATGGTAAGCCTCACCTGCAAATCATCCAATGTAATATACCTCATCATGTGTCCAAAATGCCTAACAGCTCTTTATATGGGTGAAACTGGACAGCCATTACATAAAAGGATTAATTCCCACAAATCCAGTGCTAACAGCAAAAAGACAGAGACACCAGTGGAAGAAAATGTTTGCCAAAATGGACACAGTGTCAGGGACATTAAATGAACTTACTGAAGGGACTGTTCTGCACTCAGAGAGACAGAAAAGTATGGGAGGTTGAGTTAATGTTGAAGTTTAATGCTTTAAATTATGGTTTGAATAAAGACAGAGAATTCTTGTCACATCACCTTTCCAACAGTCCCACTGGGATCATAAATACCTCTAACTTCTCAGAGGAAGACTTAAATTTATCATTGACTGTTCAAAGTATCTGTGTCTGGACTTAGTTTTCTTATCTGATTTCCATTCTAAACAATGCAATGTGTACTTGTATTTAAGAGAGATGTTTTCATATGTATCTGTATAACATGCCTGAGGACGAGACCTAAGGTCTTGAACGCTTGCGCCTTAAATCTACTTAATTAGCAATAACGGTATCAACAATTATATTTGCCTCCTATATTTCTACGGCTAACATGGTACCAACCTCATCTGTTATCTTACAACTAGAGATTTCATGAACAGTTCTAGCTGTTAAAAGAACACAGGTGAGTGCCTGTCATCTGTCTCCTTACCAAACCTAAATCTGTTACCCACTTTTATATGTTCAAACCCCTCAGCTCATAGCAAAGGCCTTCCTTTCCATGGCCTTCGAGTCATGTAGTAAGAAAACTATGATGCATTATTAACTGGTTTAATAATACAAAGTAAAACATTCAAGAAAGGAACCAACACAATATTTGATCTGCAATTAATTTATTTTGTTTTCCAAAGTTTTCATCATGAACCATACTACATTCAGAATTGAATTAGGTCAGTTGAAATGGAATTAAAATCTAAATATGTTGGAAATTATTTGCTTTATTTCATGCTCATCTCCATCTGAAAATATTTCTTTTCATTTTTCTGAAAAAAAAAGGTGACATAAATTAAGTTAATTAGATAATGCAATGGGATTGGCTTGCAACTACTGCAAGGAAAACAGTCAAAATGGAACTATATTCTAGGAATAAATGTCTATTACTTTTTTAGCATGGTCCTATGGGCAGGCACGTGCACACATAGACACCTTGAGCACCTGCCCTTTTTGTCCAAAGTGCCCTCGTGTCCTTTTAACAAAAAAATAAAACAAAAAATAATTATGAGAAGTGCCCTTTTTTTCATCTGAGCCCCTGCCCCCCAAAATGTCTGTGCACGTCCCTGTCTATGGGGGAAGACATAGTAAAAAGCCTGAGGCTGCACTGTGAAGTCCCCGAATGGCTCCTGTCAGCCAATCAGTGGGTTAGAAAACTGACCTTCTTGGCTGGAATGCCACCCAAAAATATGTACCTCTCAGCCATATAGACCCATAGACCCTCTGTGTCAGGCTTTTAAACTCTATACAAAGATCTGTAGCAAGGATGTACAACATGAGGACCTCCAGCTACTGCCAGACTATAAATTCCATCATTCCTCCCTCAGCCAATCCTGGACAAACCCCATGTACCACAGGGAACAAACAAAACTCACCCAAATTCTCATTGATTTAAATTGAGCATTTATCCCTTGAAGGCTTGAGAGGTCTCCAATACTTTGCAAAGCCCCACTTAAAGTGACAGTCAAACTCTTTGACTTTACATATTCTTCAAGTGCATACTATTTAAAATCAAACTGCATATGCTATTTATTTTTTTTTTACTTTCGTTGTCATCTATTTATTTTTTACACTTTTATTTATTTGACAGGGAGCTCTCTGTATCTGTTTCAGGAGATCTTCCCATATGGTTCTGTGAAAGGAGGGATAGTGATATCATGTAAAAAAAGGATACAATGTAGAAAATGCCATGTAGAAAAGCATGCCCAAGTTAATTAAATACAGAGCATACAGTGCTACAGGGGTGGTGTTATATTGTTACATTCCCTGCTTTCACAATCCAAAACAGAAAGCTTTCAGGAAACAGATCATCAGGGAGCTCCATGTCATGGATTTATATGTTAAAAATAGTGATGATGGAAGAAAAAAATGTATAGGCAATTGAACTTTATGTATTATACACTCATAGAATATGTAAGTCAAAAAGGGGGTTAGCTGTCACTTTAAATATATAGGAATTTTTAATCCCTATGGTGCAAATGGTTTGCTAAATAATTGCTCATATTTTCTTTTGTGGATAAGGTCCTAAGGCACGTATTTATAAAAGCAAACTGGAGTTATTCTGGAGTAAACCAACTGCACCATAGGGGACAAGTAAAAACAGCCAGATTCCCATGCACTTGAATATGGCTTTTTAACCCTTTGAGTGCCAGTGGGCTTTGCAATGCATTCCGTACCCCTCTGGCACCCAAAGGGTTCACCTCTTGAATGTAAGAGAGGTCTCCAGTGCATTACGTTGCTCTCTAGCCTACAAGGGTATGCAAGGGATTATAGAGATAGCAATATTTCTATACTTAACACGTAACATACTTTACATATAAAAAAAATCTCAGTGAAACATGATTTTACCTTTTTACTTTTTTCAATTAACCAAGTGGTAGCATGCTTGCAATACTTCCAATGCCTCCAAGGGTTCCTGTAAGACCTCCAAGGCCTCCTGCAAGACTTGTAAGGCCTCCAAGACCTCCAAGGGCCCCTGTAAGACCTCCAAGGGCTCCAAGGCCTCCTGCAAGACCTCCAAGACCACCTGTAAGACCTCCAAGACCATTGGTAAGACCTCCAAGGCCTCCTGTAAGACCTCCAAGGCCTCCCATAAGACCTCCAAGGCCTCCTGTAAGACCACCAAGGCCTCCTGTAAGACCTCCAAGGCCTCCTGTAAGACCTCCAAGGCCTCCTGTAAGACCACCAAGGCCACTTGTCAGGCCATTTGCCAGATTTCCAATCCCTTTTCCTCCTGTTGATCCTCCTCCTTGGCATGACTGTCCTTGTGATGATCCAAGTGCTCCTGTAAGTCCTGTAAGCCCTTCTGTTACTCCACCAAGCCCTCCTGCCAGACTACCAACCATTCCTGTCAGATCCCCAAGTCCTTGTGTCAATCCTGCACTATTCCCAGAACTTCCTCCAAGTAATCCTCCTACTGGCCCAAGTCCCCCAAGGCCTCCTAAGAGGGCTCCCAGTGCACGGACAGGTCTTCTCTTTCCTCCTAAACCTCCTGTGAGTTCATCAAGTGGAAGAATGTTGAGGGGATTCTAGATAAAGACAAAGTGGTATTATTCAATAATTTGTTATTAAAATGTTCTCTTTAATATAGAAACAAAAGTCCTTATGTTTAAAAGCAAACTGGAGCAATTTGGAGCAAGATTCCCAGTTATTTCATTGGGGCTTGTAGTAACCTGCTGAATGCTGGAGAATTGCGAAGCAATGCGTTGAATACCTCTCCAACATTCAAAGAATTAAAAACTCCATTTAAATGAATGAGAATATATGTGTATGGAATCACATTTGTACACATACAACTTTATGTGTAAATGTAAAGTGGAGACATTCTGTGTCAGAATGGGCAAGTAAAACTCCTCACTGATGGTTTTAACCCCTTAAGGACCAGCGGTCCTGGGACGTTTCTGTCCCATAAGGACCGCTTTGATCCTCGCCGAGGCGCCAGTACACGTGACCTGTTCCGTGTATCGGCGCTCCGCTTTGGGGCCTGAAAGAGATCACTCCAGTGTTGGAATGGTCAATTTTAGGCCTCATTTTACTTACAGCATGACATACTATGACCGTCATCGGTCCTTAAATATTTAAGGACCATGACAGTCATAGTTCGTCATGTAGTCCTTAAGGGGTTAAAGGGATAGTAATGTTTCATAATAAATGCAGCTCCAATTAATCTTCATACTATTTGGGCCATGGAGAGTTTTATTTCAATACTGTCTGAGTTGTAGTTCAAGAGTAATTGAATGATAAAGTATCCCCCTCCCGCCCCTTTTACTGATGTAACACTGCTCAGCTCAGAACAGAAAGGTGGTGTCCAAGTGAATTGCAGAGAGGGACTGTAACGGATCCTACCCGTTACTGGGAGCTCTTGTCAGGGCATGAAACATATTCACCCCTGGGCTCAGGGGTTATGGACCTTTTTCCCTGGTTATGCGCTAAAAATACTTTGTACACTGTATGTGAATGAGGACATGGACATTATTGTGGCTTGCTTCCAAGGGAATAGGCAGTGAGGGGTTAATTATTTCAATATGTATTGCAGACTCCCAAGCCTTTTGCTTAATTATTCAACCCCTGGCCATTGTTAAGGAAATGTATATTCTGGCCACTCAAGTCATTGTATTGAGAACTGTCCTGAGACCCCCTGCAGTGTGGTAATTAGTTCAAACCCTCAAGTCTTTGTTCATCAAACCCCTTTGTATCTGAAATGTGATCCTGTCCTACTGTTTCCAGTGACTGTCCATACTTCACTGGTGCATCCGACGGCGCTTATCTGTGTCGAGAAGGAGAGACCCAGGAATGACGGCGGAAGTCGACGCAGTCCCTTCCCAGCTTCCGTTACATTGGTGGCATAGCGGTGGGATTTCTCCTTCATTCATCGGTTGCATCGAGTGAGATATGGAGGATGCTTTTGGGTCATATGCGGATCGCTTCGAATTAATTCGGTCTCAGTGGAGTTTCTGGCTGGGCGACATTGTAAATGACTTTATTCCGGAACTTGCATCACAGAGGAGCTACGGATGCAAGATGCCTACTGGATGCTGGTAAATCTCATTGAACAAGAGTATGGCCCCGTGCTCCCAGTAACCTTCTCCCCGGCCCGCTTGCGATTTAAGATCCAAGGGCTGGTATGGGATGCTTATCTGTGGGATTCGAACTTTGGCAGTCCAGAAAACGACCGTTTCTTGGAGCTTTTGGCCAAACGAGAAGATATGCTAGGGGGGGTACGTCCCCATGAGCTTGCAAGAGGACTTGAGCGACACAGTCAGTTGGGAGTGTGAGGTGGAATACATGTATGCCAAATTAGTGCAAGAAATTCGGGAGGCCCTAGAGGAAAGAGAAGACTGGGGGGGTCACTCATCTGAGGAGGGCCTCAGTGAAGCTGAGGACCTGGATGGAGTTTCCCCTGTTCACTCCACACTGGTGAGTGGGAATGCGTTCCTCACCAGTGCCGCTTGTGTTACCCCTACATCAGGGAATGGGACAACGGTCCTCCCCGATACCCCTTTTCCTTTGGATTATACTTTTCCTGATCTGAGGAGTGGGAATGCGTTCCTTCTCAGCCAAGAAGATGCCTCTGCATCAGGGGATGTACAGACGTCTCCCCTGATAGGCATGTTGCCCCTTTCCCTGATTTCCCAGCTGCGGTGGATGAGACGCAGGTCCCCACCAGCAGCAATTGTATGCCCCAACTGATGGGTGGGAGAGAGCCCATCAGTCCCTGTGAACCCCCTGCTGTGGTGAGGGGAGAAGAGCTCACCAGCAGCCCCAGAAAGATGCCCCCTGTTCTATTGGAGAATGCCCTGGGAGAGGAGCAGTGTGTGTACCCCAGGGCCATGGATGATGCCGCCTTGAGGGATGGGACTGCGGATCCCCTCAAGGCAGAAAAAGGGCCTGTGAGTGATGGCCTACAAGAGGAGGACCCCAGCGTGCTGGGAGAAAGCAGTGCCGCTGACCCTCCTATGGATTTGAACTGTGAACTGATGGGTGGGAATGCGTTCCCCATCAGCACCCTTGTAACCCCTGGCTTGGTGCGTGGGAGTGAGCGCACCAGGTCCTGTGAAACTCTGGCTGGGATGAGTGGGACAACAGGCCTCATCCCCAGCCCAACTTTTGTGCCCCCTGAATTCTGTGACCTCGGCCTGGTGGGTGGGAATTTGTTCCCCACCAGGCCAACTGTTGACCCAGCCAAAGGGAGTGGGACCACTGTCCTCCCTAAAGAAGCTGGGTCTTGCCCTGGTTTTGCGCTGTGCCCAGAGTCTGGTTGCCGTGGGTTGGTGAGTGGGAGTGTGCTCTCACCGGCCCTTTGGATACCCCTGCCCTGACCAAACAAGTTCTCAGTGCTCTGGATGTTGCCCCAGCCCAGGAGAGTGGGAATGACATCCTTTCCTGTCCCTCTGGAGCACTGGCCCCACAAAAAGGGGGAGATGTGCCCCTCTCCCCACTACTTGATTTCCAGGCTATGGAAAGCCTAGAGTCTCTGTGGACACAAAGGGGTCCACCGTATGGACTGGCTTTGGACCCTGAGCCACTGGCCCCAGACCCAGGAGGGTCTGACCCCAGCACTGCCTGGAGCATGGCCCAGGAGAAGCCTCCCAACTTGATGCTAGCCAGGATCAGGAGGCACCAGTTTCCTTGGCCCAGAACTAAGGCCCAACATTGTATACCTGGCCCGGACAAGGGGCTCCCATTTTCTCCTGGCCCAGGACAAGGGGCTTGCTTGTTGTTTCCCTGGCCCAGGACAAGGGGCTTGCTTGTTATTTCCCTGGCCCAGGACAAGGGGCTCCACACTTGTGACTGACCTAGGACCAAGGCCTCTGGACTAACGAACTGTCCAGACAAGCGGCTCACAGCAGCAAGGCTCTCCAAGAGTCCCAAGCCAGCATTTACTACCGCAACCGCTGGCTTGGTACAAAAAAAGGGGAGAAATGTAACGGATCCTACCCGTTACTGGAACATATTCACCCCTGGGCTCAGGGGTTATGGACCTTTTTCCCTGGTTATGCGCTAAAAATACTTTGTACACTGTATGTGAATGAGGACATGGACATTATTGTGGCTTGCTTCCAAGGGAATAGGCAGTGAGGGGTTAATTATTTCAATATGTATTGCAGACTCCCAAGCCTTTTGCTTAATTATTCAACCCCTGGCCATTGTTAAGGAAATGTATATTCTGGCCACTCAAGTCATTGTATTGAGAACTGTCCTGAGACCCCCTGCAGTGTGGTAATTAGTTCAAACCCTCAAGTCTTTGTTCATCAAACCCCTTTGTATCTGAAATGTGATCCTGTCTGAGTCATTGTATCTGTTAAGACTACCTGTTGCTGGCTTTTGTCTGATGTGTTATGATTTAATCATGTTCCCTATTGTACCAGGTTTCCCCATGTGATCCAATGTACTGTACTGTATATAAATATCTGTGGTTTGTGACCATAAAATGAGTTCTGTTTTGGAGTGAACAAGGAGTCCTGGAGTCTTGTATTGCTTATGGTCTAAAGTGTCCACTCTGATACCCATCTGCGCCAAGTATCCTGAATCGCCGACCGCCTGCTGCCAGCTTCCTGCGTCCCAACTTCATATGCTGTCAGGCGGCGACGTGGACTCTTCCCTGCTTCCCTGCTACCAGTGATCCTGCTACTGTTTCCAGTGACTGTCCATACTTCACTGGTGCATCCGACGGCGCTTATCTGTGTCGAGAAGGAGAGACCCAGGAACGACGGCGGAAGTCGACGCGGTCCCTTCCCAGCTTCCGTTACAGGGACAATCTTCAATTAACATAAGGGGAAAATCTGAAAATCTATCAATGGGGGCAGGGCTTTCATTGTTCTCACAGTAAGAAGATTGTCCCTTACTGTGAGCTGTCTGGTCTGTGGACCAGATTCCACATCTGGGGGGAGGTGGCTTACACTAGGTAAATGGGGCGGGAGGGAGAAACTTTATCATTCAATTACTCTTGTACTACAACTCTGACAGTATTGAAATAACACTCTCTATGGCTCATATACTGTGAAGATTAGTTGGAGCTGCTGTTTTTGCGAAACATTACTATCCCTTTAACTCCTTAACCCTTTGAGTGCCAGAGGGGTGCGCAACCCATTGCTTTGTAATGTGTTGCGTACCCCTCTGGCATACTAAAGCTTTATGTTAGTGAGGTTTTCATCACATTTCAAAGAAATGCATTGGAGATCTCCCAAGCAATAAAGGGTTAAAAAAAACTTTTAACCCTTTGAGTGCCCGAGGTCTTCACAACACATTGCTTTGCAATGCATTGTGTACCGCTCTGCCACTCAAAGGATTAAAACAGCGGCAATATTCAGAATGCTTATTTGTCCCTCACTTTGGTGCTGTTGATTTGCCTATGAATTGGGCAAGTCTGCTTTTTATACACTAGGCTCATAGAAGCATAGCTTTTGACTGCAGGTAAGAACCAATTGGTTCATCCATTTTCCAGTACAATTAAAGTGGTACTAACCCTTTATTTTGGCTTTACATATTCTGGAAGTGCATTACATGTAAAGTTAAATTGCCTCTACTCTATTTTTTTATCTTCACTTATTTATTTTATTTTTTTTACACTGAAGGTCACTGGATCTGTTTCCAGAGCAATTTATGTCGGGAACCATATAAATCAATAGTAACATAGTAACACAGTAACATAGTAATTTAGGTTGAAAAAAGACTTGCGTCCATCTAGTTCAACCCTTTTCCTATTCCTGTTTACCATCGTTGATCCAAAAGAAGGCAAAAAAAACACAACAATAGTGATAACAATAGTGATGCAATGAAAAAAGAAACAGTGTAAAAAAAGATAGGATACAGAGAACTCAATTCTGAATGGATAGTGCTATATTGTTCCCTGTCTTGCTTTGATGCTTGACTAACTAGAAATATAGTTTAAAATAGTGGGAGGAGCTTATTGTCAGGTATGTAAAAAAGTAAAAGAAACAGGCAACAATGAAAAAATATGGTAAAAATTATAGGCAATTTGACTCTGCATATTACGCACTTTAAAATACAAAATCATACATACTTCTCAGAATAGTTTTATGTCTATCCCAGGCCTTTTTTTAAAGGGATAGTAATACTTCGTTTTAACTTTATTTTATTTTGTAGGCATTAAAAAAACATGAAAAATGATATAAGTCTTATCTCTCAAACCTTTATGGTTTATGAGATATTCACAAGCAAAGTTTCCCCCTCCCGCCCCTTTTACCTAGTGTAAGCCATCTCTTCTCAGATGTGGAATGCAGTCCATAGACTGGACAGATAACAGAAGGGGACACTCTTATTCCTATGAAAACAATGAAATCCCTGCCCCCCTTGACAAGCTTTTCAGGTTTTTCCCTTATCTTAATTGAAGATTGTCCCTCTCTGCAGTCTACCTGGGCACCTCCCTTCTGCTCAGGTTGAACAGTGTTACTTCAGTAAAAGGGTCGGGAGGGGGACACTTTGTCATTGAATTACTCTGGAACTACAACTCTGACAGAATTGAAATAACACTCTCCAAAGTCTCCAAAGTCCAAATACTATGATTAATTAGAGCTGTTTTTATTATGAAACATTACTATCCCTTTAATTACTTGTTTTATTTTATGGAGGTGGACATAATAGTTTATGGCAGTTTGCTTTATTTTTTAAACTGAAACAGGCAGATGGAATGAGCCTAATTAACCTTTAAAGGACCAGAGTGGTAAGCAACACATTGCAAAGCACTGAGCTGTACAGCTTCTTGTCCTTAAATTGATAATACTACCATGTACAATTAGCTGACTTTGAGGTCTTGTGGTCATGCCTGCCTCAATGGGGGATATTCACTAAGTGGTGATAAAGAGGTGATAAAGTGGAGAAGACTTCTCCAGTAATATCACTTCTCCAGTTCCTATGTTATTCTATGGAACATATGCGCTAAGATTTCTTCAACTTTGGTGATCTTAGTGAATAGGCTCCATAGAATAACATAGGAACTGGAGAAGTGATATCACTGGAGAAGTCATCTCCACTTTATCACCTCCTTATCACCGCTTAGTGAATCTCCCATGAAGAGTCTGACATCTAGGACTGATTAAAGACATTATCTAGTGAAAAAAGGGTCAAAGAGAAAATTCATAGGGTCAATGAATTTTCTGGCCATATTAAGGTAAGTGGAGATATTATTAGAAGGTGTCAGTTCCCACCGAATACTTCATAGGTAATGTTTAGTTTAATGATCATGTGTTACTACTAATCGCTATACGTAAATATATATATAAAAAATTCACTATGCTCATTTGACATCATAACCTCATTTCTCTTTTGTTTCTGGAATGTAAATCAAAATGCAACAGGCAAAATGATGGTCAATGGCCCACAAAAAATTGTGATGAGCACAGAGAGTAAACAATGCATATATTTGCTTAATAGAGTGGGAATCACTTGCTGCTTAATCACATTTTTTTTTGTTTTTTTCTCTCTCTCTCCATTACAGAGGAAAATTATCCACCCAAAGACAGACCAGGTCTGAAATGTTAAGCAGATTTGCTCAGTAAAGTGTAGCTGTCCTCCCTGGGCATAAATGGCATGGGGAACAACACATTTAGATTACACTCAAATACTTATGAAGAGGAAAAAAAGAAGCATGATAAGAGTGTCACTAAGAACAATTCAATCCATGTTTAATAACTTGGAAGAAAGTAATATCAGCTCAGTTTTTTCTTTTTCAATGCTCCAGCTAGAGCGGTGGAGTTAAGGGCTTGTAAACCATGTGCTGGAGTTGTGTGCACCTAAATGTACTAATGGTTTCGGGATATAAGTGGAGCAGATGAGATGCTCTCACAGAATTATACATTTCCCCACATTGGGTATTTGTCACTTCTTTGGATTGATAATGAAAACTCTTGGTTTTCTTCATTCGGTGAGAATTCTACAATTATTTAACTTGATTTTGAAGACCTTAGGAGTGGGATAAATCAGGATTTGACCCCTTAATGTCAGTGACTAGATACACCAGCTGTGCCTCACTGATGAGACCAACAGAAGGCCAAAACATACATTTGAGGTTAGCTGTTACTCATGTGCAAAGCAAAGTTACATTTAGGGTAGTTTTAAGAACCCCAGATGACCCTTGCAGATATGTGAAAGGAGGCCCCAAATATTGGTGCACATTTCTGATCCTCTTGTGTTTAATTATAGCTTTCCTTTTCTCCCCTTCAAATTTTTGGGAAGAGAAGCTAAATTTACCTGATGTTGACCTATAACAACCTGACTTATTCCTGACCATCTGGCCAGGTAATTAAAGTGATTCTTACCTGAAAAGGTAAGTATGGGAACCCAAAGTGAGATCCCCAGCAAATGCTGGTTTTGCTCATGCATTAAAATGACCCTGGTTGTCTGTCAGTTTTTGCTGCTCTCTAGGAAATGTCTTCGCCGTAGTGGGACTACAAAAAGTGACACTCTAGAGTAATGGCTAACCATAAAACAAGCAAATAATACTTTTGTTCATTCTCATTCAGAAGGTCCCGCTTTCTTAGCTTGAAGCAAGTATACTCTGTCAGTATACTTCATTACCAAGTATTTTCATCTCCCACACTGATGACAGTCCCTATATAGGCTGAAAACATTTTATTTCTTTATTTTTTATTTCAAAGGTGTTTTCAGAAACAATAGATTGAGATTTCTCTCATTTTCAAGGATGTCAAGCAAGTATGTTAGGGCTTCATTAATCAAGCAACAGAGGTGAAATGTTGAAGTGAACCAGCTGTACCACAAGAGGGATGCAAACTCCCATTAATTTAAAAGGGGCTTTTATTACCATGAATGCTAGTTATGTCTTCATCCAATTGCTTTGCAGTGGGTTGAATCCCTCACTTGCATGGCATTAGATAAAAGCCCCATTTAAATCAATAGGGAATGTACAGAATTGCACCATATGGTGAAATTGCTTTGCTTCATAATTGCACCTCTTTAGGTTTATGACCTCCCTTTCTTAAAACCCTTACACATGTATACAAACTGATGTTTCCAATGCCTAATACCCAAGAAGTTGTAAAACTGAAATACAAGAAACCAGCATGATATAGCTTGTTGATTGTACCACAAAGCAAATGGAGATCATCTAAATAACAGATGCACCACAATAATCTCAATAATGTAATCTCAATAATAAAAACAATAAAACATTTAAATGCAGAATAAACTAAAGCATATTGAAATAGCCCTGAGATAACTGATTTCCCTTACCAGATTTTTTGAAATCTTTATCAGAAGGGGTTCCTAATGAAACAGAAGATACAAATATTAAATTTACACATTTTTAAAGGGATAGTAATATCTATAATAAAGTGCAGCTATATGTCTTCTTTTTTTGATTTTTAGCATGTAGCACTATATTTCAATACTAACAGGTGTATAGTTCAACCGCAATTGAATATGAAAGGATCCCCCTCCTGCCCCTTCTGGCTTCCTCCCATCAGTTGTGGAATCTGGTGGTGAGACCAGATGGATCGTAATGAGGGACAATCTTCACTCAGTAAGTATAAGGAAAACCTTGCCCCCCTTGAAGAAGGAAGACAGGATTTTCCTTATGCTAACTGAAGACTGTCCCACGCTTCATCCAGACCAGCATGAGAGGTAGAGTGATGCAGGGGAAGATCAAGCGGGGGATCCTTTCAGATTCAATTGCTGTTGAACTACAAAACTGTTTGACTGAAATATAGCATTACGTGCTAAAACTATAATAAAGAAGATTACTATGACTTTAAGAAATATATTACAGTAACAATGCAAACGATATACAACTTGTGTTAATTCTCTGCTCTGAAGTCAAAAGGTACCCACAGGGTGATTTTAATTGTAGCTTACCAGTGATCAGTTCTCTGAGCGATCCAATTGCTTTTTTGCTCCTGTCCACACACACACACAAACCAAATCCAGGCAATCTGCAATCAAATTGCCTGTTTATCTGTGTGTTTGTGGGTGGGTGGGTGTGTGGTTGTGAGATCAGGTATGAACCATCTGATGTCACAGCCCCATTCAAGACCTCTATGGTTTGGTTTGCTGAGGTCACTGACACAGCTATCTGATTGGCAGGCGATCAACATTTTCAAGCCAGACTAGCCAGCCAAAAATGCCAACACTGGTTTTGGCCCCAACCACACGGACAGATATATGTCTAATCTAGTTGATTTTAACAAGATTACAGTGTATGGGTACTTTAAGGGTAGAGAAACCTGCATACCTCCACTTGTTGATGACTACAACTCCCATCATCCATGACCAGGCTGGCTAGAAATGATGGGAACTGTAGTACTTTACACATGTAGGGCCTCGGGTTTCCCATACTAGATTATGCTATGAAGCAATTTCTACATTTTGTTCATCATTCACAATGGATTGCAATACTAATTGTCCTCATCATTTGTCCTAATTCATACTGTAAAACTGTAATGCTCATTGCTCCTTTTGGTGCTATATAAACACATTGATGCTGATGTACTAAGACAAACTGGGGGGGTCATATACTACAGTGAAATTAAGCTGGGATAAACTTTCCAATGAGAGAAACTCTCTAGTTGCTATGTTAGTCTATGGAAACTGTTTTCAAGTTGGAGAGATCTTAGTGCATATGTTCTATACAAACACACAGGAATTTGAGAGTTGAAAAGGCAGCTAACACTGTTTCCCTGGGAGCAGACCAGCCAAAAAAGCTGGGGTATCATTGTGGGCCTTGGGGTATCAGTGTATTATCAGAAACAGCGCTTCAAAAAAGATCACAGATGCACCCCTGTTGGTTCCACAAGACTAAAGTTCAGTTTCCTGTTCTGCTCAGTGCAGATCCCCATACAGCCCCTGTATTGGCCTTGAAACCATAAATACAAAGTGTCCCTCATTAAGAAGGACAGTCCCTCTATTAGTCCCAAATCCAACTATCCTACTCTGGTGTCCCTCTTTTTAGGAGACCAGAATGTGTAATGAGTATATCAATGTATCACATTACTCCACAGCAATAAAATTCTCATGAACCCTTTGATTGCCAGAGGGGTGTTGAACTCATTGCAGCGGTGTTCAACTCAAAGGATTAATGTTGTTTAAAATTCCCTATATGTGTTCACAAATGAGTCTTTGTAAATAAAATACTTTGTTCTTGTTCAAAATCATGTATGCAGACAGTTTGTGATGTAATCACTTTTGAATGAAAAATCTCCTAGCAGCTGGAATACCCTTGTTTCACTCAGCAGGAAAAGCAATGTGACAATTGTTTATTTGTAAAAAAAGAATACTCCACTTTTAAAAAGTGAATATGATTATTTTTTCAACAAAAGTAATATTAATATGAAGTCACTCTTACCAGTAATCCACAAGAAGTAGTTATTAACCCTAGATTGGGATTGTCCTGGAAAAAAAGGTAGATGTTAAACATCCTTCCTCCATGTGAGTATCAGCATCTGTCTGGAGTTAATCTGAGACACACATTGTGCACATTATACTAATTCTACAAATTCTGAAACTGTATAATGAGTAAAGTCAAATTCCCGATATATGTTATTATTTATTTTCATCTTCTCTTTTTTTCTTTTACACTTTTAGATGAGTCTTCAGGATTTTTCCATCTAGATGTATATAGAGGGAGGAGCCGTGCTCTTACTGTATCTGATCAGGAAAGCATGGATGGTGGAACAATGTATCACAGGCCCTGCTAAGGAAAAGATTGGTGGGAGAGAACTTATGGAATTGACTCCCTCCAATCCCAGAGTGCTCATAGCGTTAATACACATCATTGCTAAAAGAGAGCTCCTTTATGAGCTTCTCTGTGTACCCTCTTGCCCCAGCAATTATGAGTCCATCTGTGTCCTGTTCTACCCCAATAAATA
The DNA here is from genome assembly GCA_037306005.1 of Rhinophrynus dorsalis. Taxonomy (NCBI): domain Eukaryota; kingdom Metazoa; phylum Chordata; class Amphibia; order Anura; family Rhinophrynidae; genus Rhinophrynus; species Rhinophrynus dorsalis. The sequence continues at coordinate 120,095,493 of CM074721.1, forward strand.
TGTGCCCCATGCCACCTCCTGCCCCAGTAAATATGTACCCCTCTGTGTTCCCTCCTGCCCTAGTAAGTATCTGCCCCTCTGTGTCCACACCAGCACCAGTATATATATCCCTCTGTGCCACCTCCTGTTACAGTAAATATGTGCCCCTCTGTGTCCCATCTTTCACCAGTAAAAATGTGCCCCTCTATGTCCCCAACTATGCTAGTAAATATGGGGACACAGACCTGTAGATGTGTGTCCCCTTGTCCCCTCCAACCCCGTTAAATATATGGCCCTCTATGCACCCTTATGCAAAAGTAATTATACCCCCTCCTTGTCACCTCCTGCCTAAGTAAATATGTGCCCCTCTGTGTTCCCTCCTTCCCAATCCCCAGTAAATATGTGCCCATCTATCTCCCGTCCTTCCCCAGTAAATATGTACCCATCTGTCTCCTGTCCTTCCCCAGTAAATATGTGCCCATCTATCTCCCCTCCTTCCCCAGTAAATATGTGCTGCTCTGTGTCCTCTCCTTCCCCAATAAATATGTGCTTCTCTGTGTCCTCTCATTCCCCAGTAAATATGTGCTTCTCTGTGTCCCTCTCCTTCCCCAGTAAATATGTGCCTCTCTGTCTCCTCTCCCTCCCCAGTAAATATGTGTTTCCCTGTGTCCCTCTCCTTCCCCAGTAAATATGTGCCTCTCTGTGTCCCTCTCATTCCCCAGAAAATATTTGCCTCTCTGTCCTCTCCTTCCCCAGTAAATATGTGCCCCTCTGTGTCCTCTCTTTCCCCAGTAAATATGTGCTTCTCTGTGTCCCTCTCCTTCCCCAGTAAATATGTGCCCATCTGTCTCCCCGCCTTCCCCAGTAAATATGTACCCATCTGTCTCCCCTCCTTCCCCAGTAAATATGTGCTTATCTGAGTCCCCTCCTTCCCCAGTAAATATGTGCCTCTCTGTGTCCCCTCCTTCCCCAGTAAATATGTGCCCCTCTAAGTGGAAACAGAACGAATAATGTACAACAAGACACATAATATTCTACTAAATTATACTTTAACACTCCACACTACATTAGACCTAAAGTTGCAACCCCTTTATGATAACTTCCCTTAAAGTCTTCAAATGATAAGTAAAGGTGTTTTACCATCAAGTCAAGCACGGTCCTTAAAAGATTTCCAAGTGCTCCTTCATTACCAAATGGGAGAGCATCCTAACAGATGGGAAAAGTAAACACAACATAAGCATACTTGCCAGCATCTGAAAAAAGCTTTCAGGGATACTTTTCCCATGGTCAGTCACATTACAAGGTGTCACTAGTGGTCCATAAAATGTAGTGAGACTCCATCCGAAAACCTCACACAGCAGATTTGGAGCTTTACTTCAATTGCACAACCGGCATTTCCAACAATACACACCATGAATTCAAATAAATAATGACAAACAAATAATATGGGGCTGAAGTTCAATGTTAAGGTTAAGAACAGAAGCAGGGACAGCAGGATGCAGGAACAAAAACCAGGGACTGTCCCTAAGAATTTGGAACAGTTGGCAGGTATGCATAAGAAATCTTGATGAAAACATGCTTCTGAATGAAATTGTCACTGTGTGAACTGAATATTTAGGGTACCATAAAATAAAAATGTATACTATTTTATTGCAAAAGAGAAGGTTACAAAGATCAAGAACACAAAATAATGTTTTCATATTTTACCACAGATGCATCTGATCCCAGAAGGTCTCCCCGGGTACAGCCAGAAACATTCTGAAACAGAATAAAAAGATGGCAATCTAATGGAAACACTTATTATATATTGCTGTCAATATTCTGGTATTTAAGAGTATGATTGTGGTCAGAGCTTACAGCACTGTGTACATGTATCATATGAGTAGTGCCATAAATCACTTGTCCTGCCTGAGCAGGTGGGATGGTAAGTCAGAAAACCTGAAACCACAGAAAAGAGGAAGGGGTAGAGGGCTGGAAGGTTTAAGTAGTCCTCCAGCTCCTCCCACAATTACAGGCACCGCCTTACATTAGTATGATGTAGTCAAAATCTATCTATCTATCTATCTATCCATATATATATATATATATATATATATATATATATATATATATAAACAGAAATGTTATTACAACCATGAAATAAGTGCACACACAGGTCTTGTGAAAGAAGTGCTAATTTATTTGTCAACATTCTGGACCCCTAAAGGGCCTTTATCAAGTCAACTAATAACTCTCCACTGTATTTCCCATGACATCACAGCAAGGTGCCAGGCGTCCCTGGGGCCAGCTGAGCATGATCTGGATTAACGTGTGTATACAATGCGTGAAAAGAGGAAAGAATCTACCCTGGACTAAAAAGATGTGGAATAGTTTACACATATTTACAGATATTTACAAACATAGATCCATGTGGGTTAAAGTAAAGCCGAATGCCTCTTTGTACTGCTCATCTTATTGCAACTAATTGTGACTTAGATCGCTCCATATTGAATAAATATATACATTGATGCAGCATGTAACAGCTGAAGTCACACATGCAAAATTCACAAACAGTATTTACCCAGCTGTAAATAACTGCAGTGATTCGCAGGTTATATATTAATATATATGCCAATAGAGCATAAAGTCACTTATCCAGATATATGGGAACGGACTGAATATGTTGAATAGTAGTGCCCATTTTGTCTACATACTACATTGTCTACATTTGTCTATATATATATATATATATATATATATATATATATATATATACATTCATTCTATTTAACCCACTGAGCACCAGAGAGAAATCTCTCACATTGCATTGCCCTTAAAGGATTAAATCAACAGGAGGTTATGATTCAGTTGGATTGTACCAGAATTGGGGTCTTACTAGTAGAGCCTTACTAAATTAAAATAAATAACATATTCTAGTAATGTTGATTTTCCTAAACCAATGTAATGTGTTTTCATGTTACAATGTCTATATGGAGTAAACTAGTCTGTGACTTATTATACAGTAACATTCCGTTTCTTTAGTTATAGGAATGACTATAAATCCATTAACCGTATATGGTCCAATGACATTTGCATTTTCTGTGATGTCAAAGATAAGCATTACCAAATTAGGTGTGCCTTATTATGACCAGTTAGGGTGCACTGATTTTTATATGTATAGAAAGTGATGCTCATGGATAGACAAATGAGGTAGGAAAGGGGCTCACACACACAACAGTCAGGAGAAAGCGAATGACATAGGAGGTGTAAAAGTAGAAGAAAGACATAGAAAGAAAGAAGTGATAGTTCACACACAGAAGTTTCTGATACAGAAAAGGTAAACACACCTACACATAAAAGGTTGGAAACATGGGATGGAGCAGAGGGATCCTTTGCATATATAACAAATGTCCACCTCTCGAGGTAAAAATAAATGACATCACACTGTCTTGCCAGTATGAGAGGCATTCATCAAGCTGTAAATGGCCCAATGAGCAACAACATCAGATGATTTGCCTGTGCATTAGCCATTTGCCTATTATACAATGGTTTCTAGCCATCAGTTATTCATTAATAAATGGTGGTAAAAAAGGTCTGCAAATTCCATCTGCCAGTGTAGTCAAAGGGGGTGAACACAATCATACACATACTCATATATTTCTATGCTTGCTGGAATATTGGCATTTTCTTCACATTTTCATGCAAGGCAGGGAAATACAATTGATCATTAATGAATATCCATCAATTATCGAGGAGAGGTGAAACATAGTTGATACACTGCTTTCCCTGCAACTTGATGCATTACCCCTCATTTGTTTCATTGTCTAGACTTGCGGAACTTCATGAGGATGCTGTACTGAGAATGTGAGCAGTTCTGGGGTAAACCAACTGCAACTAAATATGAGGCAAATAAATATTCCCAAAATTTAAATGATGCTTCCAAGCCCTTGGGTACTAGAGAGGTCTCCAGTTCATTGTTTCACAATGCATTGGAGACCTCTCGAGCATTCAAGGTGTTGACTTCACCATTTAAATCAATGGGAATTTGAAGAATTTTTATTTGTTCACTCTGGCATAGTTGGCTTGCTTCAAAATTGCTTCAGGCCTTCTTGCTACTGCACTAAGTATCTGTGAATGTATACAGGTAAGCAGCACTGGTGTGTTCTCTATTAGTTTCTATCTAGTGGAAGTGGCTGATATTTTGGCAATTGAAATAGTGTAAACTATTAAACCAACAGAAGTTGCGCTTCACTAGGACAAATATTAATACAAATGATATCAATATGTGATAGAATGTACCATACACAGACTAATATTAAGCGGGAAACTCGTATCAACAACAATATGTAGTATATAGCGTCAAACAATGAATCAAAATAACGAGTCAAATGTCTCCCCGCATTGAGTGTACATACAATTCAGATTCTGATTGAATTTTATTGAATGAGACACATAATTGGATCTTTTGAAAGACTCAAGTCCAATTAAGGGAAAGATATGAACGGACCACACTCAGGACCGTATAGTGGGCTGACGGCTAACGGAGAACCAGGGAACGTGCGAAGGAATTGGGAAGCAACTGACAGGCTGCCAGGGAACACTTTATGGGCCCAAATACAAGTTATTATCTGGTGAGCAGAACTATAATCGTTGCTATTTACCACGTTTAAAGAACTTACACTGCCTACTTAGCACATACCCCATAATAGGTCCCGTGTTGCCTATTCATGCATATCAGCCACTATCCACTATAAATCTGATTGGTCCTATATATTCCAGTATCTAGTGGTTTTATTAGATTTTTATTTTATTTCAATATCGTGCATCTTGTTACTCTTCAATGTGAGTTTTATATGTATTAAATATATTTTTATGTGAAATAAATCTGCACTTAGAAGTCTTTGTGCACTGTCTTCTATTTTCTGTTTTACAAATTGAAATAGTGTAACTGAGATAGGACATAAACAGTCAGAAAATTCTGTAAAAATACATAAATGTACCTCAATGTTCTTGATGGCTTTGTTGAGTTCATTTTTGTTTAATGGATCCTGGGAAATATACAGACAATTTGCAAAGTGAGTAATCTAATATTTTTCCAATACTGCATACGATTTGAACCATAAACTAATAAAACTAATGTGACCATAACAAAATGGCTTTAAATAAAGCAATATATAATCATACCTTAAATTTGTCATATGTGCAGAGAAATTCAGCCAGGACACTAGCAGTTGATTGCATGTTTTTTTCCTGCGAAAAAGCAAACAGAACAGATGACACAAACTGCAATTTACTAATCCCAAATACTCACATTTTAATGCTCAAAGGACCTTATGCAAAAAGCAAAAGACAAGCAATTCTGGTGCATACCAACTGAATCAGTAGGGGGAACTGAAAATATCCAGTGATTCAAAGAGGCATTTTAACCTCATGAACGCTAGTGTGGTCTCCAAAGCATTTCTTTACAAGGGGTTAAAAGAATTCTTTAAATGAATGGGAAGATTAGGATTTTTTTTATTTGTACCCTAAGGTACAGCTGGTATGCTCCTGAATTAGTCAACTTTTGGCTTCTGCATAAGTCTCCTAGGGCCCTATTCAGGAGCAATTCTGGAGCAAATCAACTGTACCATGGGGACAAATAAACATTTCCATTGATTAAAATGGGGCATTAACCACTTGAATGTTAAATGGGTCTCTAAATCATTTCTTAGCAATACCGAAGACCTCTCTAGCATTCAAAGGGTTAAAAGTCCCATGTAAATCAGTGAGAATTATGGGATATTTTATTTACCCCCTGTGGTGCTGTTAGTTTGCTGTGGAAATTGACTCTTAACTTATTGAATATGGCCCATAATGTTTCATGGTTTGTCTTTTAGGTGAGCAGCTTATTTTTTTATTATTTTTATGTATATCAGTGATATGACTGTTACCAATACTTACCAATGCTAGTTGTAGGCAAGGAACGCCTTTATGGGGATCATGTTTATTGCTTTTATCATCTCTAATAACATTCAATATGGCAGGAGCTAAAAATGCATAAATGGATATCAAGTTAGACCTATTTGAATATTTTAGCTTTATTAACATATATTCAGTTACTATTTCACACACGCTAACACTAATAAAGACAAAAAAAAAACAGCTATGGGATTCTTAAATGGAAAATCTGAGGTTTCTATAAAAAAAAGCAGTTAACTTTTTTCTAAAAAAAAAATAGATAGATAGAAAGATAGATAGATAGATAGATAGATAGATAGATAGATAGATAGATAGATAGATAGATGTAGTAATTTTTTAGCTATGACCTAAAAATGATCTGGGTTTATGCACACTGAAATAGCCTGTTCTTCATTCTGTAAAAAATCTTTCTTTGTTTTCTGAGGCCTAAAATCTAGTCTTTCATACCCTCTAAGGGAGTTGCCTTTTGCAGGCCAGATTGATTATCTAAGAGTATCTGTAAATTGTCTGAGATACAGTAAACTTTCTGGCACTAATCAGAATCCGTTAAGTAACTCTTACCTCTCAATACAAATAGCACAAACAATATTAAATATATGATCTCTTAACTAGAGAGTTTACACATGCATTTAAAAGCATGTTTATGATAATATTTTCAGGATTTGATATATGAATAATTAACTTTTACATATTCTAGCTGTAATTTCATGTTATTTAAAATTACAGTAACCTATATTTTTATACTATTGTTTCATGTAAGTTACATTAGGATGTACTATTTTTAAGCCATAATCAACAAGTTGATCAGTGCATGTTAAAGCCTTGCAGACTAGAGGAGTGTTGCTTTGCAATGCTTTATGCATCCGTCTGGTCTGTAAGGGGATAACTTGCTAAGATAAGTGGTCACTTACAGAAGCTCACAGCCACCAGCAGAAAGGTTACCACAGTCTTCATTATAAGTCTTGGAAATCAAGTCTTCACTCCAAACACTGGATAATTCTTTGCACTTGAACCATCACGTCCCATTCAATTTATACAAATCTCAGCTCTTCAGCTCAGTCAGCTAATTATGCATACATCATAAGCTAAAGCAAAGCATGAAATTCAATTTGAAATATAAGAACTTTATAAGAGAGATAACATTTTAAAACTGATAATCCTTATTTGTCATGGTATATGTTAAAAATGATCACAGATGATTATTAACTTGATATTTACTGTTTCCCTAAAGCAGAACAAATTGAAAATTATCTGAAAGTTCACCTAGCAGATGACTATGTCATGCATTATAAACTCATTAATGTAATGTGCAATTCTTTACCACATCTTCTGAACTGAAATGGTCTAGCAGCAAGGGAAAAATCAATGAAGTCTGCAAACAACTGTGAATCCTTCAATGCAGTTCAATGTATGTGATGGGAAATTGACTTCCCTCTTATGTGCCTGCACTTTGGGTAATAAAGATCATTGTTTTACCATATCTGTACTTGTCAATGTTGTTATTCCTAAGTCACTCTGTGACACACTGGACCATATAACTAGGATAGTGGGGTGATAGAGATACAGTACCTAAGGTGTGTGTGATATGGCCATGTTATAGATATCTAGTATGGATCGGGATACGTAGTACAGTGAACGGGTGATAGGATCACCTTACAGATAGTTATAATAGACAGGGATACCTAGGATATTATGTGGGTGATAGGGCCACCTTACTAATTGACAGTATAGACTGGGATACCTAGGATAGTGGGTCGGTGATAGGTCACCTAAAAGATAGCTAATATAGGGATCGTAACAGACGGGGACTAGGATAGTGGGTGGGTGATAGTCACCTTTTATAGAGATAGAACAGACTGGGATAACAAGGATGGTAAGTGAGAGATAGGGTCAAAGTACAGATAGCCAGAATAGACTGTAAAACCTATGATACTGGGTAGGTGATAGGACCATCTTAGAACAGAATATGGGTGGTGACAAGGTCACTTTACAAATTGCTAGAATAGATTGTGATACCTAGGTGAGTGAGTAGGTTATATGGTAACTTTACAGATAGAATAGATTTGGATAACTAGGAGACTGGGTGAGTGCTAGGTTTTACCTTCAGATAGCTAGAATAGACTAGGATACACAGGATAGTGGGCTGGTGATAGGGCAACCTTATCAGATACTTAGAATAGATTTGGATTCCTAGGATAGTGGGTGGGTGATAGGGCCACTGTATCAATACCTATGAGTGAGTGATAGGACCATGTCATAGATACCAAGAATAGAATTGAATACCCAGTATAGTGGATGAGTGATAGGGCCACCTTACAGATACCTAGAATAGACTGGAATACCTAGGAGAGTGGGTGGATTGGTGATTGATAGGGCCATCTCAGGGGCACCTCACACATGCCTAGACTAGACTGGGATAGCTAGGATAGTGGGTGGGTGACAAGGCCAGAGTATGACACCTGGGATATGTGTGAGTGACAAGACCACCTTATAGATAGAATAGATTGGTATACCTAGTATATCAACAATAGGCTGTTGGCATGGACCATATACCTAGGGTAGTAGATTAGTGGTAGGGCCACCTCGCAGATAGCAGAATAGCTGGTGGATCATACGACCACAAGAGAGATAGGAAGAACAGTGGGTGAGTGATATTATTAACTTATTGTTACTTCCTGATTACCTGTTCTGCCACTTTTCTCTGATTTGTGATATTCTCTTCTAAAACATACCTGTCACTTAGGTACTTACTTGTTCTTTAAGCTTCAGTAGAGTGTTTCCCTGTCCAGTATATTCAGTTTTTGATCCAGCTTGTCTCAAGAATGTGCTGTCTTCTGGCATCACGCTTTGTTTATTGCTTTGGAGTTTGACTTTGAATCTGATTATCCCTGGTACATTCCACTCACTTTTGACCACCAGTTATATGCCTGATTACTCCAGTGCTAAGACTGTGATCATCTGCTGTAGTTCAGTTCAGCCTGTCTGAGCTCAGCTGTTATTCTCCAAGCCTGCAGTTTGGGACCAGCCTCCTTCTGTCAACTGTTATCTCTTAGAGGTGAATCTGTGCTGCATTGAGAGGGATCTCCTACTTACCTCATCTCTCCCATTCTGGCCATCTGTGTGCTCGGCTGAACCAATAATTTTGAGCCAGCACTTTAGACTTGGATCCTCTGATCAGCTGATCCTTCTTACCACTGAAGTTCAGCGTTCTGAGACAGATTCAGTTGATTTGGTCACTGCACCTCTGAAAGGCTACTATTGCTACTGCTGTGTTACTTAAAATCACAGTGACCACTTTTTTCTTAAGGGGACAGAAACCTGTTGTCCGTTTGTGTCAGCATCTTTATCATTACTTGTGACAGATTCATACCTTCTGAATTATTTGGATCCTGCACCTTTTTACCAGAATGCTATCTGAGGTTCAACAACTCACAAGAGTGTTTGTCCGGATATGGTACATATTCAACTGGGATCAGATATCTGACAGCACTTTTAACTCATCACAACAAAAGAAGAATTAGAACTTAATTGGGATATTATTACTTATAATTACTGAGTTGCCTTTAATATTCCCTCTTATGCTAAGGAGATCAGTTCAACATTCAATGTGTAATGGATCATAAAACTCATATACTTTATTAATTCTTGCAATAAAAACAAATCAACCCTTTAAAAACAAACACTATCTTAAGCTTTTTGCTTCTGAGGTTAATCTGGAGCGCTATAGGGAATATGCGTAAAAGTAGTCTGCCAAAAGATCGCTCTCTCTCAATAGCTAGCAATGCTTAAATAGTCAATAAAATTACTTTGTCCTTTTCCATATATTCATTAGACGCCTCACTAGTGAGAATTTCCTTCCATTAAGTGTAAATTTCACGGTGGATTCCTTAACTTGTTAGACACTAGTCAGCCTCATATTCTTCTATATTGGTTCACTCTCCATTCCCTTTAATTGTCTGTATTTATCGGGCGTGGAGCGTTTTTACTTGTATCTCCTAACCGCTCGATTTCTGAGGAGTAGTCTCGTCACTGTATACTAGTTAGCTTACTTCACTCTCAGCTCCTAGGGCTCTGCACGAATCAATTATGTGCAGGACGCCAATGTGCAATAAAAGATGTGTTTATGTAAATTTACAATGAAATACTAGAATTAGTCAGCCTAGAATGCGGTGTAACCGCAAGGGATAGCCAGCTAGTAACAAGACGGCCAGCAAGAATCAGCAACGGGGGGTAACAGTTAGACAGCCTAGAATGCGGCTATACCGCGAGGGGTAGTCAGTCGGCGAGGAAACAGTCATAGAAGGCTAGCCGTATAATTTATTTGGAGTAGAGACAGCTCACGGGATTATTGTATTAGTAACGTAGAAGCTGAGAGTGAAGTAAGCTAACTAGTATACAGTGACGAGACTACTCCTCAGAAATCGAGCGGTTAGGAGATACAAGTAAAAACGCTCCACGCCCGATAAATACAGACAATTAAAGGGAATGGAGAGTGAACCAATATAGAAGAATATGAGGCTGACTAGCGTCTAACAAGTTAAGGAATCCACCATGAAATTTACACTTAATGGAAAGAAATTCTCACTAGTGAGGCGTCTAATGAATATATGGAAAAGGACAAAGTCATTTTATTGACTATTTAAGCATTGCTAGCTATTGAGAGAGAGCGATCTTTTGGCAGACTACTTTTACACATATTCCCTATAGTGCTCCAGATTAACCTCAGAAGCAAAAAGCTTAAGAGAGTGTATGTTTTTAAAGGGTTGATTTGTTTTTATTGTAAGAATTAATAAAGTATATGAGTTTTATGATCCATTACACATTGAATGTTGAACTGGTCTCCTTAGCACAAGAGGGAATATTAAAGGCAACTCAGTAATTATAAGTAATAATATCCTGATTAAGTGCTAGTTCTTCTTTTTGTTGTGATGAATTATTATTTAGAGACCTGCAACAACAGATATTAATAAAATCAGTTAAGGAAATAAGACCTACAATATAACATAGTAGCACTTTTAACTGCCGGCTGTAACAGCAGCAAGGCATCAATCCACATCATCAGTCCTCGGGCGGAACTCATCTAAGTCATTGGCTATTCCATTTTTCTGAAACTATGGATAATTAGAATAGTGATAAGGTTTAAGAATACCATATTGATTCATTTATTGTAATATACTTTTATCAGGCCCACATTTGAAGTCTTAAGATAATATTTATGAGGTGAGCTAAACATCCTGAATTCGGAACTAGAAGTAGTGTCTAACTGGGGATTAATGGGATAGCGATATGAATAATAATAATTATAGCTAATACCTATTACTAGGAAACTGCATACTATTTGCCTAGCATAAGAGTTACTGGGGATTTAGGGGAGTATGGGAAATTTGTGTGGGGTAGTTGGTGACATGTATCAGGCACTTAAGTTCACAGACTTTTGCAGGTGATTTGGCCTACTTTCCTGCTTCAACAGCCTTGATATCACGGTATCGTGATTGCTTGCTGAGTGGCCGGCCTGTTGTCTGAGCAGGCGACATACTGTCTGCCTGATCTGCTTGCGGGCGCGCGTCTCTGACATTGCGCTCGCTATTTTGTAGCTGCCTGTCACTTAGCTATGGATAGCTCTGCCTTCTGGCTCAGCCTTATATACTGAAGGTGAACAGGGCTTTCATGGTGTTCCTGTGCACATCTCATTTGTCTCTCTGACCCTCGCTTGGCTTATGTTGTCTCCTGGTGTTCGATCCTTGGCTTGTCTGACTACTCACTCCGGTTGTGACCTTGGCTGTGGCTGACTTCCTGATCTGTGTATGACTCTGGCTTGTCTGGCTACCCGCCCCGTACTAACCTTTGCTGTGGCTGACTACCCGATCTGGTTCCTGACTGTGACCTGTCTGACTGACGATTGTTTCTGCCTTGCTCCTGTCTGACTACCACTAGGCTGACCCAGGGCGTGCTCCTTTACATTGTAGCTCAGCTACCGGCTGGTTGCTTGCAGGTTGCCTCCACTTGGTGCATTCCTATTGCCTCCAGGCATCTAGTGCAACTTAGTCTTGTACCCTGACACCAATTTCATATGCTTACCTGTTTCCTGGCTAGTGAAAGCTTAGTCTCGCTCCTTGTCTCAGTAGTGCGCTTCTATCTGGCTGCATCTATCTAGCACCTACTCTGCTGCCTCGAGTTGCTCTACCAGTTACTATATTGGTAACAGTGGTCTATTCTACTCTCTGTGCCTTCACTGGGAATCTCTCACATTTAGCTACCAAAGTCCTTGTGTTGCCTTCCCTCTCAGGCCAGCTTGGGTACGCTCCTAAACTAGTCTTGATGTTCCTTCCATTTGTGGCAGAGCCAAGTCTGGTTCTAAGACCATAGACCCACGGTGGTTCAGTGTCTGCTCCTGGGTAGTGGACTAGACACAGTCCTTACGTTTATCTCCCCTCTGACTGAGGAAGTGTTCATTATTATTATTACTATTACTCTTATTATATTTCACTCAATAAACTGGTTTAAATTCACTTGTACTGTTCGTGTGTTTATTCTGAGAGTATGTGACACTTGAGCTTTTAAGAAAGGAAATGTCTAAAAAAAAACACTATCCTAATGCAATGTAATCGCACAAATGGCAGTCCCCAATATTCATTCTGATACCTTTTTTAACTCACTATGCTACCTGAATTCACCTTGATGGGAAGAATGGCAAGTTCAATGTAAAGGCTTAGTAGCAAAATGGATTAAAAAATTGCTTTTTTGCATCTCTTTTCCCTTAATCTAAGCTTCAGTTATAAGTGAAAATATAAGCTCTACCTTCACTCCCGCCACCATCACAAGTGGCTCTATTTTATGCTGTTCCATTTTTATCACCACCATCCAACCCTTTTTTATATTCTGTGTAATTTCAGATCACTATCAGACTAAACAAGGTGTCACTGATCCTGCTTTAGACATTTGAGTCTGTTAAGTGGAATTGTAGATATACAACCATGTACCAAACTGTGTTCAGTAGCTGAGCTCTATGGTTTGAAAGGACTCATGGACTTATATAAGAATAAATAGGAAAACGTAGTGGTAGACAATAAGGTGGTGAAGTGTAGGCTATAGTCTGAAAATAGAGTAGGGGTTATTTTAGTAAACAGGAGTTGAGAGCAGATATTAAATCAGAACAGGTGTAGTACCATCATCAGAAAACAGAGTGCAGATGTAATTAGCTGAGCAAAAGGAGTAAAAAGAGATTATATAATCAGTCAGAGCAGGGATTGCATTACCAGGGAGTAGTCAATAGTCATAGTCCTAGTCAAGCTAGGTTTGGGCCACAGAAGACAATCAAATGAGCAAAGCAAGTTACTCTTCATCACAGAAATGAACCACATTCATCTGTGGATAATTGACTCTGAAATGTGTTGAAGACCTCTCAAGCATTCAGTTGGTTAAAAGCCACATTTATATCAATGGTAATTTTTTTTTTCTCTATGATACAGTAGGTTTGCAATATAATTTTTCTTCTTTTCATTTTGGCATAATTCCTAATCATTGTGATGCTGGAATAAACAGTGAAAGAACTGTCTAACCCATGAATCAATGAGGCAACAATTATCAACAAAGAACTTTTCTCTCCATTCACTCAGTAAGCAGGCACTGAAGACCTGGAGCTGGAGAGAGAGAGAGGTCTATCCCTCTGTGTTTCAATAGTAAAATTAACAAACAGGCCACAACAAAATAAGGGAAAAGGTAATTTATTGAATTAAACAATATTATATGATAACACAAGGGGGAGACAGAGCCTATATACGACAAGCACATCATCAAAATTTACAATAAACAGGCCACAAGAAAATAAGAGGAAAGGGTAATTTATTGAATTAAACAACATTATATGATAACACAAGGGGGAGACAGATCCTATATATGACAATCACATCATTAAAGCTCTCTTTATATCAGAAAATGTACCAGTTCTACCTTCCCCCATGCTATTTTATTTTTTTAATTAAAAAAAAGTATTTTATCCACTAACCTTGGAATGGCTTGTAACTGTAATGTTAAATTTCCAATAATGCCTTTAGTTAATATACCTCTTAGTTTTGTAGACGTCATTATCAATCCCTTAGAAATGTAGGCATCAAAACTGATCCCATAGACTTGAAGGCTTCATGTTGACCCCCTAAACTTATCGGCTTCATTATTGCTCCCTTAGACTTGAAGACTTCATTATTAGTGTTGAGCGAGCGTGCTCGGCCGATGCTCGGATCGGCTCGAGCATCGCTCTGCTCTGCACATGGCGGTACTCGTACGAGTACCGCCATGTGCTCGCCCGACATGCTCGGGTGAAGAGGATCTGTGCCGGAAGAGGCACAGATCCGAAGACGCTCCGCTGGACCACCAGGGAATGGAGGTACGGGGGCATTGCGGAGATGAAGGGGGCATTGCGGAGATGAAGGGGGACATTATGGAAGAGGGGCATAGACTCTATGCCCCTCTTCCACAATGTCCCCCTTCATCTCCGCTATGCCCGTCTTCCACAATGTGCCCCTTCATCTCCGCTATGCCCCTCTTCCACAATGTCCCCCTTCATCTCCTATGCCATAGAGGAGATGAAGGGGGACATTGTGGAAGAGGGGCATAGCGGAGATGAAGGGGGACATTGTGGAAGAGGGGCATAGAGTCTATGCCCCTCTTCCACAATGTCCCCCTTCATCTCCGCTATGCCCCTCTTCCACAATGTCCCCCTTCATCTCCGCTATGGCATAGGAGATGAAGGGGGACATTGTGGAAGAGGGGCATAGCGGAGATGAAGGGGGACATTGACCAGGCACCCTCCGCTCATCAGAGCAGGGGGTGCCTGGTTTAATGCTCGAGTGCTCCCATTCATTTGAATGGGGCTCGGGTGCTCGGCCGAGCACTCGAGCATCAGGGGGTGCTCGGTCAGAGCACCCGAGCACCCGAGCATCGGGGTGCTCGCTCATCTTTATTCATTATCAATCCTTTAGTGTTGCAAGCTTCATTATAGACCCCCTTTGGCTTTTTGCCTTCATAATTGATCCCTTAGACTTGTAGACTTCATTATGGATCACCTAGACCTGGAGGTTTCATTATCAGTACCCTAGTGTTGTAAGCTTCATAATGGACCCCTCAGACTTGTAAACTTCATTATGGATTCCTTAGACTTGTAAACTTTGTATCACGGTTTTTTAAGACACTCAGACCATTGGGTGAATAAGAACACAGTTTTATTAAAATAAGATAAGGCAATAACACGCCCTCTAGTGGTGGTAAATATACACAGTGGTAATATATAGATACAATGGTAAATGCACAAATGACTTATAAGTACAATTACACAGTAATAGAATAGCGTATACCCCTCAGGGGTTAAGTCCTTGATAACAGTCAGTCTCAGATGTGGATGTTTGGAACGCCCAGGGTGTTATAAGGCTGTGCTGGAGACCAAGACTATCACCGGCTGGATACTGGACTGCCTCGCCACGGTGTTCAGTAAGAAGCACAAGAGTCCACGTAGCCCCCTCGGGCGTACCTACTGGAACTGCTTCAACTAGTGCAAGTGCAAAAGGCCCCCACGGGCGTGATTGGAACCGGCCTTCAATGCGAGAACTACCAAGCCTCCTCAGACTTAACCGGACAACGGGATAGCACACGCTAGAGTCGACAGCCCCCACGGGCGTGATTACCGGAATACGAATGCTGATGCCTGTGCCTGCCACCACTCGGTAAAGCGGAATCGCTCAATGAACAAGAGAGAGAGTCTCAGGCGCCCAACCGGCCCAAACGGATGTAAACACTCTGCAAGGATGTGTGGAGCTGCCGACGAAGAGCGGCCAGCTCAGCAGTAGTATTCACCGAGAAAGAGACTCTTACAGGAGTAGCGATAGAGTGGGCCCCAGCGGCACTGCTAGGGTTAATTAGCACATTTACTTGAGGCTTTTCAGCGGTATAGCAAGGCTCTGCAGTCTGAGGGAGGCGCGTATACGCACAACTCTGCAAAGGAAAATGCACTGCACTGATCGGAGTACAACAGGCAAGGCAGTCACACCAAAAGCTGGAACAGCAGATAGAAATGTTGCGGCAGCGACAACTGGAACACAGGTCACTGTAGAAAGCAGGAGTCGTTCTTCGGAGCGGGAAGTCAGCCAGGCCGGGTCGGAGCACGTAGAAGGCAGTCATACAAGCCGGGTCGTACACAAGCAGGAACGTCAGCCAAACCGGGTCAGGATCCAAAGGTGGTAGTCAGACGGGCCGGGTCATACACGAGCAGGAACACAGGAGAATAGTCAAGACAAGCCAAGTCGGTACACAGGAATCCGGAACACAGGAACACAGCAACAGTAACTGGCACAGAAACACCACGAAAGGGCGCCTGACAGTTGTGCTAGCCAGGTATAAAAAGGTCACCAGGGGGCGGGCCAAACCAACACAGCAAATCAGTATCTGTCATAGATGAGACTGACAGGAATCACAGGTACTGTGATACTTTGTTATCAATTCCTTAGATTTTTAATCTTCTCTAACAACATCGTATTCTTTTTGGTTTCATTATGGACTACTTATATTTGTAGGCTTCATTAATGATGCCATTAGTTAATATTTTCTTAGCTTACTTTTGGTAATCATTTTAATAAAGCACTCATGTTCTGACCAGTTACGTTTTCCCTTTTGTACACTATTCCCAATATAGTATTATTATATAGAGGGATTTTTGGTGTATGTTACAGGCCTTATCAGTGGAGGAAAACTGTACCTTTTTTCAACAAATGTTTGGCTGTATCATCATCGTTATCACTTTATACTTTATCAGCATTAGAAAAAGGGGAGGACATTATCATCGGTAATTAGGTCATCAGCATATCTGGGAACTTCATGGTCTTAGTTCCCAGGAGGGGAACCCTGTGATGCTAATGAGGTGAGAGAAACTATGCGATTTGCATCATAAATTGGTCGGGGCTTAATCACGAGTGAGGGGGTGGGACTTAAAAAAAATATAGCTAAAATAGCCTGGGGAAGGAGGAAAAGAGGCCGGAGAGTGGGAGGAGCTCAAAAGGAGGAGAGGATGTGGGCAGAGTTTCATCAGAAACTCCCCACATCTGGAGATTTACACTCTGCCCTGAAGACCCGGTAATTCAGAGTCAAAACAGGAGTCTCCGGGGCAAAACCGGAGCATTCCCAGCTATGGTCATCATTAGCACTAACAGAAGCATTATCCACTTCCACCCCACCACTTTCATATACTTCTATGTTTTATAAAGTCTGAAAAAGTTTCTTTTTGCTGTTCCCCTTATGGGGATTTATAGAATATTTACTACTAGTTTGTGGTGGGGTATTTCTATCAGTGGTCTCACTGCTAAATCCTCTTTTTCTATGGCAACAAAACTGGAATGTGAATCATAATATTGAATGAGAAAAGGTTAAGCATTACTATTGGTTGTGAAATGTTTCATATCACTTTAACAAACAGACTTCTCAGAAGGAAGAAGAGGATCATAAATTATTGCACATGCTGCAACAAAAATGGCCACAGTCAGGTTTTGTAGTATGACTTTACTACCACCAACACATCCAAGCACTTCTACTCTTTATGCCTGACCCTAGAACATTTGGTGGACATCATGATAATAGTGTTAATTTTACATTAAAGTACATGACAGGGCTGTTAACATGTGGATTGATGTTTTGTTCATCTAAAAATAATGTATAATATATTTCTCTGTCTCTGGCATCTCTCACAGTCAGTCTCAGCTTAGGTTAAAGGGATAGTAATATTTCATAAAAAAAGCAGCTCTAATTAATCATCATAGTATTTGGGACTTGGAGAGTGTTATTTCAATTCTGTCAGAATTGTAGTTCAAGAGTAATTGAATGATAAAGTATCCCCCTCCGGCCCCTTTTACTGATGTAACACTGCTCAGCTCAGAACAGCAGGGTGTGTCCAAGTGGATTGCAGAGAGAGACAATCTTCAATTAAGATAAGGGAAAAACCTGAAAAACTTGTCAAGCGGGGCAGGGTTTTCATTGTTCTCACAGTAAGAAGATTGTCCCCTGCTGTGAGCTGTCTGGTCTATGGACCAGATTCCACATCTAAGGAGAGATGGCTTACACTATGTAAAAGGGGCGGGAGGGGGAAACTTAATCATTCAGTTACTCTTGAACCACAACTCTGACAGTATTGAAATAACTCTCTCTATAGCTCATATATTATAAAGATTAATTGGAGCTGCTGTTTTTGTGAAACATTACTATCCCTTTAAGGGTCTCATGCCTGTATCTGTCATCTATAAGTCAATTTTTTTTTCTTTAAACTGTCGCTGTTTTTCTTTCAAATGTTACTAAAGTGCATGCATTTTCTTAAATCAGAATGTTAATATAGTGCCAACTAGTGTACAGAAGGCAGATTTTTCTTTCATAATGCACTCTGTGTGAGAGTTTGAGACAGAGGGTATGGCTCTCTACAGGAAACATACAGCTGCAAGTGAAAATGGCAACTTAATGCCAAAAAACAAGTATTAGCTGTAAATACATACATTTCTTCCTAAAGAAAAAGTTAACTGCTCCTTTAACCCTTTGGATTGGAGGTATGTCCAAAACACATTACTTCAGAGATGTCGCTAGAATCCATGGGACTAAAGGGAATACATATTAAGGTGTTATTCTCATGGTAATTGATTCCAGATATAAAATAACATTTAAATTAGGCAGAATATGAACTGCTCTTCAAAGGGTACTATTAAATTACCTTCCATTGTCATCTTACTTCAGTACACTGTCGTATTTACAGTGATCTTAGATACTTCTTACATGTAAACAGATAATCAGTGTTGCTAATATTTTTAGTATGGTGCATTAGGAAAAGGCCAAATATTTGGCAGTTTGTGAATCTGCGAACTCATGCATGAGACAGAAAGTATGGCAACTGAAACTGGAGTAGAGAAAGGTCTGAAAAAGCGGAAAAGATATATACAGTAAAAAGGGGGTAGCTGATCTTTGACTCTCCAGCTGATACAGTCTACATCTCCCATTTGGTTAGGAATGATGTTAGCTGTATAACTTGGTACAGTTAGGACCTGATTTCCTTTTATGCAGTGTAAGAACTTTCTAAATCAATAGTAATAGTAAAATTATAATAGACCCTATGAATTTGCACTCATGTTTTTCTGCAAGATATCAGTCTGTCTTGAATCTAATGTTCAAATAGGCAGACATGACAGTTGCAGGCAGTCCCACAAGACACTAAACTCTGATCTATGAACATGGTAATCTTATGCACTTCATTCACTCTGTGTCACAGCTTACCTTGGTTCCAGCTCCGCAGTTTCAGGCAACGCTCAAAATGACGTCTTTGGCATCAGCGGCCATCCATGCCGCACAGATGGCCGCAGGAATATGGCAAGTGGTTGGACACATCTATCACGGTGCCCTCCTACCTACTTCCTCCCTCTTCACTTCCTCTGACTGACTGCAGGCGTGAGTCAGGTATCTGACTCGTGGTTCCTGATTGGAGACATTGTGTTGCTGTTCTTGCTCCTGTTAAAGCTCCTGGTTCCAGCGGAGACTACCAGTGGCTTCGGCCTAGTCTCCAGCAGTGTGGTCAGTCTTGGCAGCTTACTATTTCTGATAGTAGGGCGTGCTTGCTTGTGACCCTGTGCTTATTTCTGTTTATACTCTTGTGTTGCCTTATTATATTTTTCATTAAAGTCTATTTTACTATACCATACTGACTCCTGAATATCACTGGGAAACAGTGACACTCTGCCTTCTTCAGTTTGAAAAAAAAAAACTGCCACCAACTGTGCAACTGCTTTCATGACCATGACATCCAGGATGGTTTTGATTAGGCATGGGTGAAACTTTTTACCTCAGATGCAAAACTTGTGAAAATTAACACTTTTTAACACATAAAATTCCAATGAAAATTG
Organism: Rhinophrynus dorsalis; assembly: GCA_037306005.1. Classification (NCBI taxonomy): domain Eukaryota; kingdom Metazoa; phylum Chordata; class Amphibia; order Anura; family Rhinophrynidae; genus Rhinophrynus; species Rhinophrynus dorsalis. Next base: position 120,115,322 of record CM074721.1, read on the forward strand.
CAATGTTTCTGTGTTTAACCCCTTAATGGCAGGTTTTTTTTTTCCCCATTACAGCAAATGACTTCCTGGGCTTACCAGGTAAGTCGTCTGTCACTAAGGGGTTAAAGTTTTTCAGGCTTTAAAAAAATAGAGGAATATGAAATTAGTGGGGTGGAAGGGATGATGCTTCTGATAGTGCAACTGATGACCTAATAACTGATAATAATGTTCTCCCCTTCTCCTAATCCTGATAAAGTATAAAGAACAATGATTGTACAGATGAACATTGGATGAAAAAGGTACAGTTTTCCTCCACTGAAAAGGAACAATATCCCTGTTTTTAAACTCTTTGAGAGATCATCTCTAAATAAAAATAACCATATGCCCACAAGCTATGAAAATTACTGGAAAAGTAATTAACATGCCAAATTAGAAAGGGGGGAAAACAAAAATGAAAATAGAAAATTAAACAGGAGAAGAAAGTTGAATGAAGAAAAATAAAAAAATAAAAACTAATGATGAATTCGGTCCACAACTATTATAAAGCAAATATAAAGTCAACCTTGTAAACACAGTCTATAGTCCACTGAATGGTATGCTGTTTTAATGGAATGGGATGCAATAATGAAATGACATGTTGATGAAATGATCAGATGAAAATGGAGATGAATTGCCAAGCAGTCATATGATGAAAGGTAATGTAGGTAAAAATCCTCAAGACTCTCGTGTTGCTAGGTAGAATTGGCCTTTTGTACCAGAAGAGAATATCATGTAGTAATCAGCAACTGGGGGGAGGCAACAAAACAGAAGAAAGAAAAATCTAAGTGTAGCAATTATTGAAACATACTAAAAAAAAACAAAGTAAAATTCATACTCACATAATACTCGGGGTCCTAAGCCCATAAATAATCTTGAACCATGAGCTCCATCTCTCAAAAGTACCTGGAGGCGAATCAGCCTCTTTTTCTCCATGATAGAAGGACAGATTTGTTCTTAAAGGGATAGTAATGTTCCAGAAAATAAGCAGCTCCCATTAATCTTCATAGTATTTTCCCCGTGGAGAGCATTACTTCAATACTGTCTGAGTTGTAGTTCAAGACTAATTGAGTGATAAAGTATCTCCCCTGCCCCTTTTACTGATGTAACACTGCTCACCTCAGAGCAGCAAGACTTTCCTGCTGGATCGCAGAAAGGGACAATCTTCACTGAGCACAAGGAAAAAAACGGGTGCATGGTTTTCCTTATGCTCACAGTAAGAAGATTGTCCCTTGATGTGATCTGTCTGGTCAAGAGAGCAGATTCCACATCTAAGGGGAGGTGGCTTACACTAGGTAAAAGGGGTGGGAGGGGATATTTTATCATTCAATTATTCTTGAACTACAACTCTGACAGTATTTAAATAACACTCTCCATGGCCCAAATGCTATGAAGATTAATTGGAACTGCTTTTTTGTGAGACATTACTATCCCTTCAAAGCAGAAGTAGGCACCTCATGCACCAGTGCTCCCTGCAATAGCCTCTCAGGTCTAGAAAAGGGAGGAAACCCACGGGGGATGTGGAGCAGGGCCAGAACAAATGTGAGTGAAAGTAAGCAATAAAGCAGTTTTGTGGGTATCCTTCCCACTTTTTCATGGGTAAATAGGAAGGAGAAGGGGTGTTACTAAGCCCCATTTATATATTTCAATGTAAACACATTTAAGTGTTATGGTAATAAAAAGCAAAACATATATACAACATGCAGTACCAAAAAAGCATCGAAACATAAAAACATAAAAGGAGCAAAAGGGTTAGGTTTCTCATGTAGCTTACTGTAAAATACATATAATACTCACAATTTTGCCCCTTTTCATTTTATGTGAATTGGGGGGTGCATATTATACAGAAGAGAAAATATATATATTATTCTCCCTCCACCAATCTCAATATGCTCCTACCTTCCCCTCCTTCTACTCACCCCCTCCAGAGGTTTCTGGGACATCTGTGCAATGGGCGGCATGCTTGCATTTCAGGTCCTCAAAGGGCACTACGATTATCTTGAATTTACACAGGTCCTCACAGGATGATATGGGACGTGAGTGGGAAATACAAGCTTGCTGCACTCTGCACAGATGTCCCAGATTCCTCTGGAAGGGGATGAGTAGAGGTGGGATCATTATTGATATGTGTGGAGGGAAGAAAGTGACAGTTTTTTTTTATGGGTGGAGGGAGGGAAAACAAGGGTGTGTATCATACATAGGCTCTTTTGTTTTCCCCTAAAATTGTAGATTAAATTTACACCTGCATATTATAGACAGGTGCGTATTATACCTAAGATTTTACGGTACTTATAAAAACCAAACCTGGGTATGGTTAATAAAAAAAAAAGTATAAATCATAAATAGAACAAAATGACTCCAGTTAGAAGACATTGGTAAACATCATGATAACAACCACATGTTACATATATATGTAAAAGAGTAATACATAAATGTCTGAATAAAACTCTTCAGATAAGAGGGCTGTATATCAGAGAAAATGAGTCTTATCCTTCTTCTCCTTAGGTGATAAAACTGAAACAAATACAACACCATATATGAACATCTAAATAAAACATATGTGATGCAGCATATAGACCTGTCTGTTAAAAATGTTTAAGAAATAAGTATGTATCCAAAAGGACCAGAACAAAAAACCCACCAACTGGAGATAAATGGCATAATAAAAAAGAATAAATAAATAATGTACGGATATAATAAAAGTTAAGAAATGCAATGTCCCTGTAAATAAACTGTGTATATAAAAAAGTGAGGTGGGGAAGGGGTCAGTAAAATGTGAGTGAAAATCAGTGTCAAGTGAGTAGTTATGAAAGAAAATGTATATTAAAAAGGATAAGTGAGAAATTCAATAAAGGCAGCTAAGTTAATATCTAAGTTTAAAGGGATAGTAATGTTTCAAAATAAAAGCAGCTCCAATAAACCTTCATAGTATTTGGGCCATGGAGAGTGTTATTTCAGTACTGTCAAAGTTGTAGTTCTAGAGTAATTGAATGATAAAGTATTCCCCTCCCGCCCCTTTTACCTAGTGTAAGCCACCTCCCCTCAGATGTGGTATCTGGTCCACAAACCAGACAGCTCACAGAGAGGGACAATCTTCTTAATGTTAGAACAATTAAGACCCTGCCCCCTTGACAGGCTTTTCAGGTTTTTCCCTTATGCTAATTGAAGATTGTCCCTCTCTGCAAGCCATCTGGATACCACCTTTCTGTTCTTATGTGAGCAGTGTTACATCAGTAAAAGGGGCAGAGGGGGGTAATTTATCATTCAATTACTCTTGAACTACAACTCTGACAGTATTGTATGTATGTATGTATGTATATTTATTTATATAGTGCCATACATGTACACAGCACTTAACAGAATTTGAAATAATACAATACAAAAATACAGAACAGGTTTAAGAGCATTAAGCTAAAGTGCAATCATTGCATTATTTTTTAGGAAAAAGTGCAGCAAGGGAAACATACACTGGGAAAGGGACCCTGCCCCAAGGAGCTTACAATCTAATTAGAGTTCAAGATGGCATACAGAGACAGTAGGAGGATGATTATAAGTGCAAGAACAAGGTGTGGTGAAGGAAGTTCTGATGTCACTATCATTGTGCAAATGAGGATATTCCTATTGAGATGCCTTCTTGAGCAGGTGGGTTTTGAGGAGATGCTTGAAAGAGATGGCATACCAAAGTTGAGGGGCAGCCAGTGAAAAAGCTTGTAGCTGAGAGATGGCTCATGTTGTATAGGGAGAGGACAGGAAGAACCCTTGGGAAGACCGTAGAGTACGCGAAGGGGTGTAGCGGGAGATGAGAGCAGAAATGTAAGAGGATGCTGAAGAACACAGAGACTTACAGGAGAGGAGGAGAATTTTGTAAGAAATACGATACTTTATAGGTAGCCAATTGAGAGATTTCAGGAGAAGATGAGAAGGCAGGTATCTGGGAGCAAATGTGGTGATTTGTGCGGCTGAATTGGTAACAGATTGAAGTGGAGAAAGATGAGAAGCAGGAAGACCAGAGAGTAGAATGTTACAGTAGTCAAGTCTGGATAGAATGAGTGCCTGTGATAGAGTTTTTGCAGTTGACATGCAGAGGAAAGGACTATTTTGGCAATATTTTTTAGGAAGAAGGGCATGTTCTAGTGACAGCTTGGATATGGGGGGAGAAAGTTAATTTTGAAGCAAGTATGACCCCAAGACAGAGTGTTTTGGGTACTGAGTGTATGGCATAGTTGTCTATTGTGATGGAGAAGGGGGTTGGTGGATGGGTTTTTGGAGGGAACACCACCAACTCTGTCTTAGCCATATTGAGTTTAAGATGGCGGTGGGCCATGCATGATGAAATAGCTGACAGACATTGAGTGACTTGAGACTGCACAGCTGGAGTGAGGTCAGGGAAAGAGAGATAGATTAGAGTGTCATCCGCATACAGATGGTAATTAAACCCAAGAGATGAGATGAAGTCACCAAGTGAGAGGGTGTAGAGGGAAAAAAGAAGTGGTCCCAGGACTGATCCCTGAGGATCACCTACTGTGAGATTGTGGGGAGATGAGAAAGCGATAGCAAAATAAATATTGAAATAACACTCTCCATGGCCCAAATACTATTAAGACTAATTGGAGCTACTTTCATTTTGAAACATTACTATCCTATTAAACCCCTAATGGGCATTGTTTTCAACTCATATATCCAATATGTTTCATGTTGTCTTAAAAGCTGCAGTCTATTACATCCCCTATGTGATTCTAGAATATGCTCGATTACCTGCACTGTCATACCCTCAGTGTTTTTGTTGTGTTCTAGTGAAAAGTGATAACCACCGATGCAAAAAAAAACACCTCTAAATAAAACATATGTGATACAGCATATAGACCTGTCTGTTAAAAATGTTTAAGAAATAAATATGTATCCAAAAGGACCAGAACAAAAAACCCACCAACTAGAGATAAAAGACATAATAAAAAAGAATAAATAAATAATGTACTGATATAATAAAAGGTAAGAAATGCAATGTCCCTCTAATTAAACTGTGTATATAAAAAACTGAGGTGGGGAAGGGGTCAGTAAAATGTGAGTGAAAATCAGTGTCAAGTGAGTAGTTATGAAAGAAAATGTATATTAAAAAGGATAAGTGAGAAATTCAATAAAGGCAGCTAAGTTATGCAAAAAAAAACAAAAACAAAACAGGCAACGGCATTTTTTCAAGCACTATATGCGATTCAATTACTTGTGCTATGAAAAAATGCTGGGAAAAAACCCCGTATGGCCGCTACAGATAAGTGCATTTTAGCACATAAAAAAAAGCTGCAAGTTACAATTCAGTTAAAATTTGATAAGGGACTTTGGACCAGATTTAAAGGTTTGCGTTAAAACAGCCCTAAGTAAGAAAGGCACATCGCCCACAATTAATACCTGATTTACTTTGGATTCAACAGGTAGTCTACAAGAATAGCTAACGAGCGTCGGCACAACAAAAGCACGTAATACAAAAACCTGCATCACACCTGTTTTTGCATCACCATACGCCCTAATCACCCAATAAAACACGTCTTAAAGTGTTAGTAATGCCCAAAAACATTTTTTAATAGATTTCTAGAGGCTAAAAGAAGAATTGCATTGCCACAAACCCCATCTCTCAAACCTTTGCAGTTTGAGAGATATTCGCAATCAAATTCTCCCTCCCCTTCTCCTGACATCAGCGTCTATCTGACAGCAGGAGATCTCAGTCCGGGGATCAGCCTGCGGCTCTGCAGCAAAGCTGAAATCCCATTATTAGAAAAGAATTACTTCATTGGAAAGGTCTACAAAGTGTGCCTGGTTTGCAAGCACACTTTGTAGACCTTTCCCATGAAGTAATTATTTTCTAATAACAGGATTTCAGCTCTGCTGCAGCGCTGCCGGCTGATCCCTGGACTGAGATCTCCTGCTGTCAGCTAACATGGATCTCCTTCTGTCAGCTTTACAGCTGACATCAAGAGAAGGGTAGGGAAGGGGGAACTTTGATTGCTAATATATCTCAAACCATAGTGGTTTGAGAGATGGGATTTGTGGCAATGTGATTATTTTGTTAGCCTCTACTGACTGACAACAATAGCGAGGGCAGCACAAAGAGCGTTAGTCAGCCAATGCCTGGATCAGTATCAGAGAGTGGTAGTCAGCTAGAGCCTGGATCGGTACACAAAGAGCAGTAGTCAGCCAAAGCCTGGATCGGTACACAGAGAGCGGTAGTCAGCCAAAGCCTGGATCGGTACACAGAGAGCGGTAGTCAGCCAAAGCCTGGATAGGTACACAGAGAGCAGTAGTCAGCCAAAGCCTGGATCAGTATCAGAGAGCGGTAGTCAGCTAGAGCCTGGATCGGTACACAGAGAGTGGTAGTCAGTCAAAGCCAGGATCGGTACACAGAGAGCGGTAGTCAGCTAAAGCCTGGATAGGTACACAGAGAGCAGTAGTCAGCCAAAGCCTGGATCGGTACACAGAGAGCGGTAGTCAGCCAAAGCCTGGATCGGTACACGGAGAGTGGTAGTCAGCCAAAGTCTGGATCGGTACACAGAGAGCAGAACAGGAACAAGGTCAGACGAAAACCGGATCAACACGGAACAGGAGCACAGAATAACTTAAGGTCAGGAACACCACGAAAGGGCACCGGCCTAGTGACAGGAGGGCGTATATAAAGGCTAGCCCTGGGAGGGGCTATCCAGCTAGCACCAATAAGAGACAGCCAAAAACAAACCCGGAAGTAGGAATGTCGCACAGAGAATCACAGGCACCGTGATAGCTACATACACACACATAAACAGGTAAGCATGGTGTCCCTTGGGATCTGATCCACATTTCATGACCTCTATGCTTATCACGGTGCCCGTGATTGGTGCTGTTCAGTGTCAGTCAATTGCTGACTATCATGATTGGCTGTCTGTGATTAGCCCTCCTCACACAGCATTTTTAAACCCAGGCTGAGCACTTCCAGGTTGCCCTTTCGTGGTGTTTCTGACTTCACTCTGCCTGACCTGCTTGTCAGGCTTCTGGGCCTGTTCCTGCTGTTCCTGCTGTACTTGCTGATCCTGTGTTCCAGTGTTCCTGTATGCTAGTGTTCCTGTGTTCCAGAGTTCCAGTGTTCCTGTATTCCAACACCTCGCGGGTTAATCTTACTGAGTTCCTGAATTTCCTGCTCCAGCCGTCGCTCTGGCGACATTGTTCTTCTCGCTGCTGATCATACTTTGTTGGTTCCAGCGTGCGGACGCTGGTTTACTCCACTAAACCTGGTTGCGATATACATTTTTGGTCCCAGCGTGCGGACGCTGGTTTACTCCACTAAACCTGGTTGCGATATACATTGTTGGTCCCAGCGTGCGGACGCTGGTTTACTCCACTAAACCTGGTTGCGATATACATTGTTGGTCCCAGCGTGCGGACGCTGGTTTACTCCACTAAACCTGGTTGCGATATACATTGTTGGTCCCAGCGTGCGGACGCTGGTTTACTCCACTAAACCTGGTTGCGATATACATTGTTGGTCCCAGCGTGCGGACGCTGGTTTACTCCACTAAACCTGGTTGCGATATACATTGTTGGTCCCAGCGTGCGGACGCTGGTTTACTCCACTAAACTGGTTGCGAGATACATTATTGGCTCCAGCGTGCGGACGCTGGTTTGCTCCACTAAACCTGGTTGCGATATACATTGTTGGTCCCAGCGTGCGGACACTGGTTTACTCCACTAAACCTGGTTGCGATATACATTGTTGGTTCCAACGTGCGGACGCTGGTTTACTCCACTAAACCTGTTTGCGATATACATTGTTGGTTCCAGCGTGCGGTCGCTGGTTTGCTTCATTAAACCTGGTGGCGCTATTACCATTAGTCCCAACGTGTGGACGTTGGTTTGCTCCTGAACATCCAGTACTGTGGTCAGTCGCTGTCCACTTCCTTGCAGTTGTCTGAGTATCCCTGGCAATAGACCTCTGTACTTATGCTCTATGCTGTCTTAGTCACCTGACAGCTGGTCTACTTGCTCAGGCTGCCCTGCCCGGTATTGGTGAGGCCGGTAGAACCTTGACGATACCATCCTGTAGGTTGCCTGACCCGGTATTGGCAGGGCCGGTAGAGCCTACTCCAGTACTCTTTTGGGCTGCCCTGCCCGGTATTGGTAAGGCCGGTAGAACCTTGTAATTCACCATCTTTAAGGTTGCCTTACCCGGTATTGGCAGGGCCGGTAGAGCCTACATTCAGCATTCCGTGGGGGCTGCCTTGCCCGGTATTGGTAAGGCCGGTTGAACCGGTATATGTCATCTCACGGTTGCCTTACCCGGTATAGGCAAGGCCGGTAGAGCCTGTCATTAAAACTGTCACTTGGGTTGCCTTGCCCGGTATTTAGGCAAGGCCGGTAGAACCTATTATATGTTATATTACTGTTGTATTGTTATGTATGTTTACCCTACGGGGACTGCCTTTAACTTTTAATAAAGTTAAGTTATTTTACCAAACCTTAAGTCTGAGAGTCTTCAAAAACTGTGACAATGCTGTATAACACTACCACTGTAGATCCATCCCTCTGCTGCTCTTTTCAGCTATCCCAAACTACAGTCCCATGTTCACTCTAATGACCCTTTAACCCCTGATGTGACAGAGTGTTGCATTGCATTGGATAACTCTCTTTCACTACAAGGGTACCATGGTTTCTATGGCTATGATCATTGCAAATCACTTTAGTTGCTGTCTGTCGAGCCCTGGAATATAGTGAACATGGGAAATGTGTTGCACCTTGGTTCACATGGGGGTATGCATGATATCCTTGAGGTAGCAATGTCAACATGGATAACAAGATGGTAGATGGTATTGGAATCCCCAGCCACATTATAAGACACGCTCATGGAATAGTAAATGTTTGGGGTCCATACTGCAGCCAGTATCAGGGCTGTGTCATTGACCCTGTGGGGTAAAACAGAACATGTGTGTTGTGGTGAGTGTGTTTGCACCAATTCACAGGACTGATCATGGACATGCATGGATTGTGTGGATGCATTTGTTAAACTCACAGCTGAAGTGTTCCCTGATCAGTCTGTCTCTTAGCTGTGCAGCAGCTGGGGAGCATCCTGTTGCTGTATCTGGGGAACATCCTGTTGCAGCAGCTGTGGTTCTGCAGGCAGGTGTTGTCCTCCAGGTGGGGATGGGCTTCTATGTGGCTCTTCTGCCAGATCCTCCTCACTTAAATCAGGTGAAGGCTGTTGAACAGGTGTGCTTGGGAGTTGCTGGTGTTCCCTAGCCCTCGCTCTCACACGCCTTCTCTGCAGTCTTCACATCAATAGGTATATCAACTGGAATATCTCTCTCTATATCTATCTCTCTCTATCTCGCTCTGTCTCTCTCTCTCCCTGAGTGGAAAACAAGCCACATGTGAGTATAGTGGGCTGTCCCATTAAGACTGGTTTGGGGCATTGTCCAGGTGTGGGCATGAGGTGAGTGATGACCAGTGGGACGCTGTTTGTTGTCCAGGTAAGTGTTTGCCTGTGTGTGTTTTAAAGTCTGCTGTGTTTTGATTGGTGTGTCACTGTGAGTTGCAAGTGTGACTTTGTGGGGTGCAGGTTGTGTCTCTGTCGTGTGGTGATGTTGCACAGGTGAGCTTGTTTTGTATTGACAGGTGTCTATGTTGTGTGTTAACCCCCGTTATTCCGTGCAATGTTGTGATGTGTTGGTGTGTTTTTTGAAAGTCTTGTCCCTGTAGTGTTGCTAGGTTGTTGTATTATGTGTGACAGTGATTTGTGGTGCATGGGCATGGTTTTTGTGTTATTTTGGCATTGCTCGGGTTGATTTATCCATTTGCATGCTTGTGCTATATGCTGTTTGTCTGTTTTATTTTGTGCAATGGTGGTTTCTTTTTGTCGTTGTGTGTTACGGCTAACTAATCTTTTGTTCGTTAAATGTATAGTTTTTCTGCCTTTAGCAGTAGCGCACACCTTTAAATGGCTTTGGAAGGTCCTGTTCCATAGGTCTCAATGCACGTAAGGTTATCAGCCATAAGGAGAACTTCCGTTAGCTGTTCATAAGACATACCTTTAAATGGATTACTGCACGTTAAAAAACCCGACAGTGTTTTTTTTCTATCTCCTGACTTTAACCTCTTCGTGACAGCCGGGTCCGCACGCGGCTGTCACCTTAACGCCTGTCATACACAAAAAAAAATTTGACAAATGATTCCGGTGTCCCCGAACGGTGTGCAGCTGCACGGAGACCCGGACTTCCAGTACTACTTCCGGGACTTACCGGGTACGTGCTCTGTCACTAAGTGACAGTTTTTGCGGGACGTACCTGGTAAGTGCATTGTTGGGAAGGGGTTAAATCTGGGCCTTTATCTCTTAAATTTAAGGCGATTGTATTTTTCTGACTAAAGTCCCTTATTTGATTTTTAATCAGGCCATGCAGCACTTGAAAGTGGGTGTATCGATATGGGGCCCTAAGCCTCATATTAATGCATCCAAAGTACCTAAAAAGTGTTCAAAGTTAGTAGATTTAACCCTATGAGTGCAAGTGGGGTATAATTACCCCGCTGGTACTCATAGGGTTGACCAGACTAAGTAACAAAGCAACATCACCTGCAAAGTTACGCTTACCATTAAGCGGAGGTGCTTGAAGCTGATTGGCTGGGAAGTGCATAAACGCATCCCAGTCAATGGCTGTGAGGGAATTGGAACAGAGACTGGCCATATGTAAAGTCAGTCTCTGTTCAAATTCCCTCAGTGAGGAACAGGCATCAGACTGTGATGTCATGAAGGGGGATCTATGTCACACATCAGTTTCTCAGCCACCACTGCCTCCGTGGCCGAATACAGTGGCAGAAAAATAGGAAAATATATGTTTTTTCTCATATACATCAAAATAATTATTTTAAACAAAGTGGCAACATTTTAATAACCCATTGAGCCCCAGAGAGGTGCGCAATGTATACCCCTCAAGGTGTTAAACTATGTATAAGCATGCAGGTTACTTTATGCAAACATGTATTGATATTTATTTTTAATTTTACAGCTACAATGAAAGAAGAAAGAAGATACAAGAGAGAAGACAGAAGAGAGGAGAAAGAAGAGAAGAAAGAAGATGGACAGTAGCTGACCAGGATTCTGAGGACTCCGCTGTATATCAGGATTAATGGTAAGTGTTACTTTGCAGGGGATGTTGGTTTGTTATTTAGTCAGGTTAACTCTATGAGTGTCAGCGAGTAATTATACCCCACTAGCACTCATAGGGTTAATTCTACTAACACTGTACACTTTTTAGGCACTTTGAATGTATTGATATGAGGCTTAGGGCCCCATATCAATACATCCACTGGGGACTTAGGTTTTTTTTTCTTGCCTTTCAATAGCTGTGTTGGCTGACCAAAGATCCGATAAGGGACTTTAGTTAAAAAAAAACACTGGTTCTTAAGTTTCCTGCACTAAAGTGAGTCCCTTATCAGATATTTAAGGGTAACGGAGTATTGAATGGCAACTTGTATCGTTTTTTTATATTTTCAATGGGCCAAAACTCAGAACATTATCAGCCGGCAGGAGGGTTTTTTCCCCGCAATTTTTCAAAGCAGTGGTAACTAAATCTCTTACCAAGCTTGAAAAAATGCTATCACCCTTTTTTTTTTTTTTTTTGGGCGTTGGCTGCTTTTAAATCGAGCCCAGTATGTTCCATTTACTGCATCCCCCAACTGCAAGTAATGGGATACACTGCATAGGTATTATTGCAGCTAGTTCTGTTCTTAGCTCTACAAGTTGTATTGGTGCTAAAACTCTTACAAGTATTCTGGTTATCTTTGGGAAGAGAAATGCATGTACTGCAGTCCTTCATTTAACACCCAAACATTCCATTCGTACTCTCATCTTTAGTGGATGATTGCAATTTCTAAATATATCAGTATGAGCAATGATATTATACTTTTATTTTCTTAAAAAACACATTAGGCCTATCACCTAGTTTGTGTCACATTGTGTTTCCAGTTTACTTTAGAGCTTGATCCCTTGTGTGAGAGTTAATTGCCTTGGCTCTTCCCAAGTTTCTGGAATGACATAGACTTTTCAAGGGACCTGGTCCCTCTTTGAGATTCCTACGTCTTCTTGTTAATGATCCTGGCTGTGCTTCGGATCCTCCTATGGAGTTTTTTTTTATTTCTGCCTCCTGTCTTACTGATTTTGTATTCTTCTTATTGTGATTTTTTGCCCCCAGTGACTTTGACCTGTTTTCCGACCTTGAGTTTGCCTTACCTACTCTACTCTATCTGCTCCTGATTGACCCACCCTGCCTGACCTTGCTTATCCCTACGTTGTATGAGGGACTGCTGTTACTTACAGTATGTATCCCTTTTGTGTGGCTTTTGATTCTCTTGTGTCTGTATGCTTGTTGATGGCAAAGCTCCTGTTACTCAGGTTCTCCCTTATCTGCTGTTTGGGTCTGTTTGGTTGCTCCCTAGTCAGCTAGTCCAAGACCCGGTAGCAAGGTCACTTCATTACTGCCTTGTGGCTTTGGGCCTGACAGGTTTCCTTCCATTATTCACCAATCATGGAAGTCAGGGGCTCTATCTTTCCTGTGGCTACACATCAGACAGAGTATTGCCGATTTTGTGTTCAAACCTTTTTGGTCCTCCTCAGTGTGTAAAGGTTGAGGCCTGCTTTTATTGGGGTTTATCTGTGTGTAGGAAGGGTGGTACAGGGTCCAGAGGTTGGCCGTCCTTACCAGTGCTGTGCATTCCTTCCATCTGGGGCTTGAGTTTCCTCCAATATAGACTGCCCAGTTACCAGTGATGCCAATCGTTTTTACGATCCTGCAGTCTCTGACTACTATAGATTTTACATACCATAAGTGGTGTGAACTTCTTCTGTGAACTTGGTTTCGCTATTTGAGATATATATATATATATATATATATATATATATATATATGTTGTTTTAACAATAGTGCAAAGTAGGCAGCTGGCCAGGAACTCACCCGAGTTAAAGGAAAGCTTATACATCCTAATAATAATAGCCCTACTACTTGATTTATTCTTGCTCTTGCTCTTGCTCTTGTGACAGTGCCTTAGATCAAGAGATGACATCTTCAATCAGGTCTGGAAGACATGTCCAGTTGCTGACAGGACCACTGAACCTCAAGCTGAACATTGTAATCTTATGTAGGCTCATGGGTGCTTCTTGATTTCGTTCTGAATAAATGTCAGTTAGTAATCTTTCTAATATCTTACCCACTATGGAAGCCAAGCTCACAGGTCTATAATTTCCTGGTTTGGATCTTGCCCACTTTTTGAATGATGGTATACATCAGCTTTTCTCCAATCACAGGCCACTATGCCTTATGAAAGTTAATCAATAAATATAAGTATAATGATCTTGCTATTACTGAACTAACTTTCTTAAATACCCTTAGGTGTATACCTTCAGATCCAGGTGCTTTATTCACCATAACATTTTCCATTCTCTTTTGGATTTTGTCCTCAGTAAGCCATGTACATGATGGAGGAAATTCTGTGGCTTTGTCTGTTTGCCCATAGCCTGTCATTGTTGCTTCCTTTCTATATACAGAAGAAAAGAATGTGTTAAACATGTCAGCCATAGCCTTATAGTCACTAATCAGTTCACATGTCTCAGCCTTAAGAGGGCCAATACCAACCTTAATCTTTTTGTTATCGATATACTTGTATATTTGTTTAGGATTTTTCTTGCTCCTTCAGCAATATTTCTCTCATTTTCAGTTTTAGCTAGCCTACTTGCTTATTCGCAGATTTTATTACATTCTTTATATTTTTTTAAATTATGCATCTGACCCATCTGACCTAAACACTCTTAAAGTCTGCTTCTTATTTCTCATTTCCCTGCAAACCTCAATATTAGCCACATTGGTCTTAATTTGCTCCTCTTGTGCTTATTCTCCAGTGGTATATATTGACATATATTTTGGTCTAAGAGCATTTTAAACAAGTTCCTTGATTCTTGTTAATTTATATCTTTGAAGATTACATGCCACTGAGTATCCTTTAAAGTGATAGTAATGTCCCAGAAAAAATCTTAAAAATGCAAATATATGCAACAAATCCTATATCTCAAACCGCTATGGTCAGTTGTAAGGCTGAAAGCAGGAGATCTGTGTTGGCTGACACGAGGAGGCTCTGCAGCAGAGCTGAAATCATATTATTTAAAATGAATTACTTAATTGGAATGGCCTATAAAGTGTGCTTGCAAACCAGGCACACTTTGTAGACCTTTCCAATGAAGTAACTATTTTCCAATAACGCAATTTCGGCTCTGCCACCAGTTGGTCCCCAGACAGGATTCCCCTGCAGTCAGCACAGCGCTGACATCAGGAAAAGGGGAGGGAGGGGGGAACTTTAGTGCCAAATATCTCTCAGACCACGGTGGTTTGAGAAATAGTATTTGTTGCATACAGTTGCATTTTTTTAAACACTACAAAACTAAAGATTTTTTCTGGGACATTACTGTCCCTTTAATACTGCTTTTAGCTTTGTAACATTAGCCTTTTAAAAATTTAATACTTTGTTTAAACCCTTGCTAATGGGTTTCTCATAACAAATTAAAAAATATATATACTGTGGTCACTGTTGCCTAAATTTATTTAAATTATTTGAGAACACTAGCTAAAACAAGGCTTCTGTTTTAGTTGGCTTCTCTACAAGTTGGGATATAAAATTGACAGTTGACAGACAAATGATGAGCTGGGAGGTGAAGGGGCCTGCACACGGCTGAGGGGCCCGGAGTAACAGGATAGTCAGGGGCCGCACAGTGTGTTTCAGTTATCAAATGTAATATATTTTTTATAGAATTTATTGTTTTTTTTTGTCAGCCTACATTGAATTTTATTTTATTCTGATTCCGTGTGGTATACAAGCCGTAGTGAGCCATAACTAAGTATGGTCTGTTAGTGGGGAGGACCAGCTGCAGTTTCCCGCTAGCTCTCTCTCCGGTTTCCACTAGATATGGGCCGGTGAGAATTGACTCTGTAAGTATAGACTTAGAGAGTTTCTTAAAATATATAGTTTCATTTGGAATTTCAAATTCTCCTACTGTGTGGTTTTTTTTTGTTTTATGTTGTTCTCCAGAGCTTTCTGCATTGGAATATGGTTGGAGTGATAGAGTGTTTCCTGTCCTGATATCTGTGTGGAGGCAGTGTGAATATCCTCCACAAGCCCATTTGCTGCTAATTATTACTTAGTAGCATCAAAGAAATGTGAGTAATGTTACTATCTTCTTTTGATATTATCGATATCCACAAGAAAGATACACTATGATGCTTTCCCCCTTTTGTCTTCTGGTTGTACCTACCTAGGTAAGTCGTCCTGTTACACTTAGTAATTATATAAATATACCTTTCTAGTCTATGAAAGACATTTACCTAGGTACGTTCTTCCTTTAAACACACTATAATTATAGATATACCCAACTACTAAATGACAGACTCATAGGTAGATAATTTTTTCTGTTACATATAGTAATTATATAAACATACCCGACTGCTGTATGATAGACAACTACCTAGGTAAGTCCTTCTGTTAAACACAGTAGTTGGACCTGTCTGCTGTATGGTAGATTTCTAACTAAGTAACACCTACTGTTACACACAGTTGGACAGCTCCCGCAGGGTTTTTTTATTCTGATCCCTTGTGGTATGCAAGCCGTGGTGATCCATAACCAAGTGTGGTCCGTTTGTGGGGAGGACCGGCTTCAGATCCCCGCTAGCTCTCTCATCGGTTTCCACTAGATATCGGCCGGTGAGAATTGACTCTGTAAGTATACACTTAGAGAGTTTCTTAAAATATATAGTTCCATTTGGAATCTCAAGCTCTCCTCCTGTTTTTTTATTATTTTTTTTTTATTTAGTTCTCCAGAGCTTTCTACATTGGAATACTGTTAGAGTGATAGAGCATTTCCTGTCCTGATATCTGTGTGGAGGCAATGTGAATATCCTCCACAAGCCCATTTGCTGCTAATTATTACTTAGTAGTATCAAAGAAATGTGAGTAATGTTACTATCTTATTTTGATATTATCAATATCCATAAGAAAGATACACTATGGTGCCCCGTGCTCCTGGTTGCGGGCGGCGACATTCTTACTTCCTTGTTTGAATGCGACATTTCTTATTGGTCATTGTAATTGACTCCACCCAGGGCCAACCCTTTATATATCCTGTCATGTCTATAGACTAGTGCCCTTTCATGGTGTACCTGTACTTGTGCTAGTTCCTTATGCTGCTTGCTCGTGTATGACCTGGCCTGTCTGCCAATATTCCTGTGTTCCTGATTTTTTCCGATTCTGTTACCGACTGGACTGGCTGAGTACCTATTGCATTGTTGACCGATCTGGCTGAGAACCCGCTACGTTTCTGACTGATCTGGCTAAGAACCCGCTCCGTTGCTGACTGATCTGGCTGAGAACCTGCTCCGTTACTGACTGATCTGACTGAGAACCCACTACGTTGCTGACTGATCTGGCTGAGAACCAGCTCAGTTGCTGACTGATCTGGCTGAGATACTATACGTTGCCGACTGCTCTGGCTGTGAACTTGTTACATTGCTGCCTCGACTGGTTGAGTATCAGCATCCGTTGCTGACTGTGCTGGCTAAGACACAGCGGTTGTGGCTGGCTGTGCTGCTCTAACCCATTACGTTGCCGACTGTTGGGCTGAACACTCGCCGCTTCAGCCATTCATTCTGGTATCTACCTCCACTGGCGGTGTGCACGCACGGAGCTCAGGCTATCTATAGTTCGGCCGTGTTACTCACTACTCTGACATGTCCATATACTACTACCTTAGCTGGGCCCACTCCCTGTGGGGAGTTACAGGCTATTCTCTGGGCGCTTATCATCTGTGAACCTTGCAGTACCTAGGTATCCCTATGTCCAGTTCACTTCTCTCCGGTCTTTACATCTCCTGTAGCCTTTGGGCTAAAGAGCCAGCTGTAGGGTGGTGTACTGCCTTGGTACCCCATACCTGGACACCAGTGGCCTTCCATGTTCTGCTGCCTCCGTTTCACCCCTAGCGCTCTAGGGTCTCTGCTACCAGTAGCTGTGTCTTGGGCCTCCCGGTGCTCTTGTACGCTGGGGTCCTTGCCTCCAGCCTCCGCTATTGAGCCTTCAATTAACCCTAGCATTCTAGGGTCTGTGTTGCCAGTTGAGAGCCTTGGGACTCCTAGCATTCTAGGGTCTGTGTTGCCAGTCGAGAGTCTTGAGGCTCCTAGCGTTCTAGGGGTCCTCCTGCCAGTATTCATGGTCAGTGTGCCAGTGGTTACCCTAGCGTTCTAGGGGTCAAGTGCCAGTATCCGTTGGTCTCGAGCTTCCTATCATCCCTAGTGCGTACTAGGGTTCCTGGTCCTGTGTCTCATCAACGGGTTGTTGCTTCTCCATCACCCTAGCTCGCTAGGGAACCTGCCACCTGTTTATTCTCGCTGTCATCTTGTACCATCCTACCATTGTGTACTGTACTTTCTTATTTTGGCCCTGTGTGGGTATTACGTTTATGCTATTCGTTCTTTATTTTCAATAAAGATATTTTAACCTTACAAGTCTTGTCTGAGTGTTCATCAAAAACCATGACAATGCTGCTCTCCCCCTTATGTCTTTTGGTTGTACCTACCTAGGTAAGTCGTCCTGTTACACTTAGTAATTATATAAATATACCTGACTAGTCTATGAAAGACATTTACCTAGGTAAGTCCTTCTGTTAAATGGATAGTAATACTTAAAATGTAAAAACAATGTTGTAGGGTTTATCCATCCTATGGAGATTTATGGTCCCGGGACCAGAGCTGTCCATAGGATCGTGTAGCAACAGCGCCACTGTACAATTTCAGGCCACTGTGATATTGCACCTAAAAAATGCAACTTTGAAAATTAATAACTTTTGAATGAAACACCTTTCAGCAGTGGGAGTACTCTTGTTTTACTCAGGGGGATAAACCCTACAACATATTTTTTTTACATCTTAAGTATTACTATCCCTTTAAACACAGTATTTGTATAACTGTACCTGTCTGCTGTATGCTACCTAAGTAACAACTACTGTTATACACAGTTGGCCAGCTCCTGCAGGATGTTTTGTTTCTGTTTGAAAAAAATATTCTTATAAAATAAGCATTTAAGGTCACTATCTTGGTGAGAGTTATGTGTTAGTGAGCAAGTGAGTGTGTCTTGGAGAGTATGAGTGTGTGAGTCTGGGTTCAATTGTGCATGCAAGTCATTGAGTCCTCACAGCACCCACACCACTGTTGGGATAAATGTCAACAGGGCTTAGCATTACCAGCATCTCATCACAATTCTGTCAGTCTGTAAGTCAGTCACACCACAAAGTCTATTTTCTAAAAAAGTGGAAAATCAGGGAGGGTAAGAGGGACATGGGGATTTTCACCCCAGAGAGACGGTGCCCCCAGCCACCCCTGATTTGCCTGGTCCTTAAGGGATTAACCCTTTGAGTGCCAAAGCGGTATGCAACTCATTGCAAAACAATGCATTGCATACCCTTCTGGCACTCAAAGGGTTAAAGAACAGCATCATAATCTCAGGACATGACTAAATACACTTGTTTCATGATTTTTTTTAATTTTCCTCTCATATTTTCCTCCTTTCCTAAGATTCTTCCCCATCCCCTACTGTCCTTTCCCGTTTGGTACAAGATTTATTTCCCCTTTTGATGTGTGGATAGTTCCAGCAAAGATGAATAAGTCTTTGGAATGTGTGGGTTAACCCTCCGAGTGCGGGAGGGGTGCACAAATCATCATGAACAATGCATGGTAAACCCAAAGGGCCCAAAATATGTTTATTGTGTGGAATACAGTCACATAAATTCCTTGTCATGGTTAATCATGGTTATTAATTTATACTGCCACATCATTTTGACTCTCTGTGTCCTAACAGTTCCCATCAGTACAGTCACCCTGAGATCTTTAAAGCGTAACTTTCACCAGAATGACAAATGATAATTACATTAGCGAAATGCACACACTTAGTTTATTTTCAAGTATAATTCCTGAATTAATTAAAAATATAATCTTTTTAGCAGACAGGCAGCAGGGAACAGCACAGACATCTTCCAGAGCTGGCATCTCTGCTTTTGCACTGTCCATTCCCTTCAACTCCATGATTGGTGAGTTGAATGCCTTTGTGCCGAAAGGCACCTGAAGGGATTGACAGCGCAGGCTCAGAGAGCGCCTACTGCAAGATCCCAGCCAGTGCCTGCCTGCATAAAAGGCTTTATTTTTCATTAAAGCAGCAATTATACTTGAAAATAAAACTAAGTGCTGTACTATATAATTCTGGTGAAAGTTCTACTTTAACCCCTTAACGACCGGCCGCGCAGGCACGTTGCGGTCACTAAAGGACCAGAGAGCTTTTTTTTTTTTTTTTTGGCGATTCCGATTCCAGACTCCCAGAACAGCGTGCAGCCGTGGGGGGAGCCCAGAATTCCATGACGGTCATAGTACGTCATGGGTCGTTAAGGGTATAACAACCCATGGTGTGCTATGAACGTCAAGGGTCGTTAAGGGGTTAATGTTGTTATCAGTTTTGCAAAAATGTTGATCCACTCTGTTGTCTCCTTTGTTGTTCCAATGGGCCTATGATAATTCATCTATCTTCACAAAGTTTGTCCTATCTCGCCTATAATCCTGTTTTGGGACTTTTCACACACATGATGAGGTAGACAACATTAGATGAACCTCAGGAGATTTTTCAAACTCAAAGTAAAATGAATGAATTCTTATAGGTCCAGTGTGAATAACAAAAGAGGCCCCCCAGTGGGAGTCACTTCTATTAAAGCAGCCCTTGGGCAGTTCTACATCTAATGTTTAGAACTCTGTTATCCAGGTGGAAGCCCAGGACATGGGATACATATGTAAAATGCAGGCCTGTCTGGGAGAATAAAGGACATGTAGGGCCAAAAAAAAAACTAACGGGTGTCTTAACATGCATAGGCCATTCAAAGGGCCATGTAATGAACTGCTAACGGCAGTTCATCTAGTGTACCGGCCGCTACACTAACGTGTGTTTTGGCCCACAGAAACAAAAAAAAAACTCTCCACTTTGCCATTCAATAGCCAGCGTTAGTTGAAAAAGATCCGATGAGGGACTCATTACCGCCTAAAATTTAAGACACACACACATCCCAGCCAATCAGTTTGAAGCACAGTTGCTTGGATCTGATTGGCTGGGATGTGTGTGTCAGCACATCTCAGCCAATGGCTGTAAGGGAATTGGATCCGAGGCTGCCCATATATAGGGAAGTCTCTGCTCTGGTTCCCTCATTGCGGAACGGACATCGCCCCGGAAGGAGGAACCAGTGGCTCACGGCACTGTCTCCGCTGCCGCCGCCTCTGCAGCCACGCACAGCAGCGGAGACATAAGAAAGCTAAGTGGACATACTTTCTTTCAGGGATATTGCCCATATGTGCACACATATTCTCTGGGGGGCAGATTTTATTTGGCAATTTAATATGGCACTGTATATGTTTATTTTGTGGCACTTAATTGACCAGTTGAGGCCAGAGGGGTCCGCAACACATTGCTTTGCAATGCGTTGTATACCCCTCTGGCACTCAAGGGGTTCAACTATATCTTGTTTCAAAGACGTACTTATACTCTATTTTCTCTTACAGGACAGCAAGAGAGAAGAAAGAAGAGAGAACATAAGAAGGAAGAGAAGATAGAAGAAAGAAGCGAAGGTAGAGAACAGAAGGAGACAGACAGTGGATGACAGGTAAGTGTATCATGGATCAGTTAACGATCGGTGCTTGGCAATATGTCAGGCACCGATAGTTAGTTGTTTTTTAATGTTAAGTTCCCAATATCGCCGCTCTTAGCGGCGTTTTGGGACGTTAACTCACAAAATGGACGTTTAGCCACAACACAAGTTTTTGTGGCTTAATGTCCTTTGTGATCACAGCAGGTAGGGCCTTTGAATACCACGTTAGACATTTTATTTTGTCAGACGGTATTCACTTTGGCCCTACCGGCTATGCTAACTGCTGCCTTTAAATCTAGCCCGTAGTCACCAAAGGTGCCATTGGTTTGCCCCACACATGATTTAGTTCTTCTTAGCACATCAGGATCTCTGACATTCTATGTGAAAAACTAACATAGCCCTGAAGCAAAGATTTCTTCTTGACATTTAATGCAGGTCTTGCCTTAGGTAAATAAATGCTTCTTGTTAATTTTGCAAAACATATTCTTTGGCAGAACACATTCTCTTTCTTTTGATGTGCTATTTACACATTAGGTAAGCATCTCACAAGAACATTTGAGAAGCTTCATCCCAGATATATTTCATGTCAGGTGCTGTGGGCACATTCCGAACAGTTGTATACTGTACGCAAGACTCACTGATTTAAACTGGATTTAGATGCTTAAATGCTAGAAAGTTCTCCATGCATTGCAAAGCCCAGTTAAATCAATTGTAATTTTTTCTACCAAAAGATGCAGCTTGTTCCACTTTATTTTTATACATAAGGCTCAAAGGAAGATGGGGGAAGGCATTGATAGCAACAGGACATATTTATAAATAAGTGATGTCACATTTCTAGATATATTGCTACTGGAGAAAATTAGCTAGGGAAATGTTTTCACATATATAATTTATACACTGTACTACTTATGTGTATACTTTCATAAAGAATAGCTTATACATGGCATTGCAAGTAACTCTTTAGTGCCAGGGGCTTGGGCCATTTCCAGACACATATTCAGCATTTTTGCTTTCCATCTGTTTAGGTCTGATTCCCGTAGGTAACTCTCTAGTTACATATAGGAAACCACCTATACATTTTTTCAGTATGAATTGAGCTTTTGCTTGCTACCTCACATGAAGTAAATTTTGCATCGTGCAACAAGCTATGTGTCTTAATTATAAAAAAGTTAAAAAAAATACTTATTTTGCTAAAATCACATACTATTTATCAAAATGTATCTTAATTGTGAAAGTTTCAGTTATCTGAAAAAGCATTGAATCACCAAGTATGAAAATACCAAATATGTATAGTTTTACCTACTTTCATGGCTTGTTCAGAGCTCTAGGCCTCGAATCATTTGGGACCGAGAGCAAAAGAACTATCCAACAGTTTTATAAGCATGGTAAGCAATTCAATTATACACCTTAATAAGAGCTAACAACAGTTTTAAAATAACAATGATAATATATAGCCCATTGAGGACAACGGAACAGCTATCCTCATAGGCATTCAGTTGTGTGCGGTAGTGCTAACAGACAATAAAGTGAAACATTTAATGTATTAAAATCTAGACCCAATTTTTCTGGCCATACACCATATAACGGGTCCTAAAAACCACAGTCGGACAAAATAAAGCAGATAAACAGCAGCTCACACAGCATATAGCCCATAGCACAAGTCTAGCAATGGCAAAATGAAACCCTGCAAAGCCAAGCAAACATACCAACAATCACAAACAACAATAACCTAGCAACCCCCCAGGGACAAGGGCTTCACAAAGCATCCCAACACAAGCCAGGGGTTAACACACAACATGCACACCTGTCAACCGTAAAGCAAACCAAGGAGCATCACCAGCCAATGGAGACACAACATACACCTGACAATGTCACTCACCCACCTGACAAATACACAGCAATTACAACAAATCAGACAAACAATAAGAGACACAATGGCAAACAATTACCTGGAAAACACCAGCCCTCCCATTGGTCACTACCAACCTCACGACAGAGCCTGGACAATACCCCACCACTGCCTTAAAGGGACATCTCACCTTCCTCAGACATAGCGTGTTTACAGTGATGCAACTCAGAGAGAGACAGACAGATTACGACCAATGTGTTTGCACACCTGTTGATGATGATGCTCCAGCTGGACAGTCAGACAGAAGCCTATCTCCAACTGGAGAACCACACCAGGCAGCAACACCCCAGCTGCCTCAACCAAATCTCCCACAGCTGCCACAGGGAACTGTGGAGCAGTACAGGGATGACAGATGTCTGCACAGACCCAGGATATTGCACACAAGGGTCATGCTCCTGGGAATGATGGATGCCTAAGTCATTGACAGCTACAGGTTGATGTCCCACAGCATCATCCAATTATATGAGGTGATCAAAGATGACATCGACCCCATTTCAGTAGCAACCATGCCCTATCTGTATTGCAGAAGCTGATGTGTGCCATACATTTCATGGCAAGTGGATCTTTCCAGTCCACAGAAGGCTATGCATCTGATATGTCCTAGGCAGTGTGTTCATGGGCACTGGCTCAGGTGTTGTAAACCCTCAAGAGGAAGGCCAGGACCTACATGTACTTCCCCACCACCGACATAGAGTGGACATGTGTCAAACAGGGCTTATACAAAAGAGGAGGAATGCCCATGGTCATGGGTCCCATAGACTGTACACATGTGAAAATATGAGCTCCAACGCAAGAGGGACATCTGTACATCAAAAGGAAGAATTTCCATTCCATCAATGTACAGATGGTGTGTGATGCCACAATGAAGTTAACCCACGTATGTACCTCAAATCCCAGCAGCTGTCACAACTCCTACATCTTCAGACACTCCTCCATCCAGGGACTTTAAGAATGGGTCCTATAAAGGAGGATGGCTTTTGCGTGAATCAACAAGACAAACATCACACCACATCCACAGGTGAGCTCACACGATTCATGTAAACACAGCTTAACATGATCATGACATACAACAAGTACATCATCCACATAACATGTGCTCTGTGTCTTGCCATGTCATTCTCTGACCACAGTTGATCTGGCTATGGGTGCAAGCCGTGGCTACTCATACCAATAACCAGTGCATACACACTTGCACAGGAGTACTATAATGAGGCTCACAGCAGAACCAGGAATGTAATAGAGCACACCTTTAGTCTACTGAAAGCCCAATTCCATTGCCTGGATTACTCACAGGGGATCTTTGCAATATGGACCTGGAAAGGCATGTGATCGAGTGCCATTACACAGGAATGAGCGCGACCTGAGTATAGTACCTATCCAATATAGTAACATAGTAACATAGTAAATTAGGTTGAAAAAAGACACAAGTCCATCAAGTTCAACCTTCGCTTCATACCTCAGTAACTGAGAATTTTATAGCTTTCCTGCTACCAATTAAATTAGTCTTTATCAGACCTTCCTGATCAGCCTACTGGTAAACAGTATAACTCTGTATGTTCCCTTTTGAAAGAAATGTATCTAATCTTCTCTTAAATGTATCCATTGTATCTGCCATAACTACCTCCCTGGGCAATGAATTCCACAATTTGACAGACCTTACCGTAAAAAAACCCTTCCTCTGCTGAAGTTTAAACCTCCTTTCCTCTAATCTCAAGGGGTGTCCCCTGGTCACCTGAGCAGGCCTTGGAATAAATAGCTCACCGCAGAGATCCTTGTATTGACCTCTCATATACTTGTACAATGTGATAAGGTCTCCTCTTAGTCATCTTTTCTCTAGAGTAAATAAACCAAGTTTGTTTAGTCGTTCCTCATATGTCAAGTCCTCCATTCCCTTAATTAATTTTGTTGCTCTCCGCTGTACCCTCTCTAGTTCTAGTATATCCTTTTTCAGAACCGGGGCCCAAAATTGCACTGCATACTCAAGGTGAGGTCTTACCAATGATTTGTATAATGGCAAAATAATGTTATCCACTCTTGCTTCAATACCTCTTTTTATGCAAGACAGGACTTTGTTTGCCTTTGCTACTGCTGTTTGACACTGGTCACTGTTTCCAAGTTTGTAGTTGACAAGGATACCCAGGTCTTTTTCTAGCAACGAGTCACCTAAAATTATTCCATTAAGTTTATAAGTAGCCTTGGGATTGTTTCCTCCCAAATGCATGACTTTACACTTCCCCACATTAAACTTCATATTCCACATGTTTGCCCAATCTGACATTGTATGTAAGTCCCTCTGTAGAGAGAAAATATCCTGTTCTGAATTAATGACTTTGCATAATTTAGTATCATCTGCAAATATTGATATTTTGCTTTCTATATCTATTTCCAGGTCATTTATAAACATGTTAAAAAGCAGCGGACCCAATACTGAACCCTGAGGTACTCCACTCTCCACTTTAACTATACAGGAGAATTTTCCATTTACAACCACACACTGTTCCCTATCCTTCAACCAGTTTTGTATCCAATTGCAAAGGTTATCTCCTAGCCCCAATTTCCTTATTTTATACACCAGCCTTCTGTGTGGTACTGTATCAAATGCCTTTGCAAAGTCTAGATATACTACATCTACTGCCTTGCCATTGTCAAGGTTGCTGCTTACCTCCTCATAGAAGCTGAAAAGATTAGTTTGGCATGACCTATTCTTCATAAAACCATGTTGATTCGTGCTAATGATCTTATTTTTTGTGTTGTAATCCTGAATATAGTCCCTTATTATGCCTTCTAATAGTTTTCCCACTACAGAGGTCAAACTCACTGGTCTATAATTCCCAGGTACTGTTTTAGTTCCCTTCTTAAATAGAGGCACTATGTTAGCTCTTCGCCAATCCTGTGGCACTGAGCCTGTGGTAATAGAATCTTTAAAGAGTAAATATAGGGGTTTTGCTAACACTGCACTGAGTTCCTGAAGAACCCTTGGATGTATACCATCAGGACCCGGTGCATATCGGTCTTAATTTTGTTCAGTCTTCCCATGACATCTCCTTGAGTTAACCCAATATCTATTAATTGTATTGTTTTATTTGTTACTTGCGGAGGCTCTTCTACCATTCCTTGCTCCCTTGTATATACTGATGCAAAGAAAGTGTTTAAAACATCAGCCTTTTCCTTATCCTCACTAACCAACTCACCCATCTCATTTTTGAATGGTCCAATGCACTCCCTCTTAAGTTTTTTGCTATTTATATATTTAAAAAACTTTTTTGGATTAGTCTTGCTTTCCCTTGCAATTCGAGTTTCATTATCTATTTTTGCTACCCTAATTGCCTTTTTGCAATCTTTGTTGCACTCTCTGTATTTTAAGAAAGATTGTTCAGTTCCTTCTGACTTAAATAATTTGAGTGCTTTTTTTTTCCTTGCCATTTCCTTCTTTACATGTGCAGTTAACCACATTGGCTGTGACTTACTTCTTTTGCACTTGTTCCCCATTGGTATATACAGTTGGGTACATTCTGCAACCTAAATTTGAATTCTGACCATTTTTCCTCAGTATTTTTGCCTTTAAATAAAATATGTGTCTGTTTAAATTGATTTTGGATTAGACATCTCTCCAGATGGCACTATAGGTTTGGGTTATATATCTATTACACTTAGCAAGGCATGTCCCTAATCACAGGAGTATACTGATTTAACAGGGACCATGAGTGGAGTTGGTGATGTGTTGATGCAAGGAGATGATGGCGGATATTCACTAAGGTGTGATGAGGGGGTGATAAGAGGTGATGGAGTGGAGATACCTTTTCCAGTAATATCACTTCTCCGGTTCCTATATTATTCTCTGAAGCCTATGCACTGAGATTGCTCTAATTTGAAAGATCTCAGTGCATACAGTCCATAGAATAACATGGGAACTGAATAAGTGAAATCACTAGAGAAATCTCCAACTTATCAACTCATTACCACGCCTTATCGGATAAACCCAAATGTTCTCCCTACTTAGTGTAATCAGTTGACCAGACTTCTTCATGCTCCTGTCTTGTAGCCAAACACATTGAACCCAATGATTCACCTTATATTACTAGGTGTGTGATGGTTATTCCCTTATGAGAGTGTGAATCTCAGTATATGTTTGTTTTAATGACCTATCCTGCCAGTGAGTAATTTACCCAAATACATGGTTTGCTAACACCTTAATAACCACACCAGTGAATAAAACCAAATGGGGACAGTCTGCCACCTGCTATGCTAATGATTAGGTGTCAGTTGTTCAAATTCCACTCACATCATGGCCAAACAACACCTTCATGTTGTTTTGCTTTGCTAGGTGGATTGTGTGTTGAAGTGTCACGGTTTTCAAGACACTCAGACCAGTAGGTGAAATAAAATACAGTTTTATTGAGAACAAAATAAAGGACAAAGATTGCCCCCTATAGGCAGCACTGCGTAGCAGCAGGAAGGCAATAGTGTGACCAATATACAGGTATACCATAAAATAGCACAGGCAATTGGCAGATACTGAGTACAGAGATACAAGGGTTAACACAGTAATCAGTGTGTCTCAGTTGTGATGTTTGGCACGCCCAAGGTGATAAAGGCAGTAAATGGTGGAGAGGACTCAACACCAAATGTTCATAATACTGAGATAACTGTCCAGCAAGAGAAACCTGCGACCCAGAGCCTGCTGCACTTGACCAATAGCCCCTACGGGCGTACTAACGGAGCAAGTTGACTGCCAGAGCTTGAGCCAATAGCCCCCACGGGCGTGACAATGAAGGCAACTGGAATGCAAGAGCTTGAGCCAATAGCCCCCATGGGCGTAACGGAAGCAACCGGATTGCAAGAGCTTTGAGCCAATAGCCCCCACGGGCATAACGGAAGCAACTGGATTGCAAGAGCTTGAGCCAATAGCCCCCACGGGCGTAACGGAAGCAACTGGATAGCAAGAGCTTGAGCCAATAGCCCCCACGGGCGTAATGGAAGCAACTGAATTGCAAGAGCTTGAGCCAATAGCCCCCACGGGCGTAACAACAGAGACTTGCACAGTAGCAGCCAGAGCTGTGCGCCTACCGGGCGTGGTAACGAATTACACAATACTGCAAGGAGAGAAAACGGCTCAGCACCAAGGCAACACTCTGTACCAGACTGGAGGCTCAGAACCAGGACGCAGCTCTGCACAGATTAATGGCTGAATGGTTGGAACACAGCTCTGCATGGGTTAACGGCTCGATAGTTAGAACACAGCTCTGCACAGGTTAACGGCTCGATAGTTGGAACACAGCTCTGCACGGTTAACGGCTCGATGGTTGAAACACATCTCTGCAGGAAGCAGCTCAGTAGCAGGATCTCAGCCCAGCATGGGTTAACAACTGCAGTCGTTCAGGACAGTAGATGGAGAAAGTCAAAATGTCACCTTGGCGACAAAGGAAGCTGGAACGTAGTCTGGGCAGAAGTAACCGGTGCAGGTCACGGAGCTGGAACGTCAAACAAGCCGGGTCGAATCACGGAACAGGTTCTCAGACAAGCCAGATCAGGATACAATCAGGAACGTCAGCCAGGCCGGGTCAAATCACGGAGCAGGTTCTCAGACAAGCCAGATCAGGATACGAGTAGGAACGTCAGTCAGGCCGGGTCAAATCACGGAGCAGGAACACAGGAACGTAGTCAGAGCAAGCCAATCCGGTACACCGGAAATCAGGAACGCAGGAACACAGCACAGCAAAACTGGCTCAGGAACACCACGAAAGGGCTCCTGACAGGTGCCACTGGCTCAGTATAAAAAGGTCACCAGGGGTGGGCCAAACAGGCTCAACCAATCGAAGCATAGCACAAGCGAGAGTGACATGAGAGGAAATACTGCACCATGATATGAAGTTGGACAACAGTGTATGTTCTGTGTGTGCTTACTCATGGTACAGCACCTTACAACTAAGTAATATGTGCAGGAGTGTGTTCACTCAATTGCTTTGCAATGTATTGGAGACATCTCTGCCACTTTACCTGTTAGAAACCAGAAACATTCACAGAAATACATCTGAATGAATAAGTGAAAATTTATTTAGTGAATAGATTACAAATGAGGCTTTATTTATTTATTTTTTGCGAGGGGTTGGGCTTTGGAAGTGGCTGCAGAGGTGGATGCTCTCACTGATTCTCTAGTTACTCTTCAAATTCTTGGGGTTGATGCAAGGTTCACACTGGAGGGGGAAGTTAGTGCGGTGGACCCCTCTGTAAATTGTCTCTCTCGTATCATTCATTGGCTCTCAGTTCTATTTGTTTCCCTTATCATGATCAGCATCTGACCCAAAATGTCCATTATCCCAGTCCTGACCTGTCACATCTCACTTGTCAATGTTGTTTGTTGGACTTCCGATGCAGTGATGGTGGCAGTGTTTCTTTGTGCATCTCTCTGCAATCTCATCAGGTAGTGGTTGGTTCGCCTGCTCTCCCTTACCTGCCTCCTTTGGATGCGCAGGCACTCCACATCTGTCGCAATGATCTGGTTCACTGTGCCAGGGGATGTGGCTGTAGATGCTGGAGTGACAGGTGGTGGTGGTGATGCCTCTCCAACATCCTCTGCCTGTTTGGGCATTGGGTTCCACCATGTCATTCTCTGGTTCTGGTGGTGGTGGAATGTCTTGTGGGAGAGGTGTCAGGGGGCAGCATGCAAGGGCTGCAGGAATGCTCGGTCTCCCACCACATCATTTGACTCCCCACTCCTCACGGATGTGCCTCCTTCAGTTTGAGACTCCCCACTCCTAATGCGTATCTCTACCTAGTTGAGTCTGTGGTGGTGGTGAGGGTGGATGAACTCCTTGAAGAATTGAGGGCATTGTGGCTCTCCAATGAGTCCTAGATGCCCGTAGTCCAGTGGCCAAGGGGCATAGGGGGGCCACTGGTAGATGCTTCCCTCCCACCTGGGTGTGGGGTTGTATCTAGTCCCATTCTGTATCTGCATTCAGGATGGGAACTGTTACAGTGATGTGGGCCCATATGAGCCATATTGTGGGTAATCTCAGTACTGGGCATCCAGTGGCCATCCAATGCTGGGCTTGAGTGGGCAACCAACTCCCTGGAGTCATCCACTCTGTGGCAGTGGGGGAGGTGGCAGCCTATATTCAGAGGCTGGTGATGGTGGTAGCCTTGACTCAATGGCTAGTGGTGGTGGTTGGTGATGATGCCCTCCTACTTGGCCTCTTTTCTGGCTCTTCCAGAGGAAAGTCATTGGGGGTTATCATAGGGCACCTCCTCCTCACTGTCCTCCTGCTGTGCTGCAGGCATGTATGCTATGTGGGGAAATTAGATGATGTGATTAATCACCTTAGCTATGACAAGTGGGATGCAATTCAATGACATTGACATGCGAACCCTTGATCAGCACAATGGTATCACATGCATTATTTTGCTTGCTCATCTTGACAAGATCCTGTACATTGATGTATGCCACCAACAGTGGTTGAGCTTGAGTTATCATATGTATCATGAAGAGTGGGGATGGCAAGGAGGTATTCAAGCTTAACCATCACAGTACTACAGAGACAAACTGATTGCATTTACAACACATAGTCCTCTAATGCTAAAACACTAGTGCCTTGAAACATACATATTCCCCTCCTTGCCATCCTCACTCATCAGGATACATTTGATATCCAAGACATATTTTTCAACTTAGTTGTCATTATCTTTTCAATTGTGCAATAATTAGCTTTGTGGCCCTTGTTTTTTTTGTGTTCGAGACCCTGTGTTTGTTTCATTGTGTTCATCGTCTGTTAACCCTTTGAGTGCCAGAGAGGTACCCAACGCATATTGAATCAATGGGTTGCTTATCCTTCTAGCACTCAAGGGGTTAGATGCTGACCTCCCTGTGGCTCCATGTACAACATTATAGAGGAACATAACAGATCTGTATCTGACAACTTGATGGCAAGCGTTGTTTGTGTGGAATGTGTATGAAGATCAGCAAAGCAATGAGGGAATTAAAGAGGGAATCAGACAGGATTTGGCCTGGTTGATAACTCCCATTTCTGCTTGTATTGCCCAGTATTCTGTCCTTGTTTGAACCCTCTCAGCACTGTGTTGGTGCAGTTGTGTGGATCAATGCTGGACGTGTTCAGGTGTGACAATGTTGGGCTGTAGTAGTAGTTATGAGTGTTTGTATGGTGTATAGTTACCGGTAGTGTGGAGTGTGCTGTCACCCCAGTGACAGATCCTTCAGGGATCCACCCAACAGTTAAGGCTGACAGATTGTCCCTCAGCATCTCATCCCAGGTGTTGAAGGTGATCTGGATAGGGGGACAACCTCTGGTGCCTCGGGCATGAGGGGCAACATTATCCATCTTGTGCTTCACCAACCGTTTACAATAACCGTACCGCTTCTTGATTGACTCCATAGTTTGGCTGCAGCGGGACACTGTATTCACCCTGCTGAGGACCTGACTCCAGGCAGCCTTCTTCCTAGAAGCCAGATAACAGACCCTCGCCCTCGGATACAGGATACTCTCCCTCTCCAGGATGTTTTAGATGAGGGCCCTGTTCTTCTCATAGTTGTAACGGGTTTCACTCATCAGCCCCAGCCCGGGAAGTGTTAATGCTGTGGTTTTCATGCTCTGCCTAACTTGACCCTGACTGTGTGGGGTGCTTCCCAGGATATACCCCTCTTCCCATTGACATAACTGCCTCTGGCCTCTGTGTGCCTCTCCTAGGTCAGGCCCCACTCCTCCCAACCTCTCCCACTCCTTTCCTAACCAGGGATGCCCTTCTCTCCTTCCTCCTCTCCCCATCTCTCTTTCCTCTTCTGCTCGCCATCCTACATCCATTCATACTCAGGTACTCACACAGACCCTCACAGACACACTCAATCATACTCGCTCTCTGTCACTCTCTGATTCACACTTTCAAAAATAAAAGATTAATGGGTGTAATGTATTATAAACAAAAAAGTTATATGTGTGTATGTGAGTTTGTATGAATGTATGGAATATGTGTCAAAGTATATTATGTGTCGCTATAGGTATGCCAACTCTCTCTACTCCCAACTCCTTCTACCTTGCTACAATGTATGCTCCTCTCTCTCTTGCTCTATTATTATCCTCAGATCCAAGGTCCTGTTCTCTAGCTCACAATAATTCTAAACACAGACAAGGTATGTCAGTTAATATTTGATATATATATATATAGGTATATTTGAATGTATTTGATACTTTGGAGTGTTTTGATTGGATGTGAGTTTGAACTTGTGTTGACAACGTTCAGCGTCGCTATATAACATCAACCGTTATCTTTTTGCTTTGCATTAGACATGTCTTACTTTAATTATCAGCCGATTTGGATGTACAATGAGGTAAAAAAAATTCTACGCAGGTTCTTGAGTTAAATGGATTTGTTGGACCTACGTTAGCTATTCTTTTAGATTCTTATTGAATTCTACATAAGCCAGATATATGTAATGTCCATTGGCTATTTTTGACTTAATGGCAGTCTTACCGTCTAATTGAACTGAGGTCCTAATTACAATGAGCGCAAAATGGTATTTTCAACTTTATGAACTACAATGCACATTCCAGTGGTTTACATGGTAAAACTACCCTAAAACAGATGAATAACTATATGAAACTATATTTCCAGCAAGTAGATAGTACCACATCAAATGTCGTGTCACTTGCCCTTTTACCCCTACTCAGGTGAGAACAAATGTTTCCTGAAGGTGGTGCAAAAGGAAAACTTTGGAATTTGTTTACACCCCCCCCCCCCCTTCAAATATACTAAAATCTGTCAAACTATTGAATTTCCCACTGCATTCATTATCTAGTGCTCTTAAGAGGCAACTGACACTCCACTGATATAAGATGACATACTGTAGGAGGTGCTAGAAGTAGAAAACTACACCACCTACCTCTAATTTTTCTTAAATTTTCTTACACATGATTTCCCTATAAAATGATTATAATAGCTAGAGAAGTGAAGAAAAGGTAGAAACAAGATAACCGACTTCATGCACTGCATCATATGAGGGGTCATTTGTCTTTCTACCCCTAATCTGGTCTGCAGCAATGTTTACAGCAGGTAGCATTAAAGGGAAAAATGTTATTGTTTACATTTCCACCCCTTCATATGTACTGACATATGTGAAAACTATGGTATTTCCAGCTGTATTCATTAACTAGTGCTATTAGGAGAAAAATGACACCTCATTGTATGATGTGACATACTGTAGGGGTACCAGAAGCACAAAACTACGCCTACTACAAGCTTCTTTTTTTAAAACAATTTTTCAGAAGTGACTTGCCTATACTTGTGATTTGCGACAACTATGTATATGAATCAAAGGGAGACTAAGCATACCACTGTGAATAAAAGAAAACCTACCACACCAAATGAGGGGTAACGTATATTTATACTGCTAACCTGGTGTACACAAATAATTCCAGAAAGTGGCAATAATAATAATAATAAGCCAGAATAATGCAATTGTTACATTTCCACTCTCTCAAATGTACAGAAATGCAAATTCTTGTTTTTTTTTAATTTTCACCACTTCAAATACTAAAATTGTTGAAAACCATAGAATTTCCTAGTGTAATCAATTTCTGCTATCATTCTGGAAAAATGGTACCCCAATTGTGTGGGTTAACATACAATATTGGGGTGCCAGGCCCAGGAACACTAATCTGCACCTGACACTTTTCTTTTTAAAATTACTTGCCTGCACAAAAATTTAGGGGTGGGCGAAAGGTCGCTTTGTGTTGCAGCCAAAAAATCCATGAAAACCACGTTGTTTGCTTTTTCACGGGAAAATCTGCTTTAAAAATGGCGATTAAAATCTTTGTAGTTTTCACCCAATTTGCCATTTTTTCAGTGTCTAGAATGTTTCTTGTCATTGGTTTATGTGTTTTTTGTCTTTTCACTATAAAAACAGTGATGTATTCCAGGAAGTGGAAAACAGTAGACACAGCTACAGAATGAGGTAGACATACCGTGGTGTTCTGCTGTGATCTTTTAAGCAAACTTGAAGCAGGAGAGGCTCATAGTGACTGCTATCACTATGAGCAAGTTTAAAACTAATAAAAGGAGGAACTGAAAGGACCCTTATGTGTCCACTGAGTCTGAGGAGGAGGAGGAAGTGACCCATAGAGAAACAATGCTGGCCAGTCCTCCTAAATCACCCCTCCAGATCTTGAGGAAATTAATGTCAAGGGAGAAAGAAGAGGGTAGTAGTGAGAGCAGGACAGGTCAGCTGCTTGCGCCTCCTGCCAGACGTGCTGCCCCTGCTGCCACCAGTGCTGTGCCTGCTGTCAGACATGCTACCCCTGCTGCCACCAGTGCTGTGCCTGCTGTCAGACATGTTGCCCCTGCTGCCACCAGTGCTGTGCCTGCTGTCAAATGTGCTGTCCCTGCTGCCACCAGTGCTTTGCTTTCTACCAGTGTTGAACCTGCTGCCACCAGTGCCGAAGCTGCTGCCAGTGTGTCTTGTAATATATATACCCACACATAGAGGTGTTCTGTGAACAGGAGACTAAAGATCTAGAAGAACTCCACAAACAAATATCAATTTTCAATCCCCATAACCAAATTAGTTGTGATAATGTCACCAGCTCTGAAAGACAAATCCTATCTGATCTATCAAATAATCATCAGATAGTAATAAAGCCAGCAGATAAAGGGGGAACATAGTAGTAATGGATACTGAATACTATGTAAATGAATGTAATAAACTTCTTAATAACAACAAATGTTACAAGAAACTCAGTTCGGATCCTACTGATGATTTCAAAAAAATTCTTAAAACTAAATTCGATTGTGTCATCCAGATGAAAGTAATAAGTGAAAAAGAAAGAGATTATCTTTTTCCAAAAAGCCCAACATTAGCGACCTTTTCCTGCCTGCTTAAGGTACACAAGAATCCAAATAAACCACCAGGAAGACCAATTGTGTCGGGTAATGGATGCCTTAGTGAGCAAGCATCGATATATGTGGACAGGATATTGAGAGATTTTATGACATCCTTACCCTCTTATGTGAGAGATTCGCAGGATGGTATAACTAAACTTGAGGGATTGCCACTTGGAGACAATGACTACCTAATTAGCTTGGATATAGAATCACTCTATACTACTATAGACCATGAGTATGGAATTCAAGCTATAAAAGAATTCTTAGAAACTAGAGGTAACCAGTTTAAAGATCATAATAGATTTGTACTAGGACTATTAAGATTTTTCCTAACATATAATTATTTCACCTTTGATGACCAATATTATCAACAAATAACAGGCACAGTGATGGGGAGCTGCTGTGCACCCTCTTATGCTAATCTTTATTTGGGATGGTGGGAGGATAAGGTTGTTTCACAGAAAAAAATGACAAATATACTGACAAAATTGGCTGCAATATATTGATGACGTGGTCATGACATGGACAGGCACTATTGGAGAATTTGATCAGTTTGTAACAACATTGCATAATAATAACTTCAATCTGAAAGTTACAACAGATATACAAAAAAAGAACTGTCATTTTTAGATCTCTTATTGGTAAGAAGTCATGAAAATACCATCATGACATGCGTGTTTAGAAAATCTACAGCAACAAACAGCCTATTATCTGCCCAGATTCACCACCCCATCCCTTTAATTAAAGGGATACCAACAGGGCAGTATTTACAGTTAAGGAGACTATGTACCACAATAGATGATTTCAAATTGAAAGCAAAAAAACTTCAGGAGCGCTTCCTGGCGAGGGGTTACAGCAATAAAACCCTCAAGAAAATCTATCAGAGAGCACTCGCACGTGATTGGAATCAACTCCTATAAAATAAGGAGGACAAAAAGAACAGAGAGGAACCTTCAAAGGAAATACACTTGATTGGCACATTCAACCAACAACATAACATAATTAAGTCTATTTTATCCAAAAATTTGCCACTTCTACATCTAGATAGAGACCTGGGACAAGTACTGTCTAAATATTCAAGAATCACTTTTAGGAGAAATCAGAATATTGGTGACCATGTGGTTCATAGCCACTTTCAAAGAGAGAACAATTCCAATTGGCTAACCTCAAACATCCCCAATGGTAGTAACAAATATGGCAGATGTAAGGACTACCCATTTGTTCTAAAAAGTCTGTTTTTCATGACAATAAGGGTAATACATATCACATTGGTGGTTTCATAAATTGCCATACATCTGGCATTATCTATCTCCTACAATGCATTTGTGGAATTCAGTATGTGGGTAAAAATGCAAGAGAATTCAGGGAAAGAATCATTGAACATGTTGGTGATGTCAGGAGCTAACGTGACATTCGTATTACCAGACACATACTTGAGAAGCACTCTAATGATAGTAGTGTCATCACCCAGAAAAGGTAATTTTGATCAAAAGCTATTAAAACGTGAGGCCTTCTGGATTTATAAATTAACAACATTAAATCCAGCAAGATTAAATGAAGGCTTCACATTTAAACCAATCATCCAACAGTAGCCTCCCTTTGATTCAAGTATTAATGTATTGTAGGAGACATTGTCCAATGTTAATTACTTATTTAAATTACATGTGATTTAGTCTTTACTCTCCAGCGTTGAATAGGTTAACTACCTTATATCCACCTTTCCACTTAATTGGTATTACTTGCCCTCAGGTTCATTAAATACATGTCTGTATTTACACTAACATATGGACAGCATATTAGTTAAGCCACTATTAATTTTATATTTTTATATGCTTTTTATCACTTAGATATTCCATTGTTGAATAATAATGGAACTTTATTGTGATTCATTGTGTATTTTCATTCTTTCATAAAGTTCATGAACTTTGCAAAAATATTTATCAAACTGGGTTGCATAGTCGATAAGTTCTACATAAGCAATGAACATTATATACAATTAGCCAGCCATAATGTACATATATACTTTCTAACTATGGATGCGATAGAAAAAATATTGGCATTTGTACTGAGGCTTGGATACATCCAAGCCTCAATTTCATTTATTAGGAGGTTTAAAGGGGCGTGCTTTTCAGCCCCTCCCTTCCAAAGAATACCCCTGATGAAACCAGTCACACTGGTGAAAAGCGTTGGGCTATCTAGGGGTACTATGACTTAGTACCCTGTCTCAGTATCTTTTCATGTTTCGGTGGGTGCTGGTTGGAGATGATGGAATGGTAGGACGTAGATAACATACTATACATCAGTATTCAGCAGTACTGAATGTAAGATGAGCTTTACCAATTAATGAACAACTCGGCATTAGCATTGTACCACTAGTAACTAATCGCTAGCGACCAAGGCAAGGATCGCTTAATGAAAGGGTTTTTAGGAGAATATGATTCAGAGTTAACTATAACCTATGTTCAACCGATTAATGTATCGATCGGGGATAGCATTGAATATGATTAACTAACTACTGGTGACCATTGAAAGGATCTCTCAACAGAAGGGACAAAAAATTAAAACATTATGATTCTCCTGTGATATGGTGACACTGTAGTACTGTTTGATTGAATACTCACAACCAGATAAAGGATCACTGAGTGATTAAGAGAAAAATTGTTTGCAATCAAAATTATCTTTGCTTTAAAATAGTGTGGCGACCATATAGAGGATCGCTCTACTACAACGGAAAGACACAATGCCATGAGAACAAATCAGTGTTTTTTTCCCAACATCTTTAAATGTGAATGCAAGGAAATTTGAGCATTTATAGAATAAATATAAGCTCTCCTTTATTGTAGGCGTGAAGGGGTTAATAATTACAACTTATGAAAAATACTAATCACTTGCGACCATGAAAAGGATCACTGAGTGATCATAAATATATAGTTCAAACACAGCTCCAATATTATGATTCAAAGATACCGATAGCAGGGTACCTGCAGTTATGTGTCAAGGTAGCACATGGATACATGATAAAGTCCTCCAATGAAACAACTGAAAGAGAAACTAATCATGACCATGAATTGAAGGTTTTTTGATACGCAGGGTACTTGCAACAATGAAGCAGAAAGACACCTGCAGTAAAGTATCATATTATTAAGCCCTCCTATCTAACTATCGAGGAATCTAATAATGGCTCATGTTAAGATATGCAGTGTACCTGCAAATAATGAAATAGCAGGACACCTGCAGTTTAGTATCTGCCAAAATATTTCCCTACACAAGTATTAATGTGAGGGGTTTGGTTTGATGTGGCCCTAATTGTTTTTTATTTCCTACGATAATGCAGGGCATCTTTTGATGTGAATTATAATAGTGCACTTGCAAACTTTACTTGAGACTTGGTTCTCTATGCCAGCGATTCAGCTAGCGAGTGTACTTCTGTATCCAGTGATATGCAGGACATCTGCAATTATCAGGTTTACAGTTAAGATTTTTTTTTATGTCTTAACTTGGAGTGGACAAATAGATCTTTGTTTATGTAGTAATTAAGTAATTGCAACAAATTTAATACACTGTTTACCATTCAAACATCCCCTTCAAGGAAATAAAATATCACCAGCAGATACTTGTTTGTACTGTTGTTTCTAAAACATGTTCCAGTACATGAGACCTTGCGTCATTTTAATTTATTTCTATAAAACTTTGAGTTTTAAATACCCTAGTGACCTCCCTCCCTATCTACAGTACTTAACTAGCCGTCTTTTGGTGGCTTAATACCACTCTGATGTCCCAATAAGAATGATATGAGACATTTAGAGGTGGATTATAGCTATCCTACTTTCTTTTCTATCTTCTTTGCTTCTATTGTTTGATTGTCTTTTAATACTCAGGAGGGGGGAAAGGAGAAGATGATGCCAAGTGTGCCAGCAGGGGACCCTTACTCACACTTGCCATCCCCAAGCAGTCCCACTAAGAAGTAGTGGTGGACGGACAGTGAGAAAAACTTCCCACCTGACTTCTCTCGAAAAACAGCCGATTTTTCGATTTTAAGTGAAAGTTTTCTCTTTTTCTCAAATGCAAAATTTTCCTCCTTTTTGCCTATTCCAGCAAATTTTTCACCTATTACAACACATTATTCTCCTAGTCTAAAACATTTTTCCACATAGTCTAACACATTTTTGCCTATTCAACACATGTTTCTCCTATTCTAACACAATTTACTCCTATCACATTTAGTGCAACATTTCCCAGCACAATATTACTTCTTCTGAGGGCTGTAGTGGAGAAATGAGTAGCTGGAAGTCAAAGTTGTGAGTCCTATAGCAACATATACCTTGAAAAATGTGTTAGCATGTAGAGTGTCTTTGTCCTTTGCCTACAACACTTTCTTCCTGCCTAAGTGACGTTGGCATGTATTCATGATGATGTCAAGTTATTAAAAAAAAATAAAGTACAACCTACAATGTGGAAGCTGTGTATGGTAGTGGTGGTGGGGGACTAGCATGGTGTGATTGGTGGGACCTTGACAAACTGTATCTATAGTGGAGAAGCTGGGGTGGAAGAGACAGTGATGACCTTTTTAGTCCAAACTGAGAAGGAATGGGAGACAGAGATGATGATGGGCATCACCACCACCACCAGCAGTGAGCTTTTGGAATTTGCGGAGTTTACAACTACTCTAATTCCAGCTGCTGCTGAGTTGCAAGTGCAGAAGGATGCTGAGGAGCAGGCTAGTGTGCCACAAACCACCGTGGACAAAGTGGGAATGGGGTCAACAAGTGATGCAGAACAAGGACAGGTTCTACTTGACAGCAGCAACACTCCTAGTTGCAGTTCTGATTTGAGGCAGTAGCAGCAACAGCAGAAACATCATCCTCTGCCCAGACAATGAAGGGGAATGTGGAGAAGAAGAAGAAAGAGGCCATTCTTCTCCACTTGTTCCTCCTCCCTGAAATCATGGGTGTGGGACTATTTTTCTCTTGGGGCAGGAACAGTGCAGTCATCAACAATGGCACTGTGCACAATTTGTGACAAGTCAGTGAGAAGGGAAAGGAAGGAATGCACCTTAGCACAACCTCCCTGATAACACACATGAAACACAGACACCACAACAATTATGTCAAACATATTAAAGCCAAACACCCACCACAGAAATCGAGCACCACTGTTGCTG
Organism: Rhinophrynus dorsalis; assembly: GCA_037306005.1. Classification (NCBI taxonomy): domain Eukaryota; kingdom Metazoa; phylum Chordata; class Amphibia; order Anura; family Rhinophrynidae; genus Rhinophrynus; species Rhinophrynus dorsalis. The sequence continues at coordinate 120,155,003 of CM074721.1, forward strand.
TACCCCTGACTCTCCCAAAAGGCATCAAAATGGAGATCAAAGAGGAGGAAGAATAGAGAAACCCAGGAAGAGGCTGGACGTTTGATGATGAGTGAAACAGCTAGCTTGCCATCACCTTCTTGCTCTAGGTTAACTACATCTTCTGCCAATCCACCTCATTCATCATTACCTTCCCTGCCAAATGATAGCCATTCTGTAGATTTCAAGATGTGGCAGTTTGTGTCCACTCATTGCACACTGTGTGGTGCACTGACCACACATAACAGTATGGTGGAGGACAATCACAAGCAGGGCATCAAGTGGCATCTGTGGATATTACATCCCACAGAATATTCTAAGCTGTGGCAGGGAGGGTTCATCATTACTGTTAAACTATCAGCAAGTTGTCATGTGTCCTTAGAGGGGTGTTGACAAGGGGTTTAGTGACAGCAGCAGTACTTGGTTTCTGGTGTCATGGTGTTTGGATACAGTTGTGCCAGGCGTTATTTACCACACACACACACACACTGTGCACATTGCAGTTGCTGATGAGAGGAACATTTCCTGCTCTAATGGGAAAATTTGTATATTCTAGTAACAACACACCCATAATTTTGGAGGAGGGGCAGGTGGAGAAGAATTATTGGCCAACTTCTTCTTTTCTCCACATGTACCTGAAAGGATAGGGGCTACTTACGGTGCTGCTACTGCCTCAGATACATCACTGGAGCTAGTAGTGACAACCTTCATCATCCATCACCCATTTTGCTGTCACCTATTGCTCCATTCTGAACATTCACCGCTCCTTTCTGGGCTCTCTGATGACGTCCCGGCTTTTCTGCACTCTCGTATCCTTTAGACATTTCTGGGTTCATCCTAGCATCATGTCATGTGCACCATGACATCATCTGGCACTGTCTATATCCGGATGCTCCATACAGGCACTGGTGCACTCAGAGAGTGTTCCCCAACGTGTAGACTGCCCTGTAGTTCTGCTGTATAACCTAGCCTTGCCGTTTCTTGTATACTCTAGCCCAGCCTTTTCTCATTTTGTCCTCCTGGTTGCCGAATCCTGCCTGCCTAAGACTACCCACTTGCCTGATGATTTTGTCTCTTCCATACTGACTGTGTATGACCCTGGCTGTTCTTGGACTACCCTTTGCCTACTAAGTCTGTCTTCTCCCAGTCCAGCTGTGTTTGACTTTGGCTCAGTTTGACCATTTCTTTTCTCCTCTCTGGTACTGGTTCAAGAATCCTAAGTTCCAGCTCTTCCAGTTCTTCAGTACTTCTTCCTCAGGAGGCACTTCTTCTAGACAGGCCTGTTCTCTCCCTCCTAGGAGAGTATATTTATTATTTACTTGCTACTATTTATATTACTGGAGAGTTAAGCCATAAGACCTTTGCACCCTTTCCTCACTCGCTGTACTACACACATAGCCATCACTCTCCCCTGCAGGAGAAAAGGTGCTGCCTGTGGAGGTTCCATCCAGGGCTCACTTCCAGCTCCTTTGTGGCTGGCACCTTTAACTGGTCTTGGCTGCAGCAAGGTACCTTTGCAAACATCCAATGCATACCGAGCACTGCCCCCAGTTGTCGCGCCTGAGCACTCCCTATTCTGTGGGCTTGCCCATATCAGCCCAGGCCTGTGTGACATAATCTGAGTGCCATTACCGTCACCATGTCGGTTGATGCTAAAGAAATCTCTTATGTGGTATTCCAGCAGGCTGCTGTATTGGTGCAACACGCTTTACAGATTCAGCACCTGGATAAAAAGCTGTATTCCAATATGGCCCTCCTACAGCATATGCAGCAATGCCTGGAGAGCCCCGACCATCTGCAACTCCCCCACCAGAGCCGTTACCTGCTCCTATTATTCCTAGAGTAGCTCATGTAACCATGACTCCCTGATTACCTGTTCCAGACAAGTTTGAAGGTGACACCAAACTGCTATATGGTTTCCTGAACCAGTGCAGTCTCCATATTTTTCATACGTTCCAGACGTCACTTCCGGGAGCGCGAGTCACATCCGGTTTGTCTGGGGCTGACCGCGAAGCAATATAACTTTTCATGTGCAGTTGGTAAGTGTAAGAGCGTACCACGAGTGATCATTTGGAGGGGTTTCATATTTGAAGAGTGATGAAATTGTGGGTCTGTATAAATATGGGAAAGTTCTTAAGATTTTCACTGGACGATGTCTGAGTGTATTCTAACTGGTGGGATGAGAGTGGAGAGATGGAATTTGAGACCTGGTCACATGATTTTTGAAAGTTCCTGGGCACATTGAGAGTTTAAGATGTGATCATGGGATCTAGCTACTTTGTGAAGGTTACTTCCGGTCATAACGGTCAGTATTGACTAAAGATTGTTTTTTCAATTTGTTTTATGTCTCAACATGTGATTGTAATTAGAAATTTAAGATTATTTATGTTCAAGAGTTTTATATATACTCTAGTTATTAACATCAGGTAACAAAGGATATAAATTATATTGCATGGTCTGGACCAATTTAAATTTATTTTATTAGGTTAATTAGCCTATCAGAGGTGAGGAAGGGATATTTAAATTGGGGGTTCTTGATGCTGCTTTGTATCTGTTTTTTGGCTTTGGCTAAATCTGAAGAAGTAGTTAGGCAACTACGAAACGTTATATAGCTCAGCCATTTATTTTATTACAACACATTTTTATATTTTATATTTTTGAATATTTTGGTTTATTTAAATATGTTTTAATAAAAAAACAAAAGAATTTTGAAGAGAAGCAGCATTGTGTGGATCCCTTTTCTCCATCAGAGATTACCTGAACAGACACAGGTTAAACTCTCCGTAAGCTTGTCTTGTTGTGTTTGGGCATAAGTCTCTTCACAACTGTCACATTTGTGAGTATATTTTGAAGATTTATATTTATTGTGTCTTGGAAGATAATAGGCACTATTGGGCGCCCTCTCTATGTATAATTTTTTGCATGTATTCCATTATGGCCCTCCTACAGCATATGCAGCAATGCCTGGAGAGCCCCGATCATCTGCAACTCCCCCACCAGAGCCGATACCTGCTCCTATTAGTCCTAGAGTAGCTCATGTAGCCATGACTCCCTGATTACCTGTTCCAGACAAGTTTGAAGGTGACACCAAACTGCTATATGGTTTCCTGAACCAGTGCAGTCTCCATTGCCAAAGCCAGCCACAGGTTTATGCCTCACACAAGGCACAGGTCACCTTTATTGAGTCATTGTTTAGGGGACAGGCCCTGGCATGGGTGTCTCCTTTGATGGATCGTCACTCTCCTCTACACGATGACTGTGATACATTCATCGCCTCATTATGATCTGTGTTTGATACCTCAAGATGACAGGCATCTGCTGAGGCAGCACTGCTAGATTTGCAACAGGGGCAACAACCGTTTGCACAGCATGCTATAGACTTTTGTACCCTGGCTTATTACACAGATTGGGGCAGCAGTGCCTTAAAGGCAGCCTTCCACTGTGGGTTGTCTGACCAACTAAAGATGACCTGACCACTCGCACCATTCCTTACTCGTTAGAAGGCTTGATAGCCCTTTGCACCTCCCTAGACACTGGCATCCAGGAGAGGTGTCAGGAGAGGGATCAAGACCGCTCCAGGCATCCAGCAGTGCATCCAGACATGCATCTAGCACCTAAGTTCCAGACTCCACCTCCCTTCTCTGATACCCTCGCTGAACCCATGGAAACTGGCTGAGTGACCCGTATAACCGAAGAGGGAAAGTCCAGACATCGGAGTTTGGGATTGTGTCTCTATTGCGAGTGTGCCGGGCATGTTGCTCATACATGTCCGAACAAATCGGGAAACAACCAGACTTAGAGTGTCAAGAGGGATCCATTCTAAGTCAACCCGGATTTCCCTCCAATTCCACTCAATACTTCACAATCCCTATTAGATTGTCCTGGGCTAAAACTGTTGTGTACCATCATAAATTAATTGATTCTGGAGCTGCAAGCACCTTTGTGGACTTGACGTTTGCATAACAACATGGCATACCTCTTCTGTCTAAATCACCACCCGCCATTGTGGTATTCACTGATGCTACTTTGCTACGTGATGGTTGTATCACCCTGCGGACCATTCCCATCAGTTTACATATGGATCCTGCTCATTCTGAAACCCTGGAATTTGATGTGATCAACATGCCTATCACGGTTCCTGTGCCTCCTTGCCACTCTCTGTTGTGGCGCTCTTCCATTGGCTGAGCTTGACTGGCCCGCCCAGGGTGTCCCTTTATATACTGGGCCTATGGCACCTGTCAGGTGCCCTTTCATGGTGTTCCTGATCCTGCGCCATTGTTGCTGTGTTCCTGCGTTCCTGTGTACCGACTCAGCCCGTGTGACTACTCTGCTGTTCCTGCTCTGTGATTGACCCGGTTCTGGCTGACGTTCCTGCTCTGTGATTGACCCGGTTCTGGATGTTCCTGCTCCGTGATTGACCCGGCGCTGACTGATGTTCCTGCTCTGCGATTGCTTCCAGTGTTCCTGTGAGATTTCGATCGCTTGCCTGGCGACATTCTGAACTGTGCTGGTAGTGTTGCACTGACTGATCACGCTTCTTCTGCTGAGCTGTTGCCTCAGTTACCGAGCCTGTTAGAGTATACTTGCTGAGCTATTGCCTCCATTACCAAGCTTGTCAGATACACTTGCTGTACTTGTTGCCTCCGGTATTGAACCTATCTCTGCACACTTGCCAAGCTTGCTGTCTTCGATTCTGAGCCGTTTAACACTTGATGAGCTTGTTGCCTCCATCACCGAGTCTATCCGTTCACACTAGCAGAGCAGTTCCCCAACTATGGTGCTCGTTTCCTTGCAGTTGTTGCACCGCGTGGTGCTACTGGGCATTCCGTTAGCTCTTGCAGTGTGTTGCTCCGTTTCGGCACCGGAAGGGTGTCTTGGCTCTGGTCTCCTATTGCTCACAGTGTTGTACCATCATATCGCACCAGGAAGTATGTTTGGCTCACGCTATATTTGCTTGTGCAGTGTCTCCTCCGTTACTGCACCTAAAGGGTGCTCTTGGCTCTGGTCCCATTTGCATATGTAGTGTCTCTTCCGTTGCTGCACCTAAGGGGTGCTCCTGGCTCTGGTTCCATTGGCTCCAGCAGTGTCTCTCCTCCGTTATTGCACCCATGTGGTGTTGTTGGCTCTAGCTCCAGTCAGTCCTTGCTATACTATTGGGCATATTACAATACAGCTATCTGGGAGTGATCCAGTTCAGTCACACTGCTAGCGCTTTCCTATTGTACTACTACTGGGACTATTTATATTCACTGGGCGTTGGCTTATCACCACAACAGAGACTGATCATTTGTTTTGGGCATTAACCCTTTTACCTTCATTGATTCTGTTGAGTGCTATTTGCTCCTACTACATTGGGCCTGTACTACATCCATTAATTGTCTATACCTGCTATTACCTATTCTGGCCCCCAGGGGCACTGTTCCTTAATTTTACCTCAATAAAACTGTGTTTTATTTTTAACCTTGGTCTGAGTGTTGTAAAAACCGTAACAACGCCACCGTCTTCTATCATCCTGAGCGTCTCTTGGCTGGAAAAAAATAACCCTCTTATCAACTGGAAAAAGAAGTCTCTGTCCTTTCCATCTGAGACTACCTCTCCGTTGATGGTCTTTTCCATTTCCCTGGTGGCAGAAAATGACATAGAAATGGTTACTGTACCCTACCGGGCATATGCCGATGTCTTATCTAAAGCCCAGTCAAACGTTTTTCCCCCTGATCCTATTTCTTGGTTACATCATATCGGCAGAGGGCCTGACCATGGATCCCAGTAAAGTCTGTGCTGTGCTAGACGGGCAGGAGCTGCAGACCACCAATGCCATCCAATGGTTTGTTGGATTCTCCAATTACTGTCAGAGATTCATGAAGAACTTCTCCAGGGTAATTTAGCCCATCGTCAGCCTGACTTGCAAAGGAGCTGATCCTTGTTCCTGGCCACAGGAGGCCTTGAAGGCATTCACTTCAATCAAGCAAGCCTTCACCTCTGCACCCCTACTCACATATTCTGATACCACTGTTCCATTTACAGTGGAGGTAGATGCATGAGAGATCTCAGCAGGGGCCATACTCTCCCAGCGATTCAGGTCTACTAGAACTCTACATCCCTGTTCCTATTTCTCTCAGTTGTTTCCTGTAGCTAAAAGCAACTACGACACCGGAAACAGAGAGTTAAAATCCATAAAGCTCTCCTTAGAGAAGTGGCTCTACATTCGGAAAGGTGCAATATATCCCGTCAGTATTTTAACCGATCACCAATACCTGGCATACTTAGCATCTGCCAAACGCTTAACACCAAGACAGATTAGGTGGTCCTTCTTTTTTTCCAGGTTCAACTTCACCATCTCCTATGTGCCTGGTACTAAGAACCTCAAGGTTAATGCTCTCTCCAGGCTGCATGAAGAGTGTACTCCCACACCTGTCATTACTGAGACCGTACTTCCTCCAACCCTCATCTTGGGCTCCTTATCCACCCGAATACTAGAGCGCATTAGAAGGGCTCAGCCTCCTGAAGATCCCTCTGTGCCACCTCTTCCTTTCCTGCGTGTGCCTCAGATTTGCTTGAGAGCAGTGATAACTTGGGCCCCCCAGTACCGTGTTGCGGAGCATCCAGGAGTAGAATGCACTCATGACCTCCTCTCCTGCTATTTCTGTTGGTCCATGTTTCACAAAAACGTATCCCAGTGGGTCCGCTGACAGCCTTTTGCTCTCCTCTTGTGGAACACTACAACTCCCATCATCCTAACCAAGAAGCCTGTGGCTAAACTTTCATGCAACCAGGGTTTGTTCTTGGGCTGTCTCTCACTCCTCTTCCTTCAACATACACCTGGTAAACACAAATCACAACAAATCAGTTGACCTCCCAAGCACAAAAAACATCACTTCCATTCTCTGTTCATGGAGCATATATTATGTACGTTTAGGGCCCCAAGCACCATGCTAAAGACAAGTCATTCTGGAGCAAACCAGTTGCACCATAGCAGGCAAATGAAAATTCCCACTGCTTTGCAATGCCTTGGAGACCTCGCTAGACTTCAGGGGTTAAAAGACACCTTTTTAGAAATAGCCATATGCAGACGACAGCTGATTAGTAAATCATGGCTATTTTGTCCCACACAAGCCCTGAAATGTACCAGTTCTTACTACTACTACTGACATACCACCTATTCTCCACCATCATGCCAGCAGAAATACACTTAAAACCATTTGAACATGGCACTGAAGCAGGCTACGGCCTGCAAACTATCTGGATGGGTGACCTTGGAAAATCCTATTATGACATCATAGCTCTCTGTTTCAGCGAAAAAGACGATCAAAATAATGATGCTCCATCACACAGAGCACAGTGGGCATTGTTATTATGATGTCACAATAGTTCCATTCAACCAAAAAGGAAACCAAAGCAGGAATTGTCATTTAACAAAAGCCAGTAGGCATTCTTATTATGACATCACAGTTCTGTGTTCCAGCCAAAAAGAAACCAGAATCTCACTTCTGCTTAAACAAAAGCCAATAGGCATTGCTATTATGATGTCATAGTTCTGTGTTTCAGCAATATGGAAAACCAAGTCAATGATTCTCCTTCACATGAAGCCAGTATGCAATGACATTATGATGTCACAATAGTGTGTTTCAAGCAAAATGTCAACAAGAGCAATAATTCTCCTTGACACTAAGCCAATAGGCATTGACAGTATGATGTCATAGTACAGTATTTCTGAAAAAAAGAAAACCTAGAACAATGATTCTTATTCACTTGAAGCCTGGGGGTACTGACATAGTATCAAAACTGCACAATTTTGACGCAGAACACTACACTGTATGTCTTTACCCATGGAATGCCAGAGGGTGCCCAAAGCATTGTGCTCCCATTCAGGACTCAAAGGGTTAACTCTGTACTTATTCCTTTCCGTGCAAGAGCCGTATGGAAGACACTGTAAAACACTGACCCTTCGGGTGGCAGAGAGGTATCCAATGCATTGCATACCTCTCTGGCACTCAAAGGGTTAACTTTCACTGGCGTGTGGCACTGAAGGTTAGTAATAGTAAGGCCAATGTGGGGCTCAGAAAATGTGACTTCAAATCCCAGATATGACCGCATCTTTCAATAAAATTCTGTCAATGGCAAGTCCAAAAAGACACCTCCCTATATTCAAATTTGCAAGTAAGAGAATTCTGGGATGTCATTCTTCTCCTTGTGTTTTACAGTACAGAAAAGCTGGAGGTTGTAAAGAGGCTACAACTGAATTAAGCCAAATATTTTTTTCATGGTAAACATGTGCCAAATGAAAGAGAGACAGCATGATGCCCAGGTCAGCCTTGGCATCTCCCTCTCTCTATGAATGTAATGACAGGGCAAAACTGCTGCTCAAACACTTAGTGTATTTTCTTCTTCTTCTTCTTCCTTAGAAGGGTTAATGTGCTGGAGATGGAACTTTTCTTTCACAGCATAGAGATACATCCCCTGACAGCCTTTTAGAAGGGCTCAGCCTCCTGAAGATCCCTCTGTGCCACCTCTTCCTTTCCTGCGTGTGCCTCAGATTTGCTTGAGAGCAGTGATAACTTGGGCCCCCCAGTACCGTGTTGCGGAGCATCCAGGAGTAGAATGCACTCATGACCTCCTCTCCTGCTATTTCTGTTGGTCCATGTTTCACAAAAACGTATCCCAGTGGGTCCGCTGACAGCCTTTTGCTCTCCTCTTGTGGAACACTACAACTCCCATCATCCTAACCAAGAAGCCTGTGGCTAAACTTTCATGCAACCAGGGTTTGTTCTTGGGCTGTCTCTCACTCCTCTTCCTTCAACATACACCTGGTAAACACAAATCACAACAAATCAGTTGACCTCCCAAGCACAAAAAACATCACTTCCATTCTCTGTTCATGGAGCATATATTATGTACGTTTAGGGCCCCAAGCACCATGCTAAAGACAAGTCATTCTGGAGCAAACCAGTTGCACCATAGCAGGCAAATGAAAATTCCCACTGCTTTGCAATGCCTTGGAGACCTCGCTAGACTTCAGGGGTTAAAAGACACCTTTTTAGAAATAGCCATATGCAGACGACAGCTGATTAGTAAATCATGGCTATTTTGTCCCACACAAGCCCTGAAATGTACCAGTTCTTACTACTACTACTGACATACCACCTATTCTCCACCATCATGCCAGCAGAAATACACTTAAAACCATTTGAACATGGCACTGAAGCAGGCTACGGCCTGCAAACTATCTGGATGGGTGACCTTGGAAAATCCTATTATGACATCATAGCTCTCTGTTTCAGCGAAAAAGACGATCAAAATAATGATGCTCCATCACACAGAGCACAGTGGGCATTGTTATTATGATGTCACAATAGTTCCATTCAACCAAAAAGGAAACCAAAGCAGGAATTGTCATTTAACAAAAGCCAGTAGGCATTCTTATTATGACATCACAGTTCTGTGTTCCAGCCAAAAAGAAACCAGAATCTCACTTCTGCTTAAACAAAAGCCAATAGGCATTGCTATTATGATGTCATAGTTCTGTGTTTCAGCAATATGGAAAACCAAGTCAATGATTCTCCTTCACATGAAGCCAGTATGCAATGACATTATGATGTCACAATAGTGTGTTTCAAGCAAAATGTCAACAAGAGCAATAATTCTCCTTGACACTAAGCCAATAGGCATTGACAGTATGATGTCATAGTACAGTATTTCTGAAAAAAAGAAAACCTAGAACAATGATTCTTATTCACTTGAAGCCTGGGGGTACTGACATAGTATCAAAACTGCACAATTTTGACGCAGAACACTACACTGTATGTCTTTACCCATGGAATGCCAGAGGGTGCCCAAAGCATTGTGCTCCCATTCAGGACTCAAAGGGTTAACTCTGCACTTATTCCTTTCCGTGCAAGAGCCGTATGGAAGACACTGTAAAACACTGACCCTTCGGGTGGCAGAGAGGTATCCAATGCATTGCATACCTCTCTGGCACTCAAAGGGTTAACTTTCACTGGCGTGTGGCACTGAAGGTTAGTAAGGCCAATGTGGGGCTCAGAAAATGTGACTTCAAATCCCAGATATGACCGCATCTTTCAATAAAATTCTGTCAATGGCAAGTCCAAAAAGACACCTCCCTATATTCAAATTTGCAAGTAAGAGAATTCTGGGATGTCATTCTTCTCCTTGTGTTTTACAGTACAGAAAAGCTGGAGGTTGTAAAGAGGCTACAACTGAATTAAGCCAAATATTTTTTTCATGGTAAACATGTGCCAAATGAAAGAGAGACAGCATGATGCCCAGGTCAGCCTTGGCATCTCCCTCTCTCTATGAATGTAATGACAGGGCAAAACTGCTGCTCAAACACTTAGTGTATTTTCTTCTTCTTCTTCTTCCTTAGAAGGGTTAATGTGCTGGAGATGGAACTTTTCTTTCACAGCATAGAGATACATCCCCTGACAGCCTTTTAGAAGGGCTCAGCCTCCTGAAGATCCCTCTGTGCCACCTCTTCCTTTCCTGCGTGTGCCTCAGATTTGCTTGAGAGCAGTGATAACTTGGGCCCCCCAGTACCGTGTTGCGGAGCATCCAGGAGTAGAATGCACTCATGACCTCCTCTCCTGCTATTTCTGTTGGTCCATGTTTCACAAAAACGTATCCCAGTGGGTCCGCTGACAGCCTTTTGCTCTCCTCTTGTGGAACACTACAACTCCCATCATCCTAACCAAGAAGCCTGTGGCTAAACTTTCATGCAACCAGGGTTTGTTCTTGGGCTGTCTCTCACTCCTCTTCCTTCAACATACACCTGGTAAACACAAATCACAACAAATCAGTTGACCTCCCAAGCACAAAAAACATCACTTCCATTCTCTGTTCATGGAGCATATATTATGTACGTTTAGGGCCCCAAGCACCATGCTAAAGACAAGTCATTCTGGAGCAAACCAGTTGCACCATAGCAGGCAAATGAAAATTCCCACTGCTTTGCAATGCCTTGGAGACCTCGCTAGACTTCAGGGGTTAAAAGACACCTTTTTAGAAATAGCCATATGCAGACGACAGCTGATTAGTAAATCATGGCTATTTTGTCCCACACAAGCCCTGAAATGTACCAGTTCTTACTACTACTACTGACATACCACCTATTCTCCACCATCATGCCAGCAGAAATACACTTAAAACCATTTGAACATGGCACTGAAGCAGGCTACGGCCTGCAAACTATCTGGATGGGTGACCTTGGAAAATCCTATTATGACATCATAGCTCTCTGTTTCAGCGAAAAAGACGATCAAAATAATGATGCTCCATCACACAGAGCACAGTGGGCATAGTTATTATGATGTCACAATAGTTCCATTCAACCAAAAAGGAAACCAAAGCAGGAATTGTCATTTAACAAAAGCCAGTAGGCATTCTTATTATGACATCACAGTTCTGTGTTCCAGCCAAAAAGAAACCAGAATCTCACTTCTGCTTAAACAAAAGCCAATAGGCATTGCTATTATGATGTCATAGTTCTGTGTTTCAGCAATATGGAAAACCAAGTCAATGATTCTCCTTCACATGAAGCCAGTATGCAATGACATTATGATGTCACAATAGTGTGTTTCAAGCAAAATGTCAACAAGAGCAATAATTCTCCTTGACACTAAGCCAATAGGCATTGACAGTATGATGTCATAGTACAGTATTTCTGAAAAAAAGAAAACCTAGAACAATGATTCTTATTCACTTGAAGCCTGGGGGTACTGACATAGTATCAAAACTGCACAATTTTGACGCAGAACACTACACTGTATGTCTTTACCCATGGAATGCCAGAGGGTGCCCAAAGCATTGTGCTCCCATTCAGGACTCAAAGGGTTAACTCTGTACTTATTCCTTTCCGTGCAAGAGCCGTATGGAAGACACTGTAAAACACTGACCCTTCGGGTGGCAGAGAGGTATCCAATGCATTGCATACCTCTCTGGCACTCAAAGGGTTAACTTTCACTGGCGTGTGGCACTGAAGGTTAGTAATAGTAAGGCCAATGTGGGGCTCAGAAAATGTGACTTCAAATCCCAGATATGACCGCATCTTTCAATAAAATTCTGTCAATGGCAAGTCCAAAAAGACACCTCCCTATATTCAAATTTGCAAGTAAGAGAATTCTGGGATGTCATTCTTCTCCTTGTGTTTTACAGTACAGAAAAGCTGGAGGTTGTAAAGAGGCTACAACTGAATTAAGCCAAATATTTTTTTCATGGTAAACATGTGCCAAATGAAAGAGAGACAGCATGATGCCCAGGTCAGCCTTGGCATCTCCCTCTCTCTATGAATGTAATGACAGGGCAAAACTGCTGCTCAAACACTTAGTGTATTTTCTTCTTCTTCTTCTTCCTTAGAAGGGTTAATGTGCTGGAGATGGAACTTTTCTTTCACAGCATAGAGATACATCCCCTGACAGCCTTTTAGAAGGGCTCAGCCTCCTGAAGATCCCTCTGTGCCACCTCTTCCTTTCCTGCGTGTGCCTCAGATTTGCTTGAGAGCAGTGATAACTTGGGCCCCCCAGTACCGTGTTGCGGAGCATCCAGGAGTAGAATGCACTCATGACCTCCTCTCCTGCTATTTCTGTTGGTCCATGTTTCACAAAAACGTATCCCAGTGGGTCCGCTGACAGCCTTTTGCTCTCCTCTTGTGGAACACTACAACTCCCATCATCCTAACCAAGAAGCCTGTGGCTAAACTTTCATGCAACCAGGGTTTGTTCTTGGGCTGTCTCTCACTCCTCTTCCTTCAACATACACCTGGTAAACACAAATCACAACAAATCAGTTGACCTCCCAAGCACAAAAAACATCACTTCCATTCTCTGTTCATGGAGCATATATTATGTACGTTTAGGGCCCCAAGCACCATGCTAAAGACAAGTCATTCTGGAGCAAACCAGTTGCACCATAGCAGGCAAATGAAAATTCCCACTGCTTTGCAATGCCTTGGAGACCTCGCTAGACTTCAGGGGTTAAAAGACACCTTTTTAGAAATAGCCATATGCAGACGACAGCTGATTAGTAAATCATGGCTATTTTGTCCCACACAAGCCCTGAAATGTACCAGTTCTTACTACTACTACTGACATACCACCTATTCTCCACCATCATGCCAGCAGAAATACACTTAAAACCATTTGAACATGGCACTGAAGCAGGCTACGGCCTGCAAACTATCTGGATGGGTGACCTTGGAAAATCCTATTATGACATCATAGCTCTCTGTTTCAGCGAAAAAGACGATCAAAATAATGATGCTCCATCACACAGAGCACAGTGGGCATTGTTATTATGATGTCACAATAGTTCCATTCAACCAAAAAGGAAACCAAAGCAGGAATTGTCATTTAACAAAAGCCAGTAGGCATTCTTATTATGACATCACAGTTCTGTGTTCCAGCCAAAAAGAAACCAGAATCTCACTTCTGCTTAAACAAAAGCCAATAGGCATTGCTATTATGATGTCATAGTTCTGTGTTTCAGCAATATGGAAAACCAAGTCAATGATTCTCCTTCACATGAAGCCAGTATGCAATGACATTATGATGTCACAATAGTGTGTTTCAAGCAAAATGTCAACAAGAGCAATAATTCTCCTTGACACTAAGCCAATAGGCATTGACAGTATGATGTCATAGTACAGTATTTCTGAAAAAAAGAAAACCTAGAACAATGATTCTTATTCACTTGAAGCCTGGGGGTACTGACATAGTATCAAAACTGCACAATTTTGACGCAGAACACTACACTGTATGTCTTTACCCATGGAATGCCAGAGGGTGCCCAAAGCATTGTGCTCCCATTCAGGACTCAAAGGGTTAACTCTGCACTTATTCCTTTCCGTGCAAGAGCCGTATGGAAGACACTGTAAAACACTGACCCTTCGGGTGGCAGAGAGGTATCCAATGCATTGCATACCTCTCTGGCACTCAAAGGGTTAACTTTCACTGGCGTGTGGCACTGAAGGTTAGTAAGGCCAATGTGGGGCTCAGAAAATGTGACTTCAAATCCCAGATATGACCGCATCTTTCAATAAAATTCTGTCAATGGCAAGTCCAAAAAGACACCTCCCTATATTCAAATTTGCAAGTAAGAGAATTCTGGGATGTCATTCTTCTCCTTGTGTTTTACAGTACAGAAAAGCTGGAGGTTGTAAAGAGGCTACAACTGAATTAAGCCAAATATTTTTTTCATGGTAAACATGTGCCAAATGAAAGAGAGACAGCATGATGCCCAGGTCAGCCTTGGCATCTCCCTCTCTCTATGAATGTAATGACAGGGCAAAACTGCTGCTCAAACACTTAGTGTATTTTCTTCTTCTTCTTCTTCCTTAGAAGGGTTAATGTGCTGGAGATGGAACTTTTCTTTCACAGCATAGAGATACATCCCCTGACAGCCTTTTAGAAGGGCTCAGCCTCCTGAAGATCCCTCTGTGCCACCTCTTCCTTTCCTGCGTGTGCCTCAGATTTGCTTGAGAGCAGTGATAACTTGGGCCCCCCAGTACCGTGTTGCGGAGCATCCAGGAGTAGAATGCACTCATGACCTCCTCTCCTGCTATTTCTGTTGGTCCATGTTTCACAAAAACGTATCCCAGTGGGTCCGCTGACAGCCTTTTGCTCTCCTCTTGTGGAACACTACAACTCCCATCATCCTAACCAAGAAGCCTGTGGCTAAACTTTCATGCAACCAGGGTTTGTTCTTGGGCTGTCTCTCACTCCTCTTCCTTCAACATACACCTGGTAAACACAAATCACAACAAATCAGTTGACCTCCCAAGCACAAAAAACATCACTTCCATTCTCTGTTCATGGAGCATATATTATGTACGTTTAGGGCCCCAAGCACCATGCTAAAGACAAGTCATTCTGGAGCAAACCAGTTGCACCATAGCAGGCAAATGAAAATTCCCACTGCTTTGCAATGCCTTGGAGACCTCGCTAGACTTCAGGGGTTAAAAGACACCTTTTTAGAAATAGCCATATGCAGACGACAGCTGATTAGTAAATCATGGCTATTTTGTCCCACACAAGCCCTGAAATGTACCAGTTCTTACTACTACTACTGACATACCACCTATTCTCCACCATCATGCCAGCAGAAATACACTTAAAACCATTTGAACATGGCACTGAAGCAGGCTACGGCCTGCAAACTATCTGGATGGGTGACCTTGGAAAATCCTATTATGACATCATAGCTCTCTGTTTCAGCGAAAAAGACGATCAAAATAATGATGCTCCATCACACAGAGCACAGTGGGCATTGTTATTATGATGTCACAATAGTTCCATTCAACCAAAAAGGAAACCAAATCAGGAATTGTCATTTAACAAAAGCCAGTAGGCATTCTTATTATGACATCACAGTTCTGTGTTCCAGCCAAAAAGAAACCAGAATCTCACTTCTGCTTAAACAAAAGCCAATAGGCATTGCTATTATGATGTCATAGTTCTGTGTTTCAGCAATATGGAAAACCAAGTCAATGATTCTCCTTCACATGAAGCCAGTATGCAATGACATTATGATGTCACAATAGTGTGTTTCAAGCAAAATGTCAACAAGAGCAATAATTCTCCTTGACACTAAGCCAATAGGCATTGACAGTATGATGTCATAGTACAGTATTTCTGAAAAAAAGAAAACCTAGAACAATGATTCTTATTCACTTGAAGCCTGGGGGTACTGACATAGTATCAAAACTGCACAATTTTGACGCAGAACACTACACTGTATGTCTTTACCCATGGAATGCCAGAGGGTGCCCAAAGCATTGTGCTCCCATTCAGGACTCAAAGGGTTAACTCTGCACTTATTCCTTTCCGTGCAAGAGCCGTATGGAAGACACTGTAAAACACTGACCCTTCGGGTGGCAGAGAGGTATCCAATGCATTGCATACCTCTCTGGCACTCAAAGGGTTAACTTTCACTGGCGTGTGGCACTGAAGGTTAGTAAGGCCAATGTGGGGCTCAGAAAATGTGACTTCAAATCCCAGATATGACCGCATCTTTCAATAAAATTCTGTCAATGGCAAGTCCAAAAAGACACCTCCCTATATTCAAATTTGCAAGTAAGAGAATTCTGGGATGTCATTCTTCTCCTTGTGTTTTACAGTACAGAAAAGCTGGAGGTTGTAAAGAGGCTACAACTGAATTAAGCCAAATATTTTTTTCATGGTAAACATGTGCCAAATGAAAGAGAGACAGCATGATGCCCAGGTCAGCCTTGGCATCTCCCTCTCTCTATGAATGTAATGACAGGGCAAAACTGCTGCTCAAACACTTAGTGTATTTTCTTCTTCTTCTTCTTCCTTAGAAGGGTTAATGTGCTGGAGATGGAACTTTTCTTTCACAGCATAGAGATACATCCCCTGACAGCCTTTTAGAAGGGCTCAGCCTCCTGAAGATCCCTCTGTGCCACCTCTTCCTTTCCTGCGTGTGCCTCAGATTTGCTTGAGAGCAGTGATAACTTGGGCCCCCCAGTACCGTGTTGCGGAGCATCCAGGAGTAGAATGCACTCATGACCTCCTCTCCTGCTATTTCTGTTGGTCCATGTTTCACAAAAACGTATCCCAGTGGGTCCGCTGACAGCCTTTTGCTCTCCTCTTGTGGAACACTACAACTCCCATCATCCTAACCAAGAAGCCTGTGGCTAAACTTTCATGCAACCAGGGTTTGTTCTTGGGCTGTCTCTCACTCCTCTTCCTTCAACATACACCTGGTAAACACAAATCACAACAAATCAGTTGACCTCCCAAGCACAAAAAACATCACTTCCATTCTCTGTTCATGGAGCATATATTATGTACGTTTAGGGCCCCAAGCACCATGCTAAAGACAAGTCATTCTGGAGCAAACCAGTTGCACCATAGCAGGCAAATGAAAATTCCCACTGCTTTGCAATGCCTTGGAGACCTCGCTAGACTTCAGGGGTTAAAAGACACCTTTTTAGAAATAGCCATATGCAGACGACAGCTGATTAGTAAATCATGGCTATTTTGTCCCACACAAGCCCTGAAATGTACCAGTTCTTACTACTACTACTGACATACCACCTATTCTCCACCATCATGCCAGCAGAAATACACTTAAAACCATTTGAACATGGCACTGAAGCAGGCTACGGCCTGCAAACTATCTGGATGGGTGACCTTGGAAAATCCTATTATGACATCATAGCTCTCTGTTTCAGCGAAAAAGACGATCAAAATAATGATGCTCCATCACACAGAGCACAGTGGGCATTGTTATTATGATGTCACAATAGTTCCATTCAACCAAAAAGGAAACCAAATCAGGAATTGTCATTTAACAAAAGCCAGTAGGCATTCTTATTATGACATCACAGTTCTGTGTTCCAGCCAAAAAGAAACCAGAATCTCACTTCTGCTTAAACAAAAGCCAATAGGCATTGCTATTATGATGTCATAGTTCTGTGTTTCAGCAATATGGAAAACCAAGTCAATGATTCTCCTTCACATGAAGCCAGTATGCAATGACATTATGATGTCACAATAGTGTGTTTCAAGCAAAATGTCAACAAGAGCAATAATTCTCCTTGACACTAAGCCAATAGGCATTGACAGTATGATGTCATAGTACAGTATTTCTGAAAAAAAGAAAACCTAGAACAATGATTCTTATTCACTTGAAGCCTGGGGGTACTGACATAGTATCAAAACTGCACAATTTTGACGCAGAACACTACACTGTATGTCTTTACCCATGGAATGCCAGAGGGTGCCCAAAGCATTGTGCTCCCATTCAGGACTCAAAGGGTTAACTCTGCACTTATTCCTTTCCGTGCAAGAGCCGTATGGAAGACACTGTAAAACACTGACCCTTCGGGTGGCAGAGAGGTATCCAATGCATTGCATACCTCTCTGGCACTCAAAGGGTTAACTTTCACTGGCGTGTGGCACTGAAGGTTAGTAAGGCCAATGTGGGGCTCAGAAAATGTGACTTCAAATCCCAGATATGACCGCATCTTTCAATAAAATTCTGTCAATGGCAAGTCCAAAAAGACACCTCCCTATATTCAAATTTGCAAGTAAGAGAATTCTGGGATGTCATTCTTCTCCTTGTGTTTTACAGTACAGAAAAGCTGGAGGTTGTAAAGAGGCTACAACTGAATTAAGCCAAATATTTTTTTCATGGTAAACATGTGCCAAATGAAAGAGAGACAGCATGATGCCCAGGTCAGCCTTGGCATCTCCCTCTCTCTATGAATGTAATGACAGGGCAAAACTGCTGCTCAAACACTTAGTGTATTTTCTTCTTCTTCTTCTTCCTTAGAAGGGTTAATGTGCTGGAGATGGAACTTTTCTTTCACAGCATAGAGATACATCCCCTGACAGCCTTTTAGAAGGGCTCAGCCTCCTGAAGATCCCTCTGTGCCACCTCTTCCTTTCCTGCGTGTGCCTCAGATTTGCTTGAGAGCAGTGATAACTTGGGCCCCCCAGTACCGTGTTGCGGAGCATCCAGGAGTAGAATGCACTCATGACCTCCTCTCCTGCTATTTCTGTTGGTCCATGTTTCACAAAAACGTATCCCAGTGGGTCCGCTGACAGCCTTTTGCTCTCCTCTTGTGGAACACTACAACTCCCATCATCCTAACCAAGAAGCCTGTGGCTAAACTTTCATGCAACCAGGGTTTGTTCTTGGGCTGTCTCTCACTCCTCTTCCTTCAACATACACCTGGTAAACACAAATCACAACAAATCAGTTGACCTCCCAAGCACAAAAAACATCACTTCCATTCTCTGTTCATGGAGCATATATTATGTACGTTTAGGGCCCCAAGCACCATGCTAAAGACAAGTCATTCTGGAGCAAACCAGTTGCACCATAGCAGGCAAATGAAAATTCCCACTGCTTTGCAATGCCTTGGAGACCTCGCTAGACTTCAGGGGTTAAAAGACACCTTTTTAGAAATAGCCATATGCAGACGACAGCTGATTAGTAAATCATGGCTATTTTGTCCCACACAAGCCCTGAAATGTACCAGTTCTTACTACTACTACTGACATACCACCTATTCTCCACCATCATGCCAGCAGAAATACACTTAAAACCATTTGAACATGGCACTGAAGCAGGCTACGGCCTGCAAACTATCTGGATGGGTGACCTTGGAAAATCCTATTATGACATCATAGCTCTCTGTTTCAGCGAAAAAGACGATCAAAATAATGATGCTCCATCACACAGAGCACAGTGGGCATTGTTATTATGATGTCACAATAGTTCCATTCAACCAAAAAGGAAACCAAAGCAGGAATTGTCATTTAACAAAAGCCAGTAGGCATTCTTATTATGACATCACAGTTCTGTGTTCCAGCCAAAAAGAAACCAGAATCTCACTTCTGCTTAAACAAAAGCCAATAGGCATTGCTATTATGATGTCATAGTTCTGTGTTTCAGCAATATGGAAAACCAAGTCAATGATTCTCCTTCACATGAAGCCAGTATGCAATGACATTATGATGTCACAATAGTGTGTTTCAAGCAAAATGTCAACAAGAGCAATAATTCTCCTTGACACTAAGCCAATAGGCATTGACAGTATGATGTCATAGTACAGTATTTCTGAAAAAAAGAAAACCTAGAACAATGATTCTTATTCACTTGAAGCCTGGGGGTACTGACATAGTATCAAAACTACACAATTTTGACGCAGAACACTACACTGTATGTCTTTACCCATGGAATGCCAGAGGGTGCCCAAAGCATTGTGCTCCCATTCAGGACTCAAAGGGTTAACTCTGCACTTATTCCTTTCCGTGCAAGAGCCGTATGGAAGACACTGTAAAACACTGACCCTTCGGGTGGCAGAGAGGTATCCAATGCATTGCATACCTCTCTGGCACTCAAAGGGTTAACTTTCACTGGCGTGTGGCACTGAAGGTTAGTAAGGCCAATGTGGGGCTCAGAAAATGTGACTTCAAATCCCAGATATGACCGCATCTTTCAATAAAATTCTGTCAATGGCAAGTCCAAAAAGACACCTCCCTATATTCAAATTTGCAAGTAAGAGAATTCTGGGATGTCATTCTTCTCCTTGTGTTTTACAGTACAGAAAAGCTGGAGGTTGTAAAGAGGCTACAACTGAATTAAGCCAAATATTTTTTTCATGGTAAACATGTGCCAAATGAAAGAGAGACAGCATGATGCCCAGGTCAGCCTTGGCATCTCCCTCTCTCTATGAATGTAATGACAGGGCAAAACTGCTGCTCAAACACTTAGTGTATTTTCTTCTTCTTCTTCTTCCTTAGAAGGGTTAATGTGCTGGAGATGGAACTTTTCTTTCACAGCATAGAGATACATCCCCTGACAGCCTTTTAGAAGGGCTCAGCCTCCTGAAGATCCCTCTGTGCCACCTCTTCCTTTCCTGCGTGTGCCTCAGATTTGCTTGAGAGCAGTGATAACTTGGGCCCCCCAGTACCGTGTTGCGGAGCATCCAGGAGTAGAATGCACTCATGACCTCCTCTCCTGCTATTTCTGTTGGTCCATGTTTCACAAAAACGTATCCCAGTGGGTCCGCTGACAGCCTTTTGCTCTCCTCTTGTGGAACACTACAACTCCCATCATCCTAACCAAGAAGCCTGTGGCTAAACTTTCATGCAACCAGGGTTTGTTCTTGGGCTGTCTCTCACTCCTCTTCCTTCAACATACACCTGGTAAACACAAATCACAACAAATCAGTTGACCTCCCAAGCACAAAAAACATCACTTCCATTCTCTGTTCATGGAGCATATATTATGTACGTTTAGGGCCCCAAGCACCATGCTAAAGACAAGTCATTCTGGAGCAAACCAGTTGCACCATAGCAGGCAAATGAAAATTCCCACTGCTTTGCAATGCCTTGGAGACCTCGCTAGACTTCAGGGGTTAAAAGACACCTTTTTAGAAATAGCCATATGCAGACGACAGCTGATTAGTAAATCATGGCTATTTTGTCCCACACAAGCCCTGAAATGTACCAGTTCTTACTACTACTACTGACATACCACCTATTCTCCACCATCATGCCAGCAGAAATACACTTAAAACCATTTGAACATGGCACTGAAGCAGGCTACGGCCTGCAAACTATCTGGATGGGTGACCTTGGAAAATCCTATTATGACATCATAGCTCTCTGTTTCAGCGAAAAAGACGATCAAAATAATGATGCTCCATCACACAGAGCACAGTGGGCATTGTTATTATGATGTCACAATAGTTCCATTCAACCAAAAAGGAAACCAAAGCAGGAATTGTCATTTAACAAAAGCCAGTAGGCATTCTTATTATGACATCACAGTTCTGTGTTCCAGCCAAAAAGAAACCAGAATCTCACTTCTGCTTAAACAAAAGCCAATAGGCATTGCTATTATGATGTCATAGTTCTGTGTTTCAGCAATATGGAAAACCAAGTCAATGATTCTCCTTCACATGAAGCCAGTATGCAATGACATTATGATGTCACAATAGTGTGTTTCAAGCAAAATGTCAACAAGAGCAATAATTCTCCTTGACACTAAGCCAATAGGCATTGACAGTATGATGTCATAGTACAGTATTTCTGAAAAAAAGAAAACCTAGAACAATGATTCTTATTCACTTGAAGCCTGGGGGTACTGACATAGTATCAAAACTGCACAATTTTGACGCAGAACACTACACTGTATGTCTTTACCCATGGAATGCCAGAGGGTGCCCAAAGCATTGTGCTCCCATTCAGGACTCAAAGGGTTAACTCTGCACTTATTCCTTTCCGTGCAAGAGCCGTATGGAAGACACTGTAAAACACTGACCCTTCGGGTGGCAGAGAGGTATCCAATGCATTGCATACCTCTCTGGCACTCAAAGGGTTAACTTTCACTGGCGTGTGGCACTGAAGGTTAGTAAGGCCAATGTGGGGCTCAGAAAATGTGACTTCAAATCCCAGATATGACCGCATCTTTCAATAAAATTCTGTCAATGGCAAGTCCAAAAAGACACCTCCCTATATTCAAATTTGCAAGTAAGAGAATTCTGGGATGTCATTCTTCTCCTTGTGTTTTACAGTACAGAAAAGCTGGAGGTTGTAAAGAGGCTACAACTGAATTAAGCCAAATATTTTTTTCATGGTAAACATGTGCCAAATGAAAGAGAGACAGCATGATGCCCAGGTCAGCCTTGGCATCTCCCTCTCTCTATGAATGTAATGACAGGGCAAAACTGCTGCTCAAACACTTAGTGTATTTTCTTCTTCTTCTTCTTCCTTAGAAGGGTTAATGTGCTGGAGATGGAACTTTTCTTTCACAGCATAGAGATACATCCCCTGACAGCCTTTTGCTCTCCTCTTGTGGAACACTACAACTCCCATCATCCTAACCAAGAAGCCTGTGGCTAAACTTTCATGCAACCAGGTTTTGTTCTTGGGCTGTCTCTCACTCCTCTTCCTTCAACATACACCTGGTAAACACAAATCACAACAAATCAGTTGACCTCCCAAGCACAAAAAACATCACTTCCATTCTCTGTTCATGGAGCATATATTATGTACGTTTAGGGCCCCAAGCACCATGCTAAAGACAAGTCATTCTGGAGCAAACCAGTTGCACCATAGCAGGCAAATGAAAATTCCCACTGCTTTGCAATGCCTTGGAGACCTCGCTAGACTTCAGGGGTTAAAAGACACCTTTTTAGAAATAGCCATATGCAGACGACAGCTGATTAGTAAATCATGGCTATTTTGTCCCACACAAGCCCTGAAATGTACCAGTTCTTACTACTACTACTGACATACCACCTATTCTCCACCATCATGCCAGCAGAAATACACTTAAAACCATTTGAACATGGCACTGAAGCAGGCTACGGCCTGCAAACTATCTGGATGGGTGACCTTGGAAAATCCTATTATGACATCATAGCTCTCTGTTTCAGCGAAAAAGACGATCAAAATAATGATGCTCCATCACACAGAGCACAGTGGGCATTGTTATTATGATGTCACAATAGTTCCATTCAACCAAAAAGGAAACCAAATCAGGAATTGTCATTTAACAAAAGCCAGTAGGCATTCTTATTATGACATCACAGTTCTGTGTTCCAGCCAAAAAGAAACCAGAATCTCACTTCTGCTTAAACAAAAGCCAATAGGCATTGCTATTATGATGTCATAGTTCTGTGTTTCAGCAATATGGAAAACCAAGTCAATGATTCTCCTTCACATGAAGCCAGTATGCAATGACATTATGATGTCACAATAGTGTGTTTCAAGCAAAATGTCAACAAGAGCAATAATTCTCCTTGACACTAAGCCAATAGGCATTGACAGTATGATGTCATAGTACAGTATTTCTGAAAAAAAGAAAACCTAGAACAATGATTCTTATTCACTTGAAGCCTGGGGGTACTGACATAGTATCAAAACTGCACAATTTTGACGCAGAACACTACACTGTATGTCTTTACCCATGGAATGCCAGAGGGTGCCCAAAGCATTGTGCTCCCATTCAGGACTCAAAGGGTTAACTCTGCACTTATTCCTTTCCGTGCAAGAGCCGTATGGAAGACACTGTAAAACACTGACCCTTCGGGTGGCAGAGAGGTATCCAATGCATTGCATACCTCTCTGGCACTCAAAGGGTTAACTTTCACTGGCGTGTGGCACTGAAGGTTAGTAAGGCCAATGTGGGGCTCAGAAAATGTGACTTCAAATCCCAGATATGACCGCATCTTTCAATAAAATTCTGTCAATGGCAAGTCCAAAAAGACACCTCCCTATATTCAAATTTGCAAGTAAGAGAATTCTGGGATGTCATTCTTCTCCTTGTGTTTTACAGTACAGAAAAGCTGGAGGTTGTAAAGAGGCTACAACTGAATTAAGCCAAATATTTTTTTCATGGTAAACATGTGCCAAATGAAAGAGAGACAGCATGATGCCCAGGTCAGCCTTGGCATCTCCCTCTCTCTATGAATGTAATGACAGGGCAAAACTGCTGCTCAAACACTTAGTGTATTTTCTTCTTCTTCTTCTTCCTTAGAAGGGTTAATGTGCTGGAGATGGAACTTTTCTTTCACAGCATAGAGATACATCCCCTGACAGCCTTTTAGAAGGGCTCAGCCTCCTGAAGATCCCTCTGTGCCACCTCTTCCTTTCCTGCGTGTGCCTCAGATTTGCTTGAGAGCAGTGATAACTTGGGCCCCCCAGTACCGTGTTGCGGAGCATCCAGGAGTAGAATGCACTCATGACCTCCTCTCCTGCTATTTCTGTTGGTCCATGTTTCACAAAAACGTATCCCAGTGGGTCCGCTGACAGCCTTTTGCTCTCCTCTTGTGGAACACTACAACTCCCATCATCCTAACCAAGAAGCCTGTGGCTAAACTTTCATGCAACCAGGGTTTGTTCTTGGGCTGTCTCTCACTCCTCTTCCTTCAACATACACCTGGTAAACACAAATCACAACAAATCAGTTGACCTCCCAAGCACAAAAAACATCACTTCCATTCTCTGTTCATGGAGCATATATTATGTACGTTTAGGGCCCCAAGCACCATGCTAAAGACAAGTCATTCTGGAGCAAACCAGTTGCACCATAGCAGGCAAATGAAAATTCCCACTGCTTTGCAATGCCTTGGAGACCTCGCTAGACTTCAGGGGTTAAAAGACACCTTTTTAGAAATAGCCATATGCAGACGACAGCTGATTAGTAAATCATGGCTATTTTGTCCCACACAAGCCCTGAAATGTACCAGTTCTTACTACTACTACTGACATACCACCTATTCTCCACCATCATGCCAGCAGAAATACACTTAAAACCATTTGAACATGGCACTGAAGCAGGCTACGGCCTGCAAACTATCTGGATGGGTGACCTTGGAAAATCCTATTATGACATCATAGCTCTCTGTTTCAGCGAAAAAGACGATCAAAATAATGATGCTCCATCACACAGAGCACAGTGGGCATTGTTATTATGATGTCACAATAGTTCCATTCAACCAAAAAGGAAACCAAAGCAGGAATTGTCATTTAACAAAAGCCAGTAGGCATTCTTATTATGACATCACAGTTCTGTGTTCCAGCCAAAAAGAAACCAGAATCTCACTTCTGCTTAAACAAAAGCCAATAGGCATTGCTATTATGATGTCATAGTTCTGTGTTTCAGCAATATGGAAAACCAAGTCAATGATTCTCCTTCACATGAAGCCAGTATGCAATGACATTATGATGTCACAATAGTGTGTTTCAAGCAAAATGTCAACAAGAGCAATAATTCTCCTTGACACTAAGCCAATAGGCATTGACAGTATGATGTCATAGTACAGTATTTCTGAAAAAAAGAAAACCTAGAACAATGATTCTTATTCACTTGAAGCCTGGGGGTACTGACATAGTATCAAAACTGCACAATTTTGACGCAGAACACTACACTGTATGTCTTTACCCATGGAATGCCAGAGGGTGCCCAAAGCATTGTGCTCCCATTCAGGACTCAAAGGGTTAACTCTGCACTTATTCCTTTCCGTGCAAGAGCCGTATGGAAGACACTGTAAAACACTGACCCTTCGGGTGGCAGAGAGGTATCCAATGCATTGCATACCTCTCTGGCACTCAAAGGGTTAACTTTCACTGGCGTGTGGCACTGAAGGTTAGTAAGGCCAATGTGGGGCTCAGAAAATGTGACTTCAAATCCCAGATATGACCGCATCTTTCAATAAAATTCTGTCAATGGCAAGTCCAAAAAGACACCTCCCTATATTCAAATTTGCAAGTAAGAGAATTCTGGGATGTCATTCTTCTCCTTGTGTTTTACAGTACAGAAAAGCTGGAGGTTGTAAAGAGGCTACAACTGAATTAAGCCAAATATTTTTTTCATGGTAAACATGTGCCAAATGAAAGAGAGACAGCATGATGCCCAGGTCAGCCTTGGCATCTCCCTCTCTCTATGAATGTAATGACAGGGCAAAACTGCTGCTCAAACACTTAGTGTATTTTCTTCTTCTTCTTCTTCCTTAGAAGGGTTAATGTGCTGGAGATGGAACTTTTCTTTCACAGCATAGAGATACATCCCCTGACAGCCTTTTAGAAGGGCTCAGCCTCCTGAAGATCCCTCTGTGCCACCTCTTCCTTTCCTGCGTGTGCCTCAGATTTGCTTGAGAGCAGTGATAACTTGGGCCCCCCAGTACCGTGTTGCGGAGCATCCAGGAGTAGAATGCACTCATGACCTCCTCTCCTGCTATTTCTGTTGGTCCATGTTTCACAAAAACGTATCCCAGTGGGTCCGCTGACAGCCTTTTGCTCTCCTCTTGTGGAACACTACAACTCCCATCATCCTAACCAAGAAGCCTGTGGCTAAACTTTCATGCAACCAGGGTTTGTTCTTGGGCTGTCTCTCACTCCTCTTCCTTCAACATACACCTGGTAAACACAAATCACAACAAATCAGTTGACCTCCCAAGCACAAAAAACATCACTTCCATTCTCTGTTCATGGAGCATATATTATGTACGTTTAGGGCCCCAAGCACCATGCTAAAGACAAGTCATTCTGGAGCAAACCAGTTGCACCATAGCAGGCAAATGAAAATTCCCACTGCTTTGCAATGCCTTGGAGACCTCGCTAGACTTCAGGGGTTAAAAGACACCTTTTTAGAAATAGCCATATGCAGACGACAGCTGATTAGTAAATCATGGCTATTTTGTCCCACACAAGCCCTGAAATGTACCAGTTCTTACTACTACTACTGACATACCACCTATTCTCCACCATCATGCCAGCAGAAATACACTTAAAACCATTTGAACATGGCACTGAAGCAGGCTACGGCCTGCAAACTATCTGGATGGGTGACCTTGGAAAATCCTATTATGACATCATAGCTCTCTGTTTCAGCGAAAAAGACGATCAAAATAATGATGCTCCATCACACAGAGCACAGTGGGCATTGTTATTATGATGTCACAATAGTTCCATTCAACCAAAAAGGAAACCAAAGCAGGAATTGTCATTTAACAAAAGCCAGTAGGCATTCTTATTATGACATCACAGTTCTGTGTTCCAGCCAAAAAGAAACCAGAATCTCACTTCTGCTTAAACAAAAGCCAATAGGCATTGCTATTATGATGTCATAGTTCTGTGTTTCAGCAATATGGAAAACCAAGTCAATGATTCTCCTTCACATGAAGCCAGTATGCAATGACATTATGATGTCACAATAGTGTGTTTCAAGCAAAATGTCAACAAGAGCAATAATTCTCCTTGACACTAAGCCAATAGGCATTGACAGTATGATGTCATAGTACAGTATTTCTGAAAAAAAGAAAACCTAGAACAATGATTCTTATTCACTTGAAGCCTGGGGGTACTGACATAGTATCAAAACTGCACAATTTTGACGCAGAACACTACACTGTATGTCTTTACCCATGGAATGCCAGAGGGTGCCCAAAGCATTGTGCTCCCATTCAGGACTCAAAGGGTTAACTCTGCACTTATTCCTTTCCGTGCAAGAGCCGTATGGAAGACACTGTAAAACACTGACCCTTCGGGTGGCAGAGAGGTATCCAATGCATTGCATACCTCTCTGGCACTCAAAGGGTTAACTTTCACTGGCGTGTGGCACTGAAGGTTAGTAAGGCCAATGTGGGGCTCAGAAAATGTGACTTCAAATCCCAGATATGACCGCATCTTTCAATAAAATTCTGTCAATGGCAAGTCCAAAAAGACACCTCCCTATATTCAAATTTGCAAGTAAGAGAATTCTGGGATGTCATTCTTCTCCTTGTGTTTTACAGTACAGAAAAGCTGGAGGTTGTAAAGAGGCTACAACTGAATTAAGCCAAATATTTTTTTCATGGTAAACATGTGCCAAATGAAAGAGAGACAGCATGATGCCCAGGTCAGCCTTGGCATCTCCCTCTCTCTATGAATGTAATGACAGGGCAAAACTGCTGCTCAAACACTTAGTGTATTTTCTTCTTCTTCTTCTTCCTTAGAAGGGTTAATGTGCTGGAGATGGAACTTTTCTTTCACAGCATAGAGATACATCCCCTGACAGCCTTTTAGAAGGGCTCAGCCTCCTGAAGATCCCTCTGTGCCACCTCTTCCTTTCCTGCGTGTGCCTCAGATTTGCTTGAGAGCAGTGATAACTTGGGCCCCCCAGTACCGTGTTGCGGAGCATCCAGGAGTAGAATGCACTCATGACCTCCTCTCCTGCTATTTCTGTTGGTCCATGTTTCACAAAAACGTATCCCAGTGGGTCCGCTGACAGCCTTTTGCTCTCCTCTTGTGGAACACTACAACTCCCATCATCCTAACCAAGAAGCCTGTGGCTAAACTTTCATGCAACCAGGGTTTGTTCTTGGGCTGTCTCTCACTCCTCTTCCTTCAACATACACCTGGTAAACACAAATCACAACAAATCAGTTGACCTCCCAAGCACAAAAAACATCACTTCCATTCTCTGTTCATGGAGCATATATTATGTACGTTTAGGGCCCCAAGCACCATGCTAAAGACAAGTCATTCTGGAGCAAACCAGTTGCACCATAGCAGGCAAATGAAAATTCCCACTGCTTTGCAATGCCTTGGAGACCTCGCTAGACTTCAGGGGTTAAAAGACACCTTTTTAGAAATAGCCATATGCAGACGACAGCTGATTAGTAAATCATGGCTATTTTGTCCCACACAAGCCCTGAAATGTACCAGTTCTTACTACTACTACTGACATACCACCTATTCTCCACCATCATGCCAGCAGAAATACACTTAAAACCATTTGAACATGGCACTGAAGCAGGCTACGGCCTGCAAACTATCTGGATGGGTGACCTTGGAAAATCCTATTATGACATCATAGCTCTCTGTTTCAGCGAAAAAGACGATCAAAATAATGATGCTCCATCACACAGAGCACAGTGGGCATTGTTATTATGATGTCACAATAGT
The DNA here is from genome assembly GCA_037306005.1 of Rhinophrynus dorsalis. NCBI lineage: Eukaryota > Metazoa > Chordata > Amphibia > Anura > Rhinophrynidae > Rhinophrynus > Rhinophrynus dorsalis. The sequence goes on from CM074721.1 coordinate 120,183,958, forward strand.
TCCATTCAACCAAAAAGGAAACCAAAGCAGGAATTGTCATTTAACAAAAGCCAGTAGGCATTCTTATTATGACATCACAGTTCTGTGTTCCAGCCAAAAAGAAACCAGAATCTCACTTCTGCTTAAACAAAAGCCAATAGGCATTGCTATTATGATGTCATAGTTCTGTGTTTCAGCAATATGGAAAACCAAGTCAATGATTCTCCTTCACATGAAGCCAGTATGCAATGACATTATGATGTCACAATAGTGTGTTTCAAGCAAAATGTCAACAAGAGCAATAATTCTCCTTGACACTAAGCCAATAGGCATTGACAGTATGATGTCATAGTACAGTATTTCTGAAAAAAAGAAAACCTAGAACAATGATTCTTATTCACTTGAAGCCTGGGGGTACTGACATAGTATCAAAACTGCACAATTTTGACGCAGAACACTACACTGTATGTCTTTACCCATGGAATGCCAGAGGGTGCCCAAAGCATTGTGCTCCCATTCAGGACTCAAAGGGTTAACTCTGCACTTATTCCTTTCCGTGCAAGAGCCGTATGGAAGACACTGTAAAACACTGACCCTTCGGGTGGCAGAGAGGTATCCAATGCATTGCATACCTCTCTGGCACTCAAAGGGTTAACTTTCACTGGCGTGTGGCACTGAAGGTTAGTAAGGCCAATGTGGGGCTCAGAAAATGTGACTTCAAATCCCAGATATGACCGCATCTTTCAATAAAATTCTGTCAATGGCAAGTCCAAAAAGACACCTCCCTATATTCAAATTTGCAAGTAAGAGAATTCTGGGATGTCATTCTTCTCCTTGTGTTTTACAGTACAGAAAAGCTGGAGGTTGTAAAGAGGCTACAACTGAATTAAGCCAAATATTTTTTTCATGGTAAACATGTGCCAAATGAAAGAGAGACAGCATGATGCCCAGGTCAGCCTTGGCATCTCCCTCTCTCTATGAATGTAATGACAGGGCAAAACTGCTGCTCAAACACTTAGTGTATTTTCTTCTTCTTCTTCTTCTTCCTTAGAAGGGTTAATGTGCTGGAGATGGAACTTTTCTTTCACAGCATAGAGATACATCCCCTGACAGCCTTTTGCTCTCCTCTTGTGGAACACTACAACTCCCATCATCCTAACCAAGAAGCCTGTGGCTAAACTTTCATGCAACCAGGGTTTGTTCTTGGGCTGTCTCTCACTCCTCTTCCTTCAACATACACCTGGTAAACACAAATCACAACAAATCAGTTGACCTCCCAAGCACAAAAAACATCACTTCCATTCTCTGTTCATGGAGCATATATTATGTACGTTTAGGGCCCCAAGCACCATGCTAAAGACAAGTCATTCTGGAGCAAACCAGTTGCACCATAGCAGGCAAATGAAAATTCCCACTGCTTTGCAATGCCTTGGAGACCTCGCTAGACTTCAGGGGTTAAAAGACACCTTTTTAGAAATAGCCATATGCAGACGACAGCTGATTAGTAAATCATGGCTATTTTGTCCCACACAAGCCCTGAAATGTACCAGTTCTTACTACTACTACTGACATACCACCTATTCTCCACCATCATGCCAGCAGAAATACACTTAAAACCATTTGAACATGGCACTGAAGCAGGCTACGGCCTGCAAACTATCTGGATGGGTGACCTTGGAAAATCCTATTATGACATCATAGCTCTCTGTTTCAGCGAAAAAGACGATCAAAATAATGATGCTCCATCACACAGAGCACAGTGGGCATTGTTATTATGATGTCACAATAGTTCCATTCAACCAAAAAGGAAACCAAAGCAGGAATTGTCATTTAACAAAAGCCAGTAGGCATTCTTATTATGACATCACAGTTCTGTGTTCCAGCCAAAAAGAAACCAGAATCTCACTTCTGCTTAAACAAAAGCCAATAGGCATTGCTATTATGATGTCATAGTTCTGTGTTTCAGCAATATGGAAAACCAAGTCAATGATTCTCCTTCACATGAAGCCAGTATGCAATGACATTATGATGTCACAATAGTGTGTTTCAAGCAAAATGTCAACAAGAGCAATAATTCTCCTTGACACTAAGCCAATAGGCATTGACAGTATGATGTCATAGTACAGTATTTCTGAAAAAAAGAAAACCTAGAACAATGATTCTTATTCACTTGAAGCCTGGGGGTACTGACATAGTATCAAAACTGCACAATTTTGACGCAGAACACTACACTGTATGTCTTTACCCATGGAATGCCAGAGGGTGCCCAAAGCATTGTGCTCCCATTCAGGACTCAAAGGGTTAACTCTGCACTTATTCCTTTCCGTGCAAGAGCCGTATGGAAGACACTGTAAAACACTGACCCTTCGGGTGGCAGAGAGGTATCCAATGCATTGCATACCTCTCTGGCACTCAAAGGGTTAACTTTCACTGGCGTGTGGCACTGAAGGTTAGTAAGGCCAATGTGGGGCTCAGAAAATGTGACTTCAAATCCCAGATATGACCGCATCTTTCAATAAAATTCTGTCAATGGCAAGTCCAAAAAGACACCTCCCTATATTCAAATTTGCAAGTAAGAGAATTCTGGGATGTCATTCTTCTCCTTGTGTTTTACAGTACAGAAAAGCTGGAGGTTGTAAAGAGGCTACAACTGAATTAAGCCAAATATTTTTTTCATGGTAAACATGTGCCAAATGAAAGAGAGACAGCATGATGCCCAGGTCAGCCTTGGCATCTCCCTCTCTCTATGAATGTAATGACAGGGCAAAACTGCTGCTCAAACACTTAGTGTATTTTCTTCTTCTTCTTCTTCTTCCTTAGAAGGGTTAATGTGCTGGAGATGGAACTTTTCTTTCACAGCATAGAGATACATCCCCTGACAGCCTTTTGCTCTCCTCTTGTGGAACACTACAACTCCCATCATCCTAACCAAGAAGCCTGTGGCTAAACTTTCATGCAACCAGGGTTTGTTCTTGGGCTGTCTCTCACTCCTCTTCCTTCAACATACACCTGGTAAACACAAATCACAACAAATCAGTTGACCTCCCAAGCACAAAAAACATCACTTCCATTCTCTGTTCATGGAGCATATATTATGTACGTTTAGGGCCCCAAGCACCATGCTAAAGACAAGTCATTCTGGAGCAAACCAGTCGCACCATAGCAGGCAAATGAAAATTCCCACTGCTTTGCAATGCCTTGGAGACCTCGCTAGACTTCAGGGGTTAAAAGACACCTTTTTAGAAATAGCCATATGCAGACGACAGCTGATTAGTAAATCATGGCTATTTTGTCCCACACAAGCCCTGAAATGTACCAGTTCTTACTACTACTACTGACATACCACCTATTCTCCACCATCATGCCAGCAGAAATACACTTAAAACCATTTGAACATGGCACTGAAGCAGGCTACGGCCTGCAAACTATCTGGATGGGTGACCTTGGAAAATCCTATTATGACATCATAGCTCTCTGTTTCAGCGAAAAAGACGATCAAAATAATGATGCTCCATCACACAGAGCACAGTGGGCATTGTTATTATGATGTCACAATAGTTCCATTCAACCAAAAAGGAAACCAAAGCAGGAATTGTCATTTAACAAAAGCCAGTAGGCATTCTTATTATGACATCACAGTTCTGTGTTCCAGCCAAAAAGAAACCAGAATCTCACTTCTGCTTAAACAAAAGCCAATAGGCATTGCTATTATGATGTCATAGTTCTGTGTTTCAGCAATATGGAAAACCAAGTCAATGATTCTCCTTCACATGAAGCCAGTATGCAATGACATTATGATGTCACAATAGTGTGTTTCAAGCAAAATGTCAACAAGAGCAATAATTCTCCTTGACACTAAGCCAATAGGCATTGACAGTATGATGTCATAGTACAGTATTTCTGAAAAAAAGAAAACCTAGAACAATGATTCTTATTCACTTGAAGCCTGGGGGTACTGACATAGTATCAAAACTGCACAATTTTGACGCAGAACACTACACTGTATGTCTTTACCCATGGAATGCCAGAGGGTGCCCAAAGCATTGTGCTCCCATTCAGGACTCAAAGGGTTAACTCTGCACTTATTCCTTTCCGTGCAAGAGCCGTATGGAAGACACTGTAAAACACTGACCCTTCGGGTGGCAGAGAGGTATCCAATGCATTGCATACCTCTCTGGCACTCAAAGGGTTAACTTTCACTGGCGTGTGGCACTGAAGGTTAGTAAGGCCAATGTGGGGCTCAGAAAATGTGACTTCAAATCCCAGATATGACCGCATCTTTCAATAAAATTCTGTCAATGGCAAGTCCAAAAAGACACCTCCCTATATTCAAATTTGCAAGTAAGAGAATTCTGGGATGTCATTCTTCTCCTTGTGTTTTACAGTACAGAAAAGCTGGAGGTTGTAAAGAGGCTACAACTGAATTAAGCCAAATATTTTTTTCATGGTAAACATGTGCCAAATGAAAGAGAGACAGCATGATGCCCAGGTCAGCCTTGGCATCTCCCTCTCTCTATGAATGTAATGACAGGGCAAAACTGCTGCTCAAACACTTAGTGTATTTTCTTCTTCTTCTTCTTCTTCCTTAGAAGGGTTAATGTGCTGGAGATGGAACTTTTCTTTCACAGCATAGAGATACATCCCCTGACAGCCTTTTGCTCTCCTCTTGTGGAACACTACAACTCCCATCATCCTAACCAAGAAGCCTGTGGCTAAACTTTCATGCAACCAGGGTTTGTTCTTGGGCTGTCTCTCACTCCTCTTCCTTCAACATACACCTGGTAAACACAAATCACAACAAATCAGTTGACCTCCCAAGCACAAAAAACATCACTTCCATTCTCTGTTCATGGAGCATATATTATGTACGTTTAGGGCCCCAAGCACCATGCTAAAGACAAGTCATTCTGGAGCAAACCAGTCGCACCATAGCAGGCAAATGAAAATTCCCACTGCTTTGCAATGCCTTGGAGACCTCGCTAGACTTCAGGGGTTAAAAGACACCTTTTTAGAAATAGCCATATGCAGACGACAGCTGATTAGTAAATCATGGCTATTTTGTCCCACACAAGCCCTGAAATGTACCAGTTCTTACTACTACTACTGACATACCACCTATTCTCCACCATCATGCCAGCAGAAATACACTTAAAACCATTTGAACATGGCACTGAAGCAGGCTACGGCCTGCAAACTATCTGGATGGGTGACCTTGGAAAATCCTATTATGACATCATAGCTCTCTGTTTCAGCGAAAAAGACGATCAAAATAATGATGCTCCATCACACAGAGCACAGTGGGCATTGTTATTATGATGTCACAATAGTTCCATTCAACCAAAAAGGAAACCAAAGCAGGAATTGTCATTTAACAAAAGCCAGTAGGCATTCTTATTATGACATCACAGTTCTGTGTTCCAGCCAAAAAGAAACCAGAATCTCACTTCTGCTTAAACAAAAGCCAATAGGCATTGCTATTATGATGTCATAGTTCTGTGTTTCAGCAATATGGAAAACCAAGTCAATGATTCTCCTTCACATGAAGCCAGTATGCAATGACATTATGATGTCACAATAGTGTGTTTCAAGCAAAATGTCAACAAGAGCAATAATTCTCCTTGACACTAAGCCAATAGGCATTGACAGTATGATGTCATAGTACAGTATTTCTGAAAAAAAGAAAACCTAGAACAATGATTCTTATTCACTTGAAGCCTGGGGGTACTGACATAGTATCAAAACTGCACAATTTTGACGCAGAACACTACACTGTATGTCTTTACCCATGGAATGCCAGAGGGTGCCCAAAGCATTGTGCTCCCATTCAGGACTCAAAGGGTTAACTCTGCACTTATTCCTTTCCGTGCAAGAGCCGTATGGAAGACACTGTAAAACACTGACCCTTCGGGTGGCAGAGAGGTATCCAATGCATTGCATACCTCTCTGGCACTCAAAGGGTTAACTTTCACTGGCGTGTGGCACTGAAGGTTAGTAAGGCCAATGTGGGGCTCAGAAAATGTGACTTCAAATCCCAGATATGACCGCATCTTTCAATAAAATTCTGTCAATGGCAAGTCCAAAAAGACACCTCCCTATATTCAAATTTGCAAGTAAGAGAATTCTGGGATGTCATTCTTCTCCTTGTGTTTTACAGTACAGAAAAGCTGGAGGTTGTAAAGAGGCTACAACTGAATTAAGCCAAATATTTTTTTCATGGTAAACATGTGCCAAATGAAAGAGAGACAGCATGATGCCCAGGTCAGCCTTGGCATCTCCCTCTCTCTATGAATGTAATGACAGGGCAAAACTGCTGCTCAAACACTTAGTGTATTTTCTTCTTCTTCTTCTTCTTCCTTAGAAGGGTTAATGTGCTGGAGATGGAACTTTTCTTTCACAGCATAGAGATACATCCCCTGACAGCCTTTTGCTCTCCTCTTGTGGAACACTACAACTCCCATCATCCTAACCAAGAAGCCTGTGGCTAAACTTTCATGCAACCAGGGTTTGTTCTTGGGCTGTCTCTCACTCCTCTTCCTTCAACATACACCTGGTAAACACAAATCACAACAAATCAGTTGACCTCCCAAGCACAAAAAACATCACTTCCATTCTCTGTTCATGGAGCATATATTATGTACGTTTAGGGCCCCAAGCACCATGCTAAAGACAAGTCATTCTGGAGCAAACCAGTTGCACCATAGCAGGCAAATGAAAATTCCCACTGCTTTGCAATGCCTTGGAGACCTCGCTAGACTTCAGGGGTTAAAAGACACCTTTTTAGAAATAGCCATATGCAGACGACAGCTGATTAGTAAATCATGGCTATTTTGTCCCACACAAGCCCTGAAATGTACCAGTTCTTACTACTACTACTGACATACCACCTATTCTCCACCATCATGCCAGCAGAAATACACTTAAAACCATTTGAACATGGCACTGAAGCAGGCTACGGCCTGCAAACTATCTGGATGGGTGACCTTGGAAAATCCTATTATGACATCATAGCTCTCTGTTTCAGCGAAAAAGACGATCAAAATAATGATGCTCCATCACACAGAGCACAGTGGGCATTGTTATTATGATGTCACAATAGTTCCATTCAACCAAAAAGGAAACCAAAGCAGGAATTGTCATTTAACAAAAGCCAGTAGGCATTCTTATTATGACATCACAGTTCTGTGTTCCAGCCAAAAAGAAACCAGAATCTCACTTCTGCTTAAACAAAAGCCAATAGGCATTGCTATTATGATGTCATAGTTCTGTGTTTCAGCAATATGGAAAACCAAGTCAATGATTCTCCTTCACATGAAGCCAGTATGCAATGACATTATGATGTCACAATAGTGTGTTTCAAGCAAAATGTCAACAAGAGCAATAATTCTCCTTGACACTAAGCCAATAGGCATTGACAGTATGATGTCATAGTACAGTATTTCTGAAAAAAAGAAAACCTAGAACAATGATTCTTATTCACTTGAAGCCTGGGGGTACTGACATAGTATCAAAACTGCACAATTTTGACGCAGAACACTACACTGTATGTCTTTACCCATGGAATGCCAGAGGGTGCCCAAAGCATTGTGCTCCCATTCAGGACTCAAAGGGTTAACTCTGCACTTATTCCTTTCCGTGCAAGAGCCGTATGGAAGACACTGTAAAACACTGACCCTTCGGGTGGCAGAGAGGTATCCAATGCATTGCATACCTCTCTGGCACTCAAAGGGTTAACTTTCACTGGCGTGTGGCACTGAAGGTTAGTAAGGCCAATGTGGGGCTCAGAAAATGTGACTTCAAATCCCAGATATGACCGCATCTTTCAATAAAATTCTGTCAATGGCAAGTCCAAAAAGACACCTCCCTATATTCAAATTTGCAAGTAAGAGAATTCTGGGATGTCATTCTTCTCCTTGTGTTTTACAGTACAGAAAAGCTGGAGGTTGTAAAGAGGCTACAACTGAATTAAGCCAAATATTTTTTTCATGGTAAACATGTGCCAAATGAAAGAGAGACAGCATGATGCCCAGGTCAGCCTTGGCATCTCCCTCTCTCTATGAATGTAATGACAGGGCAAAACTGCTGCTCAAACACTTAGTGTATTTTCTTCTTCTTCTTCTTCTTCCTTAGAAGGGTTAATGTGCTGGAGATGGAACTTTTCTTTCACAGCATAGAGATACATCCCCTGACAGCCTTTTGCTCTCCTCTTGTGGAACACTACAACTCCCATCATCCTAACCAAGAAGCCTGTGGCTAAACTTTCATGCAACCAGGGTTTGTTCTTGGGCTGTCTCTCACTCCTCTTCCTTCAACATACACCTGGTAAACACAAATCACAACAAATCAGTTGACCTCCCAAGCACAAAAAACATCACTTCCATTCTCTGTTCATGGAGCATATATTATGTACGTTTAGGGCCCCAAGCACCATGCTAAAGACAAGTCATTCTGGAGCAAACCAGTTGCACCATAGCAGGCAAATGAAAATTCCCACTGCTTTGCAATGCCTTGGAGACCTCGCTAGACTTCAGGGGTTAAAAGACACCTTTTTAGAAATAGCCATATGCAGACGACAGCTGATTAGTAAATCATGGCTATTTTGTCCCACACAAGCCCTGAAATGTACCAGTTCTTACTACTACTACTGACATACCACCTATTCTCCACCATCATGCCAGCAGAAATACACTTAAAACCATTTGAACATGGCACTGAAGCAGGCTACGGCCTGCAAACTATCTGGATGGGTGACCTTGGAAAATCCTATTATGACATCATAGCTCTCTGTTTCAGCGAAAAAGACGATCAAAATAATGATGCTCCATCACACAGAGCACAGTGGGCATTGTTATTATGATGTCACAATAGTTCCATTCAACCAAAAAGGAAACCAAAGCAGGAATTGTCATTTAACAAAAGCCAGTAGGCATTCTTATTATGACATCACAGTTCTGTGTTCCAGCCAAAAAGAAACCAGAATCTCACTTCTGCTTAAACAAAAGCCAATAGGCATTGCTATTATGATGTCATAGTTCTGTGTTTCAGCAATATGGAAAACCAAGTCAATGATTCTCCTTCACATGAAGCCAGTATGCAATGACATTATGATGTCACAATAGTGTGTTTCAAGCAAAATGTCAACAAGAGCAATAATTCTCCTTGACACTAAGCCAATAGGCATTGACAGTATGATGTCATAGTACAGTATTTCTGAAAAAAAGAAAACCTAGAACAATGATTCTTATTCACTTGAAGCCTGGGGGTACTGACATAGTATCAAAACTGCACAATTTTGACGCAGAACACTACACTGTATGTCTTTACCCATGGAATGCCAGAGGGTGCCCAAAGCATTGTGCTCCCATTCAGGACTCAAAGGGTTAACTCTGCACTTATTCCTTTCCGTGCAAGAGCCGTATGGAAGACACTGTAAAACACTGACCCTTCGGGTGGCAGAGAGGTATCCAATGCATTGCATACCTCTCTGGCACTCAAAGGGTTAACTTTCACTGGCGTGTGGCACTGAAGGTTAGTAAGGCCAATGTGGGGCTCAGAAAATGTGACTTCAAATCCCAGATATGACCGCATCTTTCAATAAAATTCTGTCAATGGCAAGTCCAAAAAGACACCTCCCTATATTCAAATTTGCAAGTAAGAGAATTCTGGGATGTCATTCTTCTCCTTGTGTTTTACAGTACAGAAAAGCTGGAGGTTGTAAAGAGGCTACAACTGAATTAAGCCAAATATTTTTTTCATGGTAAACATGTGCCAAATGAAAGAGAGACAGCATGATGCCCAGGTCAGCCTTGGCATCTCCCTCTCTCTATGAATGTAATGACAGGGCAAAACTGCTGCTCAAACACTTAGTGTATTTTCTTCTTCTTCTTCTTCTTCCTTAGAAGGGTTAATGTGCTGGAGATGGAACTTTTCTTTCACAGCATAGAGATACATCCCCTGACAGCCTTTTGCTCTCCTCTTGTGGAACACTACAACTCCCATCATCCTAACCAAGAAGCCTGTGGCTAAACTTTCATGCAACCAGGGTTTGTTCTTGGGCTGTCTCTCACTCCTCTTCCTTCAACATACACCTGGTAAACACAAATCACAACAAATCAGTTGACCTCCCAAGCACAAAAAACATCACTTCCATTCTCTGTTCATGGAGCATATATTATGTACGTTTAGGGCCCCAAGCACCATGCTAAAGACAAGTCATTCTGGAGCAAACCAGTTGCACCATAGCAGGCAAATGAAAATTCCCACTGCTTTGCAATGCCTTGGAGACCTCGCTAGACTTCAGGGGTTAAAAGACACCTTTTTAGAAATAGCCATATGCAGACGACAGCTGATTAGTAAATCATGGCTATTTTGTCCCACACAAGCCCTGAAATGTACCAGTTCTTACTACTACTACTGACATACCACCTATTCTCCACCATCATGCCAGCAGAAATACACTTAAAACCATTTGAACATGGCACTGAAGCAGGCTACGGCCTGCAAACTATCTGGATGGGTGACCTTGGAAAATCCTATTATGACATCATAGCTCTCTGTTTCAGCGAAAAAGACGATCAAAATAATGATGCTCCATCACACAGAGCACAGTGGGCATTGTTATTATGATGTCACAATAGTTCCATTCAACCAAAAAGGAAACCAAAGCAGGAATTGTCATTTAACAAAAGCCAGTAGGCATTCTTATTATGACATCACAGTTCTGTGTTCCAGCCAAAAAGAAACCAGAATCTCACTTCTGCTTAAACAAAAGCCAATAGGCATTGCTATTATGATGTCATAGTTCTGTGTTTCAGCAATATGGAAAACCAAGTCAATGATTCTCCTTCACATGAAGCCAGTATGCAATGACATTATGATGTCACAATAGTGTGTTTCAAGCAAAATGTCAACAAGAGCAATAATTCTCCTTGACACTAAGCCAATAGGCATTGACAGTATGATGTCATAGTACAGTATTTCTGAAAAAAAGAAAACCTAGAACAATGATTCTTATTCACTTGAAGCCTGGGGGTACTGACATAGTATCAAAACTGCACAATTTTGACGCAGAACACTACACTGTATGTCTTTACCCATGGAATGCCAGAGGGTGCCCAAAGCATTGTGCTCCCATTCAGGACTCAAAGGGTTAACTCTGCACTTATTCCTTTCCGTGCAAGAGCCGTATGGAAGACACTGTAAAACACTGACCCTTCGGGTGGCAGAGAGGTATCCAATGCATTGCATACCTCTCTGGCACTCAAAGGGTTAACTTTCACTGGCGTGTGGCACTGAAGGTTAGTAAGGCCAATGTGGGGCTCAGAAAATGTGACTTCAAATCCCAGATATGACCGCATCTTTCAATAAAATTCTGTCAATGGCAAGTCCAAAAAGACACCTCCCTATATTCAAATTTGCAAGTAAGAGAATTCTGGGATGTCATTCTTCTCCTTGTGTTTTACAGTACAGAAAAGCTGGAGGTTGTAAAGAGGCTACAACTGAATTAAGCCAAATATTTTTTTCATGGTAAACATGTGCCAAATGAAAGAGAGACAGCATGATGCCCAGGTCAGCCTTGGCATCTCCCTCTCTCTATGAATGTAATGACAGGGCAAAACTGCTGCTCAAACACTTAGTGTATTTTCTTCTTCTTCTTCTTCTTCCTTAGAAGGGTTAATGTGCTGGAGATGGAACTTTTCTTTCACAGCATAGAGATACATCCCCTGACAGCCTTTTGCTCTCCTCTTGTGGAACACTACAACTCCCATCATCCTAACCAAGAAGCCTGTGGCTAAACTTTCATGCAACCAGGGTTTGTTCTTGGGCTGTCTCTCACTCCTCTTCCTTCAACATACACCTGGTAAACACAAATCACAACAAATCAGTTGACCTCCCAAGCACAAAAAACATCACTTCCATTCTCTGTTCATGGAGCATATATTATGTACGTTTAGGGCCCCAAGCACCATGCTAAAGACAAGTCATTCTGGAGCAAACCAGTTGCACCATAGCAGGCAAATGAAAATTCCCACTGCTTTGCAATGCCTTGGAGACCTCGCTAGACTTCAGGGGTTAAAAGACACCTTTTTAGAAATAGCCATATGCAGACGACAGCTGATTAGTAAATCATGGCTATTTTGTCCCACACAAGCCCTGAAATGTACCAGTTCTTACTACTACTACTGACATACCACCTATTCTCCACCATCATGCCAGCAGAAATACACTTAAAACCATTTGAACATGGCACTGAAGCAGGCTACGGCCTGCAAACTATCTGGATGGGTGACCTTGGAAAATCCTATTATGACATCATAGCTCTCTGTTTCAGCGAAAAAGACGATCAAAATAATGATGCTCCATCACACAGAGCACAGTGGGCATTGTTATTATGATGTCACAATAGTTCCATTCAACCAAAAAGGAAACCAAAGCAGGAATTGTCATTTAACAAAAGCCAGTAGGCATTCTTATTATGACATCACAGTTCTGTGTTCCAGCCAAAAAGAAACCAGAATCTCACTTCTGCTTAAACAAAAGCCAATAGGCATTGCTATTATGATGTCATAGTTCTGTGTTTCAGCAATATGGAAAACCAAGTCAATGATTCTCCTTCACATGAAGCCAGTATGCAATGACATTATGATGTCACAATAGTGTGTTTCAAGCAAAATGTCAACAAGAGCAATAATTCTCCTTGACACTAAGCCAATAGGCATTGACAGTATGATGTCATAGTACAGTATTTCTGAAAAAAAGAAAACCTAGAACAATGATTCTTATTCACTTGAAGCCTGGGGGTACTGACATAGTATCAAAACTGCACAATTTTGACGCAGAACACTACACTGTATGTCTTTACCCATGGAATGCCAGAGGGTGCCCAAAGCATTGTGCTCCCATTCAGGACTCAAAGGGTTAACTCTGCACTTATTCCTTTCCGTGCAAGAGCCGTATGGAAGACACTGTAAAACACTGACCCTTCGGGTGGCAGAGAGGTATCCAATGCATTGCATACCTCTCTGGCACTCAAAGGGTTAACTTTCACTGGCGTGTGGCACTGAAGGTTAGTAAGGCCAATGTGGGGCTCAGAAAATGTGACTTCAAATCCCAGATATGACCGCATCTTTCAATAAAATTCTGTCAATGGCAAGTCCAAAAAGACACCTCCCTATATTCAAATTTGCAAGGAAGAGAATTCTGGGATGTCATTCTTCTCCTTGTGTTTTACAGTACAGAAAAGCTGGAGGTTGTAAAGAGGCTACAACTGAATTAAGCCAAATATTTTTTTCATGGTAAACATGTGCCAAATGAAAGAGAGACAGCATGATGCCCAGGTCAGCCTTGGCATCTCCCTCTCTCTATGAATGTAATGACAGGGCAAAACTGCTGCTCAAACACTTAGTGTATTTTCTTCTTCTTCTTCTTCTTTCTTAGAAGGGTTAATGTGCTGGAGATGGAACTTTTCTTTCACAGCATAGAGATACATCCCCTGACAGCCTTTTGCTCTCCTCTTGTGGAACACTACAACTCCCATCATCCTAACCAAGAAGCCTGTGGCTAAACTTTCATGCAACCAGGGTTTGTTCTTGGGCTGTCTCTCACTCCTCTTCCTTCAACATACACCTGGTAAACACAAATCACAACAAATCAGTTGACCTCCCAAGCACAAAAAACATCACTTCCATTCTCTGTTCATGGAGCATATATTATGTACGTTTAGGGCCCCAAGCACCATGCTAAAGACAAGTCATTCTGGAGCAAACCAGTTGCACCATAGCAGGCAAATGAAAATTCCCACTGCTTTGCAATGCCTTGGAGACCTCGCTAGACTTCAGGGGTTAAAAGACACCTTTTTAGAAATAGCCATATGCAGACGACAGCTGATTAGTAAATCATGGCTATTTTGTCCCACACAAGCCCTGAAATGTACCAGTTCTTACTACTACTACTGACATACCACCTATTCTCCACCATCATGCCAGCAGAAATACACTTAAAACCATTTGAACATGGCACTGAAGCAGGCTACGGCCTGCAAACTATCTGGATGGGTGACCTTGGAAAATCCTATTATGACATCATAGCTCTCTGTTTCAGCGAAAAAGACGATCAAAATAATGATGCTCCATCACACAGAGCACAGTGGGCATTGTTATTATGATGTCACAATAGTTCCATTCAACCAAAAAGGAAACCAAAGCAGGAATTGTCATTTAACAAAAGCCAGTAGGCATTCTTATTATGACATCACAGTTCTGTGTTCCAGCCAAAAAGAAACCAGAATCTCACTTCTGCTTAAACAAAAGCCAATAGGCATTGCTATTATGATGTCATAGTTCTGTGTTTCAGCAATATGGAAAACCAAGTCAATGATTCTCCTTCACATGAAGCCAGTATGCAATGACATTATGATGTCACAATAGTGTGTTTCAAGCAAAATGTCAACAAGAGCAATAATTCTCCTTGACACTAAGCCAATAGGCATTGACAGTATGATGTCATAGTACAGTATTTCTGAAAAAAAGAAAACCTAGAACAATGATTCTTATTCACTTGAAGCCTGGGGGTACTGACATAGTATCAAAACTGCACAATTTTGACGCAGAACACTACACTGTATGTCTTTACCCATGGAATGCCAGAGGGTGCCCAAAGCATTGTGCTCCCATTCAGGACTCAAAGGGTTAACTCTGCACTTATTCCTTTCCGTGCAAGAGCCGTATGGAAGACACTGTAAAACACTGACCCTTCGGGTGGCAGAGAGGTATCCAATGCATTGCATACCTCTCTGGCACTCAAAGGGTTAACTTTCACTGGCGTGTGGCACTGAAGGTTAGTAAGGCCAATGTGGGGCTCAGAAAATGTGACTTCAAATCCCAGATATGACCGCATCTTTCAATAAAATTCTGTCAATGGCAAGTCCAAAAAGACACCTCCCTATATTCAAATTTGCAAGTAAGAGAATTCTGGGATGTCATTCTTCTCCTTGTGTTTTACAGTACAGAAAAGCTGGAGGTTGTAAAGAGGCTACAACTGAATTAAGCCAAATATTTTTTTCATGGTAAACATGTGCCAAATGAAAGAGAGACAGCATGATGCCCAGGTCAGCCTTGGCATCTCCCTCTCTCTATGAATGTAATGACAGGGCAAAACTGCTGCTCAAACACTTAGTGTATTTTCTTCTTCTTCTTCCTTAGAAGGGTTAATGTGCTGGAGATGGAACTTTTCTTTCACAGCATAGAGATACATCCCCTGACAGCCTTTTGCTCTCCTCTTGTGGAACACTACAACTCCCATCATCCTAACCAAGAAGCCTGTGGCTAAACTTTCATGCAACCAGGGTTTGTTCTTGGGCTGTCTCTCACTCCTCTTCCTTCAACATACACCTGGTAAACACAAATCACAACAAATCAGTTGACCTCCCAAGCACAAAAAACATCACTTCCATTCTCTGTTCATGGAGCATATATTATGTACGTTTAGGGCCCCAAGCACCATGCTAAAGACAAGTCATTCTGGAGCAAACCAGTTGCACCATAGCAGGCAAATGAAAATTCCCACTGCTTTGCAATGCCTTGGAGACCTCGCTAGACTTCAGGGGTTAAAAGACACCTTTTTAGAAATAGCCATATGCAGACGACAGCTGATTAGTAAATCATGGCTATTTTGTCCCACACAAGCCCTGAAATGTACCAGTTCTTACTACTACTACTGACATACCACCTATTCTCCACCATCATGCCAGCAGAAATACACTTAAAACCATTTGAACATGGCACTGAAGCAGGCTACGGCCTGCAAACTATCTGGATGGGTGACCTTGGAAAATCCTATTATGACATCATAGCTCTCTGTTTCAGCGAAAAAGACGATCAAAATAATGATGCTCCATCACACAGAGCACAGTGGGCATTGTTATTATGATGTCACAATAGTTCCATTCAACCAAAAAGGAAACCAAAGCAGGAATTGTCATTTAACAAAAGCCAGTAGGCATTCTTATTATGACATCACAGTTCTGTGTTCCAGCCAAAAAGAAACCAGAATCTCACTTCTGCTTAAACAAAAGCCAATAGGCATTGCTATTATGATGTCATAGTTCTGTGTTTCAGCAATATGGAAAACCAAGTCAATGATTCTCCTTCACATGAAGCCAGTATGCAATGACATTATGATGTCACAATAGTGTGTTTCAAGCAAAATGTCAACAAGAGCAATAATTCTCCTTGACACTAAGCCAATAGGCATTGACAGTATGATGTCATAGTACAGTATTTCTGAAAAAAAGAAAACCTAGAACAATGATTCTTATTCACTTGAAGCCTGGGGGTACTGACATAGTATCAAAACTGCACAATTTTGACGCAGAACACTACACTGTATGTCTTTACCCATGGAATGCCAGAGGGTGCCCAAAGCATTGTGCTCCCATTCAGGACTCAAAGGGTTAACTCTGCACTTATTCCTTTCCGTGCAAGAGCCGTATGGAAGACACTGTAAAACACTGACCCTTCGGGTGGCAGAGAGGTATCCAATGCATTGCATACCTCTCTGGCACTCAAAGGGTTAACTTTCACTGGCGTGTGGCACTGAAGGTTAGTAAGGCCAATGTGGGGCTCAGAAAATGTGACTTCAAATCCCAGATATGACCGCATCTTTCAATAAAATTCTGTCAATGGCAAGTCCAAAAAGACACCTCCCTATATTCAAATTTGCAAGGAAGAGAATTCTGGGATGTCATTCTTCTCCTTGTGTTTTACAGTACAGAAAAGCTGGAGGTTGTAAAGAGGCTACAACTGAATTAAGCCAAATATTTTTTTCATGGTAAACATGTGCCAAATGAAAGAGAGACAGCATGATGCCCAGGTCAGCCTTGGCATCTCCCTCTCTCTATGAATGTAATGACAGGGCAAAACTGCTGCTCAAACACTTAGTGTATTTTCTTCTTCTTCTTCTTCTTTCTTAGAAGGGTTAATGTGCTGGAGATGGAACTTTTCTTTCACAGCATAGAGATACATCCCCTGACAGCCTTTTGCTCTCCTCTTGTGGAACACTACAACTCCCATCATCCTAACCAAGAAGCCTGTGGCTAAACTTTCATGCAACCAGGGTTTGTTCTTGGGCTGTCTCTCACTCCTCTTCCTTCAACATACACCTGGTAAACACAAATCACAACAAATCAGTTGACCTCCCAAGCACAAAAAACATCACTTCCATTCTCTGTTCATGGAGCATATATTATGTACGTTTAGGGCCCCAAGCACCATGCTAAAGACAAGTCATTCTGGAGCAAACCAGTTGCACCATAGCAGGCAAATGAAAATTCCCACTGCTTTGCAATGCCTTGGAGACCTCGCTAGACTTCAGGGGTTAAAAGACACCTTTTTAGAAATAGCCATATGCAGACGACAGCTGATTAGTAAATCATGGCTATTTTGTCCCACACAAGCCCTGAAATGTACCAGTTCTTACTACTACTACTGACATACCACCTATTCTCCACCATCATGCCAGCAGAAATACACTTAAAACCATTTGAACATGGCACTGAAGCAGGCTACGGCCTGCAAACTATCTGGATGGGTGACCTTGGAAAATCCTATTATGACATCATAGCTCTCTGTTTCAGCGAAAAAGACGATCAAAATAATGATGCTCCATCACACAGAGCACAGTGGGCATTGTTATTATGATGTCACAATAGTTCCATTCAACCAAAAAGGAAACCAAAGCAGGAATTGTCATTTAACAAAAGCCAGTAGGCATTCTTATTATGACATCACAGTTCTGTGTTCCAGCCAAAAAGAAACCAAAATCTCACTTCTGCTTAAACAAAAGCCAATAGGCATTGCTATTATGATGTCATAGTTCTGTGTTTCAGCAATATGGAAAACCAAGTCAATGATTCTCCTTCACATGAAGCCAGTATGCAATGACATTATGATGTCACAATAGTGTGTTTCAAGCAAAATGTCAACAAGAGCAATAATTCTCCTTGACACTAAGCCAATAGGCATTGACAGTATGATGTCATAGTACAGTATTTCTGAAAAAAAGAAAACCTAGAACAATGATTCTTATTCACTTGAAGCCTGGGGGTACTGACATAGTATCAAAACTGCACAATTTTGACGCAGAACACTACACTGTATGTCTTTACCCATGGAATGCCAGAGGGTGCCCAAAGCATTGTGCTCCCATTCAGGACTCAAAGGGTTAACTCTGTACTTATTCCTTTCCGTGCAAGAGCCGTATGGAAGACACTGTAAAACACTGACCCTTCGGGTGGCAGAGAGGTATCCAATGCATTGCATACCTCTCTGGCACTCAAAGGGTTAACTTTCACTGGCGTGTGGCACTGAAGGTTAGTAAGGCCAATGTGGGGCTCAGAAAATGTGACTTCAAATCCCAGATATGACCGCATCTTTCAATAAAATTCTGTCAATGGCAAGTCCAAAAAGACACCTCCCTATATTCAAATTTGCAAGGAAGAGAATTCTGGGATGTCATTCTTCTCCTTGTGTTTTACAGTACAGAAAAGCTGGAGGTTGTAAAGAGGCTACAACTGAATTAAGCCAAATATTTTTTTCATGGTAAACATGTGCCAAATGAAAGAGAGACAGCATGATGCCCAGGTCAGCCTTGGCATCTCCCTCTCTCTATGAATGTAATGACAGGGCAAAACTGCTGCTCAAACACTTAGTGTATTTTCTTCTTCTTCTTTCTTAGAAGGGTTAATGTGCTGGAGATGGAACTTTTCTTTCACAGCATAGAGATACATCCCCTGACAGCCTTTTGCTCTCCTCTTGTGGAACACTACAACTCCCATCATCCTAACCAAGAAGCCTGTGGCTAAACTTTCATGCAACCAGGGTTTGTTCTTGGGCTGTCTCTCACTCCTCTTCCTTCAACATACACCTGGTAAACACAAATCACAACAAATCAGTTGACCTCCCAAGCACAAAAAACATCACTTCCATTCTCTGTTCATGGAGCATATATTATGTACGTTTAGGGCCCCAAGCACCATGCTAAAGACAAGTCATTCTGGAGCAAACCAGTTGCACCATAGCAGGCAAATGAAAATTCCCACTGCTTTGCAATGCCTTGGAGACCTCGCTAGACTTCAGGGGTTAAAAGACACCTTTTTAGAAATAGCCATATGCAGACGACAGCTGATTAGTAAATCATGGCTATTTTGTCCCACACAAGCCCTGAAATGTACCAGTTCTTACTACTACTACTGACATACCACCTATTCTCCACCATCATGCCAGCAGAAATACACTTAAAACCATTTGAACATGGCACTGAAGCAGGCTACGGCCTGCAAACTATCTGGATGGGTGACCTTGGAAAATCCTATTATGACATCATAGCTCTCTGTTTCAGCGAAAAAGACGATCAAAATAATGATGCTCCATCACACAGAGCACAGTGGGCATTGTTATTATGATGTCACAATAGTTCCATTCAACCAAAAAGGAAACCAAAGCAGGAATTGTCATTTAACAAAAGCCAGTAGGCATTCTTATTATGACATCACAGTTCTGTGTTCCAGCCAAAAAGAAACCAGAATCTCACTTCTGCTTAAACAAAAGCCAATAGGCATTGCTATTATGATGTCATAGTTCTGTGTTTCAGCAATATGGAAAACCAAGTCAATGATTCTCCTTCACATGAAGCCAGTATGCAATGACATTATGATGTCACAATAGTGTGTTTCAAGCAAAATGTCAACAAGAGCAATAATTCTCCTTGACACTAAGCCAATAGGCATTGACAGTATGATGTCATAGTACAGTATTTCTGAAAAAAAGAAAACCTAGAACAATGATTCTTATTCACTTGAAGCCTGGGGGTACTGACATAGTATCAAAACTGCACAATTTTGACGCAGAACACTACACTGTATGTCTTTACCCATGGAATGCCAGAGGGTGCCCAAAGCATTGTGCTCCCATTCAGGACTCAAAGGGTTAACTCTGCACTTATTCCTTTCCGTGCAAGAGCCGTATGGAAGACACTGTAAAACACTGACCCTTCGGGTGGCAGAGAGGTATCCAATGCATTGCATACCTCTCTGGCACTCAAAGGGTTAACTTTCACTGGCGTGTGGCACTGAAGGTTAGTAAGGCCAATGTGGGGCTCAGAAAATGTGACTTCAAATCCCAGATATGACCGCATCTTTCAATAAAATTCTGTCAATGGCAAGTCCAAAAAGACACCTCCCTATATTCAAATTTGCAAGGAAGAGAATTCTGGGATGTCATTCTTCTCCTTGTGTTTTACAGTACAGAAAAGCTGGAGGTTGTAAAGAGGCTACAACTGAATTAAGCCAAATATTTTTTTCATGGTAAACATGTGCCAAATGAAAGAGAGACAGCATGATGCCCAGGTCAGCCTTGGCATCTCCCTCTCTCTATGAATGTAATGACAGGGCAAAACTGCTGCTCAAACACTTAGTGTATTTTCTTCTTCTTCTTTCTTAGAAGGGTTAATGTGCTGGAGATGGAACTTTTCTTTCACAGCATAGAGATACATCCCCTGACAGCCTTTTGCTCTCCTCTTGTGGAACACTACAACTCCCATCATCCTAACCAAGAAGCCTGTGGCTAAACTTTCATGCAACCAGGGTTTGTTCTTGGGCTGTCTCTCACTCCTCTTCCTTCAACATACACCTGGTAAACACAAATCACAACAAATCAGTTGACCTCCCAAGCACAAAAAACATCACTTCCATTCTCTGTTCATGGAGCATATATTATGTACGTTTAGGGCCCCAAGCACCATGCTAAAGACAAGTCATTCTGGAGCAAACCAGTTGCACCATAGCAGGCAAATGAAAATTCCCACTGCTTTGCAATGCCTTGGAGACCTCGCTAGACTTCAGGGGTTAAAAGACACCTTTTTAGAAATAGCCATATGCAGACGACAGCTGATTAGTAAATCATGGCTATTTTGTCCCACACAAGCCCTGAAATGTACCAGTTCTTACTACTACTACTGACATACCACCTATTCTCCACCATCATGCCAGCAGAAATACACTTAAAACCATTTGAACATGGCACTGAAGCAGGCTACGGCCTGCAAACTATCTGGATGGGTGACCTTGGAAAATCCTATTATGACATCATAGCTCTCTGTTTCAGCGAAAAAGACGATCAAAATAATGATGCTCCATCACACAGAGCACAGTGGGCATTGTTATTATGATGTCACAATAGTTCCATTCAACCAAAAAGGAAACCAAAGCAGGAATTGTCATTTAACAAAAGCCAGTAGGCATTCTTATTATGACATCACAGTTCTGTGTTCCAGCCAAAAAGAAACCAGAATCTCACTTCTGCTTAAACAAAAGCCAATAGGCATTGCTATTATGATGTCATAGTTCTGTGTTTCAGCAATATGGAAAACCAAGTCAATGATTCTCCTTCACATGAAGCCAGTATGCAATGACATTATGATGTCACAATAGTGTGTTTCAAGCAAAATGTCAACAAGAGCAATAATTCTCCTTGACACTAAGCCAATAGGCATTGACAGTATGATGTCATAGTACAGTATTTCTGAAAAAAAGAAAACCTAGAACAATGATTCTTATTCACTTGAAGCCTGGGGGTACTGACATAGTATCAAAACTGCACAATTTTGACGCAGAACACTACACTGTATGTCTTTACCCATGGAATGCCAGAGGGTGCCCAAAGCATTGTGCTCCCATTCAGGACTCAAAGGGTTAACTCTGTACTTATTCCTTTCCGTGCAAGAGCCGTATGGAAGACACTGTAAAACACTGACCCTTCGGGTGGCAGAGAGGTATCCAATGCATTGCATACCTCTCTGGCACTCAAAGGGTTAACTTTCACTGGCGTGTGGCACTGAAGGTTAGTAAGGCCAATGTGGGGCTCAGAAAATGTGACTTCAAATCCCAGATATGACCGCATCTTTCAATAAAATTCTGTCAATGGCAAGTCCAAAAAGACACCTCCCTATATTCAAATTTGCAAGGAAGAGAATTCTGGGATGTCATTCTTCTCCTTGTGTTTTACAGTACAGAAAAGCTGGAGGTTGTAAAGAGGCTACAACTGAATTAAGCCAAATATTTTTTTCATGGTAAACATGTGCCAAATGAAAGAGAGACAGCATGATGCCCAGGTCAGCCTTGGCATCTCCCTCTCTCTATGAATGTAATGACAGGGCAAAACTGCTGCTCAAACACTTAGTGTATTTTCTTCTTCTTCTTTCTTAGAAGGGTTAATGTGCTGGAGATGGAACTTTTCTTTCACAGCATAGAGATACATCCCCTGACAGCCTTTTGCTCTCCTCTTGTGGAACACTACAACTCCCATCATCCTAACCAAGAAGCCTGTGGCTAAACTTTCATGCAACCAGGGTTTGTTCTTGGGCTGTCTCTCACTCCTCTTCCTTCAACATACACCTGGTAAACACAAATCACAACAAATCAGTTGACCTCCCAAGCACAAAAAACATCACTTCCATTCTCTGTTCATGGAGCATATATTATGTACGTTTAGGGCCCCAAGCACCATGCTAAAGACAAGTCATTCTGGAGCAAACCAGTTGCACCATAGCAGGCAAATGAAAATTCCCACTGCTTTGCAATGCCTTGGAGACCTCGCTAGACTTCAGGGGTTAAAAGACACCTTTTTAGAAATAGCCATATGCAGACGACAGCTGATTAGTAAATCATGGCTATTTTGTCCCACACAAGCCCTGAAATGTACCAGTTCTTACTACTACTACTGACATACCACCTATTCTCCACCATCATGCCAGCAGAAATACACTTAAAACCATTTGAACATGGCACTGAAGCAGGCTACGGCCTGCAAACTATCTGGATGGGTGACCTTGGAAAATCCTATTATGACATCATAGCTCTCTGTTTCAGCGAAAAAGACGATCAAAATAATGATGCTCCATCACACAGAGCACAGTGGGCATTGTTATTATGATGTCACAATAGTTCCATTCAACCAAAAAGGAAACCAAAGCAGGAATTGTCATTTAACAAAAGCCAGTAGGCATTCTTATTATGACATCACAGTTCTGTGTTCCAGCCAAAAAGAAACCAGAATCTCACTTCTGCTTAAACAAAAGCCAATAGGCATTGCTATTATGATGTCATAGTTCTGTGTTTCAGCAATATGGAAAACCAAGTCAATGATTCTCCTTCACATGAAGCCAGTATGCAATGACATTATGATGTCACAATAGTGTGTTTCAAGCAAAATGTCAACAAGAGCAATAATTCTCCTTGACACTAAGCCAATAGGCATTGACAGTATGATGTCATAGTACAGTATTTCTGAAAAAAAGAAAACCTAGAACAATGATTCTTATTCACTTGAAGCCTGGGGGTACTGACATAGTATCAAAACTGCACAATTTTGACGCAGAACACTACACTGTATGTCTTTACCCATGGAATGCCAGAGGGTGCCCAAAGCATTGTGCTCCCATTCAGGACTCAAAGGGTTAACTCTGTACTTATTCCTTTCCGTGCAAGAGCCGTATGGAAGACACTGTAAAACACTGACCCTTCGGGTGGCAGAGAGGTATCCAATGCATTGCATACCTCTCTGGCACTCAAAGGGTTAACTTTCACTGGCGTGTGGCACTGAAGGTTAGTAAGGCCAATGTGGGGCTCAGAAAATGTGACTTCAAATCCCAGATATGACCGCATCTTTCAATAAAATTCTGTCAATGGCAAGTCCAAAAAGACACCTCCCTATATTCAAATTTGCAAGGAAGAGAATTCTGGGATGTCATTCTTCTCCTTGTGTTTTACAGTACAGAAAAGCTGGAGGTTGTAAAGAGGCTACAACTGAATTAAGCCAAATATTTTTTTCATGGTAAACATGTGCCAAATGAAAGAGAGACAGCATGATGCCCAGGTCAGCCTTGGCATCTCCCTCTCTCTATGAATGTAATGACAGGGCAAAACTGCTGCTCAAACACTTAGTGTATTTTCTTCTTCTTCTTTCTTAGAAGGGTTAATGTGCTGGAGATGGAACTTTTCTTTCACAGCATAGAGATACATCCCCTGACAGCCTTTTGCTCTCCTCTTGTGGAACACTACAACTCCCATCATCCTAACCAAGAAGCCTGTGGCTAAACTTTCATGCAACCAGGGTTTGTTCTTGGGCTGTCTCTCACTCCTCTTCCTTCAACATACACCTGGTAAACACAAATCACAACAAATCAGTTGACCTCCCAAGCACAAAAAACATCACTTCCATTCTCTGTTCATGGAGCATATATTATGTACGTTTAGGGCCCCAAGCACCATGCTAAAGACAAGTCATTCTGGAGCAAACCAGTTGCACCATAGCAGGCAAATGAAAATTCCCACTGCTTTGCAATGCCTTGGAGACCTCGCTAGACTTCAGGGGTTAAAAGACACCTTTTTAGAAATAGCCATATGCAGACGACAGCTGATTAGTAAATCATGGCTATTTTGTCCCACACAAGCCCTGAAATGTACCAGTTCTTACTACTACTACTGACATACCACCTATTCTCCACCATCATGCCAGCAGAAATACACTTAAAACCATTTGAACATGGCACTGAAGCAGGCTACGGCCTGCAAACTATCTGGATGGGTGACCTTGGAAAATCCTATTATGACATCATAGCTCTCTGTTTCAGCGAAAAAGACGATCAAAATAATGATGCTCCATCACACAGAGCACAGTGGGCATTGTTATTATGATGTCACAATAGTTCCATTCAACCAAAAAGGAAACCAAAGCAGGAATTGTCATTTAACAAAAGCCAGTAGGCATTCTTATTATGACATCACAGTTCTGTGTTCCAGCCAAAAAGAAACCAGAATCTCACTTCTGCTTAAACAAAAGCCAATAGGCATTGCTATTATGATGTCATAGTTCTGTGTTTCAGCAATATGGAAAACCAAGTCAATGATTCTCCTTCACATGAAGCCAGTATGCAATGACATTATGATGTCACAATAGTGTGTTTCAAGCAAAATGTCAACAAGAGCAATAATTCTCCTTGACACTAAGCCAATAGGCATTGACAGTATGATGTCATAGTACAGTATTTCTGAAAAAAAGAAAACCTAGAACAATGATTCTTATTCACTTGAAGCCTGGGGGTACTGACATAGTATCAAAACTGCACAATTTTGACGCAGAACACTACACTGTATGTCTTTACCCATGGAATGCCAGAGGGTGCCCAAAGCATTGTGCTCCCATTCAGGACTCAAAGGGTTAACTCTGTACTTATTCCTTTCCGTGCAAGAGCCGTATGGAAGACACTGTAAAACACTGACCCTTCGGGTGGCAGAGAGGTATCCAATGCATTGCATACCTCTCTGGCACTCAAAGGGTTAACTTTCACTGGCGTGTGGCACTGAAGGTTAGTAAGGCCAATGTGGGGCTCAGAAAATGTGACTTCAAATCCCAGATATGACCGCATCTTTCAATAAAATTCTGTCAATGGCAAGTCCAAAAAGACACCTCCCTATATTCAAATTTGCAAGGAAGAGAATTCTGGGATGTCATTCTTCTCCTTGTGTTTTACAGTACAGAAAAGCTGGAGGTTGTAAAGAGGCTACAACTGAATTAAGCCAAATATTTTTTTCATGGTAAACATGTGCCAAATGAAAGAGAGACAGCATGATGCCCAGGTCAGCCTTGGCATCTCCCTCTCTCTATGAATGTAATGACAGGGCAAAACTGCTGCTCAAACACTTAGTGTATTTTCTTCTTCTTCTTCTTCTTTCTTAGAAGGGTTAATGTGCTGGAGATGGAACTTTTCTTTCACAGCATAGAGATACATCCCCTGACAGCCTTTTGCTCTCCTCTTGTGGAACACTACAACTCCCATCATCCTAACCAAGAAGCCTGTGGCTAAACTTTCATGCAACCAGGGTTTGTTCTTGGGCTGTCTCTCACTCCTCTTCCTTCAACATACACCTGGTAAACACAAATCACAACAAATCAGTTGACCTCCCAAGCACAAAAAACATCACTTCCATTCTCTGTTCATGGAGCATATATTATGTACGTTTAGGGCCCCAAGCACCATGCTAAAGACAAGTCATTCTGGAGCAAACCAGTTGCACCATAGCAGGCAAATGAAAATTCCCACTGCTTTGCAATGCCTTGGAGACCTCGCTAGACTTCAGGGGTTAAAAGACACCTTTTTAGAAATAGCCATATGCAGACGACAGCTGATTAGTAAATCATGGCTATTTTGTCCCACACAAGCCCTGAAATGTACCAGTTCTTACTACTACTACTGACATACCACCTATTCTCCACCATCATGCCAGCAGAAATACACTTAAAACCATTTGAACATGGCACTGAAGCAGGCTACGGCCTGCAAACTATCTGGATGGGTGACCTTGGAAAATCCTATTATGACATCATAGCTCTCTGTTTCAGCGAAAAAGACGATCAAAATAATGATGCTCCATCACACAGAGCACAGTGGGCATTGTTATTATGATGTCACAATAGTTCCATTCAACCAAAAAGGAAACCAAAGCAGGAATTGTCATTTAACAAAAGCCAGTAGGCATTCTTATTATGACATCACAGTTCTGTGTTCCAGCCAAAAAGAAACCAGAATCTCACTTCTGCTTAAACAAAAGCCAATAGGCATTGCTATTATGATGTCATAGTTCTGTGTTTCAGCAATATGGAAAACCAAGTCAATGATTCTCCTTCACATGAAGCCAGTATGCAATGACATTATGATGTCACAATAGTGTGTTTCAAGCAAAATGTCAACAAGAGCAATAATTCTCCTTGACACTAAGCCAATAGGCATTGACAGTATGATGTCATAGTACAGTATTTCTGAAAAAAAGAAAACCTAGAACAATGATTCTTATTCACTTGAAGCCTGGGGGTACTGACATAGTATCAAAACTGCACAATTTTGACGCAGAACACTACACTGTATGTCTTTACCCATGGAATGCCAGAGGGTGCCCAAAGCATTGTGCTCCCATTCAGGACTCAAAGGGTTAACTCTGTACTTATTCCTTTCCGTGCAAGAGCCGTATGGAAGACACTGTAAAACACTGACCCTTCGGGTGGCAGAGAGGTATCCAATGCATTGCATACCTCTCTGGCACTCAAAGGGTTAACTTTCACTGGCGTGTGGCACTGAAGGTTAGTAAGGCCAATGTGGGGCTCAGAAAATGTGACTTCAAATCCCAGATATGACCGCATCTTTCAATAAAATTCTGTCAATGGCAAGTCCAAAAAGACACCTCCCTATATTCAAATTTGCAAGGAAGAGAATTCTGGGATGTCATTCTTCTCCTTGTGTTTTACAGTACAGAAAAGCTGGAGGTTGTAAAGAGGCTACAACTGAATTAAGCCAAATATTTTTTTCATGGTAAACATGTGCCAAATGAAAGAGAGACAGCATGATGCCCAGGTCAGCCTTGGCATCTCCCTCTCTCTATGAATGTAATGACAGGGCAAAACTGCTGCTCAAACACTTAGTGTATTTTCTTCTTCTTCTTCTTCTTTCTTAGAAGGGTTAATGTGCTGGAGATGGAACTTTTCTTTCACAGCATAGAGATACATCCCCTGACAGCCTTTTGCTCTCCTCTTGTGGAACACTACAACTCCCATCATCCTAACCAAGAAGCCTGTGGCTAAACTTTCATGCAACCAGGGTTTGTTCTTGGGCTGTCTCTCACTCCTCTTCCTTCAACATACACCTGGTAAACACAAATCACAACAAATCAGTTGACCTCCCAAGCACAAAAAACATCACTTCCATTCTCTGTTCATGGAGCATATATTATGTACGTTTAGGGCCCCAAGCACCATGCTAAAGACAAGTCATTCTGGAGCAAACCAGTTGCACCATAGCAGGCAAATGAAAATTCCCACTGCTTTGCAATGCCTTGGAGACCTCGCTAGACTTCAGGGGTTAAAAGACACCTTTTTAGAAATAGCCATATGCAGACGACAGCTGATTAGTAAATCATGGCTATTTTGTCCCACACAAGCCCTGAAATGTACCAGTTCTTACTACTACTACTGACATACCACCTATTCTCCACCATCATGCCAGCAGAAATACACTTAAAACCATTTGAACATGGCACTGAAGCAGGCTACGGCCTGCAAACTATCTGGATGGGTGACCTTGGAAAATCCTATTATGACATCATAGCTCTCTGTTTCAGCGAAAAAGACGATCAAAATAATGATGCTCCATCACACAGAGCACAGTGGGCATTGTTATTATGATGTCACAATAGTTCCATTCAACCAAAAAGGAAACCAAAGCAGGAATTGTCATTTAACAAAAGCCAGTAGGCATTCTTATTATGACATCACAGTTCTGTGTTCCAGCCAAAAAGAAACCAGAATCTCACTTCTGCTTAAACAAAAGCCAATAGGCATTGCTATTATGATGTCATAGTTCTGTGTTTCAGCAATATGGAAAACCAAGTCAATGATTCTCCTTCACATGAAGCCAGTATGCAATGACATTATGATGTCACAATAGTGTGTTTCAAGCAAAATGTCAACAAGAGCAATAATTCTCCTTGACACTAAGCCAATAGGCATTGACAGTATGATGTCATAGTACAGTATTTCTGAAAAAAAGAAAACCTAGAACAATGATTCTTATTCACTTGAAGCCTGGGGGTACTGACATAGTATCAAAACTGCACAATTTTGACGCAGAACACTACACTGTATGTCTTTACCCATGGAATGCCAGAGGGTGCCCAAAGCATTGTGCTCCCATTCAGGACTCAAAGGGTTAACTCTGTACTTATTCCTTTCCGTGCAAGAGCCGTATGGAAGACACTGTAAAACACTGACCCTTCGGGTGGCAGAGAGGTATCCAATGCATTGCATACCTCTCTGGCACTCAAAGGGTTAACTTTCACTGGCGTGTGGCACTGAAGGTTAGTAAGGCCAATGTGGGGCTCAGAAAATGTGACTTCAAATCCCAGATATGACCGCATCTTTCAATAAAATTCTGTCAATGGCAAGTCCAAAAAGACACCTCCCTATATTCAAATTTGCAAGGAAGAGAATTCTGGGATGTCATTCTTCTCCTTGTGTTTTACAGTACAGAAAAGCTGGAGGTTGTAAAGAGGCTACAACTGAATTAAGCCAAATATTTTTTTCATGGTAAACATGTGCCAAATGAAAGAGAGACAGCATGATGCCCAGGTCAGCCTTGGCATCTCCCTCTCTCTATGAATGTAATGACAGGGCAAAACTGCTGCTCAAACACTTAGTGTATTTTCTTCTTCTTCTTCTTCTTTCTTAGAAGGGTTAATGTGCTGGAGATGGAACTTTTCTTTCACAGCATAGAGATACATCCCCTGACAGCCTTTTGCTCTCCTCTTGTGGAACACTACAACTCCCATCATCCTAACCAAGAAGCCTGTGGCTAAACTTTCATGCAACCAGGGTTTGTTCTTGGGCTGTCTCTCACTCCTCTTCCTTCAACATACACCTGGTAAACACAAATCACAACAAATCAGTTGACCTCCCAAGCACAAAAAACATCACTTCCATTCTCTGTTCATGGAGCATATATTATGTACGTTTAGGGCCCCAAGCACCATGCTAAAGACAAGTCATTCTGGAGCAAACCAGTTGCACCATAGCAGGCAAATGAAAATTCCCACTGCTTTGCAATGCCTTGGAGACCTCGCTAGACTTCAGGGGTTAAAAGACACCTTTTTAGAAATAGCCATATGCAGACGACAGCTGATTAGTAAATCATGGCTATTTTGTCCCACACAAGCCCTGAAATGTACCAGTTCTTACTACTACTACTGACATACCACCTATTCTCCACCATCATGCCAGCAGAAATACACTTAAAACCATTTGAACATGGCACTGAAGCAGGCTACGGCCTGCAAACTATCTGGATGGGTGACCTTGGAAAATCCTATTATGACATCATAGCTCTCTGTTTCAGCGAAAAAGACGATCAAAATAATGATGCTCCATCACACAGAGCACAGTGGGCATTGTTATTATGATGTCACAATAGTTCCATTCAACCAAAAAGGAAACCAAAGCAGGAATTGTCATTTAACAAAAGCCAGTAGGCATTCTTATTATGACATCACAGTTCTGTGTTCCAGCCAAAAAGAAACCAGAATCTCACTTCTGCTTAAACAAAAGCCAATAGGCATTGCTATTATGATGTCATAGTTCTGTGTTTCAGCAATATGGAAAACCAAGTCAATGATTCTCCTTCACATGAAGCCAGTATGCAATGACATTATGATGTCACAATAGTGTGTTTCAAGCAAAATGTCAACAAGAGCAATAATTCTCCTTGACACTAAGCCAATAGGCATTGACAGTATGATGTCATAGTACAGTATTTCTGAAAAAAAGAAAACCTAGAACAATGATTCTTATTCACTTGAAGCCTGGGGGTACTGACATAGTATCAAAACTGCACAATTTTGACGCAGAACACTACACTGTATGTCTTTACCCATGGAATGCCAGAGGGTGCCCAAAGCATTGTGCTCCCATTCAGGACTCAAAGGGTTAACTCTGTACTTATTCCTTTCCGTGCAAGAGCCGTATGGAAGACACTGTAAAACACTGACCCTTCGGGTGGCAGAGAGGTATCCAATGCATTGCATACCTCTCTGGCACTCAAAGGGTTAACTTTCACTGGCGTGTGGCACTGAAGGTTAGTAAGGCCAATGTGGGGCTCAGAAAATGTGACTTCAAATCCCAGATATGACCGCATCTTTCAATAAAATTCTGTCAATGGCAAGTCCAAAAAGACACCTCCCTATATTCAAATTTGCAAGGAAGAGAATTCTGGGATGTCATTCTTCTCCTTGTGTTTTACAGTACAGAAAAGCTGGAGGTTGTAAAGAGGCTACAACTGAATTAAGCCAAATATTTTTTTCATGGTAAACATGTGCCAAATGAAAGAGAGACAGCATGATGCCCAGGTCAGCCTTGGCATCTCCCTCTCTCTATGAATGTAATGACAGGGCAAAACTGCTGCTCAAACACTTAGTGTATTTTCTTCTTCTTCTTCTTCTTTCTTAGAAGGGTTAATGTGCTGGAGATGGAACTTTTCTTTCACAGCATAGAGATACATCCCCTGACAGCCTTTTGCTCTCCTCTTGTGGAACACTACAACTCCCATCATCCTAACCAAGAAGCCTGTGGCTAAACTTTCATGCAACCAGGGTTTGTTCTTGGGCTGTCTCTCACTCCTCTTCCTTCAACATACACCTGGTAAACACAAATCACAACAAATCAGTTGACCTCCCAAGCACAAAAAACATCACTTCCATTCTCTGTTCATGGAGCATATATTATGTACGTTTAGGGCCCCAAGCACCATGCTAAAGACAAGTCATTCTGGAGCAAACCAGTTGCACCATAGCAGGCAAATGAAAATTCCCACTGCTTTGCAATGCCTTGGAGACCTCGCTAGACTTCAGGGGTTAAAAGACACCTTTTTAGAAATAGCCATATGCAGACGACAGCTGATTAGTAAATCATGGCTATTTTGTCCCACACAAGCCCTGAAATGTACCAGTTCTTACTACTACTACTGACATACCACCTATTCTCCACCATCATGCCAGCAGAAATACACTTAAAACCATTTGAACATGGCACTGAAGCAGGCTACGGCCTGCAAACTATCTGGATGGGTGACCTTGGAAAATCCTATTATGACATCATAGCTCTCTGTTTCAGCGAAAAAGACGATCAAAATAATGATGCTCCATCACACAGAGCACAGTGGGCATTGTTATTATGATGTCACAATAGTTCCATTCAACCAAAAAGGAAACCAAAGCAGGAATTGTCATTTAACAAAAGCCAGTAGGCATTCTTATTATGACATCACAGTTCTGTGTTCCAGCCAAAAAGAAACCAGAATCTCACTTCTGCTTAAACAAAAGCCAATAGGCATTGCTATTATGATGTCATAGTTCTGTGTTTCAGCAATATGGAAAACCAAGTCAATGATTCTCCTTCACATGAAGCCAGTATGCAATGACATTATGATGTCACAATAGTGTGTTTCAAGCAAAATGTCAACAAGAGCAATAATTCTCCTTGACACTAAGCCAATAGGCATTGACAGTATGATGTCATAGTACAGTATTTCTGAAAAAAAGAAAACCTAGAACAATGATTCTTATTCACTTGAAGCCTGGGGGTACTGACATAGTATCAAAACTGCACAATTTTGACGCAGAACACTACACTGTATGTCTTTACCCATGGAATGCCAGAGGGTGCCCAAAGCATTGTGCTCCCATTCAGGACTCAAAGGGTTAACTCTGTACTTATTCCTTTCCGTGCAAGAGCCGTATGGAAGACACTGTAAAACACTGACCCTTCGGGTGGCAGAGAGGTATCCAATGCATTGCATACCTCTCTGGCACTCAAAGGGTTAACTTTCACTGGCGTGTGGCACTGAAGGTTAGTAAGGCCAATGTGGGGCTCAGAAAATGTGACTTCAAATCCCAGATATGACCGCATCTTTCAATAAAATTCTGTCAATGGCAAGTCCAAAAAGACACCTCCCTATATTCAAATTTGCAAGGAAGAGAATTCTGGGATGTCATTCTTCTCCTTGTGTTTTACAGTACAGAAAAGCTGGAGGTTGTAAAGAGGCTACAACTGAATTAAGCCAAATATTTTTTTCATGGTAAACATGTGCCAAATGAAAGAGAGACAGCATGATGCCCAGGTCAGCCTTGGCATCTCCCTCTCTCTATGAATGTAATGACAGGGCAAAACTGCTGCTCAAACACTTAGTGTATTTTCTTCTTCTTCTTCTTCTTTCTTAGAAGGGTTAATGTGCTGGAGATGGAACTTTTCTTTCACAGCATAGAGATACATCCCCTGACAGCCTTTTGCTCTCCTCTTGTGGAACACTACAACTCCCATCATCCTAACCAAGAAGCCTGTGGCTAAACTTTCATGCAACCAGGGTTGGGCTGTCTCTCACTCCTCTTCCTTCAACATACACCTGGTAAACACAAATCACAACAAATCAGTTGACCTCCCAAGCACAAAAAACATCACTTCCATTCTCTGTTCATGGAGCATATATTATGTACGTTTAGGGCCCCAAGCACCATGCTAAAGACAAGTCATTCTGGAGCAAACCAGTTGCACCATAGCAGGCAAATGAAAATTCCCACTGCTTTGCAATGCCTTGGAGACCTCGCTAGACTTCAGGGGTTAAAAGACACCTTTTTAGAAATAGCCATATGCAGACGACAGCTGATTAGTAAATCATGGCTATTTTGTCCCACACAAGCCCTGAAATGTACCAGTTCTTACTACTACTACTGACATACCACCTATTCTCCACCATCATGCCAGCAGAAATACACTTAAAACCATTTGAACATGGCACTGAAGCAGGCTACGGCCTGCAAACTATCTGGATGGGTGACCTTGGAAAATCCTATTATGACATCATAGCTCTCTGTTTCAGCGAAAAAGACGATCAAAATAATGATGCTCCATCACACAGAGCACAGTGGGCATTGTTATTATGATGTCACAATAGTTCCATTCAACCAAAAAGGAAACCAAAGCAGGAATTGTCATTTAACAAAAGCCAGTAGGCATTCTTATTATGACATCACAGTTCTGTGTTCCAGCCAAAAAGAAACCAGAATCTCACTTCTGCTTAAACAAAAGCCAATAGGCATTGCTATTATGATGTCATAGTTCTGTGTTTCAGCAATATGGAAAACCAAGTCAATGATTCTCCTTCACATGAAGCCAGTATGCAATGACATTATGATGTCACAATAGTGTGTTTCAAGCAAAATGTCAACAAGAGCAATAATTCTCCTTGACACTAAGCCAATAGGCATTGACAGTATGATGTCATAGTACAGTATTTCTGAAAAAAAGAAAACCTAGAACAATGATTCTTATTCACTTGAAGCCTGGGGGTACTGACATAGTATCAAAACTGCACAATTTTGACGCAGAACACTACACTGTATGTCTTTACCCATGGAATGCCAGAGGGTGCCCAAAGCATTGTGCTCCCATTCAGGACTCAAAGGGTTAACTCTGTACTTATTCCTTTCCGTGCAAGAGCCGTATGGAAGACACTGTAAAACACTGACCCTTCGGGTGGCAGAGAGGTATCCAATGCATTGCATACCTCTCTGGCACTCAAAGGGTTAACTTTCACTGGCGTGTGGCACTGAAGGTTAGTAAGGCCAATGTGGGGCTCAGAAAATGTGACTTCAAATCCCAGATATGACCGCATCTTTCAATAAAATTCTGTCAATGGCAAGTCCAAAAAGACACCTCCCTATATTCAAATTTGCAAGGAAGAGAATTCTGGGATGTCATTCTTCTCCTTGTGTTTTACAGTACAGAAAAGCTGGAGGTTGTAAAGAGGCTACAACTGAATTAAGCCAAATATTTTTTTCATGGTAAACATGTGCCAAATGAAAGAGAGACAGCATGATGCCCAGGTCAGCCTTGGCATCTCCCTCTCTCTATGAATGTAATGACAGGGCAAAACTGCTGCTCAAACACTTAGTGTATTTTCTTCTTCTTCTTCTTCTTTCTTAGAAGGGTTAATGTGCTGGAGATGGAACTTTTCTTTCACAGCATAGAGATACATCCCCTGACAGCCTTTTGCTCTCCTCTTGTGGAACACTACAACTCCCATCATCCTAACCAAGAAGCCTGTGGCTAAACTTTCATGCAACCAGGGTTTGTTCTTGGGCTGTCTCTCACTCCTCTTCCTTCAACATACACCTGGTAAACACAAATCACAACAAATCAGTTGACCTCCCAAGCACAAAAAACATCACTTCCATTCTCTGTTCATGGAGCATATATTATGTACGTTTAGGGCCCCAAGCACCATGCTAAAGACAAGTCATTCTGGAGCAAACCAGTTGCACCATAGCAGGCAAATGAAAATTCCCACTGCTTTGCAATGCCTTGGAGACCTCGCTAGACTTCAGGGGTTAAAAGACACCTTTTTAGAAATAGCCATATGCAGACGACAGCTGATTAGTAAATCATGGCTATTTTGTCCCACACAAGCCCTGAAATGTACCAGTTCTTACTACTACTACTGACATACCACCTATTCTCCACCATCATGCCAGCAGAAATACACTTAAAACCATTTGAACATGGCACTGAAGCAGGCTACGGCCTGCAAACTATCTGGATGGGTGACCTTGGAAAATCCTATTATGACATCATAGCTCTCTGTTTCAGCGAAAAAGACGATCAAAATAATGATGCTCCATCACACAGAGCACAGTGGGCATTGTTATTATGATGTCACAATAGTTCCATTCAACCAAAAAGGAAACCAAAGCAGGACTTGTCATTTAACAAAAGCCAGTAGGCATTCTTATTATGACATCACAGTTCTGTGTTCCAGCCAAAAAGAAACCAGAATCTCACTTCTGCTTAAACAAAAGCCAATAGGCATTGCTATTATGATGTCATAGTTCTGTGTTTCAGCAATATGGAAAACCAAGTCAATGATTCTCCTTCACATGAAGCCAGTATGCAATGACATTATGATGTCACAATAGTGTGTTTCAAGCAAAATGTCAACAAGAGCAATAATTCTCCTTGACACTAAGCCAATAGGCATTGACAGTATGATGTCATAGTACAGTATTTCTGAAAAAAAGAAAACCTAGAACAATGATTCTTATTCACTTGAAGCCTGGGGGTACTGACATAGTATCAAAACTGCACAATTTTGACGCAGAACACTACACTGTATGTCTTTACCCATGGAATGCCAGAGGGTGCCCAAAGCATTGTGCTCCCATTCAGGACTCAAAGGGTTAACTCTGTACTTATTCCTTTCCGTGCAAGAGCCGTATGGAAGACACTGTAAAACACTGACCCTTCGGGTGGCAGAGAGGTATCCAATGCATTGCATACCTCTCTGGCACTCAAAGGGTTAACTTTCACTGGCGTGTGGCACTGAAGGTTAGTAAGGCCAATGTGGGGCTCAGAAAATGTGACTTCAAATCCCAGATATGACCGCATCTTTCAATAAAATTCTGTCAATGGCAAGTCCAAAAAGACACCTCCCTATATTCAAATTTGCAAGGAAGAGAATTCTGGGATGTCATTCTTCTCCTTGTGTTTTACAGTACAGAAAAGCTGGAGGTTGTAAAGAGGCTACAACTGAATTAAGCCAAATATTTTTTTCATGGTAAACATGTGCCAAATGAAAGAGAGACAGCATGATGCCCAGGTCAGCCTTGGCATCTCCCTCTCTCTATGAATGTAATGACAGGGCAAAACTGCTGCTCAAACACTTAGTGTATTTTCTTCTTCTTCTTCTTTCTTAGAAGGGTTAATGTGCTGGAGATGGAACTTTTCTTTCACAGCATAGAGATACATCCCCTGACAGCCTTTTGCTCTCCTCTTGTGGAACACTACAACTCCCATCATCCTAACCAAGAAGCCTGTGGCTAAACTTTCATGCAACCAGGGTTTGTTCTTGGGCTGTCTCTCACTCCTCTTCCTTCAACATACACCTGGTAAACACAAATCACAACAAATCAGTTGACCTCCCAAGCACAAAAAACATCACTTCCATTCTCTGTTCATGGAGCATATATTATGTACGTTTAGGGCCCCAAGCACCATGCTAAAGACAAGTCATTCTGGAGCAAACCAGTTGCACCATAGCAGGCAAATGAAAATTCCCACTGCTTTGCAATGCCTTGGAGACCTCGCTAGACTTCAGGGGTTAAAAGACACCTTTTTAGAAATAGCCATATGCAGACGACAGCTGATTAGTAAATCATGGCTATTTTGTCCCACACAAGCCCTGAAATGTACCAGTTCTTACTACTACTACTGACATACCACCTATTCTCCACCATCATGCCAGCAGAAATACACTTAAAACCATTTGAACATGGCACTGAAGCAGGCTACGGCCTGCAAACTATCTGGATGGGTGACCTTGGAAAATCCTATTATGACATCATAGCTCTCTGTTTCAGCGAAAAAGACGATCAAAATAATGATGCTCCATCACACAGAGCACAGTGGGCATTGTTATTATGATGTCACAATAGTTCCATTCAACCAAAAAGGAAACCAAAGCAGGACTTGTCATTTAACAAAAGCCAGTAGGCATTCTTATTATGACATCACAGTTCTGTGTTCCAGCCAAAAAGAAACCAGAATCTCACTTCTGCTTAAACAAAAGCCAATAGGCATTGCTATTATGATGTCATAGTTCTGTGTTTCAGCAATATGGAAAACCAAGTCAATGATTCTCCTTCACATGAAGCCAGTATGCAATGACATTATGATGTCACAATAGTGTGTTTCAAGCAAAATGTCAACAAGAGCAATAATTCTCCTTGACACTAAGCCAATAGGCATTGACAGTATGATGTCATAGTACAGTATTTCTGAAAAAAAGAAAACCTAGAACAATGATTCTTATTCACTTGAAGCCTGGGGGTACTGACATAGTATCAAAACTGCACAATTTTGACGCAGAACACTACACTGTATGTCTTTACCCATGGAATGCCAGAGGGTGCCCAAAGCATTGTGCTCCCATTCAGGACTCAAAGGGTTAACTCTGTACTTATTCCTTTCCGTGCAAGAGCCGTATGGAAGACACTGTAAAACACTGACCCTTCGGGTGGCAGAGAGGTATCCAATGCATTGCATACCTCTCTGGCACTCAAAGGGTTAACTTTCACTGGCGTGTGGCACTGAAGGTTAGTAAGGCCAATGTGGGGCTCAGAAAATGTGACTTCAAATCCCAGATATGACCGCATCTTTCAATAAAATTCTGTCAATGGCAAGTCCAAAAAGACACCTCCCTATATTCAAATTTGCAAGTAAGAGAATTCTGGGATGTCATTCTTCTCCTTGTGTTTTACAGTACAGAAAAGCTGGAGGTTGTAAAGAGGCTACAACTGAATTAAGCCAAATATTTTTTTCATGGTAAACATGTGCCAAATGAAAGAGAGACAGCATGATGCCCAGGTCAGCCTTGGCATCTCCCTCTCTCTATGAATGTAATGACAGGGCAAAACTGCTGCTCAAACACTTAGTGTATTTTCTTCTTCTTCTTCTTTCTTAGAAGGGTTAATGTGCTGGAGATGGAACTTTTCTTTCACAGCATAGAGATACATCCCCTGACAGCCTTTTGCTCTCCTCTTGTGGAACACTACAACTCCCATCATCCTAACCAAGAAGCCTGTGGCTAAACTTTCATGCAACCAGGGTTTGTTCTTGGGCTGTCTCTCACTCCTCTTCCTTCAACATACACCTGGTAAACACAAATCACAACAAATCAGTTGACCTCCCAAGCACAAAAAACATCACTTCCATTCTCTGTTCATGGAGCATATATTATGTACGTTTAGGGCCCCAAGCACCATGCTAAAGACAAGTCATTCTGGAGCAAACCAGTTGCACCATAGCAGGCAAATGAAAATTCCCACTGCTTTGCAATGCCTTGGAGACCTCGCTAGACTTCAGGGGTTAAAAGACACCTTTTTAGAAATAGCCATATGCAGACGACAGCTGATTAGTAAATCATGGCTATTTTGTCCCACACAAGCCCTGAAATGTACCAGTTCTTACTACTACTACTGACATACCACCTATTCTCCACCATCATGCCAGCAGAAATACACTTAAAACCATTTGAACATGGCACTGAAGCAGGCTACGGCCTGCAAACTATCTGGATGGGTGACCTTGGAAAATCCTATTATGACATCATAGCTCTCTGTTTCAGCGAAAAAGACGATCAAAATAATGATGCTCCATCACACAGAGCACAGTGGGCATTGTTATTATGATGTCACAATAGTTCCATTCAACCAAAAAGGAAACCAAAGCAGGACTTGTCATTTAACAAAAGCCAGTAGGCATTCTTATTATGACATCACAGTTCTGTGTTCCAGCCAAAAAGAAACCAGAATCTCACTTCTGCTTAAACAAAAGCCAATAGGCATTGCTATTATGATGTCATAGTTCTGTGTTTCAGCAATATGGAAAACCAAGTCAATGATTCTCCTTCACATGAAGCCAGTATGCAATGACATTATGATGTCACAATAGTGTGTTTCAAGCAAAATGTCAACAAGAGCAATAATTCTCCTTGACACTAAGCCAATAGGCATTGACAGTATGATGTCATAGTACAGTATTTCTGAAAAAAAGAAAACCTAGAACAATGATTCTTATTCACTTGAAGCCTGGGGGTACTGACATAGTATCAAAACTGCACAATTTTGACGCAGAACACTAAACTGTATGTCTTTACCCATGGAATGCCAGAGGGTGCCCAAAGCATTGTGCTCCCATTCAGGACTCAAAGGGTTAACTCTGTACTTATTCCTTTCCGTGCAAGAGCCGTATGGAAGACACTGTAAAACACTGACCCTTCGGGTGGCAGAGAGGTATCCAATGCATTGCATACCTCTCTGGCACTCAAAGGGTTAACTTTCACTGGCGTGTGGCACTGAAGGTTAGTAAGGCCAATGTGGGGCTCAGAAAATGTGACTTCAAATCCCAGATATGACCGCATCTTTCAATAAAATTCTGTCAATGGCAAGTCCAAAAAGACACCTCCCTATATTCAAATTTGCAAGGAAGAGAATTCTGGGATGTCATTCTTCTCCTTGTGTTTTACAGTACAGAAAAGCTGGAGGTTGTAAAGAGGCTACAACTGAATTAAGCCAAATATTTTTTTCATGGTAAACATGTGCCAAATGAAAGAGAGACAGCATGATGCCCAGGTCAGCCTTGGCATCTCCCTCTCTCTATGAATGTAATGACAGGGCAAAACTGCTGCTCAAACACTTAGTGTATTTTCTTCTTCTTCTTCTTTCTTAGAAGGGTTAATGTGCTGGAGATGGAACTTTTCTTTCACAGCATAGAGATACATCCCCTGACAGCCTTTTGCTCTCCTCTTGTGGAACACTACAACTCCCATCATCCTAACCAAGAAGCCTGTGGCTAAACTTTCATGCAACCAGGGTTTGTTCTTGGGCTGTCTCTCACTCCTCTTCCTTCAACATACACCTGGTAAACACAAATCACAACAAATCAGTTGACCTCCCAAGCACAAAAAACATCACTTCCATTCTCTGTTCATGGAGCATATATTATGTACGTTTAGGGCCCCAAGCACCATGCTAAAGACAAGTCATTCTGGAGCAAACCAGTTGCACCATAGCAGGCAAATGAAAATTCCCACTGCTTTGCAATGCCTTGGAGACCTCGCTAGACTTCAGGGGTTAAAAGACACCTTTTTAGAAATAGCCATATGCAGACGACAGCTGATTAGTAAATCATGGCTATTTTGTCCCACACAAGCCCTGAAATGTACCAGTTCTTACTACTACTACTGACATACCACCTATTCTCCACCATCATGCCAGCAGAAATACACTTAAAACCATTTGAACATGGCACTGAAGCAGGCTACGGCCTGCAAACTATCTGGATGGGTGACCTTGGAAAATCCTATTATGACATCATAGCTCTCTGTTTCAGCGAAAAAGACGATCAAAATAATGATGCTCCATCACACAGAGCACAGTGGGCATTGTTATTATGATGTCACAATAGTTCCATTCAACCAAAAAGGAAACCAAAGCAGGAATTGTCATTTAACAAAAGCCAGTAGGCATTCTTATTATGACATCACAGTTCTGTGTTCCAGCCAAAAAGAAACCAGAATCTCACTTCTGCTTAAACAAAAGCCAATAGGCATTGCTATTATGATGTCATAGTTCTGTGTTTCAGCAATATGGAAAACCAAGTCAATGATTCTCCTTCACATGAAGCCAGTATGCAATGACATTATGATGTCACAATAGTGTGTTTCAAGCAAAATGTCAACAAGAGCAATAATTCTCCTTGACACTAAGCCAATAGGCATTGACAGTATGATGTCATAGTACAGTATTTCTGAAAAAAAGAAAACCTAGAACAATGATTCTTATTCACTTGAAGCCTGGGGGTACTGACATAGTATCAAAACTGCACAATTTTGACGCAGAACACTACACTGTATGTCTTTACCCATGGAATGCCAGAGGGTGCCCAAAGCATTGTGCTCCCATTCAGGACTCAAAGGGTTAACTCTGTACTTATTCCTTTCCGTGCAAGAGCCGTATGGAAGACACTGTAAAACACTGACCCTTCGGGTGGCAGAGAGGTATCCAATGCATTGCATACCTCTCTGGCACTCAAAGGGTTAACTTTCACTGGCGTGTGGCACTGAAGGTTAGTAAGGCCAATGTGGGGCTCAGAAAATGTGACTTCAAATCCCAGATATGACCGCATCTTTCAATAAAATTCTGTCAATGGCAAGTCCAAAAAGACACCTCCCTATATTCAAATTTGCAAGTAAGAGAATTCTGGGATGTCATTCTTCTCCTTGTGTTTTACAGTACAGAAAAGCTGGAGGTTGTAAAGAGGCTACAACTGAATTAAGCCAAATATTTTTTTCATGGTAAACATGTGCCAAATGAAAGAGAGACAGCATGATGCCCAGGTCAGCCTTGGCATCTCCCTCTCTCTATGAATGTAATGACAGGGCAAAACTGCTGCTCAAACACTTAGTGTATTTTCTTCTTCTTCTTCTTTCTTAGAAGGGTTAATGTGCTGGAGATGGAACTTTTCTTTCACAGCATAGAGATACATCCCCTGACAGCCTTTTGCTCTCCTCTTGTGGAACACTACAACTCCCATCATCCTAACCAAGAAGCCTGTGGCTAAACTTTCATGCAACCAGGGTTTGTTCTTGGGCTGTCTCTCACTCCTCTTCCTTCAACATACACCTGGTAAACACAAATCACAACAAATCAGTTGACCTCCCAAGCACAAAAAACATCACTTCCATTCTCTGTTCATGGAGCATATATTATGTACGTTTAGGGCCCCAAGCACCATGCTAAAGACAAGTCATTCTGGAGCAAACCAGTTGCACCATAGCAGGCAAATGAAAATTCCCACTGCTTTGCAATGCCTTGGAGACCTCGCTAGACTTCAGGGGTTAAAAGACACCTTTTTAGAAATAGCCATATGCAGACGACAGCTGATTAGTAAATCATGGCTATTTTGTCCCACACAAGCCCTGAAATGTACCAGTTCTTACTACTACTACTGACATACCACCTATTCTCCACCATCATGCCAGCAGAAATACACTTAAAACCATTTGAACATGGCACTGAAGCAGGCTACGGCCTGCAAACTATCTGGATGGGTGACCTTGGAAAATCCTATTATGACATCATAGCTCTCTGTTTCAGCGAAAAAGACGATCAAAATAATGATGCTCCATCACACAGAGCACAGTGGGCATTGTTATTATGATGTCACAATAGTTCCATTCAACCAAAAAGGAAACCAAAGCAGGAATTGTCATTTAACAAAAGCCAGTAGGCATTCTTATTATGACATCACAGTTCTGTGTTCCAGCCAAAAAGAAACCAGAATCTCACTTCTGCTTAAACAAAAGCCAATAGGCATTGCTATTATGATGTCATAGTTCTGTGTTTCAGCAATATGGAAAACCAAGTCAATGATTCTCCTTCACATGAAGCCAGTATGCAATGACATTATGATGTCACAATAGTGTGTTTCAAGCAAAATGTCAACAAGAGCAATAATTCTCCTTGACACTAAGCCAATAGGCATTGACAGTATGATGTCATAGTACAGTATTTCTGAAAAAAAGAAAACCTAGAACAATGATTCTTATTCACTTGAAGCCTGGGGGTACTGACATAGTATCAAAACTGCACAATTTTGACGCAGAACACTAAACTGTATGTCTTTACCCATGGAATGCCAGAGGGTGCCCAAAGCATTGTGCTCCCATTCAGGACTCAAAGGGTTAACTCTGTACTTATTCCTTTCCGTGCAAGAGCCGTATGGAAGACACTGTAAAACACTGACCCTTCGGGTGGCAGAGAGGTATCCAATGCATTGCATACCTCTCTGGCACTCAAAGGGTTAACTTTCACTGGCGTGTGGCACTGAAGGTTAGTAAGGCCAATGTGGGGCTCAGAAAATGTGACTTCAAATCCCAGATATGACCGCATCTTTCAATAAAATTCTGTCAATGGCAAGTCCAAAAAGACACCTCCCTATATTCAAATTTGCAAGGAAGAGAATTCTGGGATGTCATTCTTCTCCTTGTGTTTTACAGTACAGAAAAGCTGGAGGTTGTAAAGAGGCTACAACTGAATTAAGCCAAATATTTTTTTCATGGTAAACATGTGCCAAATGAAAGAGAGACAGCATGATGCCCAGGTCAGCCTTGGCATCTCCCTCTCTCTATGAATGTAATGACAGGGCAAAACTGCTGCTCAAACACTTAGTGTATTTTCTTCTTCTTCTTCTTTCTTAGAAGGGTTAATGTGCTGGAGATGGAACTTTTCTTTCACAGCATAGAGATACATCCCCTGACAGCCTTTTGCTCTCCTCTTGTGGAACACTACAACTCCCATCATCCTAACCAAGAAGCCTGTGGCTAAACTTTCATGCAACCAGGGTTTGTTCTTGGGCTGTCTCTCACTCCTCTTCCTTCAACATACACCTGGTAAACACAAATCACAACAAATCAGTTGACCTCCCAAGCACAAAAAACATCACTTCCATTCTCTGTTCATGGAGCATATATTATGTACGTTTAGGGCCCCAAGCACCATGCTAAAGACAAGTCATTCTGGAGCAAACCAGTTGCACCATAGCAGGCAAATGAAAATTCCCACTGCTTTGCAATGCCTTGGAGACCTCGCTAGACTTCAGGGGTTAAAAGACACCTTTTTAGAAATAGCCATATGCAGACGACAGCTGATTAGTAAATCATGGCTATTTTGTCCCACACAAGCCCTGAAATGTACCAGTTCTTACTACTACTACTGACATACCACCTATTCTCCACCATCATGCCAGCAGAAATACACTTAAAACCATTTGAACATGGCACTGAAGCAGGCTACGGCCTGCAAACTATCTGGATGGGTGACCTTGGAAAATCCTATTATGACATCATAGCTCTCTGTTTCAGCGAAAAAGACGATCAAAATAATGATGCTCCATCACACAGAGCACAGTGGGCATTGTTATTATGATGTCACAATAGTTCCATTCAACCAAAAAGGAAACCAAAGCAGGACTTGTCATTTAACAAAAGCCAGTAGGCATTCTTATTATGACATCACAGTTCTGTGTTCCAGCCAAAAAGAAACCAGAATCTCACTTCTGCTTAAACAAAAGCCA
The DNA here is from genome assembly GCA_037306005.1 of Rhinophrynus dorsalis. Taxonomy (NCBI): domain Eukaryota; kingdom Metazoa; phylum Chordata; class Amphibia; order Anura; family Rhinophrynidae; genus Rhinophrynus; species Rhinophrynus dorsalis. The sequence goes on from CM074721.1 coordinate 120,228,267, forward strand.
ATAGGCATTGCTATTATGATGTCATAGTTCTGTGTTTCAGCAATATGGAAAACCAAGTCAATGATTCTCCTTCACATGAAGCCAGTATGCAATGACATTATGATGTCACAATAGTGTGTTTCAAGCAAAATGTCAACAAGAGCAATAATTCTCCTTGACACTAAGCCAATAGGCATTGACAGTATGATGTCATAGTACAGTATTTCTGAAAAAAAGAAAACCTAGAACAATGATTCTTATTCACTTGAAGCCTGGGGGTACTGACATAGTATCAAAACTGCACAATTTTGACGCAGAACACTACACTGTATGTCTTTACCCATGGAATGCCAGAGGGTGCCCAAAGCATTGTGCTCCCATTCAGGACTCAAAGGGTTAACTCTGTACTTATTCCTTTCCGTGCAAGAGCCGTATGGAAGACACTGTAAAACACTGACCCTTCGGGTGGCAGAGAGGTATCCAATGCATTGCATACCTCTCTGGCACTCAAAGGGTTAACTTTCACTGGCGTGTGGCACTGAAGGTTAGTAAGGCCAATGTGGGGCTCAGAAAATGTGACTTCAAATCCCAGATATGACCGCATCTTTCAATAAAATTCTGTCAATGGCAAGTCCAAAAAGACACCTCCCTATATTCAAATTTGCAAGGAAGAGAATTCTGGGATGTCATTCTTCTCCTTGTGTTTTACAGTACAGAAAAGCTGGAGGTTGTAAAGAGGCTACAACTGAATTAAGCCAAATATTTTTTTCATGGTAAACATGTGCCAAATGAAAGAGAGACAGCATGATGCCCAGGTCAGCCTTGGCATCTCCCTCTCTCTATGAATGTAATGACAGGGCAAAACTGCTGCTCAAACACTTAGTGTATTTTCTTCTTCTTCTTCTTTCTTAGAAGGGTTAATGTGCTGGAGATGGAACTTTTCTTTCACAGCATAGAGATACATCCCCTGACAGCCTTTTGCTCTCCTCTTGTGGAACACTACAACTCCCATCATCCTAACCAAGAAGCCTGTGGCTAAACTTTCATGCAACCAGGGTTTGTTCTTGGGCTGTCTCTCACTCCTCTTCCTTCAACATACACCTGGTAAACACAAATCACAACAAATCAGTTGACCTCCCAAGCACAAAAAACATCACTTCCATTCTCTGTTCATGGAGCATATATTATGTACGTTTAGGGCCCCAAGCACCATGCTAAAGACAAGTCATTCTGGAGCAAACCAGTTGCACCATAGCAGGCAAATGAAAATTCCCACTGCTTTGCAATGCCTTGGAGACCTCGCTAGACTTCAGGGGTTAAAAGACACCTTTTTAGAAATAGCCATATGCAGACGACAGCTGATTAGTAAATCATGGCTATTTTGTCCCACACAAGCCCTGAAATGTACCAGTTCTTACTACTACTACTGACATACCACCTATTCTCCACCATCATGCCAGCAGAAATACACTTAAAACCATTTGAACATGGCACTGAAGCAGGCTACGGCCTGCAAACTATCTGGATGGGTGACCTTGGAAAATCCTATTATGACATCATAGCTCTCTGTTTCAGCGAAAAAGACGATCAAAATAATGATGCTCCATCACACAGAGCACAGTGGGCATTGTTATTATGATGTCACAATAGTTCCATTCAACCAAAAAGGAAACCAAAGCAGGAATTGTCATTTAACAAAAGCCAGTAGGCATTCTTATTATGACATCACAGTTCTGTGTTCCAGCCAAAAAGAAACCAGAATCTCACTTCTGCTTAAACAAAAGCCAATAGGCATTGCTATTATGATGTCATAGTTCTGTGTTTCAGCAATATGGAAAACCAAGTCAATGATTCTCCTTCACATGAAGCCAGTATGCAATGACATTATGATGTCACAATAGTGTGTTTCAAGCAAAATGTCAACAAGAGCAATAATTCTCCTTGACACTAAGCCAATAGGCATTGACAGTATGATGTCATAGTACAGTATTTCTGAAAAAAAGAAAACCTAGAACAATGATTCTTATTCACTTGAAGCCTGGGGGTACTGACATAGTATCAAAACTGCACAATTTTGACGCAGAACACTACACTGTATGTCTTTACCCATGGAATGCCAGAGGGTGCCCAAAGCATTGTGCTCCCATTCAGGACTCAAAGGGTTAACTCTGTACTTATTCCTTTCCGTGCAAGAGCCGTATGGAAGACACTGTAAAACACTGACCCTTCGGGTGGCAGAGAGGTATCCAATGCATTGCATACCTCTCTGGCACTCAAAGGGTTAACTTTCACTGGCGTGTGGCACTGAAGGTTAGTAAGGCCAATGTGGGGCTCAGAAAATGTGACTTCAAATCCCAGATATGACCGCATCTTTCAATAAAATTCTGTCAATGGCAAGTCCAAAAAGACACCTCCCTATATTCAAATTTGCAAGGAAGAGAATTCTGGGATGTCATTCTTCTCCTTGTGTTTTACAGTACAGAAAAGCTGGAGGTTGTAAAGAGGCTACAACTGAATTAAGCCAAATATTTTTTTCATGGTAAACATGTGCCAAATGAAAGAGAGACAGCATGATGCCCAGGTCAGCCTTGGCATCTCCCTCTCTCTATGAATGTAATGACAGGGCAAAACTGCTGCTCAAACACTTAGTGTATTTTCTTCTTCTTCTTCTTCTTCTTTCTTAGAAGGGTTAATGTGCTGGAGATGGAACTTTTCTTTCACAGCATAGAGATACATCCCCTGACAGCCTTTTGCTCTCCTCTTGTGGAACACTACAACTCCCATCATCCTAACCAAGAAGCCTGTGGCTAAACTTTCATGCAACCAGGGTTTGTTCTTGGGCTGTCTCTCACTCCTCTTCCTTCAACATACACCTGGTAAACACAAATCACAACAAATCAGTTGACCTCCCAAGCACAAAAAACATCACTTCCATTCTCTGTTCATGGAGCATATATTATGTACGTTTAGGGCCCCAAGCACCATGCTAAAGACAAGTCATTCTGGAGCAAACCAGTTGCACCATAGCAGGCAAATGAAAATTCCCACTGCTTTGCAATGCCTTGGAGACCTCGCTAGACTTCAGGGGTTAAAAGACACCTTTTTAGAAATAGCCATATGCAGACGACAGCTGATTAGTAAATCATGGCTATTTTGTCCCACACAAGCCCTGAAATGTACCAGTTCTTACTACTACTACTGACATACCACCTATTCTCCACCATCATGCCAGCAGAAATACACTTAAAACCATTTGAACATGGCACTGAAGCAGGCTACGGCCTGCAAACTATCTGGATGGGTGACCTTGGAAAATCCTATTATGACATCATAGCTCTCTGTTTCAGCGAAAAAGACGATCAAAATAATGATGCTCCATCACACAGAGCACAGTGGGCATTGTTATTATGATGTCACAATAGTTCCATTCAACCAAAAAGGAAACCAAAGCAGGACTTGTCATTTAACAAAAGCCAGTAGGCATTCTTATTATGACATCACAGTTCTGTGTTCCAGCCAAAAAGAAACCAGAATCTCACTTCTGCTTAAACAAAAGCCAATAGGCATTGCTATTATGATGTCATAGTTCTGTGTTTCAGCAATATGGAAAACCAAGTCAATGATTCTCCTTCACATGAAGCCAGTATGCAATGACATTATGATGTCACAATAGTGTGTTTCAAGCAAAATGTCAACAAGAGCAATAATTCTCCTTGACACTAAGCCAATAGGCATTGACAGTATGATGTCATAGTACAGTATTTCTGAAAAAAAGAAAACCTAGAACAATGATTCTTATTCACTTGAAGCCTGGGGGTACTGACATAGTATCAAAACTGCACAATTTTGACGCAGAACACTACACTGTATGTCTTTACCCATGGAATGCCAGAGGGTGCCCAAAGCATTGTGCTCCCATTCAGGACTCAAAGGGTTAACTCTGCACTTATTCCTTTCCGTGCAAGAGCCGTATGGAAGACACTGTAAAACACTGACCCTTCGGGTGGCAGAGAGGTATCCAATGCATTGCATACCTCTCTGGCACTCAAAGGGTTAACTTTCACTGGCGTGTGGCACTGAAGGTTAGTAAGGCCAATGTGGGGCTCAGAAAATGTGACTTCAAATCCCAGATATGACCGCATCTTTCAATAAAATTCTGTCAATGGCAAGTCCAAAAAGACACCTCCCTATATTCAAATTTGCAAGGAAGAGAATTCTGGGATGTCATTCTTCTCCTTGTGTTTTACAGTACAGAAAAGCTGGAGGTTGTAAAGAGGCTACAACTGAATTAAGCCAAATATTTTTTTCATGGTAAACATGTGCCAAATGAAAGAGAGACAGCATGATGCCCAGGTCAGCCTTGGCATCTCCCTCTCTCTATGAATGTAATGACAGGGCAAAACTGCTGCTCAAACACTTAGTGTATTTTCTTCTTCTTCTTCTTTCTTAGAAGGGTTAATGTGCTGGAGATGGAACTTTTCTTTCACAGCATAGAGATACATCCCCTGACAGCCTTTTGCTCTCCTCTTGTGGAACACTACAACTCCCATCATCCTAACCAAGAAGCCTGTGGCTAAACTTTCATGCAACCAGGGTTTGTTCTTGGGCTGTCTCTCACTCCTCTTCCTTCAACATACACCTGGTAAACACAAATCACAACAAATCAGTTGACCTCCCAAGCACAAAAAACATCACTTCCATTCTCTGTTCATGGAGCATATATTATGTACGTTTAGGGCCCCAAGCACCATGCTAAAGACAAGTCATTCTGGAGCAAACCAGTTGCACCATAGCAGGCAAATGAAAATTCCCACTGCTTTGCAATGCCTTGGAGACCTCGCTAGACTTCAGGGGTTAAAAGACACCTTTTTAGAAATAGCCATATGCAGACGACAGCTGATTAGTAAATCATGGCTATTTTGTCCCACACAAGCCCTGAAATGTACCAGTTCTTACTACTACTACTGACATACCACCTATTCTCCACCATCATGCCAGCAGAAATACACTTAAAACCATTTGAACATGGCACTGAAGCAGGCTACGGCCTGCAAACTATCTGGATGGGTGACCTTGGAAAATCCTATTATGACATCATAGCTCTCTGTTTCAGCGAAAAAGACGATCAAAATAATGATGCTCCATCACACAGAGCACAGTGGGCATTGTTATTATGATGTCACAATAGTTCCATTCAACCAAAAAGGAAACCAAAGCAGGACTTGTCATTTAACAAAAGCCAGTAGGCATTCTTATTATGACATCACAGTTCTGTGTTCCAGCCAAAAAGAAACCAGAATCTCACTTCTGCTTAAACAAAAGCCAATAGGCATTGCTATTATGATGTCATAGTTCTGTGTTTCAGCAATATGGAAAACCAAGTCAATGATTCTCCTTCACATGAAGCCAGTATGCAATGACATTATGATGTCACAATAGTGTGTTTCAAGCAAAATGTCAACAAGAGCAATAATTCTCCTTGACACTAAGCCAATAGGCATTGACAGTATGATGTCATAGTACAGTATTTCTGAAAAAAAGAAAACCTAGAACAATGATTCTTATTCACTTGAAGCCTGGGGGTACTGACATAGTATCAAAACTGCACAATTTTGACGCAGAACACTACACTGTATGTCTTTACCCATGGAATGCCAGAGGGTGCCCAAAGCATTGTGCTCCCATTCAGGACTCAAAGGGTTAACTCTGCACTTATTCCTTTCCGTGCAAGAGCCGTATGGAAGACACTGTAAAACACTGACCCTTCGGGTGGCAGAGAGGTATCCAATGCATTGCATACCTCTCTGGCACTCAAAGGGTTAACTTTCACTGGCGTGTGGCACTGAAGGTTAGTAAGGCCAATGTGGGGCTCAGAAAATGTGACTTCAAATCCCAGATATGACCGCATCTTTCAATAAAATTCTGTCAATGGCAAGTCCAAAAAGACACCTCCCTATATTCAAATTTGCAAGGAAGAGAATTCTGGGATGTCATTCTTCTCCTTGTGTTTTACAGTACAGAAAAGCTGGAGGTTGTAAAGAGGCTACAACTGAATTAAGCCAAATATTTTTTTCATGGTAAACATGTGCCAAATGAAAGAGAGACAGCATGATGCCCAGGTCAGCCTTGGCATCTCCCTCTCTCTATGAATGTAATGACAGGGCAAAACTGCTGCTCAAACACTTAGTGTATTTTCTTCTTCTTCTTCTTCTTCTTTCTTAGAAGGGTTAATGTGCTGGAGATGGAACTTTTCTTTCACAGCATAGAGATACATCCCCTGACAGCCTTTTGCTCTCCTCTTGTGGAACACTACAACTCCCATCATCCTAACCAAGAAGCCTGTGGCTAAACTTTCATGCAACCAGGGTTTGTTCTTGGGCTGTCTCTCACTCCTCTTCCTTCAACATACACCTGGTAAACACAAATCACAACAAATCAGTTGACCTCCCAAGCACAAAAAACATCACTTCCATTCTCTGTTCATGGAGCATATATTATGTACGTTTAGGGCCCCAAGCACCATGCTAAAGACAAGTCATTCTGGAGCAAACCAGTTGCACCATAGCAGGCAAATGAAAATTCCCACTGCTTTGCAATGCCTTGGAGACCTCGCTAGACTTCAGGGGTTAAAAGACACCTTTTTAGAAATAGCCATATGCAGACGACAGCTGATTAGTAAATCATGGCTATTTTGTCCCACACAAGCCCTGAAATGTACCAGTTCTTACTACTACTACTGACATACCACCTATTCTCCACCATCATGCCAGCAGAAATACACTTAAAACCATTTGAACATGGCACTGAAGCAGGCTACGGCCTGCAAACTATCTGGATGGGTGACCTTGGAAAATCCTATTATGACATCATAGCTCTCTGTTTCAGCGAAAAAGACGATCAAAATAATGATGCTCCATCACACAGAGCACAGTGGGCATTGTTATTATGATGTCACAATAGTTCCATTCAACCAAAAAGGAAACCAAAGCAGGACTTGTCATTTAACAAAAGCCAGTAGGCATTCTTATTATGACATCACAGTTCTGTGTTCCAGCCAAAAAGAAACCAGAATCTCACTTCTGCTTAAACAAAAGCCAATAGGCATTGCTATTATGATGTCATAGTTCTGTGTTTCAGCAATATGGAAAACCAAGTCAATGATTCTCCTTCACATGAAGCCAGTATGCAATGACATTATGATGTCACAATAGTGTGTTTCAAGCAAAATGTCAACAAGAGCAATAATTCTCCTTGACACTAAGCCAATAGGCATTGACAGTATGATGTCATAGTACAGTATTTCTGAAAAAAAGAAAACCTAGAACAATGATTCTTATTCACTTGAAGCCTGGGGGTACTGACATAGTATCAAAACTGCACAATTTTGACGCAGAACACTACACTGTATGTCTTTACCCATGGAATGCCAGAGGGTGCCCAAAGCATTGTGCTCCCATTCAGGACTCAAAGGGTTAACTCTGTACTTATTCCTTTCCGTGCAAGAGCCGTATGGAAGACACTGTAAAACACTGACCCTTCGGGTGGCAGAGAGGTATCCAATGCATTGCATACCTCTCTGGCACTCAAAGGGTTAACTTTCACTGGCGTGTGGCACTGAAGGTTAGTAAGGCCAATGTGGGGCTCAGAAAATGTGACTTCAAATCCCAGATATGACCGCATCTTTCAATAAAATTCTGTCAATGGCAAGTCCAAAAAGACACCTCCCTATATTCAAATTTGCAAGGAAGAGAATTCTGGGATGTCATTCTTCTCCTTGTGTTTTACAGTACAGAAAAGCTGGAGGTTGTAAAGAGGCTACAACTGAATTAAGCCAAATATTTTTTTCATGGTAAACATGTGCCAAATGAAAGAGAGACAGCATGATGCCCAGGTCAGCCTTGGCATCTCCCTCTCTCTATGAATGTAATGACAGGGCAAAACTGCTGCTCAAACACTTAGTGTATTTTCTTCTTCTTCTTCTTTCTTAGAAGGGTTAATGTGCTGGAGATGGAACTTTTCTTTCACAGCATAGAGATACATCCCCTGACAGCCTTTTGCTCTCCTCTTGTGGAACACTACAACTCCCATCATCCTAACCAAGAAGCCTGTGGCTAAACTTTCATGCAACCAGGGTTTGTTCTTGGGCTGTCTCTCACTCCTCTTCCTTCAACATACACCTGGTAAACACAAATCACAACAAATCAGTTGACCTCCCAAGCACAAAAAACATCACTTCCATTCTCTGTTCATGGAGCATATATTATGTACGTTTAGGGCCCCAAGCACCATGCTAAAGACAAGTCATTCTGGAGCAAACCAGTTGCACCATAGCAGGCAAATGAAAATTCCCACTGCTTTGCAATGCCTTGGAGACCTCGCTAGACTTCAGGGGTTAAAAGACACCTTTTTAGAAATAGCCATATGCAGACGACAGCTGATTAGTAAATCATGGCTATTTTGTCCCACACAAGCCCTGAAATGTACCAGTTCTTACTACTACTACTGACATACCACCTATTCTCCACCATCATGCCAGCAGAAATACACTTAAAACCATTTGAACATGGCACTGAAGCAGGCTACGGCCTGCAAACTATCTGGATGGGTGACCTTGGAAAATCCTATTATGACATCATAGCTCTCTGTTTCAGCGAAAAAGACGATCAAAATAATGATGCTCCATCACACAGAGCACAGTGGGCATTGTTATTATGATGTCACAATAGTTCCATTCAACCAAAAAGGAAACCAAAGCAGGAATTGTCATTTAACAAAAGCCAGTAGGCATTCTTATTATGACATCACAGTTCTGTGTTCCAGCCAAAAAGAAACCAGAATCTCACTTCTGCTTAAACAAAAGCCAATAGGCATTGCTATTATGATGTCATAGTTCTGTGTTTCAGCAATATGGAAAACCAAGTCAATGATTCTCCTTCACATGAAGCCAGTATGCAATGACATTATGATGTCACAATAGTGTGTTTCAAGCAAAATGTCAACAAGAGCAATAATTCTCCTTGACACTAAGCCAATAGGCATTGACAGTATGATGTCATAGTACAGTATTTCTGAAAAAAAGAAAACCTAGAACAATGATTCTTATTCACTTGAAGCCTGGGGGTACTGACATAGTATCAAAACTGCACAATTTTGACGCAGAACACTACACTGTATGTCTTTACCCATGGAATGCCAGAGGGTGCCCAAAGCATTGTGCTCCCATTCAGGACTCAAAGGGTTAACTCTGTACTTATTCCTTTCCGTGCAAGAGCCGTATGGAAGACACTGTAAAACACTGACCCTTCGGGTGGCAGAGAGGTATCCAATGCATTGCATACCTCTCTGGCACTCAAAGGGTTAACTTTCACTGGCGTGTGGCACTGAAGGTTAGTAAGGCCAATGTGGGGCTCAGAAAATGTGACTTCAAATCCCAGATATGACCGCATCTTTCAATAAAATTCTGTCAATGGCAAGTCCAAAAAGACACCTCCCTATATTCAAATTTGCAAGGAAGAGAATTCTGGGATGTCATTCTTCTCCTTGTGTTTTACAGTACAGAAAAGCTGGAGGTTGTAAAGAGGCTACAACTGAATTAAGCCAAATATTTTTTTCATGGTAAACATGTGCCAAATGAAAGAGAGACAGCATGATGCCCAGGTCAGCCTTGGCATCTCCCTCTCTCTATGAATGTAATGACAGGGCAAAACTGCTGCTCAAACACTTAGTGTATTTTCTTCTTCTTCTTTCTTAGAAGGGTTAATGTGCTGGAGATGGAACTTTTCTTTCACAGCATAGAGATACATCCCCTGACAGCCTTTTGCTCTCCTCTTGTGGAACACTACAACTCCCATCATCCTAACCAAGAAGCCTGTGGCTAAACTTTCATGCAACCAGGGTTTGTTCTTGGGCTGTCTCTCACTCCTCTTCCTTCAACATACACCTGGTAAACACAAATCACAACAAATCAGTTGACCTCCCAAGCACAAAAAACATCACTTCCATTCTCTGTTCATGGAGCATATATTATGTACGTTTAGGGCCCCAAGCACCATGCTAAAGACAAGTCATTCTGGAGCAAACCAGTTGCACCATAGCAGGCAAATGAAAATTCCCACTGCTTTGCAATGCCTTGGAGACCTCGCTAGACTTCAGGGGTTAAAAGACACCTTTTTAGAAATAGCCATATGCAGACGACAGCTGATTAGTAAATCATGGCTATTTTGTCCCACACAAGCCCTGAAATGTACCAGTTCTTACTACTACTACTGACATACCACCTATTCTCCACCATCATGCCAGCAGAAATACACTTAAAACCATTTGAACATGGCACTGAAGCAGGCTACGGCCTGCAAACTATCTGGATGGGTGACCTTGGAAAATCCTATTATGACATCATAGCTCTCTGTTTCAGCGAAAAAGACGATCAAAATAATGATGCTCCATCACACAGAGCACAGTGGGCATTGTTATTATGATGTCACAATAGTTCCATTCAACCAAAAAGGAAACCAAAGCAGGACTTGTCATTTAACAAAAGCCAGTAGGCATTCTTATTATGACATCACAGTTCTGTGTTCCAGCCAAAAAGAAACCAGAATCTCACTTCTGCTTAAACAAAAGCCAATAGGCATTGCTATTATGATGTCATAGTTCTGTGTTTCAGCAATATGGAAAACCAAGTCAATGATTCTCCTTCACATGAAGCCAGTATGCAATGACATTATGATGTCACAATAGTGTGTTTCAAGCAAAATGTCAACAAGAGCAATAATTCTCCTTGACACTAAGCCAATAGGCATTGACAGTATGATGTCATAGTACAGTATTTCTGAAAAAAAGAAAACCTAGAACAATGATTCTTATTCACTTGAAGCCTGGGGGTACTGACATAGTATCAAAACTGCACAATTTTGACGCAGAACACTACACTGTATGTCTTTACCCATGGAATGCCAGAGGGTGCCCAAAGCATTGTGCTCCCATTCAGGACTCAAAGGGTTAACTCTGCACTTATTCCTTTCCGTGCAAGAGCCGTATGGAAGACACTGTAAAACACTGACCCTTCGGGTGGCAGAGAGGTATCCAATGCATTGCATACCTCTCTGGCACTCAAAGGGTTAACTTTCACTGGCGTGTGGCACTGAAGGTTAGTAAGGCCAATGTGGGGCTCAGAAAATGTGACTTCAAATCCCAGATATGACCGCATCTTTCAATAAAATTCTGTCAATGGCAAGTCCAAAAAGACACCTCCCTATATTCAAATTTGCAAGGAAGAGAATTCTGGGATGTCATTCTTCTCCTTGTGTTTTACAGTACAGAAAAGCTGGAGGTTGTAAAGAGGCTACAACTGAATTAAGCCAAATATTTTTTTCATGGTAAACATGTGCCAAATGAAAGAGAGACAGCATGATGCCCAGGTCAGCCTTGGCATCTCCCTCTCTCTATGAATGTAATGACAGGGCAAAACTGCTGCTCAAACACTTAGTGTATTTTCTTCTTCTTCTTCTTCTTCTTTCTTAGAAGGGTTAATGTGCTGGAGATGGAACTTTTCTTTCACAGCATAGAGATACATCCCCTGACAGCCTTTTGCTCTCCTCTTGTGGAACACTACAACTCCCATCATCCTAACCAAGAAGCCTGTGGCTAAACTTTCATGCAACCAGGGTTTGTTCTTGGGCTGTCTCTCACTCCTCTTCCTTCAACATACACCTGGTAAACACAAATCACAACAAATCAGTTGACCTCCCAAGCACAAAAAACATCACTTCCATTCTCTGTTCATGGAGCATATATTATGTACGTTTAGGGCCCCAAGCACCATGCTAAAGACAAGTCATTCTGGAGCAAACCAGTTGCACCATAGCAGGCAAATGAAAATTCCCACTGCTTTGCAATGCCTTGGAGACCTCGCTAGACTTCAGGGGTTAAAAGACACCTTTTTAGAAATAGCCATATGCAGACGACAGCTGATTAGTAAATCATGGCTATTTTGTCCCACACAAGCCCTGAAATGTACCAGTTCTTACTACTACTACTGACATACCACCTATTCTCCACCATCATGCCAGCAGAAATACACTTAAAACCATTTGAACATGGCACTGAAGCAGGCTACGGCCTGCAAACTATCTGGATGGGTGACCTTGGAAAATCCTATTATGACATCATAGCTCTCTGTTTCAGCGAAAAAGACGATCAAAATAATGATGCTCCATCACACAGAGCACAGTGGGCATTGTTATTATGATGTCACAATAGTTCCATTCAACCAAAAAGGAAACCAAAGCAGGACTTGTCATTTAACAAAAGCCAGTAGGCATTCTTATTATGACATCACAGTTCTGTGTTCCAGCCAAAAAGAAACCAGAATCTCACTTCTGCTTAAACAAAAGCCAATAGGCATTGCTATTATGATGTCATAGTTCTGTGTTTCAGCAATATGGAAAACCAAGTCAATGATTCTCCTTCACATGAAGCCAGTATGCAATGACATTATGATGTCACAATAGTGTGTTTCAAGCAAAATGTCAACAAGAGCAATAATTCTCCTTGACACTAAGCCAATAGGCATTGACAGTATGATGTCATAGTACAGTATTTCTGAAAAAAAGAAAACCTAGAACAATGATTCTTATTCACTTGAAGCCTGGGGGTACTGACATAGTATCAAAACTGCACAATTTTGACGCAGAACACTACACTGTATGTCTTTACCCATGGAATGCCAGAGGGTGCCCAAAGCATTGTGCTCCCATTCAGGACTCAAAGGGTTAACTCTGCACTTATTCCTTTACGTGCAAGAGCCGTATGGAAGACACTGTAAAACACTGACCCTTCGGGTGGCAGAGAGGTATCCAATGCATTGCATACCTCTCTGGCACTCAAAGGGTTAACTTTCACTGGCGTGTGGCACTGAAGGTTAGTAAGGCCAATGTGGGGCTCAGAAAATGTGACTTCAAATCCCAGATATGACCGCATCTTTCAATAAAATTCTGTCAATGGCAAGTCCAAAAAGACACCTCCCTATATTCAAATTTGCAAGGAAGAGAATTCTGGGATGTCATTCTTCTCCTTGTGTTTTACAGTACAGAAAAGCTGGAGGTTGTAAAGAGGCTACAACTGAATTAAGCCAAATATTTTTTTCATGGTAAACATGTGCCAAATGAAAGAGAGACAGCATGATGCCCAGGTCAGCCTTGGCATCTCCCTCTCTCTATGAATGTAATGACAGGGCAAAACTGCTGCTCAAACACTTAGTGTATTTTCTTCTTCTTCTTCTTCTTCTTTCTTAGAAGGGTTAATGTGCTGGAGATGGAACTTTTCTTTCACAGCATAGAGATACATCCCCTGACAGCCTTTTGCTCTCCTCTTGTGGAACACTACAACTCCCATCATCCTAACCAAGAAGCCTGTGGCTAAACTTTCATGCAACCAGGGTTTGTTCTTGGGCTGTCTCTCACTCCTCTTCCTTCAACATACACCTGGTAAACACAAATCACAACAAATCAGTTGACCTCCCAAGCACAAAAAACATCACTTCCATTCTCTGTTCATGGAGCATATATTATGTACGTTTAGGGCCCCAAGCACCATGCTAAAGACAAGTCATTCTGGAGCAAACCAGTTGCACCATAGCAGGCAAATGAAAATTCCCACTGCTTTGCAATGCCTTGGAGACCTCGCTAGACTTCAGGGGTTAAAAGACACCTTTTTAGAAATAGCCATATGCAGACGACAGCTGATTAGTAAATCATGGCTATTTTGTCCCACACAAGCCCTGAAATGTACCAGTTCTTACTACTACTACTGACATACCACCTATTCTCCACCATCATGCCAGCAGAAATACACTTAAAACCATTTGAACATGGCACTGAAGCAGGCTACGGCCTGCAAACTATCTGGATGGGTGACCTTGGAAAATCCTATTATGACCTCATAGCTCTCTGTTTCAGCGAAAAAGACGATCAAAATAATGATGCTCCATCACACAGAGCACAGTGGGCATTGTTATTATGATGTCACAATAGTTCCATTCCAACCAAAAAGGAAACCAAAGCAGGACTTGTCATTTAACAACAAGCCAGTAGGCATTCTTATTATGACATCACAGTTCTGTGTTCCAGCCAAAAAGAAACCAGAATCTCACTTCTGCTTAAACAAAAGCCAATAGGCATTGCTATTATGATGTCATAGTTCTGTGTTTCAGCAATATGGAAAACCAAGTCAATGATTCTCCTTCACATGAAGCCAGTATGCAATGACATTATGATGTCCAAATAGTGTGTTTCAAGCAAAATGTCAACAAGAGCAATAATTCTCCTTGACACTAAGCCAATAGGCATTGACAGTATGATGTCATAGATAACAGTATTTCTGAAAAAAGAAACCTAGAACAATGATTCTTATTCACTTGAAGCCTGGGGGTACTGACATAAGTATCAAAACTGCACACTTTTGACGCAGAACACTACCACTGTATGTCTTTACCCATGGAATGCCAGAGGGTGCCCAAAGCAATTGTGCTCACCATTCAGGGACTCAAAGGGTTAACTCTGCACTTATTCCTTTCCGTGCAAGGCCGTATGAAGACACTGTAAAACACTGACCCTTCGGGTGGCAGAGAGGTATCCAATGCATTGCATACCTCTCTGGCACTCAAAGGGTTAACTTTCACTGGCGTGTGGCACTGAAGGTTAGTAAGGCCAATGTGGGGCTCAGAAAATGTGACTTCAAATACCCAGATATGACCGCATCTTTCAATAAAATTCTGTCAATGGCAAGTCCAAAAAGACACCTCCCTATATTCAAATTTGCAAGGAAAGGAATTCTGGATGTCATTCTTCTCCTTGTGTTTTACAGTACAGAAAAGCTGGAGGTTGTAAAGAGGCTACAACTGAATAAGCCAAATATTTTTTTCATGGTAAACATGTGCCAAATGAAAGAGAGACAGCATGATGCCCAGGTCAGCCTTGGCATCTCCCTCTCTCTATGAATGTAATGACAGGGCAAAACTGCTGCTCAAACACTTAGTGTATTTTCTTCTTCTTCTTCTTCTTCTTTCTTAGAAGGGTTAATGTGCTGGAGATGAACTTTTCTTTCACAGCATAGAGATACATCCCCTGACAGCCTTTTGCTCTCCTCTTGTGGAACACTACAACTCCATCATCCTAACCAAGAAGCCTGTGGCTAAACTTTCATGCAACCAGGGTTTGTTCTTGGGCTGTCTCTCACTCCTCTTCCTTCAACATACACCTGGTAAACACAAATCACAACAAATCAGTTGACCCTCCCAAGCACAAAAAACATCACTTCCATTCTCTGTTCATGGGAGCATATATTATGTACGTTTAGGGCCCCAAGCACCATGCTAAAGACAAGTCATTCTGGAGCAAACCAGTTGCACCATAGCAGGCAAATGAAAATTCCCACTGCTTTGCAATGCCTTGGAGACCTCGCTAGACTTCAGGGTTAAAAAGACACCTTTTTAGAAATAGCCATATGCAGACGACAGCTGATTAGTAAATCATGGCTATTTTGTCCCACACAAGCCCTGAAATGTACCAGTTTCTTACTACTACTACTGGACATACCACCCTATTCTCGTCACCATCATGCCAGCAGAAATACACTTAAAACCATTTGAACATGGCACTGAAGCAGGCTACGGCCCTGCAAACTATCTGGATGGGTGACCTTGGAAAATCCTATTATGACATCATAGCTCTCTGTTTCAGCGAAAAAGACGATCAAAATAATGATGCTCCATCACACAGAGCACAGTGGGCATTGTTATTATGATGTCACAAAGTTCCATTCAACCAAAAAGGAAACCAAAGCAGGACTTGTCATTTAACAAAAGCCAGTAGGCATTGCCTTATTATGACATCACAGTTCTGTGTTCCAGCCAAAAAGAAACCAGAATCTCACTTCTGCTTAAACAAAAGCCAATAGGCATTGCTATTATGATGTCATAGTTCTGTTTTCAGCAATATGGAAAACCAAGTCAATGATTCTCCTTCACATGAAGCCAGTATGCAATGACATTATGATGTCACAATAGTGTGTTTCAAGCAAAATGTCAACAAGAGCAATAATTCTCCC